>OZ020286.1:9772018-10489092 GCA_963971205.1 Aethes cnicana
CCGAAGTTAGCTTAGTTGTTACAAAAATTACACGTCCAGTCGATATCGAAAACAAGTGACATTCACAATTTTAGCCCGCTGTTTTACAACGAGATACGTACGTTTCAGAGACATAAAGTACATATACTTTACGTTGTACTCTATAATACTTAATTCTGCAACAGTTGTAAGCCTCTGGCAATGGATACAATAGCCATTGTCTCTGAAACGTACGTATCTCGTTGTAAACAGCGGGCTAAAATTGTGAATGTCACTTGTTTTCGATATCGACTGGACGTGTAATTTTGTAACAACTAAGCTAACTTCGGGGTTAGGCTCTTAATTCAGGGTTACTTGTATCAACTTAACTCGAGTTAGAAGCTAACCCGAGATTAGTGCCGTTAGTGCTACACCAACGCTGTCAGTATAATTGTATTGAAATCTTAACAAAAACGTGAGAGGTGAAGCTAGTGTCGAGTAGTAAATATCGATACTTATCGGAATTCCGCATGTTTGAAGTCGTGGGCAGAATCACTGGTCATCCTAGTGAATATTTCCTGTATTTTCCTCGCAAGTGTGATGCAAAATTTTTTTTTTTTTTTAAATACCGAGCTTCGCATTAGTCTTTGTGACAGTTTAGTATTGTCAAAATTAAATTACGTAGATATTGTTTACGGTCCCCGTTTATTCATTCGTACCCAAAAGTTAATTCAGAGGGTTCAAAATGCATGCGCTCGTTACTGCTTCCACATCCCGCCTCGTGCCCATGTTTCTCCTTTTTTAAACCAGCATCGCATTATGCAAATGTCAACTCGCCGTAAGTTTCACTTGTCTGTTCTCATGTTTGAAATTGTAAACCGACAGCTTCCCTCGTACCTTTACAATAAGCTACTATGGGCGCGTAACGCGAGATCCCCTGACACTAGGTCTGCGAGATTTCTCCAGCTCGTTTGTCCTCAGCACCAATCGGCTGCGTTTCGTGGCAGTTTTTGTTTTGCAGCCACAAAGTGTTGGAATGATCTTCCACCACCTATTCGTGCAATAAAATCTTTGTATTCTTTTAAATTTAAATGTAAGTCATTTTTATTTGAGCAACAAATACATTTAAATTAAGTAGGTTTATTTTCAATATAGTTTTGGCTTTTACTTATTTAGGATAATATTCTAGAACTTAGCACTGATGTTGTAGATGTTTTTATTATTGTTAGGTGTAGTTAATCTTAAGTGGGTATATGTATATTTATCGTAAGTTCCAAATAGTTAATTAGCTGGCGTTCGTGATGTCACCGGCTATACATAGGTTTAAGTCATAAAGGGTCCCACTGAAAACCAGCGCCGCGGTTCACCGCTGCATTATGCTGAGTGAGATCCTTTTTGGCACAATTCGGCACAATTGTATTTACCGTACCAATTTTTTTTTTTTTTTTTTTTTTTTATCTTATCTTATTGTATTTGTTGTTGTGTCGAATTTATGTGTCGAATAAATGTTTTTCTTCTTCTTCTTCTTCTTTTCTTCAAAACATTGTGTGTATCACGGGCGGTATAGAAATTGCAGTTTCGAGCCCTTTTAAAGCCCTCAACCTTCGATTTCAGGCTTATAAATGCTCTACAATTCCTCGTTTACCGCTACCGTATGGCTGAGATACGCGTCACGCTCGTGAACGGGTGCTGTCTGTGGGGTCCGGTCTGTTCATGCTTGCAAGGACGTTTAAAAATAATCATTAGCTTTAAATATATTACTAAGTCAAACATTTTAAACGAGAGACCTTATCATGTTCTTATGGACATGTATTAATGAACTCTTTTATACATGATGTATTTCATTATTTATTGACATTTTGAGACTGTCGACATCTATGGAATTTATATTTGTTTGACAATGGAGGCCATCTCCATAATATATTTTTTTCTGGACCCTTGGAGACTATACATCTCTAAGATCTTAGATTTAAGTTTAAGTTAGGGACTAAACATCCCTTCAATGTTTTTAATACGTACCTATATGTATATTATATACATGTAATGTAAAAATTGTAGATTTTGAAAAAAGGCCTTCTGCTTGAGTTTGTTGCGGCGCTTCTTCTCAAGCAATGGGTCTAGGAAGCGCTGGTAAATTCTTTTTCTAACGTGTAAAAGTGCCCCTATGTGGCCAATTTGCTGAATAAATGATTGAATTTTGAATTTTTGAATTTTACCGCCCTTAACACAATGTACTATTACATCACCCTTGGCCGTAAAGTGGGATTTTCTGCCCTCTACGCGGAGAGAAAATCTCACTTCTTGGCTAGGGTTTGCAAAATCCGTCATTTTTTCGGATCCGGATATTTCGGATATTAAAATTTGACAAATCCGGATATCCGGATAATTCGGATAATACGGTTTTTTTACAAAAAGTAACGTTCTATAACTTTTGCAGATATATATTAACTCCGGGTTCCTCATATCCACAAAACGCCTCGTTTTGGCTACGGATAGTTAGTATTTGATAGATTTTCTATGGCCCAAATGTCAAATCTTAAGCATCCGTAGCCAAAACGAGGCGTTTCGCGGATATAGGAACCGGGCCTAATATTATTAGGCAATTTAGGTACGTACCCAAAAGACACGATTCTCACAGAGATTATTTTGTGAGTAGGTTCTGTTAACTTCTGTTTAATTCCCCTATTATATTTCATATCATGTAATAAAAGTATTTTAAATTTTATTTATATACCTTTGTTTAGAACAATTAATTCTATGGATTCCAAATACACCGCGTTAACTTCGGCGTTTTTTCTTAATTTGCCTTAGATAAGCGTAGAAAAAAAATACGAAAACGGAGAAAAAGTTACATTTATGTATGTTTATTGGTTTGATATAAGTCATATAAGTAATAATTACAATAATTAAAAAACCTACTTCACCTTTAAAAATATCTAAACAGTCGTTAGACTACTTAGGTACTTACTAAGCAATTTTGCTTAGAAAAAGTAACAACTTAGTCCTCTCGTTCTTTCAGCACTCATTACAAAGATATTACATTATAATTATGTATAAAAATAAAACTAATGGAAATCCTCAGTCCTCAATTCACACAAAAAATTCAATGATAAAAAAAACCGGCCAAGTGCGTGTCGGGCCACGCGCAAATTATAGGGTTCCGAAGTTGAGGATGCCCACAGTACCTTTCTAAGACTTATTAGCATCTAGCTAGTCTGTGGTATGACGTGCCCGCCCGACGCCCCTGCCGCTCGAGAAAAATCATCATTATAAGTTGGTCGACTATTACTCGTAAGTTTGTACAGCCTACTTAGCTCTGATAGTTTTTCTTTCAACTACGTTATATATGCCACAACCGTGATTTTTTTCAGCCATCCAAATACCACCATTTAGCTGGCAGGGGGGGGGACACGTGACTCTAACAAAAAATATCACTTTAAAGCTTAATATTTCACAAACGCATCACTTAATCAAAAAATGGTTTTAACAAACCCACAATATTTTTTTAAGACCTATTCAACGATATGCCGCAACATGGGGTACGCAAGAAAAAAAAATTACATCCCCACTTTACGAGTAGGGGAGGTACCCTATAAAAAAATATATTTCAAAATTTTATTGTACCACTTTGTCAGCGTAACTAATATGCATATTCATGCCAAATTACAGCTCTCTAGACCTAAGCATCTCCGAGCAATAGTGCGGACAGACGGACGGACATGGCGAAACTATAAGGGTTCCTTGTGGACTTCGGAACCCTAAAAACCGGCCAAGTGCGTATCGGGCCACGCGCAAAGTATAGGGTTCCGAAGTTGACGATGCCCACAGTACCTTTCTAAGACTTATTGGCATCTAGCTAGCCTGTGGTATGACGTGCCCGCCCGACGCCCCTGCCGCTCGAGAAATATCATTGGTTTTTTAATCATTTCATAAGTTGGTCGACTATGACTCGTAAGTTTGTACAGCCTACTTAGCTGTGATAGTTTTCCTTTCAACTACGTTATATATATACCACAACCGTGATTTTTTTCAGCCATCCAAATACCACCATTTAGCTGGCAGGGGGGGACAGGTGACTCTAACAAAAAATATCACTTTAAAGCTTAATATTTCACAAACGCATCACTTAATCAAAAAATAGTTTTAACAAACCCACAATTTTTCTTAAGCCTTATTCAACGATATGCCGCACCATGGGGTACGCAAGAAAAAAATTACATCCCCACTTTACGAGTAGGGGAGGTACCCTATAAAAAAAAATATTTCAAAATTTTATTATACCACTTTGTCAGCGTAACTAATATGTATATTCATGCCAAATTACACCTTTCTAGAACTAAGCATCTCCGAGCAATAGCGCGGACAGACGGACGGACGGACGGACGGACATGGCGAAACTATAAGGGTTCCTTGTGGACTTCGGAACCCAAAAAACACGACACGCACAACCAAAAAATGTACGAAATCATTCAGAAATTCAATCGAAAACTGTTTCTGTTATAATCATGACCAATTTTTCACGAATCAGTGATATCCGAAATATCCGGATTTCATGAGACGTTGGATCCGCATCTGAAATTTTCCGGATATCCGGCGATCTGGGACATTTACGAATTCACCACCCTAGGTCTGTAATTTATTTATTTATTATTACAAAAATGACACTTACAGCTAGAGCCAGTCATGACATTAAGGTTAAAATATTATATTGTTTCTTACACAATAGTGCTAGGAGCTACAGTGGATTCTAGATAGTGACCAGCTGTGGCTAGAAATTTCGGTTCGGAGTCAGCGAAGATGTCGAGCGTGTCGTTTTCAGTAAGTATCGTGTTGATGAGCCGCAGAGCGAAGTGGAGTGGAGTGTTGGTTAATGCGACTAATGCGGTGCGGTAATGTACTATTACATCACCCTTGGCCGTAAAGTGTGATTTTCTACCCGCTACGCGGAGAGAAAATCTCACTTCTTGGCCAAGGCAAGATGTAAAACTTTTGACAAACCACGGGCGGTAATTCATAAAGCCCCAGATCGCATATTTATGAAACCTGCGATCTGGGACATTTACGAATTCACCACCCTAGGTCTGTGATGTACTATAATGCGAAAAGCTAAGTACCTTTGCAAAGTTGTCATCTCCATTTTCGTACAGCGAAAAACGACATAGAAACAAGTGACATTCACAATTAGTCCGCTGGTTCTATATTTAGCCTATCACGGAGTTATAATGGTGTTATTACGACACGCCTCAGCTTCGTTTAAAGATCAAACGGTTCAAAACGCTGAACACCTTTGATGGGTATTCGAACGTACCGCTATTGTATGTTAAACAAATACTTAATTCATATGTACAGCGATTCCTTGATACTTTGACGGTTCAGCGGATTGCAAACTTGCATAGTTTTTATTTCGATTCAGTTTTTAAAAATGGCGGACTAAAATGTAAAAAACCGGCCAAGTGCGAGTCGGACTCGCGCACGAAGGGTTCCGTACTTTTATCGGAAAAAATCGTGTCGGTTGTATGTAAATGAGCACTCCTTTAATTTTTTTTTAAATTCTGTTTTTGTTGATATAGCGTCAACATAAATAAGTACATAATCTGTGAAAATTTCAACTGTCTAAATATCACGGTTGATGAGATAAAGCCTGAAGACAGACGAACAGACAGACAGACGGACAGCGGAGCCTTAGGAATAGGATCCCGTTTTACCCTTTGGGTACGGAATCCTAAATAGAACAGTTTTAACCTTTGAAAAATAGAGTCATAAAGTCACAGAGCTTTAATTTTACCAAGTTTTAGCATCCAAATACTCACATATATGTATATACTTAACCACAATTCGAATGAAGTGTCAATGTTCGCGTGCCAGGACTTCTGTGTGCGCGCGAGGACGTCTGTACACTTGTAAATGTGTGTGTACCACATGGTACCACTACGCCGGCCAACGATTAACTCACCATCTCCGGACGAAACAAATAACGGTAAGGGCGAGCTGGGCGCGAGTTGCGCACGGGCTAGATTCAGGCGGATGATTCCGTCAAAATTCTGTACGTAGTACCTACTTATTAAATATTCTGTGACTTAACCCAAATATCACGTACATGGGACCAAAGCCCTTGTCGCGCGTCCATCACGACCAAAACGATGCCGCCCGTGCCCGCAACAAGGCAATAATGGACCGGGATGCTATTTATTGCCCTTCGAATGTCTATTACTTACCATAACTATCGGCTTATCGAGACGTTTGTTGTTTGCAATCCTTAATAACGAGCCGAACTTATCTGATCGGAGAACAATATTGGATATTTTAATACGTTGGATTTGAAATTTCTGTAGCTCCATCTTCACTCATTCATTTAGATTTACACGTTTAGTGTGCATGGTGTAGCGTGCGCCGCTGTGACCCACGGCCGGCTTATTTGTAATTTATTTTACCAAAAAGAAATGGGGGGCTGTGTCGGTGCACACGGCCACTATGAAGTGAAACGTCGGTTTCCGCGACCCGATCCACCATCTTAACAACAACAACAATACAAAACAACAATAATAACAACAGCAATAACTTTGTAGCTGACTATCTACAGGTTGACACATTGAACGTAATACAAAATAATGTTTTTCGCAGATGGTCTGATGACATCAAAAGATCTGGCTGGTGTCAAATGGATGGAAGCAGCACAAGATAAATGGCATAAAATGAAGGAGGCCTACACCTTAGCGGTTGAAAACGGCTGAAAAAAGAAGAAGAAAGAAGATCCCTTTTCTTTAACTAAGCCACAATCAGTTGTTTTGTATTACGTTCAATGTTTCACCCTGTAGTTTTGTAGTTATTAAGTATTTAAAACGGGATCGCCCAATTTGTATCGAAATGCAATATTCCAGTATTGACTTGTAGGTATCAGTTTGGTAGGTATCGTTGTGATTTTAAACACGTTTCAAGACAAAAAGGAAGACGACGTACAATTATATGTAGCACGACACAACTTAGAAGGCGCGTGGCGAAGCACTTAAGCCGTTGACGAAGAGTCTATTATTGCTTAATCCTGTACTTACCTCGCGTTCGCTACGTGCATCTAATTTGGTCTCAATTATGGAACTAACAAGGCACATGCAAGACACCGGCATAAAAAACATGTTCTGTTCGTAATTAAAATTGTATCTAACTTAATTACAGACTAACAAGGTTCCGTGTTAGCGCGGCGTGTAAAATACATTGTGGACTGAAAAATATTTTACGAGTAATTGCAGTTTGTAGCATAATATTGCTAAAAATATAACTAATAATAAAAAAAAACTGCCTTCAAACTTCGACATACTGCGATGTCAATGTCAAGTTCACTATATGATTATCATTTCTTTGGGTTGGTTCACTTGACACCGACTTCGCAGGCTGTCGGAGTTTGAAGTCGGTTTTTTTTATATTTTATTTCGGCTGCAGTTTCCAAACATTACTATAGAAATACATAAGTAACTCGGAAGTTTTCGAAATTGACACCAAAATCATCTACGTGCTAGCAAATTTTGAGCAGTTTCATTTTTTCATAGATTCTATCATCAGAACTGAACCAAATTAATATGGGACCAACTTGGAAGTACCACCTTTCGAACAAAACAAGAATCATCGAAATCGGTTCACGTTTACTATTTATTTTTGGTGAACATACATTAAAAAAAAGAGATTCCGACGAATTGAGAACCTCCTCCTTTTTTTGAAGTCGGTTAAAAAGAGCAAGCAGTGTGGGATTAAGACTACTTCTCCCCGCCAAAACATGATGCCCTAAGCAATTGTTTAGTTTGCTTATTCAGCACTGGCAATCAGGATACATACATGAGGAAGTGGTCAGGATACATGAGGAAATAGTCCATTATGGCTCTCTCGCTTTTTCAACTTTTACTCCATTCCTTCCAGTCCATGTTCGTCGTTAGAGAGTAACAAGCTTCTGCCCGCGACTTTGCCCGCGTGGAGTTCGGTTATCACGTTGCCACGGGAACTATGCCTTTTTCTGGGATAAAAACTTACCTACCTCGCCTTGTCTATGTGGAACGTACAGTCGAGTTCATTAATATGTGTACACTTTTGGACCTTATTACAACGTGGTAAGGTGCAAAAGTGTGTACATATTGGCGAACTCAACTGTACTACAGACTAATACCTACCCATAGAAGTAGTAAAATAAATGGAAGTGGCCAGGAGCGCGGGGATGAAGGGAGTGAAAGGCTGTCTGTACCTACCTATCTCTCTTTTGCCAAACTCATAACCAGTGATAAAGACAATAGTCTCGGGTGAAAATTTGGGCACGTTTTTGAATTTGTGAAAGGAAACAACTCAACCGCCCTTTGGCTTAATTTTCTTAAAACTCAATTTCGAAATTGACCCTACTCACTCCAGATGTACTTTTTATATCTATGAATAAATAAACCAAACAGTCGGTTGAAGAAGTGAAAAATGCCGCGCGCGGGGTAAGGGAGGAGGAGGGGCAAGCGCGGTCCCGAGCTACTAAATAAAGTGGCTTAGGCAGCTCGGGACGCTCTTCTCACGAAAAGAATTTTTCACGAGATCAAAGATTACTTGTTCTACTGTGGTAATACTATTAATACCCATTCATGACTTCAAGTAATATTCATAGTTTAACATAATGTTCATAGATACTCATGTAACTGCATTGTGAATAAACGGCTTATTATAATAAACAGCGTTCCCGGCGAGACATACGTGACATAATGCTTGTTCTCGCTGATAGAACCAAGAATAGGAGTTGATATAATAATATGACAAAATAAGGGTTGTTTCATATTATGAGATTCTAGAAATAGCACAGGAAGGTTTTGATCCCGACATTTCGACGGGATCAGGTTTTCCACGGGTAAAGCCATTACTTAACTGACTTCTATACCATAACCTACTTAAGTAGGTAATTAGTATCGGCAGGCGGGTAAATTCTAGTGCACGCGGACGAAGTCGCAGAAACTGACGTAAAATAAAAAAACCGGCCAAGTGCGTGTCGGGCCACGCGCAAATTATAGGGTTCCGAAGTTGACGATGCCCACAGTACCTTTCTAAGACTTATTAGCATCTAGCTAGCCTGTGGTATGACGTGCCCGCCCAACGCCCCTGCCGCTCGAGAAAAATCATTGGTTTTTTAATCATTTCATAAGTCGACTAATGACTCGTAAATTTGTACAGCCTACTTAGCTGTGATAGTTTTCCTTTCAACTACGTTATATACGCCACAACCGTGATTTTTTTCAGCCATCCAAATACCACCATTTAGCTGGCAGGGGGGGGGGGGGACACGTGACTCTAACAAAAAATAGCAGTTTAAAGCTTAATATTTGACAAACGCATCACTTAATCGAAAAATGGTTTTAACAAACCCACAATATTTTTTCAAGACCTATTCAACGATATGCCACAACATGGGGTACGCAAGAAAAAAAAATTACATCCCCGCTTTACCAGTAGGGGAGGTACCCTATAAAAAAATATATTTCAAAATTTTATTGTACCACTTTGTCACCGTAACTAATATGTATATTCATGCCAAATTACAGCTTTCTAGAACTAAGCATCTCCGAGCAATAGTGCGGACAGACGGACGGACATGGCGAAACTATAAGGGTTCCTAGTGGACTTCGGAACCCTAAAAATGGATCTAGTTGCTTATATCGCTAATGTAAATTCTGACGTCCCGGGCAATTGGGTATAGGTATCCGTACCGAAAGGTTACCCTATTAACGGGACGCTATTACTAAGACTTCGCTGTCCGTCCGTCTGCCTGTCTGTCACCAGGCTGTATAAAAACCTGTGATTTATATGCCAGTTTTCCATTAAAAGTTCTTTTTTCCCTTTGTTATTTAGCTAATAGCATAATGTAAGTTTCATATTAATATGGGGAATAAACGAATTTGATTTGATTTTTTAGCAGTTTCCTTTACCTATAGATTCTTCCCGATTTTCTTCATTACTAAACTTCCCATGAATCAACCAAAAAAAATCCGACCAAGTGCGTCTCAGGCCCCGCTCTATGTAGGGTTCCGTACCGAATCAATCGTCTTTTAGATTAATAATGGCGTATGCTTTAAATCAACTGAAATATCCACGTAATGCAAACGATGTGTTATATAACAGTGCGAGCACTGCTGTTTGGGCGGCCGGTTAGCGGTTAGGTGAGCAGGGTCCTCATTCCAGACGCAAATGACATTTCATTGGGAAGCTATAGGGAACGTCAAACCTACTTCATATTTTACCGCTCAAATTCAACTTTAAATCTATGGAGGGTTGAAGTAAAGGAGCGCAATCTTTATAGTTCCAAAAGTGGACACCAAATTGGGTAGGTTGGGGGCGCAGCGGTCGCCAGAAGTGTCAATCCACCTAGGCGGATAGTCTGCAGTAGCGCCTTCAGATGGCGATGCTGAGGCGAAAACGCAGCAAAAACGGTTGTGAGGAGAGTGTGTTTTGTTTTGTTGCTTATCAAATCCGCTGGACACGTTTTCAACTGTTTCGCCATATAAGATTGCGCTCCTTACCAAGACACATTTCACACTCCATATTTAAATCTATCTTAAAGTTCAGCTTCAATGCCGTACGCTGTGACGGTAGGGATATGGAAGTTCCCTTTCCCTATGCAACGTTTTGAATATATCACCAGTTTAGATAAGATTGACCCGTCTGGCCTATACAAATAATCTTACTTAGGTAGGGACTCATAACTCGAATAGGCTTAAATCCTTATAATCTCCAGAATAATGGCAGCCGAAACTAAAAGCCTGGTTTATTGAGGAGCCCTAAAACCGATAAAAAGAGATTAGCACTGGAAGCGATCAGAATTAACTGAAATCGTGATGGACGAATTTAATGTAGAGAACAGCTACGGATTTTAATATACATTTAGGTGTATTTTAATTCTAGCTTCTGCCCGCGACTTCGTCCGCGTCATTCCCGCGGGAACTAAGCATTTCCGGGATAAAAAGTAGTCTATATGTTGACCAGTGTTATAAACTACCCCCATACCAAATTTTGTTGCAATCCGTCCAGTAGTTTTCGAGTTAAATCCGGACATACAGATTTTTTTTCTAAAAATTGTCATATTATGTCAGTATCGTTTATATGGTCCCCTCGAGTTGATAGTTTTTTTTTAATTTTCAAGTTTCAGACGCGACTTTTTCTAAGACTTCAATTTTTAGTAAGTTTAAATTATGGATATTGTAAAAATGACAGAAAAAATCCAAGCACAGACTAAACCAGTATTTATTATAATTTTTAACGACAGTTCAGAAGGCAGTGACCCTGCCCACTGTTCCGACTACTACTACTACTACTACGACAGCCTATTTGCGTCCCACTGCTGGGCACAGGCTTCCTCTCGTCACGAGAGGGCTTGGGCTTTAGTCCCCACGCGGGCCCAGTGCGGATTGGGGACTTCACACACATCTTTGAATTACTTCGCAGATCTACTTCAGCCTATTTGCGTCCCACTGCTGGGCACAGGCCTCCTCTCATCACTTCGCAGTGCAGGTTTCCTCACGATGTTTTCCTTCACTGAAAAGGTCAGTGGTGAATTCAATGAATTTCGCATATAAGTAAACTTGAGGTGCGAGCCGGAATCGAACCCCCGACCCCCTGCATGAGAGGCGGTAGGTCGAACCACTAGGCCACCACAGCTTTTCCGACTGTCCATTGTTATTTATTAAATGCTGGTTCCCATATCCACAAAACGCCTCGTCCTGGCTAAATATGCCTAAACTTTGACAGATTCTCTATACTCGCAAATGTCATTTTTTTAAAGGTTTGGTGGATACAGGAACCGGGTTTAAGCGTAACAGGAAGTTTATTATTAATGAAGGGCCTAAGAAATTATCAAGTAAGTAGGTATAATAATAATCACCAAAATCGGTTCAGTTGTTTATCTCTGAAAGGAAATAATAATCATCATCATCATTTCTGCCGAAAGACGTCTGCTGTCTGTCAGACCGATCTTGTGCCACTCGCATCCACAGTATTCCCGCAACCCACACGTGGTCGTCGCTCCATCCTATTGGAGGGGAGGCCTACCGACAGCTCGTATCCCGGTACGTGGACGCCATTCGAGAACTTGACCGATCGGCCAAATGACGTAACGGCCATCAGAAAAATAACAATATGTATACAGATAAATACTGGAAAAATAATTGTAATATCGTTTTTCTCAGAATAAAGGTGCCAAGGACGCCGTGTCACGTAAGTTGGAATTAGGTGAAATACCAAATACAAGATGTACCTAAGAACCTGTTAATAAGAAGCGAGTATGTTTTATTTTCTCGTCTGTGTTTGCGGAGAATGGAGGTCGGCCGACAAAGCTTCAAAGTTAAAGCTGGAGAAATTAAACAAGTTTGAAGTAAAATTATTACTTTAACCTTGGGATTTTTCTAGTGCAAATACGTTTAGGTATTACGTCAAACACCATATAACTACATACCTAACAAATGTGTGCCAATTACAAACATGTTTTGTTAACTTTTTAACCTCAAATCTTTATAGGTATTTATCGCAATTCCAACCTACACACTGCTTACCTCTACTTATATTTCCGTTATTCTTAACTCAACTTTTAATTCTCTGAAAAAGAAATCATAACTCATTGCTGTAAGCGTTTATTAGGAACTGAAACTTTAAAAAAAGACCACAGAATGTTGAGCTGGCTACGTAATGATAAAAATCTAAATTATGAAGGAGAGCGCTCGCAACCTAAGTCAGCAAACAATGTATTGTTCATTGTATATGTGTAGATAGTCAAAAACACCTGACACTCACCTAGATAGCTGACCTCTATTAAAATTGTAAACCCTGAAATCCGCACAGCTTAATTTCTTTGCACGTTCGGGACTCTCGGAAAGTCGTTCCTGCAAAATAATTGCTTATGAGTGGAAGAGGATAAACGAAACGAGCTCTACTCCGGTGGGGCTCGTAAAGTGGACTCGGGGGCTTGCATTTAATTAATACGACTAGTGGAGTACGTGAGCGCACATCGGCCGAAATGGAATGACTCCGTTTGACCGCGGGCTGACTCTTCCTGCCGAAAAAACTCTTCAAACGCCCAAATTCCCCGCCCGTTGGAATTGCACAGGAACTCGTGCCTCGTTTATTACTTGGAAACTTTTTAATCCCCAGAGCACTTACCGGACTTGTGTTTTATTAAAGAGGTACGAGTATTTAACGCATTCAAACGATACCTGCCCACTAAAGTATCCGCTGTAATTAGCTAAAGAGAAACTCGCAGAAAATACGAATAGTGGTGGCGGAAAAAGTTAAGGCTAGCGGTCTTTAATTTAAGATAGTACAAAGTGACTTCCATAATAATAGAATGAAACTGGAGACGATCCCGTTGCAATAAGTTTCAGTTAAAGTCGTTAGCGTCGGTTTCTAACGTTGTAATTGCTGGATCCTTTTAGCACGCTTCGTTCAATACAATATGGCATATTTAACTGAGTAGGTATATGCAGCATTATAAGTTTGAATCGAATAGTTTCAAATAAGCAACGATAGTCAGAAGTAGTTGCGAGTAGAATCAATTGGAAGATGGGGATTGATATGGGGGTATACAAATTAGACATTTAATTCTCCAACACAAGGCACAAGAGGAATTTTATAACAAATAGACTCTAAAAAGACTAATGCGACGAACTGTTTTGACGACTTCCCAGAAATACTCACTCCAAAAACATCGCTAGATTCTTATAAAAGCTGTCAATACCGTCAGTTAATTCGCAGAACACGGCCGGACATTTAAATTCAATCAGAGCAGCGTCAAATGAGTTATTTTCCCGATTTCAATTAAAAATGATATTTTCGGCCGTGGATGTTTTCGTATTTCGGCTGCCGTCGGTATGCAAATTGTGAATTCAGTAAAATTTGTGATTGTTTCGCAAGCTTTCCTTTTTCTTTTGTGTAGAATCTCTAGCGTGCTTAGTAACGTTTGATGTGAATTTCAATTTGACTTCCCTTCAGCCAACCTTCAGCAATTGTTAGGTAAAAAGGTACAGACAAAGGAGCTTGGCATGAGACAAGGCGAACTATCCTACTGTATTATAATTGTAAGTGGTTAATAATTAGGCAGTTTGTGGAATGCTTAAATAGACGTTATTACCTACTTAAGTATTTATCGTGAGTTACAAACGTTGTCAACCGTATTAAGAACATCGATTGTCATATCATTCTAGAGATCTTCTACTATACTCGTATAAAGTACCGCGCCTTCACGTTTAAAAACGCTTCAATTTTTTTATTATTATTTAACTTACCACTCTCAACGCATAGTTGATGGCTGTCTCAGCACGCACACAGGTGTTGAGAGTGTTAGTGGTGCTTTTTAAATACATTGAAGCGTTTTGAAATGTGAAGGCGCGGGACTATAGATAGTAGTAGATCCAGATATGGTGGATATTATTATTTTCCATCGAGAAATCTTTCAAGCAATGGGGACTATCGCGTGTGAATTTGCCACTAGAGGCGCTAGTGTCGCGTGAGGTCCAGTAACATTCAGTTTGCACTGGTTTTGGCGGGCTTCGTGATATAAATTATAATTTCTTTAATTTACCTGTTGAATAGTGATCTCCTTCGTGAAATTATCGCAAATATGAATTATTTGGCTATGAATGTAAACGCTTTGCAAAAAAAATATTTTTTCCAAACAAAACGGAACTGCACAACATTGCGGCATAGCTGCTCGATATGATGATAGTTATTTATAATTAATAAACTTAGTGAGATTCAAGATTGAAAACTTTCTTTCGGCGCCGATCTTATAAAGTCGCCTTTGACAGCCATACCTCTGGACCTTAGTCTACAGTGGCGCCAACTGGTGAGCAAAGAAACGATAGTCCCCATTGAGTTTAAGGTTTGACTATGTTTGTCCTTTAATATTTAACTTATCTACATTACATGACCTATTTGGTCAACTATTAAAGTGGAGACTAAAAATATGAAATTTAATTCAATTTAGTAAAGGACATTTACCTACCCACATGTCATTCATTTAATTATCTAAAAGGTTAAAAGTTCTTGTCGGATTTCCGAGATTTCCCGATGAAAATAATACTAACACTACATCTACCTATAAATTACGATACGGACTCGCGCTGAAAATCATCTACAGAAACAAGTTTAAAATCTTAGATTCAAACGCGTCTGGGCACCATATAAGTACCTATTTATAGTAATTGTATGTTGTATCTCCTACTTTCGTAACAGATAGTCGTCCAATATATCTCTGTATGAGCGATGCCATTTGTCGTTTGTTGGTCGGCAGGTGGGCCGCGCTCTCATATATCAGCGCGCGACACTTCGACGGGCCTCTAGCTTAGTACCTCCCATACATCATAGGGCTTCTGATTTGAAGGTTTTT
Source organism: Aethes cnicana (assembly GCA_963971205.1). Lineage (NCBI taxonomy): Eukaryota > Metazoa > Arthropoda > Insecta > Lepidoptera > Tortricidae > Aethes > Aethes cnicana. Next base: position 9,787,353 of record OZ020286.1, read on the forward strand.
AGGGCTCCGAACCCTTAGCGTTAGGAAGCGCTGGTAAATTCTTTTTCTGGCGTGTAAAAGTGCCCCTATGTGGCCAATTTGCTGAATAAATGATCTTTTTTTTTTTAATTTTAGTCCCCTCGCCCACGGCGTTTTTTTTGTAGCGATGCAGTAGCTATGTTGTCGAGGGAGTCGTATCGCTATCATTTTTACTTTTTGATGTGTAAAAAGGATCGCTTTATTATTCGCGCGACAACATCGCTACGAAAAGTCTCCGTGGGCGAGAGGCTTTATAAGATCACTCGTGTGTCTGTCAGTCTGTCCGTCCTGGAGTGGTACTTGAGTATATTTTTCGAGACTGTTAACTGAGTATATTTTTACATTACCTTTGTCTCCAAAACTTATGAAAAATTTACATACAAAAAAAAAAATATACCATCATCACCACCACAACAGCCTGATATACGTCCCACTGCTGGGCACAGGCCTCCTCTCATCACGAGAGGGTTTGGGCTATAGACCTATAGTCCCCACGTGAGACCAGAGCAGATTGGGGACTTTTACGCGGGTACTTAAACTATAAATTACAGAAAAACCTATAATATGTAACCTACAATATGTAAAGTAACATACATAGAAAGTTTTATTCAACGGAACCCTCTCAAAGCGAGGTCGCACTTGCCCGGTTTTTTTTTAAAGTTTTAAGTGCGAATAAGAATAAAAGTTCAATTTGGTTCCAAAAATAAAGAGAGATCTAATTGTGAGAAACTTCATTACCTTTTATGTGCTTTTATATAGTCCACGCTGAACCTAGGTTTAGTATTTTATTGCCACTCACAGTGGCGTACGTAGAATGAGTGGTTCAATTTAGTATGTAATGAAAACTGTGACGAGGTACCTACTAAAAGTGCCAAGTACCTAACTTGCAACCCTGATTGAACACTAGTCTTTTTTAGTTTAAAATTTCTAGAGGAAATGCGATTTTACCTAAGTCTCCATTAACTCACCTATCAAACTAAAAAAAACTGAATCTAAATCGGTTTATTCGTTACGAAGCTATGAAGCGACAAACAGACACACATATTATACACACTTGCAAGTCAAACTTAAAACAGCCTATTTTTAATGTGAGAGTTTAAAAAATAACATTCGTCAGTCAAGACTGACAAATTACAAACTGACCCGTGTAAATTCCCCCACACCTCCTCCCCAGAGAGAATGTGGAGGAAGCGGGGTAGATATGTTTACATAGAAGCAGGTAGCGTTCTGTGGTCTCTATCTACCCCAACGGGAAACAGGCGTGAGTTTATGTACCTATGTCATGTATTACTGCTACAGCCTATTTGCGTCCCACTGCTGGGCATAGGCCTCCTCTCATCACGTTAGTGTTTGGGCTATAGTCCCCACGCGGGCCCAGTGCGGATTGGGGACTTCACACTCATCTTTGAATTACATCGCAAATGCATGCAAGTTTCCTTACGATGTTTTCCTTCACCGAAAAGCTCAGTGGTAAATTGAAATTGAATTTCGCACATTTGTAAACTGGGATCGAACCCGCGACCCTGCATGAGAGGCGGTAGGTCAACCACTAGGCCACCACGGCTTACGTCATGTGTCACAAAAGAAAAAAAAGTTTAAAAACACTAGAAAAAAACACGCTTTTATAAATGCACGTAAAAACCAAAAATCTTAATCGTCGTCAAAGTTCATTACAAGACCTTTCTAACAAGTCCAAACACGGCTATGATACGATATTCCATCATGGAATGCCAGTGCCTATCTTCTGGCTTCATCATCAGACCTTGAAACCTAGTCGTGGTCAAAGTTCATTGCAAGACTTTTCTAACAAGTCCAAACACAGCTATGATACGATGTTCCACCATGAAGTTCCACTGCATATCTTCCGGCTCCATCATCAGATCAGTTCGACAGTACCATATTATTGTATTGTCATCAGAACTACATACAGCTGCCAATTTTAATGACGCTACGATCCTTGGAAGATGGTTATTATTATAATTAGATACCTTAGAATTCATTACATTGTTACCTAATAAAAGCGTATTAAAAAAATATTGCTCTACTAATACAGCCTATTTGCGTCCCACTGCTGGGCACAGGCCTCCTCTCATCACGAGAGGGTTTGGGCTATAGTCCCCACGCGGGCCCAGTGCGGATTGGGGATTTCACACACATCTTTGAATTAATTCGCAGATGCGTGCAGGTTTCCTCACGATGTTTTCCTTCACCGAAAAGCACAGTGGTTAATTCAAATTGAATTTCGCACATAAGTAAACTTAGAGGTGCGAGCCGGATTCGAACCCCCGACCCTCTGTATGAGAGGCGGTAGGTCGAACCACTAGGCCACCACGGTTTAATTATTGCTCTATGGTTGAATAAAACATTAAGTATGGATTGCAACTATTATCATAGGAACACGAAATTTTTAGAATTATGGAAGTAATATCTGTTGTGTTTTTTTTCTGTGTACAATAAAGTGTTACTTACTTACTTACTTACTATCTTTTGAAAACTTTCCATCGCATTTTCCATGCATTTTGATGTTATCTTATCATTTGAATGCCCGACCAACAAATATAAAACGAGACGCGTCATTCAACCGTAGAATGATAGCTTATTTTTTAATTCAGTAATATTGAGAAACTATAACTAAACAGCGAAACATTTGACAGCTATATGCGACGTTGCCAACTTTCGGGATAAACCCTCTCAATAACCGCGTGCTCATATACCTACTCCCCCACGCGTGGCTAATGCTAATTTTCTCAAATAACCAACCATCTCAAAATGAAAATTTTCCAAGTTGGAACTCGTTCAAGATGTCACATCGTTCGTCGAAATTGCATCGGGCTCCTGTTTGGTATTCAAGCACACTTGAAGCATATTTGTTCGTCTGGAGATGGGGAAATAAATCTATTGTCGTAAGCGTACGAAAATTAAATTGATGTAAAAATACCGTCTAAAAACATGGCATTTATGAAGCTGTCAATGTATGCATATAACATGGATATTTTTTCTGTTATATACACGGTGGGTCAGAAAATATGGCAAATAATGAACCCACAGTATCGGCTATCGATTCTAAGTATATTGTATAGGTCTTTAATTTTTTTTAGAGTTGGTAAAAAAAAAATGTATACGGGATTGGTTGTGTGAGCGACGCCTGAATCCTATACAAAATATTATTTTTTACCAACTCTAAAAAAAAATTAAGACCTATACAATATACTTAGAATCGATAGCCGATACTGTGGGTTAATTATTTGCCATATTTTCTGACCCACCATGTATAGTTTTACAATTTTTGATATAATAAACTGGAGTAAAGTTGGATTAAAGGTCCGAGTTAGAGGTTAGTTTGGATTTAAATTGTATCGAGCGAAGTTTCGTGAAACGTGTAACTAAAGCTATCAATGTAAGGATAATATAACCAAATATAACAAATATGTTTTTTTTTCATATTTTTAACTTTTAACATTTCTTAGAAAAGTATTATCTTACATGAGCAATTTGACGATGCTGGGTCAGGGAACGACCTTAATGTATTGACTTGCCTTTGGGCTGAAGATAATTGCTCGAGATACGTATAAATATAAATGTCATATATACCTACTAAACAAGCACTTGTCTCAATGGGCGAGTGATTGGATACGACTGCCTTGTATATAAAATATAGATAAGGTGAGTAAGCATCAATTTCTAAAATGGCGAACGTTATGTTGTTAAATATTCACTCAACCAACAACAATGAATTCGGATCACTTTGTGTAGCATTTTCCATATAATATGACCCGAATTCATTGTTGTTGAGGGTAAGTATAAGTACAAGTAAGTATATGCACAAAATACACCTTATTTTTTTTTCTTTCGTAAACACACTGTGCATGCGGTCATGCCGGAACTTGGCCAGGCGCTCTGCCATGCGCTTTGATACGTAGGTACTGACCAATATTTTTACCACATTACCACACGTTGTCTGTTGACGGCGTCACACGGAATCCATACTATTAATATAAATGCGAAAGTCACTCTGTCCGTCTGCTTCTTTTACCTATTCACGGTGTAAGCGCTGGACCGATTAGTTGGGTATGGAGATTGGAGATAGTTCGAATAGCCCTTATTCTTCCCGGATAAGGGCTACTTTTTATCCCGGAAATACGCATAGTTCCCACGGGAACGGAGCCGAGGTTGCGAGCAGAAGCTAGTACCTAAATAATATGTTGCTTTCTAAAATATTGCCAGAACATCGCACGAGTCACTATAATGATGTTCCCTCAGCTGTTCTCCAACAAAACACACTTTAATAAGAATTCCTTTGAATTTCCATGTAGGAGCTCTATTCGGCTGTCAGCCACCGGGCGGGCATGACGTGAATGCACAAAATGTAAAAACTCATTTCTTATTTTCTTGACACACTCCTTGGAGTCATCTGGGTGCGAAACGCTTTGTCAGGCTCTTTGCCGAGCTGCTTGCAAAATGGGAACGTTCTCAAATTTGCGCAATAGACATGGTGACAGAACCAATAAATTGCAAATCTACTTATTCAGAAGGTCCGTCAGTTAGAGCATTTGAAATAAAAAATAATAAAAAAATCAAACTCCGACAGCCTACGAAGTCGGTGTCAAGTTCACTATAAGATTGCCATCAGCTTTGGGTCGGTTCACTTGACATCGACTTTGTAGGCTGTCGGAGTTTGAAGTCGGTTTTTAATTTGTTATTAAATTATAATTTTTTTTGGCTAAATTTTTCAAACATGGGAAGGAAATAGGCTAAAAAACCCCTGAGAAACGCATAGTTCCCGCGGGAAATCTATAACCGTATTCCACGCTGTCGAAGTCGCGGGCAGAAGCTAGTAGGTAAATAATTTTAGAATTTATGAAACATTCAGATGCTATTTTAGAAAACAACTTTAGAGTATGAAAATTCCAAAAGAGTGGTCCCTTTGTTTTTAACCGAAATCGGCAGTCGGCACATAATTGTTAAGAACATAAAAACTATCGCATCTGGGAAACCCAAAAACCTCAAATAGAATCAGGTTTAGTGGACAACAAACAAAATTAGCGGAAAAGGATTCAGCTGCTGTAGAATTCAAGCTTCGCTTATTCACGCCCTAGTCGTCAAAACAAAGGCGATTGAGTGCATGGCTCAAAATCCGGGATTTCGAATACAAAGCGGCCACGCAGAACAGCTGTTCAACATTTTTATGTATTCAAATTGCGGCTGTTGAAATTATACAGGAGTTTAAAACGCTTGTCGGTAAGTGCTTGAGCATATCGCGTGTTTTTGTGAACTTTTTATGTTTTACACAACGAACTCTACTAAGGCTACTACGAGTAAGCCGCAAACCAAAGTGACGACCGGCGCTCTATTCTACTTCTATGGCGGCGGTCGTCACATTGCTTTGCGGAGAGTAGTAGTGTGTTTGACATTTTGCTTCTGCTTTATAGCTAAACGTGGGTAGGTAGGGAGTAGAAGCCGCGGTGGCCTATTGGTTCGACCTCCGCCTCGCATGCAGAAGGTCGGGGTTTGAATCCGGCTCGAAGTTTACTTTATGTGCGAAACTCTATTTGAATTTACCACTCAGCTTTTCAGTGAGGAAACTTGCACGCATCTGCGAAGTAATTCAAGGGTGTGTGTGAAGTCCCCAATCCGCACTGGGGCAGCGTAGGGAATATAGCCTATGCCCAGCAATGGGATGTAAATATGCTGTTGTGGAGGTGTGTACGTGGTGGCAAACGTGGGTTATCTATTAACATTAAGTTATTTGCCTCAAGATTATTGCTGTTTTTGTTCAAGAATAAATACTGAAGTAATGTTTACACAAAGAAGTAAAAAATAGTACATTTTGATGCAAGTGTGAAAACTTTGTCATTTTATCACGAGTCCTTAGTTATGTTGGCGCGAGCGAAGGCGAGCGTTATAACTAGGGACGAGTGAAAATAACCATTTCGCACGTGTATCAAACGAAATTTTACGCACTACGTTCGTAAAAAACAACTTTAGGCGCGCTCACTAGCTGTCAAAAAACAAAAAGCGCTTGTTCGGAAATGACAAACTATTGGCACGTTAAACTGGTATCAAAATGTTTACTTTTTGAGCAACTGTAGTAAAAAAATGTACTTTTTTGAGGGCTCAGAAACTCAAAACATTGTACGTCAATACCTACTGCAAATTCAAGTAAGTATTCTGCTAGAATTGTTATTCAAATACGAAATATCAAGCTCCAACCAGGTGTGCGGTCGCAACCAGAAAGCTCGACAAAAGTCGCAAAATAAAAAGCTGCACTCTCTGCGATTGGCAAGCTTTCGCCTGTCTTCTATTAGGGTGTCTTATCACGGAACCAGCATATTAGGGACGCCATGTTTCAAGTGTCATTGAAAAGGCAAAAAAAAAGCGAAAACCTCTGCTGCGTTGAACCGATTTTCATTAAATTTATAGTGCCTACATAGGTACTGTCAGGTATCTACGAGTACCTACCATTGGTCAAGTTACCAAAATATTAGAAAGAACATGCAAGAGCAAAAACATTGATACTTACATACTAAATACATGATATTCTATGATAAAGTTATGACAAAGGATTTTCTTTGGCTTCAATCTTTTTTCTGTCTTTCTTACTTGTTGGTTAAGTCACTATTAAAAATATTCAGACAGAATCAAATTACCTACAACCCAACACTACATGAAATTACAAAAATTAGATTTATTTTCGAATGAGGTCCGAGGAGGAGGAGGAGGTGGTCATTTCCATATTAAAGTGTCCCAAAGGAAAAGTTATTTATTGCAAGAACACAGTATGACAGAAGTTGTTATATATATTTTACAGATTGTGCTTATGTTCTACCAAGTGAAAGCATACATACAACAGCTTATTTACGGCCCACTGCTGGGCACAGGCCTCCTCTCATCACGAGAGGGTTGGGCTATAGTCCCCACGCGGGACCAGTGCGGATTGGGGAGCCAAAGCAAAGAATGCAATAATGGGGAAAGCATGCAATATTTTAAATAAATTTAATACGTTTAAATATTATAATTAAGCATAACGTTGTTCATAAAAAAAAAACCCACTGTGTTGCACCGGAAAATCAGATCAATGCTTATAACTCCACTCCTTTTTAGGGTTCCGTACCTCAAAAGGAAAAAACGGAACCCTTATAGGATCACTTTGTTGTCCGTCTGTCCGTCCGTCCGTCCGTCTGTCAAGACCCTTTTTCTCAGGAACGCGTGGAGGTATGAAGCTGAAATTTATATCAATTACTCAGGTCTACTGTCCCTTGAAGCTGTGAAAAAATCAAACTTCTAAGCCAACGCAATCAAAAGATACAGCCGTTTATGCCGCAAATTTTCGACACTTGCAAGGGAATCAAAACCTACAGGGTGCTTCCCGTGAACTCAGAATCTTGAAATTTGGTACGAAGCAACGTCTTATAGCATAGATAAAGGAAAAATTACGAAAACCATAAATTTTTAGTTACATCACATAATATATATTTTTTTAATAATTTTAACCTTACTACCCATTTCCTCATAAACGCGTAGAGGTATTAAATTGAAATTCATACCAAATACTCAGGTCTATAATACCTTTAAGCTGTAACAAAATCAAACTTCTATGTCAACGCAATCAAAAGAAACAGCAATTTAAGCTGCATATTTTGAAACTCGCAAGTACTCGCAAGGGAATCAAAACCTAAAGGGTACTTCCAGTCGACCTAGAATCTTGAAATTTGGCATGAAGCAACGTTTTATAGCACACATAAAGGAAAAATTCCGAAAACCTTAAATTTTTAGTTACATTACAAAATATATATTTTTTAAGATCTTTGTCTTAAATTTATGCTACTCCATCTTTCCCCATTGTAATGTTATGAATTTCATTTTGCAATAAAAATACCATAGTTATGACTCGATTGTCGTAAAGAACGAACTTTGTAAACCTTACAGGTTTGTACGGAACCCTCGGTGCGCGAGTCCGACTCGCACTTGGCCGGTTTTTTTCGTTGGGGGTTAATAAAACAAACTTGCAATCCGTCCGTGAACTAAAACGACCGATATAAAACTCCAAATTCTTGTAGCTATCACTTCACTCGAGATAATAGCGTACAAACTTTTTACGGCTGTCGATTAAGCAACTCGGATTCGGGATAAAATAGAACGGCAAATACCTAGTTACGGGAATTGCTTGAAACTTACCCTCCGAGTTAAACTGTTGAGTTTAAGAACTTACAATTGATTCAGGGATATTCATTATTATTTTTTGTTATCATAGGCATCTTGATGATATATGTATATGATACCTATGTTGGGTCGAAATCAAGTTCATGTTAACCATATGTTTTTTTATGGTTAACTATCGTCACACAAAGGATCAAAAATATAAGCGCAGATTAGATGAAGTCCTTAACTATGTACAAGTTATTTCCTTCGATAGCTTTATAGCGTTATACTCTCTTTTCTCTCTAGTCCTGGAAAACCGGTGGAAGCGAGTGGCACAGGACCGGTCTGAGTGGCGAGCTTTGGGGGAGGCCTATGTCCAGCCGTGGGTGTCCTTCGGCTGAAATGATGATGATGATGATGACTCTCTTTTCAGAGTTTTCATTCAGACATTGTGTTGAAATTCATGTCTCCGAATTTTTTGTCAGCTCTCTGATCAGAGTCAACTGTAGTTTTACATATTTCCTTGAAGAAGTTTGTTATATATCATTTGTATGAACAAAAATACACGTTTGTCAGATAGAACAAACTAGATATTACCTAGATTATTCTGATTTAACTGCAGTGTTTCTGAGTGATGTTGAAAAAATTTTCAATCTTCATATGGCGCATGTGTGCCTACTAAGTACCACTTACAATAAAAATGCCAAAGTTTGCAATGAAGGGTCCTGCGCTCAATAAAGGGAGAGTGTTACGGTATCGTTCTAAATTTCAACGTAAACGTAGTTCAAAGCAACTAGCGTGTTTGTTAACAGAATTGCAGGTAAAACTCGAACATTTTCCATGCACCCGAGTTTGCGCTCTAACTTTGTGCATTCTAGCAAAGAGTGTCTGCAAAGAAATTCTGTGTGTGCACTTCGACGCAATCTAGTTCTTAGAATCTAGCTACGTATGAATTGAGTTTTAAAGCTTTTAGTTCAGATATGCGGGTGCCCCTTGGTAAGTTGATGTCTGGATCGTTGGAATTTTGCATTTTGAAGTTCAAAACGTCAAGTATAATCTCATATACTTACGAATAGACTGCTTCAATTTTTAATCGGATTGAAGATCATAGGAACGGAGATATTTTTATAAGGGTTTGCCAAACATACCGGTAGGTAAAGCGTTAAAATGTATACTGACATTTGATTCCCGCGACTGTCGCTCGATTGTGGTAAATTACTGATGATAAGTAGGTACACCTTTTATGTCTACTTATAAAGGAATAAGTATCAACGGTCGCAAGCATTTTTCTTTTTCTAACTTTGGGTAGGTACATTACATACCTAGTGTTCTAGAATGTTACTGGCCAGAAATACAAACGTTCGTGTCGTTTGAAGTCGAAGTCCCCCAGAGACCTATGTTACAGTTGCGCGGGGATATGTAATCAGTACCTCAAGTGTATTTTTCGGACCTGGAAAATACTTCTCGTCCGCGTTTGCGTTTACATCAAGATTGTATGAAAACTTGAACAGCGCCCCTAACGGTACGTTTTGTAACAAGGTTTAGCGAGTGTATTTTGATTAATACGAAGGAGTGACGAGCGAGTAAGTGAGTAAACGAAAACGTTCACGTTTTCGAGTGACTTTTAGTATGACAGAAACGCAGTAGTATACGCAATTCGATCTGTCAAGGTCACTGTCAGGCTAATAGTTTGAACATTTTTGAAGATACTAAACATGGAGATAAAATTTAGAAGACACGCGGCATGCAGGGCTTTTCAGTGCCTTACAAAATTGCTGGTATTGCCTACATGGCTATCTGTATAGCTAGTATTTGGGCAAGAAGCGAAAGAGAGAACTCGGTTGAAGAGTTTCCTACCATATTATAGTTGGGACTTAGGAGTTGTTTACAAGCATAGTTTACAGGAAGAAACCGGATATAGCGCTGCGAGGAAAGTATATGGAATACCGATTAGGCTACCGCAGGAATGTTTTTTAATGAGGAACTGTTCCTACGATAGTTTTACAGAGATGTTTAAGGGAAGATACTTAAGTATTGCTAATGTTGTCTCGGTCCAAGAAGGGAAAGGCCAATTACAGAAATGTTCACAAGAAGCGTAAGAAGCGTCATACTCCGCCCTACTCTAACGCCGCCTTATGATGGCCCATTTATAGTGGTTGAGAGGAGGAGCAAAGCGTGGGAACCTGATTAATAGAGAAGGCAAAGCGACGTGCGAATCAATCGGTCGCTTGAAACCAGCCTTTTTGCTGAACGATGAAGAGGAGAGAGGCGTACATCGCGACGTAGTCGATATAGGAATAGTCTTTCCAGGCGTGGAGGATTGTGCCAGCACCATCGGCATCGTCCACAAGGCACGGCACGGAAGAGAGATAGGCCGTGTCATGGATTATCGTTTCGGTAGACATAAGTACATATTGGGTGATGCTCACAAGAATTTCCAGTGTGTGACGGCACATTCTTGTGAGCCCGACCCATTTAAGCGTTCCAAATTATTATGAAATAAATCAACTTGAAAGAAAGTAGTTTGTTCTCATCATCACCACTCCCGCTACATATGTGGTAGATTAACGTTAAATAAATCATGTAAAGGGAAATACTATAAATGCAAAATTGTGGCTTATAGCTAAATAGAGCGGCCAACATTCTTGACTGATGCGAATACCTAAAAGCATTATATCAATCTAGCTTATTCCGACGGTGACTTCATTCACGTGGAATTCGGAGCGTTCCCGCGGGAATTATGCTTAGTAACACCCCCCAATTCCCCAAGGAACCTATATGCCAAATTTCAGCTTTCTGCGGTTAGTAGCTTCGGTTGTGCTTTGATCGATCAGTTGCTAGTTGCTGACATTTGCTAAAGAAATATACATACTTACAATAAATAACACCAATAATAAACTCAATGGAATATATAGCATGATTTATTAGTGTTTAAACTACTTAAAACTTGATGAAATTCTGGTAGGAATCAGCAGTTGGCTCAGCCACGGGGTCTGGTCTTAAAGTTGCCACAGTTCCACTTGACTTGCTGGGGCAGAGCCAGAAGGAACACTGAAAGACAATGTAAGTGTATATTAGGTATTTAATTGAAGCCGTGATGGTGCCCAACTACTAGGCCACCATCACCTATTTATGAAAGGGGACGACTGCCTGGATCAGTCGGGTGATCGGTCCTCCATTCGGAACCATTTCACCCATACCATCACCTATAGAACTCTTCATGCAGAGGATCGGCGGGCGTTCGAATCCGGCTCGCATCTCTGAGTTACTATTGTGCAAAATTACCTACTACTTGGCTTTTCGGTGAACGAAAACATAGTGACTCGTAAAGAAACATGCACGCATTTGCGAAGTAATTCAAGAATGTAGGTACATGTGTGAGTCCCCAATCCAAACTGCGCCTGTGTAGGGCCCAAACCCTCTGGTGATGAGAGGAGGCTTGTGCCCAGCAGTGGGTATTGCATATGTCAAATAAAAATAAATACTATTATTATGTCTAATACTTACTGTTTCTTGTTACTATGCACGCATTCTCCTTTGTATTTGATAAAAGTAACACGAGCTGCGCCAATTCTTTCTACGTTACAAGAAATTTGGCTCAATTCAAAGTATGGATCTTAAAATATAATTCTTCTCTTCTGTTCTCTTATATAATGGCTTCTTTCTAAGTATATGCAAGGCAATTTTGCCACTCTCAAGTATGGCCTACGGGCCGAGCATTGTATGGAGGAAACAATTAATGTACGATATGAAAGATAAATCAAGTAAACTTGGTGAGGCTGAGGTGAAACAAACGTCAACGTCCATCTTCTCAACTCCAAACACTTCGAGTAAACTATTCGTAAAACGTTCATTTTTAACCTTTGAGTGCATTTGTCAACACCGTTCTCGCACACGTTCATGTATTGTCACCATCACTTTGCGACATCCGCTATACACTATAAAATTGATGGTTTCTGTCTTGGACACTTCGCCATTATCAAAATATTGGCCTCAGGCCGGCAATTATTCAATAATAAACATTTAAATTATCATTAATATCAAATTTGAGGAGGCTTGGTAAACGTCAATCATGACAATGTCAAATATGTGACGGAAGGCAGTGAGTTATAACGTCTCGATCGCGTTTGCGTTTCTTCAGGTTTTTTCTGTCAAAATTGTCAAAATGGCCATAAGTGTTGCCAAGTTACCTACATTTTCAAAAATTTCTAGGCAACCCGGAGTAATTTATGTAATTTAGTTTTTTGTTAAACCAAATCGAAGTACATAGTTATAGGTATATTCGTCACAAACGTGGAGTATCTCAACATTAAAAAAGAAAGACACACTTATACGTATGCGAAGAAGCTTAAATAAATAACATACTTAGTAAATATTATCTCAAGAACACAATACAAGCATATTAAGACATAGACGACATACATATATCATTTATTTCACTTAAAAAATCTAAAATTTTGAAGTAAATTTGGATTCGACAGGTTCGAAAACCTAAGTTCTCACGGTCTCACGTGATAAAGTCGGGTGAGTAACTTTACTTCTTGCGTTTCGTTTAATTTACTTTTCAAACTGTCAAATACGAGCTTACACTCGCAGTTAGTCAGAAAACGTGTAAACGAATTCACATCCGTTTTCGTAAAGTAAATGTCACTCGCTGAATTGACTCCATGTTTTGCCGCTAGGGGTGCTGTTTGTGTTCTCATACAAAAATGATGAATAAACTAAAACGCGTTCGATGCGTTTAGCGCAAGTAAAGATTTACACTCATGTGAGAAGAGGTAAAAACAAACCGAGCCCGAAGTTGAAGCTTACACTCGCGTGTTAAAACAAAACTGATCGTGAATAGTTTACTCGAATAACTTCGTGACATCGTTTTGCATTTTTGGTGTAAAAAATACACTAGACCTACAGGTCATCCGCGTTCAAAACATTTTCGAATATTGAACAAGACGAGATTGGACAGTTGTAAAGAGAATCGTCGATATAGTTGTGTAGGAACGCTACAAAAGACAGCGCATTTTGATCGCAATGTTTTATAGAATACTAGTTATCTGACCACACAAAAAAATCACGACAATCCGTCAGTATTAAAGCGAAAGAAGGACAAACAATCAGAATGGTCTATTTACAAGTTTCGTGGGAAAAAAGCTCAGTTGACTTTTTTTGGCGATGTTTCGTTTCAGAAGAGGATAGCGCTGGTAGATTAAAGCGGTGATTTAAGTACTTATGTTTCAGGTCTATATACTATTTTGAAATATTGTCAAATATCACAAAAAGACGATAAAGAATTAATAAAATAATTTATATTTTATTTAGGTATTATCAGAGACAGACAACTACATACACAAGCCTGTATAGGTAAAATTTCTATACAAGCTTAAAATTTTCATACAAGTTCAAAATCAAAGGAAGCGGCATCTATTTTTATAGTTAACACTTATTTGAGGCTACGCTTAACGATAACAACATCTAGGTTTACATTATTTTGTCCATTTTTATTTTTCAGAATATTTGCACCACAATTTGCATGACAATGTGCACCTGCCTACTTTTACGTTTTTATCACACATTATACTACCCAAAGGTTGTCTGGAAGAGATCGCTCTTTAGCGATAAGACCGCCTGTTATCACCCTTCTTCTTTGTTAATTGTATTTACTTGTGTAATTGTTTTTTGGTGTTCAATAAAGTGTATTTGTATTGTATTGTTCTAAAAACAATCTCAGCTTTCCATATTCATTTTCAAATATAAACGAATACCTGCAACAATATACTGATATTTATTAATATTTATTCGTAAGTATTAATGGAAGTTATTATAAAGTGATCCCAGCTCTGATTGCCTACCGTCCGCAGCCTTAACCCAGTGAAAATAATCAATTTAAAATTGGAATAAATTAAAGCCCAGCGGACGCGGAAATGATCGAAAACGTAAACAGTGACGATATAAATCACTGTGAAATTTCGTTTTGATGTCTCCAGTATCATTATTTATGATGGAATTGTATTCACAATATAATAGGATTTCGCTCAGTGCCGTTTTGGAATAATAAGAGCTGTTTTATTAATGTCAAAAAAATTCACCTACTATACAATACAAACAGTATTTTCAAACTCCCTTTAGAAACAAGGATCTGGTACCAGGAGATTGGTTTTAAACGCCAAATTAATCACTAAGATTAGAAGAAAGGTGGTCTTCGATTTTGTATTTTGCGATGCTCGACGAATTCCAACCTTTTGAGGGTTCCGAAGTCCACAAAGAACCCTTATAGTTTCGCCATGTCCGTCCGTCCGTCCGTCTGTCCGCACTATTGCTCTGAGATGCTTAGTCCTAGAAAGCTGTAATTTGGCATGAATATACATATTAGTTACGCTGACAAAGTGGTACAATAAAATTTTGAAATATATTTTTTTATAGGGTACCTCCCCTACTCGTAAAGTGGGGATGTAATTTTTTTTTCTTGCGTACCCCAAAGTGCGGCATATCGTTGAATAGGTCTTAAAAAAATATTGTGGGTTTGTTAAAACCATTTTTTGATTCAGTGATGCGTTTGTGAAATATTAGGTCCTTACATATGAAATTGGCGTTTGGCGAACTGGCAACTTTGATTCAAAATATGTGGCGTTCGGCTAGGAATTCCAAATTCAAATTTATTTCAAATTTAAGACCATGTATTTCTGTGTTCGAATTACGAAATTTATTTGTTATCGCGTCATTTGTTTTTCTTTCACATCGTTCTGTTCACAATATGGAGAACTTAAAATATCGCTATATTTACGAATATGAGTTTCACCTCGGCACTAGTGCTGCAGAAACGGCTCGTAGGATTAACAATGCGTATGGGGAAGCTACTGCAAAAGAAAATACGGTACGTTATTGGTTCCAACGTTTCCGTTCTGGAAATTTTGACCTACAGAACAAGCCTCGTGGACGGCCGGAGACACAAGTTGATAACGAAGAATTAAAAGCAATTGTGGAAGCAGATCCATCGCAAACCACGTCAGAGTTAGCGGCAGGCTTCGGTGTGAGTGATAAAACCATTTTGATTCACTTGAAACAAATTGGAAAAGTGAAAAAACTTGAAAAATGGGTACCGCATGAATTGAGCGACGCAAACAAAGAAACACGCGTCGAGTGTTGCGTTTCACTTCTCAACCGGCACAATAATGAAGGCATTTTGAATCGTATCGTTACTTGTGATGAAAAATGGATCTTGTACGACAACCGGAAACGTTCTTCACAATGGTTGAACCCAGGTGAACCAGCCAAATTCTGCCCGAAACGAAAGTTGACTCAGAAAAAGGTACTGGTAAGTGTCTGGTGGACTAGTGCCGGTGTCATCCATTACAGTTTCTTAAGATCTGGGCAAACAATCACGGCTGATGTGTATTGTCAACAATTGCAAACGATGATGGAAAAGCTAGCCATTAAACAACCCAGACTGGTCAATCGATCTAGCCCACTGCTGCTTCAGGACAACGCTCGACCACATACGGCACGTTTGACGGCCGCAAAACTACGGGAGCTGCGACTGGAATGTCTTCGACACCCACCATACTCCCCGGACCTTGCTCCAACTGATTACCATTTTTTTCGGAATTTGGACAACTTCATGCAAGGAAAAAAATTCAATTCTCACGAGGCTTGTCGCAAATGATTGCGATCTACGTGAGTGGTGAGTTTTTTATATTATCTTGAATGCAACTTTTAACTGGCAATGAAGAAGTATGAATGTTTATCTATGGTTAAGTAGGAAGGATGGCGGGAGAAGTGACGGTTCTGAAAATCGGTTGGAGAGGTAAATTAAGTAAAGTGAGGTTTGTGTGAGTAGAAGCAATCGGGTGAGTGCTTTGGATAATTTAATAACTATTACCGCGTATTGACAGTGCGGAGAGATAGTTCACAAAGGATGCATTTGCACATAGATTATCTGGAGGTTTGGGGTTGGTACAAGGGGATTTGGAGGTGGTACCAACACGGGGTCCTCGGACCCCGGCCTTTGCTGACTAGGTCGGGACGCTGTACCCGCACAGTGAGAGTATAACCACTAAGTGGCTCTCCGGGAAGAGTATTGGCCGGCCTAGGCATGTAGAAGGTGTAACGTTAAATGTAACATACCCTTACGGGTAGCCTTCCGCTGTCTCTCCTTGCTGTTATACGCTAGACTTTGTCGGCAATCAGTTATAAGATTAAACCTAAGGCATGACAGTACATGACTGAAGTAGTATGAGAGAAACCTGCCGACAAAATTGGTGGAGGATGCTGAGATCTGCCCTAAACAGTAAAACTTAGTTAAATTCGTTAAAAGTTCTCCTCCTGTAGTTAAGTCGTTGGTAACAGGCACGTGGTATATCCAACATGTCCAGGCCTTACCAGGGATGAAGGTCCCCCTGGAAAGGCGTTACAGCGGGGATAGCACATGCTAGGTAGAATTGGACATGTGCTGCTGTTGGAATAATACTGTACTGGTAATCTAGGCGCCAGTGTCTGATGTGCGGGTAAATTAGTCTGGATACCCGTCAGTCGTTCCGTTACATGAACACAGTACCACAGCCGTCGGTGCATATGACAACGTAACGTGCATTTAAGCACGTAAGCGTGCTAAGCAGATGGGCTTAGTGGTCGCCCGGCGTTCTCATTAGTTAGTTAAGAGGAAGGAGAACTGACAGGCACGTAGAGGTCAAGGAAGCCCTACGTTACCGCTAACAGTTAAGCTACGGGTAGCAGTCAATAAGTAGAAGCTTGTAGCTTGTGGGGACTTTAAGGGCGGCACTGGTGCGTCGGCAGCTGGGTCGGCGTTACTGGAGTCGTCACTAGCTCGAGTTTTTTTTTCTTCTTTCCCTTAGCAACTTGCGTTGGCAGTTGGGTCAACGCTAGTTTCTTTTTATTATGGGCGTGATGGCGTTGGCAGTTGTGTCATCGTCATTATGCATTACGAAATATAAGCCAGATGCTCACGTTGGCAGTTGGGTCAACGGTGGTTTATAGATTATTATTGGCCATGGTGACGTTGGCAGTTGGGTCATCGTCATTATGTATTGCATTGAGAAATCTACAACAATTGGGGTCTATTTTCAAGTTAGTTATTATATATTTGCTGTTTTGGGCGGGCCAGCGGCCTTTTTCAGTTAAGCAGATTTATTCTGTATTTAAATGTAGCAGAAACGACCTGACAACAGAACTTGACGTTTTTACACTGATTAGTATATTATTTAAGACATTGTGATTTATTTTCTTGCTGCATGTTGACTTTGGTTTGTTTTTTTTTTTTCTCAGTCAATAAAATGATCTGGTTGTGTTCTATTTATTTCCGCCTTAAGGTGTCCGGAAGTGTAAACCAGACTTAATTGCAATCGCGTTTTGCACATTGACAATGGCAACGTAAGTTAAACATTGAAAAACGCCTTTGCGTCATGGCGATTCCTATTCGTGGATTTTCTTGAAAAATTATCTGATTGGTTCAAGTGATTATAGAAGTTACAATTTGCTTATGGTAACGCTGTGGTCATAGAGCACAATCTTTATACTTCCGAGTGTGGACGCCAAATGGTATAATTTGGGGGCGCTGCGGTAGCAAAAATACTGCAAGATGTCAGGTGTCAAGCTACAAGGAGACAAGTATTTCTTGCGTTTTAAATCCGCTGGACACGTTTTCGGCTTTGTCGCCGTGTAGGATTGCGCTCCTTATCAATGCAAAGTTGCCTCCATTCCATATCTGTGGTTAATGTGGTTTTCTTGTAATTATTGTTTTCTTTCTGAAAAAGAGCAAATCTTTGAACTAAGTTTTCTGTATTGTGGATATCGTGCGTTATTGCGGAAATAGTATTGGGATATGTATTCCAACTCCTGCGGATTAATTCGGAAAGCAAATCTGTGGCTCTAGTGAAAAGGGGTTTAACTCTAAAAACACCGTTTTACAGGAGAGGGGAAAAATCGTTGGCGAAATTTATTCATTATTCTTTAGCCTCATGCGTCTTAACTAATACAGTTAGAAATTAATTTTAAATGCAGTTTTTGTATAAAAAATAGCTTCTTTCTTATAACATTGGTCTTTATTACTTAAATGTTAAAGTTTTAAAAAAAATTGACTTATATCCACTGCAAAAAATGATTTTTGAGGATATAAATTTAGTTATACCTCTTTTCACGAGTTTTTACTAAAGTGCAAAAAGATACCCAATATAATTCATTCATCAATATATCGTTTTATAGCAATATTTTAAATAAGTAATATTATTAAGATGTGCTTTCCTAACGAATATCTTATATTTGGCACACACATTTGTGGTGTAATCAAAAAAATATACACTTTTATCTATTTGCACAAAATATCTATCGGGACTAAGTCGATTTATGTCACTGTATTTCCAAGTTGTATCGTAATTTTAAGGAAGACACTGAAGTAAAAGTCGTTTATTAAAGAATATTGAAACATTTCAGGATAAAAAAACAAAAATATAAGAACGCAGAAAAGTACCTGATCTTTATTTCCATGTCTAGCGTATCACACTTTATACAAGTGTCAAGGTACGGTTTTTTGAAAGACAGTTTTTGGCTTTTAAAAACCCAGCTGTAAAAAGTTAATGAAACTGAATTTTCAGTGACTTCTCTATATGCGTGATACATATCATCCAAGCACAGGTGCGGGGCCAAAAACTTATTTTTTGACTTAGACCTAAATAATGACTTTCGAAGGCCGAAAACGATAGAATATGCTGTTGTACGGATTCAAGTCTCTAGTCGCTAACCTTTTCTAGACTTCAGAAAAAAAAAATGTTGATTTTTACTGGAATTTAGGGGATTACAATAAGAGAGTGCAATTCATTGCCAACCTGGTATATTTAAAGCACATTTCATTCTGCAATCCCCAAGCATTCTCATTTCCCTTTTCTTTACTTGTTTGCATTTTTAGTGTTGTAATTATTCGCCAAATTTCTTCTTCTCTTTCTATCTTCTAGTTCCTGTCTTCTTTCCTTTTCACTTTTCCTTGGCTTACGTTTAGGCCCTTCTTTAACACCTACTCTGTCCCAAAAAGATTTATTATTTTCAGGTTCCGAGTCCGCCGATTCTGGTTCTGAATCAGTGATAACGATATTCTGTCTATTAGAACTTCTTTGACGCGTGTTTCTTCCATCTGACTCAGAACTGTCACCAGTTTCTGGGATATATTCATCGCTACTATCAGAGAAGTCTATAAAGAATCATGGCAAAGAGTATATTACTGTAGAAAGTATATCATTAGTATAATAACAAATCAAAAAGGAATCGTCCGCATCTGTTAAAAAATTGCTCACAGTTTGCTCCAATTCTTCTATGCTGTCTATTCCGTTTGATCATTTCATCATCCATCATTTCTTTCAGAGGCACGACTTATCCCCGAGAATGTCATAGCAGATAGTCCGAAGCCCTGTTGCTCGAAAGATTTACCAAAACCACAAACGTTTGATTTTACTTTATCACACGGAATAGACAGCATAGAAGAATTGGAGAAAACTGTGAGAAATTTTTTAACGGATGCGGACAATCGTTTTTGATTTGTTATGATATACTTTCTACAGTAATAGACTCTTTACCATGCTTTTTTATAGACTTCTCTGATAGCAGCGATGATTATATCCCATTCATCCTAAACAGAAAACGTTTTGTTCTTAATTGGAAAAAAGCTCAAAAGTCCCTAAAAACTGACATTCATCTCTTACCTTACCATTAAAGAATTATTTTAAAAATAAGAGTCGACGTGCCATGTTTCTTACTAGATCAACATTCTATTATTTTCATTAAATGTATAGCAGTTACAAGTTGAAACTAGTTTCGTGTAAAATGATCTATCTTATTTTGTATCTAACTAGTATTGAACTTTTCATCGCATTGTTAAAAAAAATCGTGAAAAGGGATACAACTCATCCGTATAATTCGTCGACCTCTGCCGTGCACGCGCACACCTTATTCTCGCCACTATGCCCAGGCGACTGAGAACGACAGCCCGCGGGCGCGGGGCGTCGGTGCCCCCGCGCAGCGCCCCCTCCATCAGTCGGCGAAACTTATATCTTTTTACACTTAATATTATTTACCTACGGATAAGTTCATGTTGACTTACATCATTTTTCACATTGTTTTTGTTGAGTACGAAAAGGAGTTTATAGACTTATATCTCTTTACACTTAATTATAATGAATATGTTGTTGAGATTATTGATTTATATCGACTTGATCCTTAAATGATGTACTTTTATAGGTGTAAACTGATTTAACTAGACGTGAATCTTTGATCACCAAACATTTTCTAGGGATACAAAAAGAGATAACTCCGTACACACAAAAAAGATAAGCAAATCACAAAAGTAACTATATTTAAATCTTTTTTCACGATGGAACGATATGTTTTAATTGTTGATAAGAATAGATGTCGACATATACCCCACATGTCATGACAAATTGTCTTAGTTATATCATTTTGCACAACTGTAACTTTTTTATTTAGTAAGATAGCTAAATTTCGATAAGACGTACTTACGCGTTATTTTTTTCTAAGAATTTTGGTATATAAAACCCATTTTTGTCATAAATCGACTTATACCCCTTTTCACTAGAGCCACAGAAATGAAGTTATTACATATTGACGAACAATCAAGGTTCACATCAAAATAGGTAAGCGTCATATTATTCACGATTCACGAGCAGCCATTGTGATTTAAAACAATTCTAACTTGGAAAGGCTCTTATTTGTTTTTATATGCTCATTGCAGAGGCCTTATAGTGGATTGTTGGCGAATTTCTTAAGTACGTACCTATCGCGGATATACGACCAGATGAGAACTTCATTGTAGTCTTATTTACAAATCGCTAAAACCCTTGAGGTAAGTTCGAAAATAAAATAAAGTAACCAATAAAATACAAACAGGTGATAGACTATTGTTTAGTGTGCCGCTATGATTATACTATGATTGGGGCCTGCATAAATGTTGTGTTACATATTGTTACAGTAAGCGTCTCATACAGGAAGCGGGGTTCTCATCCTAGCGTAGCGGTAGCGGTCTTACTACCTATTTTTTGAAAATTCCGCTTAGAGGTCTATACGCTTGCAGCGATATTGAAAGTACTCCATACCTATCGTTAAAACCCTTGAGGCGAGTATTTACATTTCACGCTGCTATTTGTTATTTTTAATAACTATAATATATAAGCACTATGTAGTAGATGGAACCACATTTGTATAGGGCTGACAATGGCTATTAATCTCGTCAGTGTATGCCTACATCCAGTGGTTTTATTCGTTAGCATATGTATGTGTTTATCCAGTTAATAAAATGAATTTCTTTAATAATGAGATGACTTGGTAAAATTACCAGTAGTTTATTTTTATTTTTATTTTTATTTATCACTCTTATGGTATTGAAGGAATTTCTTGGATGAACTTTACAGTTAACGTCGAAAGGAGGAAGATAGCAAAATGGAACAGGCACTGCGGGTGCGTGTGGAGTTGGTCCGGACCTCACTTACGGGTATATTGGACGAGGCTGAAGATATTCTAAAACAAATGAAGGAGACCGGAGCCTTATTCGATGATGTTGTGAAAATTAAGAAAGAGCTGTGCCACATGACTGAGAAATTAAAGGAAGAAACATTACGTTATATAGAGCGAGCTCCAGAGGCATCACTTGATGTTGTATCTATATCCACTGCTCTGGAACTCAAGGCTGAAAAAATGGCTGAGGATATCATGGACGTATTATCAGTTCATGAGCCCAAAGTTACAAACCAGCCACTCGAGGCACAGACATGCTCTGCTAAACTGCCCAAACTTACATTACCCACCTTCGATGGAGATATTCTTAAATGGCACGACTTCTGGGACCAGTTTGAAGCGAGTGTTCATTTGGGGACCCACAATAACGCTGTTAAGATGGCATACCTGGTCGCTTCGCTGAAAGGAGCAGCTCTGCAAGCAGTCGAGGGTCTGGGCTCAACTAATACCAACTACACAATAGCTTTGGAAACCTTGAAACGAAGATTTGGGAGCAAACACCAAGTTATTGATGCCCATTACAATGCCCTATTAGAAGAGCCCAAGGCCAAGGACGCTGCTGATGACTGCAGGCGTGTCCTCAATAATTTAGAAAAAAATCTGAGGGTGCTGCAGTCACTAGGAGAGGACGTCAATGGCAATGCTCTCAGGACATCCATTCTAAAAAAGTTCCCTGAGCGAGTAATGTTCCAGTTGAATATAGCCATAAAAGAGGACTCATCTGTTTTAGCTATTAGAGAACAGTTAGATAAAATCATTACTGCCATGGAATCCTCTCAGCCAAAGACAGATGTACTGCTTGAACAAAAGGTTGGAGGTTCAACAGATGCTCTTCACGTTATGTCATCTCTTCGTGACAAGGCTAAACCTCACAATTTTAACGCGAAATTCAGACCGACGAATAAAAGAAGGTACAAGGCCTTGCAACAACCTCAACCTGCCCCTGAGAAGCGAGCACCGAAACGGAAGATGGAAGGTCCTCGTGGTGGTGAAAAACGAACGCGGCCATCTTGTATATTCTGTTCCGGTGCCCACCACAACAATAAATGTGACACCTTTAAAACCCCACGGGAGAGGATGAATAAACTCGGGATGAGGCGTTTCAAGTGTTTCGCAGAGGGTCACATAAGCAAACGATGCCCGAGGAAAATGAAATGCTGGACATGCTCAGGACCACACAACAGCGCATTATGCCGGAAGGCTTTACCAGGTATGAATGAAAGCATTAATTTGAAAGTGGACACGTCTACCTCAAGTCAAAGTCATAATAGGAAATCCTTCTTACAGACGGCAACTGCGAGGATCCTCAACAGGGATCGTAATATACACTGCAGGATTCTGTTGGACAGCGGCAGTCAAAGAAGCTATGTGACTGCACACATGGCGAAAATGTTAGCCTTAACACCTATTAAAGAAGACTTATTGATGATTTATACCTTTGGATCAGACCAACCAATTGAGACCCTGAGCCCAGCTGCCGAGATCACAATAGAGACCAGAAGAGGTGTACAAAAGAAGATATATGTTAATATTGTACCCACTATTACGGACCGGATACCCGCACCAGACATACCATCAGGGTTGGTAGATGTCATTGCAGATGATGGCTCGGGTGGTCAAGGAATCGACATCCTTATTGGGAATGATTACTATTTCTCATTCATCACAGGCAACAGGAACAAAATCGATGAAGATTTGTGGCTAGTTGATACAGAATTTGGCTGGTTAATATCAGGGCAGATAGACAGTGAAGACAAAGACACTCTTGCCATAGTAACCTATCATCAAAGAGATCCAGGATTTTCATATTTCACAGAACCCGATTTACCCTTGCGGAATATGGATATCAAATTTTTGTGGTCATTAGAGAATATAGGCATCACAGACTCGGCAAAAGCAACAAGAGAAGAGGAAGCTGTTAACCACTTTAATGACACAGTCCAATATAAGGATGGCAGATATTATGTAAAATGGCCGTGGACTCAGTACCCACCTGATTTGCCTACAAACTATGGTTTAGCCTATGGTAGGTTGAAGGGTCTATTGCAACGATCAGATGCAGCTAGCCTACAAGAATATGATGAAATATTAAGAGAACAATGCTACTCGGGAATAATTGAAGTAGTGAACGAACAGTTAGATGTACGACGCCAAACAGTACCACCCTTACACTATCTTCCACATCATATTGTTAGACAACCTGGCAAGAAAGGACGGATCGTTTATGATGCGTCTGCTAAACTGAAGAACGAACAAAGCCTAAACCAATGTATGTATAGAGGGCCTTGCATGCTACAAGACTTAACTGCCCTTTTACTGAACTTCCGGATGAATAAGGTGGGATTAGTGGCAGACATAGAAAAGGCTTTTCTCCAAGTTGGCTTACAACCCGATGATCGAGATGTGACAAGATTTCTGTGGGTTAAGGATATAAATAAACCACTATCAGATGACAATCTGATACATCTAAGATTTTGTCGAGTACCATTTGGAATAATTTCAAGCCCATTTGTGCTGACAGCAACAATACGATACCACCTGTCAAAAACAAATCAAGATCTGTTAGAGCGACTCGCAGATAAGTGCTATGTGGACAATTTAGTGACTGGGGCAAACACCACCGATGAAGCTTGTAAACTATACTCTGAAGCAAGGTCAGCATTCCACGAGCTGTCCATGAACTTACGCGATTGGACGTCTAATGATAAAGCGACGATGGATAAAGTACCTGAGTTATACAAAGCCAAGCAAACTGATGTAGTCAAAGTATTAGGTCTGCTTTGGAATGTCCAAGATGACTCACTTCAGTTGAAAGTCAATGACAACATCTTCGACAAGGAAGGATTAAAAGACGTCAACAAGCGGGGAGTTTTGCGAGTCATAGCTTCTATATATGATCCCTGCGGTTACATCTCACCACTGGTAATGCCAGCAAAGCTCTTATTGCAAGAATTATGGAAAAGGAAATACAAATGGGAGACTTCATTAGAGGACGATCTGCTATCTCAGTGGAGTGATACAATCGCGAATCTCAGCGACATAAAGAACATAATATTGCCGAGATATACAGGACCTGAGTCGGGTCTGAGCGACCCTAAACATGAGCTGCATTGTTTTACTGATGCCAGTCAGAAATGCTACGCTGCAGTAGTCTACTTGCGCGTCGAAGACTCGAACGGCATTGAAGTCAATCTTCTTATGTCAAAAGCGCGCGTAGCTCCGTTGAAGGACTTAGACAATTTGAAGATCCCTCGGTTGGAATTGATTGGTTACTTGATTGGAAACCGATTGCTTGCATATCTGATGAAGAATCTGATACTACCGAATGTCAAACAGTTTTTATGGACAGACAGTCTGGTAGTACTGAGTTGGTTGGAATCTCGAAAATTATTACCACCATTCGTAGCTAGAAGAGTGGAAGAGATAAAGAAAAGTACCGAAGTACAAAGATGCTACATCCAGACTGATGAAAATCCTGCCGACGTTGCGACGAGACCTGAAACATGGACAAGAAAAAAGGACTTATGGTTTCAAGGACCAGCATTTTTAGCCAAGAATAAAGACATGTGGCCAGTAAATATGCACCTTGAGAACCATCTTGCGTCGCTTTCCGTAGTTGCGGAGGGTCTGGATCTAGTACAGCCAGATATCACAGAAGACGTACCCATGGAACAAGAAGTGAATCTGGACACCGATTCTCTTGGCATACAGCCAGACATTATACAACCCGAGATCGTCGCAGACGGATCCATCGTACGGGATGTACCTACCTCACAGACAGTGACGTCTCAAATACGGGAAATAATAAGACTGCAGTCCAGACACTTTCCCGAGGAATGTAGAGGTAAAACAACCCACTTAACTAGAAACTTAGGACTGTTTAAGGATGTTGATGGCCTGCTGCGCAGCAAGGGACGTTTGGCACACGCAGACCTATCATATGAAATGAAGCACCCAATACTGCTGCCACGAGAGTGTGAATTGACTAGGAAAATCATTAAAGAAGCTCACGAACAGAATTACCACGTAGGCGTGCCACACACATTGAGCATTGTACGCGAACAGTATTGGGTACCTCAAGGTAGGCAAGAAGTGAAGAAAGTTATTAGTAAATGTCCGCAGTGTATTAAACATGGTGGAGGCCCGTTTCGATTACCTTCGACACCAGCTCTACCGGCAGAACGAGTAAGGTACGCCGCCGCGTTTTCTTATACAGGTGTAGACTATTTTGGCCCTATGTATGTAAGAACCTCGATGGGTAAAGAAAAGAGATGGATCTGTTTGTTTACCTGCTTGGTCGTGCGAGCCATCCATCTCGAAGTCGTCAAGAATCTGACAGCCGAAGAGTGTCTGTTAGCGCTTCGAAGGTTTGCATCTACAAGAACAAAGCCGGCGCTTATCATGTCTGATAATGCTTTACAGTTCAGACTCACGTCCGAAGTATTGGCAAGCGGATACTGTAAAGAGAACAGGATCGCTTGGAAATTTACCCCTCAATTAGCTCCATGGCACGGTGCTGTTTATGAGAGGTTAATAGGAGTTGTGAAACATTGTCTGAAAAGAACACTGGTAAAGCATCTGTTGGATGATGATCAACTGACGACTGTAATCAAGGAAGTAGAGTCTGTAATCAATTCAAGACCCTTGACTTACGTGGGAACCGAAGTAGATTATATTCTGAAGCCAGCTGACTTCTTATCTCTTGGTAAATGCCTCCCCCTGGATCCATCGTTTGAGCAGCCATTACCTCCTAGTACCATCACAAAGGAGAACCTAATCGAAGGTTGGAAAAGAGGACAGAATCTTTTGAAGGAGTTCAAGAACATGTTTATTGGTCAATACCTACTGAACCTGAGGGAAAGGTACCGGCACTCGCCGAAGCAACCAAGGGTGAAATCACATGATACACCAGTCGTAGGCGATGTAGTTCAAATAAAAGGGGAATCCAGAAATCGAGAACTATGGAAGGTAGGAACAATCTCCGAACTAATCAAAGGACCCGACGGAGAAATTAGAGTAGCAAAGGTCAAGGTCGGGAATACGGAGTTCACGCGCTCAATTGGTCATCTTTACCCACTTGAAGCGGATATCGTAGTTGATGAGCATACTCAAGACACACCCGATATTCCAAATATTCCTGTTGCGTCTCTGGAGCCTGATACACCTACTACAAAGGAACGTTTGGACGAAACATCAGGAAATAGGCACCCTGAACGTGAGCAGGAGCCTATGGATGTGGCAGAACATGACAAAACTCGCGATCTAGAGGAAGTAATCGGTCAAGTACTGGAGAATGAGATGGATACTGACCCTGTGGAAACAGCTCCTGCTTCCTTTCTCCCGACCATACCTGACGTAACTGCGGAAACGTCTAATCGTGATTCTGGTCAGGTAACGAGCTCTACCTGCGATAGTTTGTCACCGCAGCAACCAGACATGAGGGTGAGACGGCAGGCGGCACTTCGGGCTAGAGAGAAAATCGCTGAGTGGACCAGTCAGCTGTTTGCCTTGCTGTAAGTCTTCTCGCCGCCTGGAGTGTCGCAAATGATTGCGATCTACGTGAGTGGTGAGTTTTTTATATTATCTTGAATGCAACTTTTAACTGGCAATGAAGAAGTATGAATGTTTATCTATGGTTAAGTAGGAAGGATGGCGGGAGAAGTGACGGTTCTGAAAATCGGTTGGAGAGGTAAATTAAGTAAAGTGAGGTTTGTGTGAGTAGAAGCAATCGGGTGAGTGCTTTGGATAATTTAATAACTATTACCGCGTATTGACAGTGCGGAGAGATAGTTCACAAAGGATGCATTTGCACATAGATTATCTGGAGGTTTGGGGTTGGTACAAGGGGATTTGGAGGTGGTACCAACACGGGGTCCTCGGACCCCGGCCTTTGCTGACTAGGTCGGGACGCTGTACCCGCACAGTGAGAGTATAACCACTAAGTGGCTCTCCGGGAAGAGTATTGGCCGGCCTAGGCATGTAGAAGGTGTAACGTTAAATGTAACATACCCTTACGGGTAGCCTTCCGCTGTCTCTCCTTGCTGTTATACGCTAGACTTTGTCGGCAATCAGTTATAAGATTGAACCTAAGGCATGACAGTACATGACTGAAGTAGTATGAGAGAAACCTGCCGACAAGGCTGTCCAAACGGCCTTCAAAGATTTTATTGATTCTCGCTCACACACTTTTTTTAGTAAAGGAATCAATGAACTACCTTCGAGATGGCAAAAGTGCATAGATAGCCATGGTACATACTTTGACTAAATAAAAAAATAGTTTCATAAAAAAAAATCGTTTTCATTTCTGCCATATGAAACGCCAATTTCATATGTAAGGACCTAATATTAAGCTTTAAAGTGCTATTTTTTGTTAGAGTCACGTGTCCCCCCCCCCCCCTGCCAGCTAAATGGTGGTATTTGGATGGCTGAAAAAAATCACGGTTGTGGCATATATAACGTAGTTGAAAGGAAAACTATCACAGCTAAGTAGGCTGTACAAACTTACGAGTCATAGTCGACCAACTGATGAAATGATTAAAATACCAATGATTTTTCTCGAGCGGCAGGGGCGTCGGGCGGGCACGTCATACCACAGGCTAGCTAGATGCTAATAAGTCTTAGAAAGGTACTGTGGGCATCCTCAACTTCGGAACCCTATACTTTGCGCGTGGCCCGACACGCACTTGGCCGGTTTTTAATGGTAGTTTTCTATATCAAAATCGCTTTCGTGAAATTTCCTCGTCGCTTGATGAGCGAACTCTTTCCCTTCTGTCTGCTCAGCTCTGTCAGTCCGGCGAAAAAGGGATAGCGCTATCTACATTCACGCGTAAAAGATGCGACAGTGATAGTGGAGACATAACCTGGAAATTACCGGCGTAATAATTGTTATTTACATTGAAAGTACGAAACTAATTAAAAAAAGTTGTGGAGGAAATCAAAAACAAGTTATTTATTACCTTGAGAATTCCACGTCCCAAGTAAAAATTTGCAAAAATAGACCTATCTTTGAAAAATAAAAGTATCGAGGCAATTGTTTCTAATCGTGTTTTCACGTTTGATCGTTTAAGTCAAATAGGTTTAAGTTTCATGTATATGACTAACAGCCTCGTATATGACACCGATGGTGAGATCTAGATGGCGAAACATTAGCAATTTCGCAACTGTGGCCTCTTAAAGACAGTTGCAATTGGGAGTCAGGTGTCGGCGTGGTTTGGTGGTCACACCATTGAGGGTAAGAATTATCTTTACTTTCATGCTATTAACGCCGTGGTGGCCTAGTGGTTCGACCTACCGCCTCTCATGCCGAGGGTCGGGCGTTCGATTCCGGCTCGCACCTCTAAGTTTACTTATGTGCGAAATTCAATTTGAATTAACCACTGTGCTTTTCGGTGAAGGAAAACATCGTGAGGAAACCTGCACGCAACTGCGAAGTAATTCAAAGATGTGTGTGAAGTCCCCAATCCGCACTGGGCCCGCGTGGGGACTATAGCCCAAACCCTCTCGTGATGAGAGGAGGCCTGTGCCCAGCAGTGGGACGCAAATAGGTTGTAGTAGTAGTAGTAGTAGTCATGCTATTATTCTTCTTAAATAATTAAGTAGCTTGCAAAACTCTTGGCTACGTAGAGATGTGTCCAGAAGGTTTGCAAACGACGTCTTCGTACTTTAAGACACTGCATCAGCCTCCAACAACATGAAACAATGACTTGAACAGCTATCAATAAGGAAGTAATAAGTAAACATAATTTCACCACGATATATTTCCGGACTGAGCCTTTCGGTGAAGGAAAACACCTGCACGCATCTGCGAAGTAATTTAAAGATGTGTGTGAAGTCCCCAATCCGCACTGGGCCCGCGTGGGGACTTTAGCCCAAACCCTCTCGTGATAAGAAGAGGCTTTTGCCCAGCAGTGGGATGCAAAAAAGCTGTGGTGGTGGTGGTATTTCCGCAATCGATGAATTAAAGAAATTGAGCCTAAATTCACATCTGAAATGGCATTTGAGCCGTGCCGCGGACAAAGCAGCCAAATGAATCCACCAAACGCTACTCGTACATGATCCCACCACGTGTTGCCAGCTATTTCACAGACCCGGCTTGTTTGCGACATATTGTCTATCTCGCTCATTTGCAAATGAATCTATCTCTGCCGGGAGCTGTAAATGGAAATCGAGGTCGTTTGAAATAGAAAATAGTTACTGAAAATTTATCTGAAAGGTTTAATCCAATTATGGGGATACCTTTTTTAGTGTCTTTTGTAAAAAAGCTTTTGTTTTACTTGCATTTTTTATCAATAACTTTATTGCACCCATTTGTTCGATTTTATTATAGCATTTGATCACCATGATCCATCTCACCTAATGAAAAGCGAAGATGTGAGATGTTCCATGCTGATCTATTAACCACCCCGCCAGCAAGGGTTTTGTGACATATACTGCAAACCAGGGGTAGCCATTCAGGAGAGTATGACTAATAACTAGGTACGCCCTACCACCTGCTGTGGCTTTTTTTGTCAAGATTTGCCGACATTCCTACATAATGATGACAGAAAAATACATATTCAACAAATGCAAGTAAAATCCCTATCTAAAACTGTTTACGATCTACAATGGCAAATCTCCCTGATCAAAACGAAGCTGCATTTAAGTTATGCCTATTCATTTCAAACAAAACATCCCACATGCACAGACTCGTCATTATTACACCTATATTCATACACAAATATGGTTAATTCTGAGGCCGGGACGTATTTACAGGCCCAAAAATTTGTGTACGCGAGCTTGTAAATATTGCACAGCGTGTCCCTTTTTTACGAGGGAGAATGCTTATTGCTCTCGTGACTCTTGTCTGGTATTGACATTCTCAAAACAGTGTTCCTTTGTGAGAAAGATTATTATTTATTTAGTTACAAGACAGACTGAGATGTTTTATTAAAATTTGACGGTCCGTAAGAAGATAAAATTAATATCCCTTTGTTTCTAATTGTTGCAAAAATTGCATGTACCTGAGGTACCTCTAAAAAGAATCAATGGACTTCAAGTAAACGATTAAGTATGAGAATTTCATAAAACAATGCCACGAATACATTAAAAAAATTCATTGGATTATGATCGTCAGTCAAACGAATCAGTACATTAACCATACTCGCATTGTGCTCTGGCCTGGGCCAAATTAGTCCTTCTCCAGGTTATGTCATAATAAGCCGTCTATAATAATTTCCTTGTTTCTGTTCTGGTCGGGTTCGATCAGACAAAGCAGTCTCACTTATGTTCTATCATTAGCGGCGGTAGACCACTTTCCATCAAGTGAACAGTCGGTAAGTTTTTGACGTGTTTTTTTGTAGTCAAAATTACTGAAGGATTTTTAATTCTAGTTTTAATTGCATGTTTTTAAGTCTTTTACATTTTAATTATATCTGTACCATGTAAATTGTGTATATGAATAAAGTTTCAATCAATCAATCAATCAATCAAAATGTCTTTAAAGTAACAACGAAACCTACGGGTACCTACAAGTCAGAAAAGTGGAATGTCACATTACGTCACCTTTGGTCTATCCCATCTTACCTTAATAACTACAAAAGTATATTAGTCTTAGAAACATGATTTTACTGTAATTATTTAGCTGATATAGTCCGCTCGGAGGTAAGTTAGTATCACGGATGGACGGGGTCGCAGAAAGCAAAGATTCACATAAAATCAATGGCGGCGTGTATCGACACGGTCGCTCGCTTTTCAATTTTAATCGGAGTAACGCGTGTGCTTCGGCCCTTGGAACCACTAATCTCCTTGTTTCGAGAGACTTCTTCATTGAACGGTTTAACCAATAAGGTCAGCAGCAGCACAGCAAAAACCCTCCATCGCGATTGTATCTGCGAGTGATTTAGAAACATTCGGGAACAAAAGCGTTCATTCGTCGGCCACAAAGCCGACCCGACGCATAAATATAACCCGAACTACACGCCCCAACAACTTATATTTCAATGTACGAACGGAACAGTTACAAATTACAACGTTAGTTACTTACGTTTTTAACACTGGTTTTTCGGCGGCTTGTCTTTTGGATTCTGTTGCTCGAATGTGATCTTTAAAAACCGTCTTAACAGCTTATTTGGCGTCCCAATGCTGGGCACAGGCCTCCTCTTATTACGAGAGGGTTTGGGCTATAGTCCCACGCGGGCCCAGTGGTGATTGGGGACTTCACACACATCCTTGAATTATTTCGCATCATGATCTTTTCGATCACCGTAAAGCTCATTGGTAAATTGAAAATGGATTTTGTAAACTCAGAAGTGCAAGCTCTTTCTGCATGAGTGGAGGTCAAACTCGTGGTGGTTATATTATTAGTACCCATCGATGACCACCGCCGTTAGCCCTGAAAAGTGGAAGTGGTCTCGCACTAGCACTACCTAATGCCTTACCTATTACTACACTCAACCGCAGTAAAATCGGGTCACTTTGTAAAGGATTTTCCATACAAAGTGACCCGAACATACGCTTACTAATGTTTATTTACCTACCTTATTCATGAATCAAGGGTTCTAAATTAAAACAAAAAAACCGGCCAAGTGCGTGTCGGGCCACGCGCAAAGTATAGGGTTCCGAAGTTGACGATGCCCACAGTACCTTTCTAAGACTTATTTAGCATCTAGCTAGCCTGTGGTATGACGTGCCCGCCCGACGCCCCTGCCGCTCGAGAAATTTCATCATCATAAGTTGGTAGACCATTACTCGTAAGTTTGTACAGCCTTCTTCTGATAGTTTTCCTTTCAACTACGTTATATATGCCACAACCGTGATTTTTTTTAGCCATCCAAATACCCCCATTTAGCTGGCAGGGGGGGGGGGACACGTGACCCTAACAAAAAATAGCACTTTAAAGCTTGATATTTCACAAACGCATCAATTAATCAAAAAATGGTTTTAACAAACCCACAATATTATTTTTAAGATCTATTCAACGATATGCCGCACCATGGGGTACGCAAGAAAAAAAAATTACATCCCCACTTTACGAGTAGGGGAGGGACCCTATAAAAAATATATTTCAAAATTTTATTGTACCACTTTGTCAGCGTAACTAATATGCATATTCATGCCAAATTACAGCTCTCTAGACCTAAGCATCTCCGAGCAATAGTGCGGACAGACGGACGGACGGACGGACGGACGGACGGACGGACATGGCGAAACTATAAGGGTTCCTTGTGGACTTCGGAACCCTAAAAAGGAGCTAGTTTAAAAAATACGCTCATTTCGTCGTTCTTACTCTGAAAAGTCTTTTGGTTTTTGGCATCATGTTCTGTAAAGCGTTCGTAGTTTGCGTCGGATGCTCAGGCAATATTTGTATGCAGATTAGCCGGCGGCTATGGCAAAGGATTAGATCCAAGCCGAATATTGCCTTACAAACTAACCGTGCAAAGCCTCATCAGTAGCTGAGAGAGGTTAAATTGTGAAGTCTATGGTCTACCGTCTACGTTAGTCGATTCATTCAACAGTAGGTATATAATTTATTTGAAAATTTAAGATGTTCACAATAACATGTTTGAAAAGTGTTTTCTTTCAAAATAAACCGTTCCTGTGGTATCTGCTATACAGAATGTTTAATAGGTAGTACTACGTACAGAATGGCCTCAAATCACCCGCCTGAATCTAGCCCGCGCGCAACTCGCGCCCAGCTTGCATTTACCGTCATTTGTTTCATCCGGAGATATTGAGTGAATCGTTGGCCCGCTTACTGATACACAGACATTTACAAGTGTACAGACGTCCTCGCACGCAAACGTGTTCGAAATCGTGCTTTTACGTATAGGCCGTGTCCGCCGTGTGTCTGCGGTTCAATATACTTTTCTAAAGCGCTCGCTTCTGCTTGCGACTTCGTCAGCCCGGAACTCGGTTATAAAGTTCCCGCGGGAATTATGCGTTGTTGTGATAAAAAGTAGACCATGTTCTTCCCCAGGAATCGAACCATATATCATTCAAACCGGTCAAGTGGTTTACGCGTGAAGAGAGCAGAGAGGTAGAGTTCTTTCACATTTATAATTTACCTACTTAGTAGGTATGATTGTTGGTACAGTGATTGTTTTCATCATGTCTCGAATTTCTCGAAGAACTGATGGCCGCTCTCTTCGTATAGAAAAGTTCTATGGTTCTTTACTGATAACCATAGAGCATATTAAATCCTCTATGGTTAACAGTAAAAAACCATAAGACAATAAATAGGTAGCTTTTAGGGTGGGTATTTCTCGACGCGAGTAGCATAGTGTTTATTACCGATCAACACTATTGCATTACACTTTGCTCACGATGGCGACAGAACATCATAGGGTCATAGAGAAAATTTACAGAGTCTGTACTCCTGCCTTAAATACATAATATAGTCAAGGACAAAGATTGTATATACTCTGTTAAGTTGCTAACGCGTCAAAATAATTGTATACAGCGACTCTATCAGCCATCTAGCTCATTAGAGATGAGTATACACACATCTTGTCGCTTTGGTCGTAGGTATACATATCTATGCCGCAAATGATAGAAGTACTTATCAATAGGAATTTCATGGTTACAACTTCGTCATTATTCCATAGTGTGCGTTAGTAAACATTTAAGAACGCTGCCGGACGGTTTGGTGCAACTTACCCTTATTGATAACACTTATTTAAAAAAAAAACTTGGGACATTTCACACATATTGACCCAGCCCCAATGGGTGCTAGACAACAATATAAATACTTATATAGAGAAATACATACATATATAAATACTAAACATCCATGACTGGAGTACAAACATTCGTGCTCTTCACACAAAGTTTGCCCCGAGCGGGAGTCGAACCCGCGACCATCGGAACAGAAGGGTCACTACCAACTGAACCAATCCGGCCATCTTTATTTATTTATT
This sequence comes from Aethes cnicana, assembly GCA_963971205.1. Lineage (NCBI taxonomy): Eukaryota > Metazoa > Arthropoda > Insecta > Lepidoptera > Tortricidae > Aethes > Aethes cnicana. The sequence goes on from OZ020286.1 coordinate 9,821,927, forward strand.
TACACACTTACTATTTAATTAATAATTGTTTTACTTCTACTTATTTTATTATGAAATTATTTGTAGCCATGAAAAAAAATTGTAGTAAATAATTCATTTAAAATATTAATTTTTATTTAGGTAATCATTAAACATTTGCATGCCGCTGCGCGGATGTGTGAGACTACTGTATGTACTGTATGTACTGTACTGTATATAAGTATACAGAAAATCTAGATATGTAAGCATGTTCTTCGCAAATAATCGATATCTTATCTTATGATTATGAACCAAATCATCAACATCACCATAACAGCAAACAATATTCTCTATTGACAATAGGCATAGCCAAAGTTCGTCAAACATATTTGATACACGTCCATTAATTTACTTACTGTGTACAAGTAGGTATATAAACCACGGTGCGAAGACACTGTTGCCGGTTCTGATGCTGCCATAGTAATTGGTACGTATACAACAATTATGTCGGCAAGGAATTGAATTGACTGATCTGTCAGTGTTTAATTTGTGGCAATATGCAGTGTTGCAGTTTCATGTCGTGTTTATCAACATAATGGGTTATTGCGAAACGCGAAGTTTATTTGCTTCCATAAACTTACGGAGCATTTCAATATTTTTGACTTTGATCTTTTATTTAGGTAGCATGCTGAGTTTTTTTTCATGTCGTTGGAATAGGCTAATGAGCGTACAGCCCACCTGATGGTAAGTGGTCACTGCGTCTCATGGACACCGAAATCCTTTGATCCCCCGTTAAGAAACCATAAGATCTCGAATGCGTTGCCTACCCTGAGGCCTAAGATGGAATGCCTCTGTGCCAGTAATTTCACCGGCTGCCTTAACCCCCTACCGGAACACAATAGTGTGAGCACTGCTATTTGGCGGTAGATTAGCGGGGAAATACGGCGGTACCTCCCCAGGCGGACCTTGCACCAGGGTAGGGCCCTAGCAGACAAAGATCAGTACAGCGATTAAGTAGGTAGATTAAGAAAACGTTATTTCAAAATAATTGAACTTATCAGACGGTTTTATTTTGCCCTAAAACATTGGAAAGAATAATCTCTGTTTTTTGTCAAAAATTATCTGCATAAAATGCAGAAATGGTAATGAGGGTGGCTGAATCACTCATCGCACCAACTTAAAATCTACAAAGAAATGCACAATAACCATATTTCGAACAATTCAAAGATGGTAAAGCCAAGACTTCAGCTGTATTTCCCGCACTGCTGACGTATCTTTTACCACTAGATAGTGAATTAATAACCGGGTTCCCGGTTAATTAAGACTGAGTTCATCCGGATAGGATTTCTCCTCCCGGTCCTTCGCTTTTGAAATTTTAAACTGCGTATTTCAAGTGCTTTATTGGATTGAATGTTCCTTTATTGAAAAATCTTTGTAAATATTTAACATGATCAATAGGCAGCGTAAAAAACTCAAAATAAAATACCTTGGAATTTGAGTTTACCTACGTGAGTGAAGGAAAATATGTATTAATAACTATTGCTGGCTTAGTGGATAACTATAATTAATTCAATAAGTTTTAAAGACTTGGAGTCTTAGCTTATGCTAATTTGAAGCGCGATTACGCTGATTTTGTATGGCTCTGCTACTCCTTTTATTTTATAAGTCCATGATTCAAACAGACGTAGTTCAATGTCCACCACACCATGCCAATAATTTGCTGAATAAAATTTGCGTTTCGTGTAATATTATAGAGCTGTAAATAGAACAGCACCATCAAACAATTACCTCAGATGCCTCGAGGCCGTAGCTCTGATTAAATGAGACGGCTATAGTTCCTGAACTACGCTTTTACAATGCCGTTTAGCTGAAGACGGCTTTTTGTACAACTAGATAGTTAGATAGATAACTAGCCGTCTCATTTAATCAGAGCTACGGCCTCGAGGCATCTGAGGCCATTGTTTGATGGTGCTGTTCTATTTACAGCTCTATAATATTACACCAAACGAAAATTATTGGCATAGTGTGGTAGACATTGAACTACGTCTGTTTGAATCATAGACGAATAAAATAAAACGAGTGGCAGAGCCGTAAAAGTGTAAAGGCGTATTTATCTAGATAGAAAAGTTTTATTGGTAGGTATCTTATCTTATCTAGGCTATTAGATCCCACTGCTGGGAAAAGGCCTCCCCTCCTCTCTTCCACTCCTCTCTGTTCTTGGCCAGTTCTGGCCAATCCGATCTAAACTTGTTTTGGTCGTCGCGCCAGCGATCTGTTTCTGCAACGGTGTCCGTCCCGAGGTAGCCACTCGGTGGCTAATTTGGCCCATCTGTCATCATGCATGCGGCAGACGTGTCCAGTCCAGTTCCATTTGAGTCTGGCAGTCTGTACCCCAACATCGGCAATCTGAGTGTTTATTGTTAAAAAATCGTTTTAAAGTACATTTATACAAGGATACATAAACCATTTTAGGTTTTCCCGTATACCGCTACAGCGAAGGTCTTAATGAGCCAATATTAGCTTACTATTAATAGACTGAAATTATTAGAAATTCTTTGTTATTTTTACTAGAAACTCTACAGAAAGGTAAGTGGCATGGTTGTTTTTCCTACTCGGTTCTGAAAGATCAGAAGTTCAATTCGGATTATTGAATACAGCAGATGATTTCTCTTCATTTCATTCAGTTTGAAAACAGAGGTCTACCTATCATTTGTCTTGGTTTTCATGCAACACCAATCTATCGATTTATTTCACTTTTTAAACTCAAGATATTATTTTCATTAATTCAGCGACTGTATACGCATATAATGTCATTTTAATATTAATCTAGGATTTCATCACAATCTTATTTTAGAATATACATTTCACAATGCAAACGGCATAAATCCGTTTCCTGGAAAATCTCTTATCCAATCGTGTTGTCTAAAAATAGCTGTTACATATTCAATTCAAAATACTAGTCTTTTTATCGCGAAATAACGGCAGTTTCCATTGAAAACACAATAAAGCACATGCGGCCCAATTCGAAAGCGGTTTCGCAGATTCGCGCAACCCCTGAATTTGAAATAGCGTGTCCATTTTATAGTTGTTTGGTATTGAATTCATGGCGCACTCGCTTTGTTGGTTTATGGCAATCACTCAGCAATACATAATAGTGTTATGAAGTTAACGTTTTATAATAAAACTTATGAGAAAGCTTCATAATTTTTTTTTAATAATTAACCAGCTCACGAACTCTGTTTTATCGGGATGTGTCCTCTGAACTCCTCTGCCCCACCGATATGGGACATGACAGGACATGGAAGGTTTTAATTCAAATAAGTCATCTAATGACTGCTTTATAAAATGATAACGACGATAAACGCCCAGGGTGGTGGATCAGAACAACCCAATTGCCAATTTCTGAAACTAAAATTACCTAAAGCTAGAATAAGGAGTTCCATTTGAGAAATAAAACGAGCTCCCGATGCAGCTGGGAGCTTCCGGAATTTTTATTAAATCTCTGATACGTGAAGTACACACGTCTGGGATTCCAGATTTGAATATAACTGTATGAGGAATAGTGCAAGAGACCGATGTATGATTTTTTATATAAAACTAGCTGACCCAGCGGACTTCGTACCGCCTTAGTTTTTTGGGTGGTTATGAAAAATAGCTTACGTCCTATTCTCAGACCTACTGAACATACACACCAAATTTTATAAGAATCGGTCGAGCTGTTTCGGAGGAGTTTGGTTACAAACACTGTGACACGAGAATGTTATATATTAGACTAGCTACTGCCCGCGACTTCGCTCGCGTGGAATTCGGTTATCGCGTTCCCGCGGGAACTATGCATTTTTCCGGGATAAAAGGTAGCCTATGTCCTTCTCCGGGACCCCAACTATCACCATGCCAAATTTAATCTCAATCGGTCCAGCGGTTGGAGCGTGAAGAGGTAACAGACAGACAGACAGACAGAGTTACTTTCGCATTTATAATATTAACTAGCTTCTGCCCGCGACTTCGCCCGCGTGGAATTCGGTTATCGTGTTCCCGCGGGAACTATGCGTTTTTCCAGGATGAAAAGTAGCCTATGTCCTTTCCCGGGACCCCAACTATCTCCATGACAAATTTCATCTCAATCGGTCCAGCGGTTGAAGCGTGAAGAGGTAACAGACAGACAGACAGAGTTACTTTCGCATTTAAATATTAAATAAATATAAATATGGATATTATAATGAAAAACACAAAGAAAAGTTTCGATTCGGGTAAATAATTCTAAAACACTTTAAAAAAAAAGTTACCTATTTTAAAAGCCTATTAGTTGCGGTAATTGCGGCGCCTGAAATGATATACCATTTTCCATTTTTAACATACTTATTTCCACTTGGACATACGGCGTTATCGTCCGTGAGTGATTCTCCTGAGCACTTCAACCACTGTCATTTTTTTCCACTAAATTATCCTAAGTATAAAAAACTTCTAACAACAGCACAGAAAAATATTTGCACAATATGATTGCAGAGATTGAAGGACGTTTAAACGCTATCATCGCATACCCCGGCTCTTGGTGTACTTAGGGTTGAAGGGCTGCTTTGATTCCAATATTGTTCATAATGCTCGATATGATTTGATTTAGTGTACACATATTGTCGAGCACAAAGCGCCGGTTATTGCTATTATTGGTGTTCTCAAGTAATTTAGCGATATAACAATACAGCCGCTTTAATGATATTCACACGTAATTAGTATTTATTGACTGGTAGGAATAGCAAATATTGATATCGGTAGGTATTCAGTACCACAACAGATCATTTAAGTGCGTCCCACTGCTGGACACTACTACTACAGCCTATTTGCGTCCCACTGCTGGGCACAGGCCTCCCCTCATCACGAGAGGGTTTGGGCTATAGTCCCCACGCGGGCCCAATGCGGATTGGGGACTTCACACTCTTCTTTGAATTACTTCGCAGATGCGTGCAGGTTTCCTCACGATGATTTCCTTCGCCGAAAAGCTCATGGTAAATTCAAATAGAATTTTGCACGTAAGTAAACTTAGAGGTGCGAGCTGGAATCGAACCCCCGACCCTCTGCATGAGAGGCGGTAGGTCGAACCACTAGGCCACCACGTACCTGGCTGGACACAAGGTCTTAGTAATTAAAAGTATGAAAATAATACAAACAGCAGTTATTTGGGTAAAACGTTCCAAGGCCGAAGAGACTCAGGTTATGTTATACTTAAAACTAAAAACCACACAAATATTCAACGAAAACTATGGATAGATTCATAAATTAGATCCTACTAACATAACTTTAAGGTCTAAGCCAGTAAGCTCTACCAATATGGATATATGTCCTAAATAAATGAATTATTGTTATTATAAATATACTGGAGTGTCAAAAATTGCACACTCAAACTGTGCAGGTTTTTTTTGTATGAATAAGTATACTTATTTAAATTCACTTCAAATGCGTAGAAGTATTTTTTCTTACTATAAGCAATCCATCTACATTCGGATACCATTTTCCAAACAAACTGACCCGAATTCATTGCTGTTGTGTGTATATCTAGTATTAGGTACTTACAGTCTGCCTTGGAACGGATGGTAATGTACCTCCTCACTTCCAGACAGTGTCCCGGATAGCCAGGTTCTGCAATTAACAGGAACAAACAAGCCAAGAGTTCGATTAGGTGCAGCCAAGACGAACACATGGACTCATGAATATTCATGCAACCTCCAACTGTGAACATGGCAGTGACTGTAAGAACAAATGTAATGGTACTTTGGAAGAATAAAGACCATATAAGGGAAAGTAGTGACTAATCTTCTAAAGTATGTATAAAAAGGATTCACAATCAGCCGGAGAAAAATGGCCCGTCAAAACGGGTGCCCGAACATTTCGGGCACCCGTTTGGCGCTCAGTAAATTAGACACTTAAATCTTATAGTTTTAGGTTTACTTTTGTATAAAATATTACATTGTACGAGTATAAAGAAGGGTTATTAGCTTCAGCAAGCGTAAAATAGTTATTTGTTATGCAAGGCTGCAAAGTTGTTGTTTGCTGTGAGTGCGTGATTGAGATCCGAGTGAACGAAGGATTCTAGGGTTGAACCACGAGCGAAGCGAGTGGTTCAAATATAGAATCCTGAGTGTAACGAGGGTTTCAAGGCACGAGACAGCAAACGACTTTGCTGCTGAGCGCAACACAAAATTTTTCACCTCACGCGCGATTTTCGGGAAGAAGACTTAGTTCGGCGTCACGTACAGTTTGTGCTAACTCTGGAGGAGTTCAATTCGTATCTTCATCGCTAGAATCGCTCATATTTTCTTTATTACTTCGTATAGGTATTCTAAATTACAAAACCAGCAATCTAAAACTTTTTTTTTAAATTTGTACTTCAAGATTCAATTATTCATTGAATACAGTTAAAATATACACATATTTAAGTATTTTTATGATAAAACATAGTGAAATAATGAAATACATCTGAAACGGTGTATTATTAATATAATTTTATTAATGATGATATTAAGTAAATTGAACCTTTATTTTAATAAAACTCTCACGACGAATTGCGTTTCAGAACGTATCGTTGTTTTTTACTGTGACAGTAGCGTCATGCGTCGTTCGAATTTCAAAAACACTTTCCACGCTAGCGGATAAAAACAACTTTTGCGCTCGGATATCAAGCTGCAAAACGACCACTTTCGAGCCAGTGAGGTGAAAAAAATATTGTAATAATTATAAGTTTTCTTATTATGAATAAATAAATGTAAAAAAAGCATATTGGAACGTATTTTCTAAAGTCAGTTTGCTCCATATATTTTGACATAGGGCCGGTTCCTATATCCACGTAACGCCTCGTTTTGCCTACGGACGGTTAAAATTTGACAGATTCTCTATGGAACAAATGTCAAAAATCAACCGTCCGTAGGCAAAACGAGGCGTTTCGTGGATATAGGAACCGGGCCATATTCTGTTAGGCACTGTTCGTCCATATGTTATTATAGGTCATTGTGTATAAAACAAGAATCAGACCGATTGATCAACGCTCATCAGAAACTAAGTACTGGTCGCAGAAAGCTAAAATTTGGCAAGTAATTTCCTTGGTGTGTGTAGGGGAGCACTAAGAGAGGATTTCCCGAAGTTACCACGGGTACGGGAAAAAAAATACCTACGTGAGTTATTTTCCTACTGTTATCCTACTGCTAGTAAAGTAACTCATCATCATCATTTCAGCCGAAAGACGTCCACTGCTGGACATAGGCCTCCCCCAAGGCTCGCCACTCAGATCGGTCCTGTGCTACATGCTTCCACCGGTTTCCCACGACCTTCACGAGGTCGTCGCTCCATCTTGTGTGGTGTGAGGTCTACCGACAGCTCGTCCCCCGGTTCGCGGACACCACTCGAGAACTTTCCGGCCCCATCGGCCATCAGTCCTGCGAGCAATGTGCCCCGCCCACTGCCACTTAAGGCTCGCAATTCTTCGGGCTATGTCGGTGATCCTAGTTCTAGTAAAGTAACTAATCAAGTGCGACTATCAAGTCACTGTAACTGCAACGGCTTACATATGGGGTGTAAATAGGCACTAAATTTGTAATGAGAGATTAAGACAAATATATAATTTAGATTTGGGTACGTTTTTGTATTGTAAACGTAGACCACCTTTCTCACATCTTTGGACTAAATTTTTGTTGTTTCGGAATTGGTAGCATATAAGTACTACTCGCTCCAGACCCGTCGTGCCCTGTATGTTTTATACTTTAAGAATAGGTAATTTGAATATTCCGTTTTTATTTCAATAAAAGATATGCATCATTGACCGACCCAAGAAAAGCGATTACGTACCTACCAACTTAAAATGATCACGTCATAGATTTACTTCGTCTCACTATTAAGATGTCGACTTCATACAATTCTACGTAACCACAAGAACGCATAACTCGTAAGCTGCGCAAACAAGTGAAACGGAACGCAAGCCACGCTCGCTAAGACTTGCCTAAGTCCAATCCATCATTATGATTCCGTGAAACGGAACCGCGGCCCCACCTGTGCTCGCCTCGCGTAGAAATAACCACGTAAACCTGACAAATAGCTTCACATTCATATTGGTAGCGAGTGCTGTAAAGCTGAGCTTTGAAAAAATAAATGCGCGGGAAAACTCAAGGATTTCTCTGGTTTTGGGGAATCTTTTGACGCAATTACGGTAGTTTTTTGTGTAACCACCGCAGAAGTCACTTTGAGGATATATCCTACATATAAATACCTACCTATATATATAACTCGACGATTGTAGATTATATGAACAGCTTACATACGCGCTTGTATGTATAAAACTGGGGTGTGTACTTTGGTCTATAACATTCGTTACACTTAAGTCTGGTAGCTGTGTATGGGGCGGCCTATTTCAACCAGCGTTCTTCTTTGCATGTTATTAATGACTGTTATCACACAGCGGCTTATCACTTTAAGTACGGTCTCAGTACGAAAGCCCAAGACAGATGGCGGAAACTATTGGGCCTGCCACAACTTTGGATGGGAAAGGGTTCATGAATAATATATTAGAACCTTCAAAAATTCGTGATTGTTTTGAATACAAGTGATTATATACTTCAAACGAGCTAACCTTATTAAACAAACTATATACTAAAGTGCCCAGATGTGGCCTATTTGCTGAAAAAATATTTTGATTTTTTCATTTTTTTTTCTTGGGAAAGAATACCGTGACACTCAAGTACAACCAGAGGTTAGCAGCGTCGGTGCAACTGGGTCCAAGTAGGTCGCTTCATTGGAATATTCCGTGCTTTTACATACAAGCCACAAGGCTTGCCAACTAAAAATAAACATTCGCATTCCCCAGAACGCATATTTCATCTTGGTATATTTCAGAAACGTGTTACAGAAGGATCACCGGATTAAATTCAGTCCGTGGCTGCACTTTCTTAATAAAATTGGAAATATTTGCAATGCAGATCCATCTCAGAGTCCGGGATTACTTTAGCCTTCTGCTGGAATAAGTTCCAAACCGAAATCACTGCCATTTCCCTCATAAATATGTAATGTATACGCAAACTTCTCATTTTTCCAATTTTATTTTTTATTAATTATGTGAGGCCGTGGTTCATTAGTATCTAACAGACTTTCAGTCAATAAATATCTTTAAATATCTTATCAAGGGGGAGGGGGGGTAGTGCATATTCAGCTTCAGATCCAGGGGGGCAGATCATTTTTTTGGGAGCATGTTGTATGGTGATACAGAGTTCCAGGGGGGTAGTGGGTCATCTGCCCCCCCCCTGCCCTCCCCTCGGTACGCCCATGCATCACGACTTTCAATTTCACAAAAAAACCCAATGCGATTGACCACCAATTATTATTGACGTACAAACGATCATAAAGAATTGAATATGGATTGAGAAATCAATGCCCCGTTTTCATCGACCATGCCTCATCAATATTATCCCGTCTATCCTCGTCATAAGGTCGAAATCTCAGCGTGATCCGCGTAAACTTGCATCCATTAGACACGGGTTATTGCAGAGAACAAATAGCTATAATTCGATGGTAGTGCCCCGTAGAGACCCGTACGTTACGCCGGCAGCATGTTTCGTTAGGTGAGTTATAAGAACACACGTCCATTTGTTACTTAAGTACGTTTCGAATGTTTCAAGCATTCGTACGGTTGACGTTTAACCTTTCGTATGCATACGAAAGGCTAAATATTCGAAATACGGGGAATGGTACCGTAGACCGAGCATACCGTAGCCTAAATATCATCATCATCATCATTTCAGCCGAAAGACGTCCACTGCTGGACATAGGCCTCCCCCAAGGCTCAAGCTGAAGACTCAGACCGGTTCTGTGCTACTTGCTTCCACCGGTTTCCCGCGACTTTCACGACGTCGTCGCTCCATCTTGTTGGAGGCCTACCGACAGCTCATCTCCCGCCTAAATATACATATATCTATTTAATTCGTAGAATAAGATGCAAATGTGACCATGGCGTTATTATTTTACTAGCTTCGCCCTCGACTTCGCCCGCGTGTAATTCGGTTATCGTGTTCCAACGGGAACTTTGCCTTTTTCCGAGATAAAAAGTAGCCTATGTCTTTTCCCGGTACTCCAACCATTGTGCTTTGGTTTACTTTGGCGACACAAAAAACAAGTCTTGTTGACATTTTCAACCCGTTTCTTTTCAACGACAGGTCTTCATACATACGAAGCGCTCGTAGAGTCAAAGCGGTAGCATCTTTCTGTTTATATGTTTTTGGTATCACACCGGCCACCTGCTGGTAAGTAGTGGTCTCTGCGGCTCCTGGACATAAGAAATAACACGTTTCCAATACTTTGCCAACCCTGACGCCAAAGATAATTGTAGAGATAGTGCCTACACCGGCCCTACAGCAAGCAACGGATTAAAGAACAACTACTACAGCCGAGTACAGCCTATTTGCGTCCCACTGCTGAGCACAGGCCTCCCCTCATTATGAGAGGGTTTGGCCTATAGTCCCCACGCGGGCCCAGTGCGGATTGGGGACTTGAGACACATCTTGAATTACTTCGCAGATGCGTGCAGGTTTCCTCACGATGTTTTCCTTCACCAAAAAGTTCATGGTAAATTCAAATTGAATTCCACACGTAAGTAAACTTAGAGGTGCGAGCCGGAATCGAACACCGACCCTCAGCATGAGAGGCGGTAGGTCGTACCACTAGGCCACCACGGCTTTTTCATTAAAAAACACCAACCTAAAACTAAAATGCCTTGGTATATTAGGTATTATGTGCGCTTCGCATTGCGTATTTAAATGAAACACAAAACCGAATCGCGCAGATAAACACCTCGCAAAAACTCGGCGCTCGATAATCGAATCGGGTAATAAAATCGCCAATCGGGTTCAAACAATGAGCGAAATTACATTCTCTGGTGGAAATCGGACAAATATGTTTAAAGCTTAATTTGCTGTGTGCAAATATTTGACGCACGAACTTGCGCGTGTCCGGCCAACGCGATAATTCGGGATGGGAAAGGAAGGATGTGCAAACGGACTGAGGGATTAATTGAGTAACGTGTCAGACTTAACTGTGTTAGCTTTATTTCAAGCTTAGATAATACAAAGAAAGAGATATCCACCACCGCAATACTGCCCTCGTAATGCAACAGGCGGTATCTCAAGTCAATTGGAATACCTACTTACGTTTTCTTGAAATTTTAATTTTTTGAATTTGTATTAGTGTCGATTATCTTAAGGTGGCGTCCGCGAACCGGTAGAAGAGCTGTCGGTAGGCCTCTAATAAGATGGAGTGACGACCTTGTAAAGGTCGCGGGAACGCGGTGGATGTGAGTGGTACGCAGGACCGATCTGAGTGGCGCCCAAGGGAGATCTACCTATGTCAAACAGTGGACGTATTTCGGCTGAAATGATGATGATGATGATGATGATCTTAAGGTTTTCCGGATTGTGATACGGCCTATTGGCTTATGAGGGCAGAACAGGTTCTGGACATAGTCTCCATGCGGGCCCAGTGCGGATTCAGGTCTTCACACACATGTTCACAATATACCCGAAAATATCGAACCAATCTCATTCAAACATATTTTAGTGATTTTTCAATGACTACGTTACACAGCATTAATTTATTTTATTCGATGTTGTTATAATTATTAATTATCCTTAATACGAGTAGAAAGAACTTAAAAAAAATAAAGTTCTTAAGATTGCAAGCATAAAAGTGGCGAGTGTTTCGAATTGACACTGGGCATATCTCCACATAAATAACATCATTTCCAATTGATCTTCGTTAAGTATGTTATTTGTCTGGCGTGTGTTGTCCAATGAAATTTGTATTGTAGTCTCTTCATATATACCTATCGTGTCTCTTCAGTTTTATGATCTGAGACTTCAAGCCTTTAATTCAGTTGATTTCTTCATTGCGACAAAACAGACCCGAAGGTTCGGTCCCAGAGAGTGTTTTTGCTAAATTATTTATATGTAAGCATACTCGTGTTAGCGCAATGTAACGTTTCTTATTTGCGTATAGTTCAGACGAATGTTTGTTTATTTATACTAAGACCTGAATTTCCATTATGATTACTTAAAAAAATAAACCTAGGAACGGGGAAAAGGTAAAAGAGTAAAGTAGTGAGCGTTGCCTATCTATTTCATTTTTCAGAACTCCGAACTCAGAACATTTATTTTGACATAAAAATACACACTACAACGTAAAATACAGAAGACACAATACAAATAATAAAGAAAAAGAAAATAAGAGAATGATATAAATAAAATGTATTAAAATTAGCAAATGTGTTTTTTAGTAACAGGGCGACGGAGATTTTCTCGGGTGAAAATAACTAAGTGCGTTTTCGTAGTAATAGCACGACACAACTTAGAAGGCGCGTGGCGAAGCACATAAGCCGTTGACGCAGAGTCTATTATTGCTTAATCCAAGCGCCTTCTAAGTTGTACAAACCTGTGTGAGGACTAATTAGATCGTTTTGTCGCACTCCCGCAAACACCGATAGTTAGCGCCGGTTCTGGGCTTGAAACCGGTTTTTGCCCCCATACAAATAAACCGGGTTTCTTATCGTTCTTTCGTTTACTATTTCATATTTAATAAGGCTATAAAATAATACGAAGTGATAACCTAAATACACTATGGAGTTCCACATAAAGAGCATAAAATAATTCTAAATATTTGTCTATTTCGGGGTTTTTTTAATTAACCGGTTACAAGCCCTGTTCTGATAGTAATATTGTATTGTTAAATAAATATACGACGGTTAACGCGTTTAAAGAATAAGGTTTTATAATAACAGTTTGTTTAAAAATGGCATACGTAAATTATCATTTATCATTATCAAAATTGACTCTGTATGGATTGCCGTGCTATGCTCGGGGTTTCTCTGCGTGATAGAATCAGAAATGAGGATATCCGCAGTAGAACTAGGGTCACCGACATAGCCCGAAGAATTACGAACCTTAAGTGGCAGTGGGCCGGAAAGTTCTGGAGTGGCGTCCGCGAACCAGGAGACGAGCTGTCGGTAGGCCTGGGTGACGACTTTGTAAAGGTCGCGGGAACGCGGTGGATGCCAGTGGCACAGGACCGGTCTGAGTGGCGCGCCTTGTGGGAGGCCTATGTGATGATGATGATGGATTGCCGTGTCAGACTGTGATCTTTTAGCTGCTGCGCGATGGAGTCATGTAGGTGGTACGAGGATGTTATGAAGTACCTCAGATTCTGCGAGCTAACTTGAGAAAGGTAATCTAGTTGTAGTTCGTTATAATTATATTATAAGTAACGTTCAATTCAGTATTGTAGACGTAAGAAACGTCTAATTTATTTATTTGTTTATTTTATTTATTTATTTTATTTAAATATTAAAATAGGTAAATCACGCGAGTGTTTTAACTTTTATTATGTTGCAGTTGCCTAAACTACTATTGGTAGGTACTCGTATTTCTAAGGAAATGAGAATTACCTACCTACGTGCATGTAAAAAATCCTACTTGCCTATTTTGATACTTTCATGGAAACGAAACGCATACTCCAAAAATCGGAAAAAGCTTGTTACTGTATTTGTTATTTCATAAAAACCGTTACGGCGTCGCACCTCTGGGCATTTTCCACAAAATGTTTTCCTTTACGCGGATTCACGTATGAATTCAAAAGAGCAATCAAGTCTAACGAACCCGCCGCCTATAAGCAACAGTTGAAATGGAATGACAGGAAAAATATACCAAAATATCTCGACGCAAAAAACTGCTTCACTGAGAATACGTACAGTAATTCAAAATAGTCGTAAAGCGCACGATGTATGTATGCTGATGATATCATATTGTTATTTGAACTATTTAAGTATATGTACCTATAGGTAGGTTTGGTAGGTTTTAGGCTTTGAGGGGCGTTTATAATTTACACGAGGTTCTTCAGATATAAAGTTATTTACGTATTATGTGCTAATTAAACATTAAATCGTTGTTTGTTGTAAAACTGAAACATGATTGCCATCAATATTGACGCCGGATGGGCTTAAAACCAGCAGCTGTACCCATACCCTTTTTCCTATATATGCCTATCTGTTAAACTACAAAGTTCCTAAGTGATTTGTTAAGCTAATAACATAATGCATACTACTACTACTACTACTATTACTACTACTACTACTACTACTACTACAGCCTATTTGCGTCCCACTGCTGGGCACAGGCTTCCTCTCATTACTAGAGGGTTTGGGCTATAGTCCCCACGCACACAATGCATGCACATACAATACAATACAATACAATACAATATACTTTATTGAACACCACACAATCAAGGAACAGCAGACATTATGTAATAACACATAATGCATGTTTCATAATTAATATGGGGAATAAACGAATTTGTATTTGTAAACTTATTTTATCTCACACTGTTGCTTGTTTAAAAATAAATACGTGATGTTTTCCGTATCCCTCTCCTCTCCATCAGGTGAGATTTGGTGAGATGAGATTGAACTTGACTGCCCACCCCCAACCTTACGTAATTTACTCGTGCGGACGCTCCCTCTCACGCTCAAACTAAGATATAATTATACGGTCCGGCATCATTCTTGATTTTTTTTTCAAGTCAGTTATCTCGAAATTCAACTACTATTACTTGGACCTTAAATATCACATTTGTAAAGTCATACACTTGGCTATTTAGCACTTCAGGATTATCCACCAATTACGGGATATTATGTATATACCTACCGGAACTAGATTGCAGCTCTGTAATTTCTCGGTTCTGTGATTTCGGACATGTAATGCAAATGTCATTTTTAACTATGTGGAAATTTTGAAAAAAGGCCTTCTGCTGAGTTCTTCTCAAGCAACGGGTCTAGGAAGCGCTGGTAAATTCTTTTTCTGAGGTGTAAAAGTGCCCCTATGTGGCCAATTTGCTGAATGAATGATTGAATTGAATTCTGTCTTTTGCGCAGATTGACTAGATTGGACAAAACTTGAACATTTCTCGCCAGAGCAAAATCCGATTTGAAACTAATAATAAAAGCTAACACTTTACATAATGAATATTTAATGCAGAGCGTCTTCAATATAAAAATCCAAGTAAAACATGATAAGTCTCGGATTTTTTCTCAGTTTTAAGGAATTCAGTGCAATCTTGGGCAAAATGCGATATATTTAGACGAGAGTGAATTGCCATTTCAAAATATTCGTAGCTAGGTTGACAATAGCATCAATGTCGAACGAAAGTGTTAATAGTCTAAAAGTCAATATAAAATACATAAAAAATCAGTCGATCTTGTCGATCGAGCTTTTCAAGTCAAAAAGCCTTTGTTTTATAGTAAGCAAAGTAGTGGGCAAACGGAGCAGTCGCTTTGCCTAATCAGCTCATAAACACCGATGAAATCAACTCCAATGAAATCACCAATGTGTTGCCGACTTTTTAAAAAGGGTTGGGGAAATTGGGGATGGTTAGGAACTCTTACTGATTGTACGGGCAGGGTATTTAAACTTCACGTTGATATTCGTGAGAGGGTGGTTCTTCCCCGGGCGAGGCAGCCTGAATCCTAGCAGTAATTAAAGGTTAACAGCATGCCTTAACCTCTTTGGTCTACAAATACCTACCTACACATTTTATGGGACGTTAATTGAAAAACTTCACCGTTCACGAAGTTAAATGAGAGCAAATTCAGAATAATAGCACTTTATAGCAGTTACAGATAGCCTCACTTTAAGCCACATTTTTCCATTGAATCTTCGCAGCAGGTGTGAACAGGAACTAATTTTAAAGCGCCTCGCCATTGACATTCGGACCATTTGCAGAGAGTTATGGCCCCACCTTACCCTAAACGTTCGGACGATCTATCTCAACAAATTCACAATGATTTCTAGATATTGAAAGTGGGATGAAATACTCGGATTGCCGCTCCTGAAATAGGGCTTGAGCGGGAAAACTTTATCCGGGATCTGGACCCGAAGAAAGAAAATGTTCAGATGGTTGTTACTTTTTATGCAAGCATTTTCGTAGAAATATTTGCAAATGTTGAAATGGAAAAATAGTTCTGACCGGCTTTTTTCTATAATTTTCAGAACATTTCAAACATTTTAAACAGAATAGAGGCATTCAATCTCATGGTATTTAAAGTGTGGACCGCTCTTTACACTTTGTTTGAATCCTAAACTTAGGTATTCTCGGCAACAAACTAAGATTTCGAGTAGATAGGTAGGGGGCGTCGACACAAAATACAAAAGACTGAAAAAGGGTTTGGGAACCCCTGCGTTCCACAACCATTGGCCGCGCCCGGCTGTCAGTTGCTCCCATCGGCCGCGCGCGACAGTCGCGAGCCATGGCAGCTTCCATACATATTTATCATACATAGACTATGGCCGCTACAGCCGCGCACATCACTCAGCGATCGATCTCTGGCCACGGAAGAGGTCCTTTAGCCCTCGGGTTGGCAAAGCATTCGAAATCTTATAATTCGTTATGGCCACGGATCACTTACCATCAGGCGGCCTGTGTGGTTTACCAACCAATACCTTAAAAAAACAACAATCTCGTGAAACCAACATGCAGCTGTATAGTTTCCCAATCACGTTCATAGCGATGTCGGCAGAAAGAAATGAAAAAAGTTGCCTAATCAGTTGTGACCTCTGCTACGACAGAAAGTTTTTGTCTTTTGGTAAAACTTCAAATTGCTTCTTAGTTTTATAGAGTTTCGGTTATCCACTAACATCTTTGTTTCGTAATATATTGTTTTTTATTTTGACTAAAATATTTTTCTTTTGTGACCCGCTGAAAGCTTAACCAATTTACCCAAGTAAAATACTACCTAATGTTTCACTTTTTAATTTCACAAGCGCCAGGAGATTGTTAAATGTAGGTAACATCGACTACTCATGTAAGTTATAAATTTACTTGAAAAAAGAGCACACTGCGATTCCACACACGTACTCGTTCGCATCAACAAATATGAAACGTGGACGAAACGTTGAAGTGTTTAAAAGGTTTTTGTCATCGAGACAGACAAGCGTACTCGGAGGTATGTTCAGACTAAAAGGCGGGAAAATCAATATCGTTTACAAACTTCGTAAAAGCTCGATCAAGTACGACGCTCTTGGGGGGTGATACCCTCCAACCTTTCCCTTCTTAGCTCCACGGCGAATACGAATTGTCACATAATGAGACTGTGAAAAACACTCGCTCGCAACTTCGCACCACACTTGCACTGGCAGGCCATTACCTACACGCGATTACATTCGCTATAACAGCACCAGAGAGTAAGGTTCCGTTTGCATCGATTCTGATATCTAGCAAATTGCTGTTTGATATTCCGATGACATTTGGGAAATAATAGGAATCGTTCGCAGCGTGTGTGACGCCGGCTCATCTCCAAGTTTGATGAAAATACATAAACGTCGCGTCGTTGAGAGAACTTCTCGGATGCCCTGTAATTTGGAGCTCTTTACATTGATGATCTTACGAGTATGATAATACATCAACTTTTCAGTCTCTAAGTATGGTGTTAACAATTTACTTTCACTTCGCAATTTGTGTTCAGCAGGCTGTCAAGCGAATTTTGTATCGTATTTATCTTCATCCATGTGGAATTCGGTTATAGGGTTCCTGCGGCAACTATGCGTTTTTTTTCGGGATAAAAAGTAGCCTATATCCTTTCCGGGGACTCGAACTATCTCAATTTTTCATTTCATCTGAATCAGTCGAGTGGTTTAATCGTGAAGAAGTAACAGACAGAGCGACAGAGTTATTTTCGCATTTATAACATTAGTAAGTAGGCATGTATTGGAATGGATGGATTAGTCTCGGTATTTAGATTAACCAATACAAGTATTTCAATTATAGCCTATTAAGGAATCAGTATCATGCATGAATATACATCTGTAAATAAAAATCATTTGCCACAAATGTTTGTACGCGCATCACTTCATAATGGCTGCATTAACCTTATGAGCAATTTTCATGCTGGCATAGTTTTAAATGGTAAATTATAAATACCTACCTAATAATGTGTTCATTGGCACTTTTTGTACAGTCTCTAATCAAGGGGAAGGCACTGTGCACACGTGTTATTTATGAATAATGCTAACACATGCATTTTTTTTTATTTAGTTTAAAGTTGAAATTTCAGGTCTGATTTTAAAGAACTTAGTGCCTATTATATCCATTTAAGTTCATAACAAGAAACTCAGTTATCTAAAAATATTAATTTGAAGTAGATGTTTAAAAAAATACTGTTTTTGAATTTAGGGACAGATAAGGCACCTACCAGTAGGTAGGTCAGTTAGATTGTTAAGACCTAGGTGAGTATCACCGTGCCGTTGTGGTGGCCTAGTGGTTCGACCTACCGCCTCTCATGCAGAGGGTCGGGGGCTCGATTCCGGCTCGCACCTCTAAGTTTACTTATTATGTGCGAAATTCAATTTGAATTTACCACTAGCTTTTCAGTGAAGGAAAACATCGTGAGGAAACCTGCACGCATCTGCGAAGTAATTCAAAGATGTGTGTGAAGTCCCCGATCCGCACTGGGCCCGCGTGGGGACTATAGTCCAAACCCTCTCGTGATGAGAGGAGGCCTGTGCCCAGTAGTGGGACGCAAATAGTTTGTAGTAGTAGTAGTGTTAGAGTATCACCTCGTCACAATTTCCTTCTGTTGCTCAAACATACAAAGCCGTTTCGGAAAGCTAGTTAATAGACTATTAGTCGCGGTATTTAGATTATCAATATACACATATTTCAGTCGCCTATTAAGGAATTAATGTCATGCCTGAACACGAGACATTAATTTGATTTGACTGAACACTTAACTTCGTTAAATAGATTATTTCGTCTTAATCTTAACATCGAAAGTGACGTCTTAATTCATTGTCTTATAAATATAATGAAACAGTATTTTTTATTCGTGTTTGTAATCATTTTTATAGCATCAGTATCCGGTAATCTAGGGTCCAGGTACCAGGGTTGGTTTATTTTTACAATTTATAATTAATTACCTACCGTATATTTTGTGCTCGCACTATAATGTTGTATCCCGGTAAGGTAGAGAAGAAGCGGGAAGAAGGGAATGGTGAAAATACATTACATAGAGGCTTATCTCAGTTCTCAGGATAGGCATTATTTTATTTATTTATTTATTTAGGACCATGGGCCGCAGTGACCACTTACCATCAGGTGGGCTGTGCGCTCGTTTGCCCACCATTGGTATAAGAAAAAAGCTTTATTCATGCACATAAAATTATAGTACGAATGGCGAACTTAATGCCATATAGCATTCTCTACCAGTTAACCATTTTGTCAAGCAGAAACCTGTGGTTGGTGCGAGGGAAAAGTAAATAGAGAGGCATGAAGTAAATTACACAACTTACAATAGTAATACAATAAATAAATATGCAATTTATATTTGTAATCTAATGATTCCTTATGACCCTGGCTAATACGCATGGCATGGCCTGTATGCTTCATATGCAATCCAATTTCATACCAGTAAAATACCAAGAAAACAACTTTTATGTTACTACCTTTAGAGTTAGGCAAATGAAAATGATAAAGGTTGATTACCAAATGGTAATCAAGAGTTGATTCAGATTCATTACCTAGTATGGTACTTGAAAACACCGTGAGGAAAGTTGCACGCATCTGCGAAGCAATTTAAAGATGTGTGTGAATTCCCCAATCCGCACTGGGCCCGCGTGGGGACTATAGCCCAAACCCTCTCGTGATGAGAGGAGGCCTGTGCCCAGCAGTGGGACGCAAATAGGCTGTAGTAGTAGTAATTTATGTTTTATGGCAGCAGTATTTTTAAGCAAAAAATTGGCTGCCTGTAAAGTCGGTATACGGACGATAATTTCATACGTGATTAAGTCACGTAACGCTATAACGCTACGTAACACTACAACGCTACTATTGCGTCAAGTTTTTTCCTGGGTGGAGCCGGCGTTCATCAATTTATAAGACGTTATCACGTCAAAAATTACTTAAATGTAATAACAAAAAAAATTTTTCGCAGGTTTCGCGGCACGTACAATGGAAGGTCTAGAACTACAATTGGCTATGGGTGAAAAATGACAATGTGCTCGATTATTTTTTTTAAGGATAGGAATAACCTTCCGTATCAAGAGAAAAAAATCTCAGAATTTTCCGTGCCGTAGATTCTGCGTAAAAAATAAACGGATAAATTTGGTTTTGCGTTATGATGATTGAAATAAAGGTGTTTCCTTGGTCCAAGTATGCAGCACTACTTCTTGAAAAAAAGTGTTGACACTATTGACATTATTGATTTTTTCAAGAAGTAGTGCTGCATACTTGGACCAAGGTAACACCTTTATTTCAACCTATCCATAAAAAAATAATCGAGCACATTGTCATTTTTCACCCATAGCCAATTATGCAGCGGCAGCCTGTACTGCGCTAAGTGTTGCCACCAAATGTGCGACATGTCGAAGCGACCACAGATTTGCCACATGTTTTGGAGAAAAAAATGCATAAGAGACTGCCTTCGTAGTAAATATTTTACATAATTAAAATTAAGAGCTTGCGATTTGTGCATTTATTAGCCTACTATTTTCTGGCCGCGCCTTCACCCGCGTGCAATGCTACGAATTATGCGTTTCTTCGAGAAAATAATAATAATCGCCTGTGTCCTTTCCCGAGACTACAAGTATCTCCATACCGAATTTCATCTAAATCGGCCCAGTGGTTGAAGCATGAAGAGGTAACAGACAGACAGACATACATTTGCATTTCTGTATTTTGCCCCTCTTCTTCGAAATCATAGTTAAATTTATATTAACTATCAGCTTATCCTTCGGTCATCTGCGAAGTAATTCAAAGATGTGTGTGAAGGCCCCAATCCGTACTGGGCCCGCGTGGGGACTATACCCCAAACCGTCTCGTGGTGAGAGGAGGCCTGTGCCCAGCAGTGGGACGCAAATAGGCTGTAGTAGTAGTAGTAGTAGTAGTTATCTTTCGGTCTATATAATAAGGTCAGTGGGTTGAGGTAAGTGCGCCATAGGGGTAGCTGAGTTTAGAATTTACATTGAATTTAGTTTAAAATGTTTTTTTCAACCTCATACTTTATGGCCTTATGACCTCATACCAATTACTTATACTTGTATGGGCGAAATACTGATATCGTAAGTCGAGTAAGTATTTTTTTTATACATTGCAGTATTTATGGTAAGTGCACTTATTAACTTACCTCGAAATTAGACAATAGCTACGTAACAACTTACGATGATGAAGAATAATATAGGTAAGTACATATAGGTACCTGCCTCCTGCTGAATGCCACATAAAGCTATAATCTCAATGAACCCAGAAATAATAAGAACGCTTGTTATAGGAAATGATCATTAGTAATGATTTTCGCATTTCCGACTCGTTATCCGAGTCATTAATATTGATTATAGATGCCGTTGCCGTAGAGTTATACTACTACTATAGGAAGTTCCGCGCCTCAAAACACTTCAAAGTATTTAAAAAGCACCACAAACACTTTTAACGGGAATAACAATGATTAGAGTTCCACAGTAAGTTTCTTTTTCTTCAAATTTACTGGTAGGTAAATTGAGGATGCCACTTAGTTTACATGTCGTTTTTACCCGACTGCCCCAGAAGGAGGGCTATGTTTTTCGAGTGTATGCTCTGTCGCCTTAAGGCCGTTCCTATACCCAACTCAGCCGTCACTGTCACTTGTGCAACGAGTGAAAGAGAAAGCGCTACGCACAGAACGCCCGATTTAGTTAGTATTTAACGCGTTTTGATTTCTATACAAATACCGTCTAAAAACATGGCATTTATAAAGCTGTCAATGTATGCATATAATATGCATAATATTTCTGTTATATTTAGTTTTACACTGTTTCATATAATAAACTAGAGTAAAGCTGGATTAAAGGTCCGAGTTAGAGGTTACTTTGGAATTAAATTGTATCGAGCGAAGTTTCGGGAAACGTGAAACTAAAGCTGTCAATGTAAGGATAATATAATTAAATATAACATATGTTTTTTTTTTATTTTTACTTTTAACATTTCTTAGAAAAGTATGATCTTAGATAAGCAATTTAACGATGCTGGGTCAGGGAACGGCCTTAAGGGCTTTATGGATTTTAGCTTGTGAGGTGTCGTTTGATTGGTCTTGATTTTGAAAGTGACCCAGTGTCACTTAGTCAGCGTATCAAAAGTTTGTATGAAGACGGTTTTTTTTTTAATTGAGTACCGAAGTTATTCTTTAAGAGATTTAAACATAAGGTAACCTTTGCATATAGATGGTCTATTATAAAACCGGCGGTAATTTAAAAAGGGTAGGTACTCAAAAAATCTCACAAAAAAACTATTTATCCTTGGAACAAATTTTTACGCAAATTTAAATGAATCTGTAATTTATGATTTGTATGCAAAAGCTAATCCTATAAAAATACGATTATATTTTGAAGTTAAATAAACTTACATATTTAGACGCTATTCTCCCTGTTTGGAAACTGTTCCGTAACTGAAATAATAGTGGTGATTAATACGACGTCTACGAGGAAAATAATATGGGAAGCAATCTTTATTTGGAGTTCCATCCTAAGCCCCGTGTTTGAACAGCCTGAACCGAAATATAACACATGTTGTGCCGTTTAGTTTGGACCGTTTTCGTTAGCATAAAGTTTTGTTACTAAGATTTTGCTCAGAACATCAGCTTACTTCATAGAAAAGGCAATCCGCACTTTCATATTTCCATACCAATCCTATTTCGATATTCATACTAACATTTTAAACGTGAAAGTAGCTCTGTCTGTCTTTCCGTCTGCTAAGTACCTCTTTACAAACGCTGGACCGATTTAGATGAAAAGTGCTATGGGGATAGTAGTAGTATGTAAGTTACTGCTTCTGGCACACGGTTTCAGAACCCTGCGGAGCAGAAAATTTTCATGTTTTTTTTTTACTTTGTCTTGAAAAAAAAAAACGATTTTGATTTATGAAGGTTTTTTTTTGTATGTTTTTCTAAGTAGATTTTTTTTTTAAGTGGACTGTTCTCACAGTTTTTTTAGTTTGTTGATTTATGGCCGTGCACTATACAATGCAGGTAGAGACATGTGTTTCTTATGTGACAGGTGCATTTCATTGGTTCTGTTTTTTTTTCCCATCGCTTTTTTTTTTCTAAGTACTACGAATTTTTTGATCGTTTATTTTATTCAATAGCACCGCACGTTTTTTGGTATTTCTCGCAGTAAAGCTATTACGATATATCATTGAAAAATTTATGTGGGTTGGGAGAATGAAAAGAACATAAGTAAAATTGAAAAATACGTTTGTTGATTTGTGACCACCGGCTATACAATGCAGATACACCTTACGTGTCAGGTGCGTTCTATCGTTGTTTTTATAAGCATTCTAGAATTTATAATCGGTAGTTTTGGCTTTATCTCACGGTAAAGGTATTCACACGCTCTGAGAGTATGAAAATACAGATAAATATCCGCATTTATTATCAAATGTCATGTCCTATTGAAGATTATAATTAAAACGAAATAAAGCTAAGCAGATTCAAACTGGTTAGTACGTGTCGTTTGGTGCCACAAACAGATGTTTCTTTGCAGGTTGAAACACGTCCCGTTTATTTTATCATATAGGCACTGCGTTATGAAAACTGGTTACGACTTGTCGCTTTATACCACGAGCAGGTGTTGGTGTTCTATTCAACATTTTTTTGTCTTATCTACGACATATATGAGCGTGTAGGGTGTGTATGTGTGAGTATGTGCGTGTTCTCAATAAAAGCGGAACTCCGACAGACAGCGCCATCATTCGTTCAGATTGCTTCGTCCACATAATAGTAACAACGGTGCTTGAAGTGATTAAATTTATCATAGTACATATTGTACGTGTAGTACATTGTTGTGGGTTTGAAGTTCTAAACGGTGTGTCTACGTCTTAGACTGCTGCGTGCTGCTGCCACGAGTTAAAATGGAGGTAAGTTTCAAAACTATGTACATACACCAAACATTGTCTGTTTTCTATTTGTATAAAACCTCTCATGGATTTTTTTTCTGTTTTTTTTAGATATTAAACGAGAACTCTATTGATTACCCAATAAAAAATTATTATTACAGTAATTTGACTGATGATGAAGGCCAAGATATTGAACCACCTAAAATCCAAGCCCAAAAACGAACCAACAACATAGATGTATTTTTTGATAAGCCCAGAAAGAGGCAGGCTACGGAATACTCATCTACTGTTGCTCAATCTGCAAATGGAGGTACAAATTATATATCTTGTCGAGTAGATGATGTCTCAAAGAGCACTCATCTTGTTAAAATCGATGTCTACGATTTGAAAAAGCTACGTGGTATTCCAAATGATCAACACTGGAAATTTGCGGACACTAGAATCAAATACTACACTAAGTGCGAAGACGATGACTATTATTCCAACACAAAAGAATTAATTTACAAGATTACAAAACATATTGCAACTAAAAACGATTGCAAAAAATATTTCATCGACGGAAAGAAAAAAGCCATAACTTAAAACCCAAGCCCACCCACATCGCGCCCTTTCCCCCACCGACTGACAACTGAATTTTATCTATATAAGCAACACAGAACGAGCCACACCGCATCGATATCAAAAACCGTGGAAGTCGTGCAATACCAATATGGATCTTCAAAACTCGCTTTATGACGAAGAGCTGTACAACCGTTGCGAGGACCTCTCGGATCTGAATAACTCATTTTTCGATAAAGAACTTTATGAACACTGCGAAAAAGTCGAGAATCCCCCAAAAAAATTGTAAGTATAAAAATTTGAAACACGTTTGAACGTGTTATACTTTGAAGTTAGCCAACAGTGGGGAGAGAAATCCCAATATAAGCATTAATCTCAGCGAAATGCCCCGTAGTTGTCAATATAATGTCGTTGACTAGTGAAGATATTAAAATGTTCAGCAAATCAGTGCTATTAAATAGTTTTCATAAATATTTAAGATTGTGGTTTATCAGTGGGAAACTTGATGCAACAATAGCTCAAGATCCCGATATCAAACCGTATATCACGCCATGCAGTGGACACTTTACTAATAATAAATTGATCAATTCAAATTACGATGAGATAGATGGTGTATTACCCATGGAAGCATATTGTTCTATTTGTCAATCAAATTAGGTAATACTATGCTGAAAATTATTAGTTTTTTTTATCGGATTTTAATAGGTACATCTATATACGTTTTTATTTTTATTTTCAGAACTGTTACACGCGGACTCAAGAGAAAACGTGTATCTGAAGATGTTTTTCAACCTCGTGGTTCGTCTACTCCAGCACAACAATTACAAGTTGAAGGGACCCCGCAACCATCAACTTCTCGGAACACAGATGAACCACCACCGAGTTATATTGCTGAGGACACCATCGAGTGCACAACTTGTCAACGGGAGGTTTCAAGAAGGTATTATGCACAGCATTTAAGGAGTAATATCCATAAAAATGCTTGCATGAGATTTGAACATTCTTACCCTAATGTTGAATTGATAGAAACTGCGTTTGGAAATAGGTTGCTAACTTATAGGATAAATTCAGTCCAGGAAAAAGAAACCGACTTTAAATTTCAAACACCGGAAATATTTTTTGAGGGCATTAAAGAAACGTTAAATAAATTAATAGACGATACTATTAATCAGTTAACCATTTTCAAGGTTAGTTTTATTTTGCATGCGGAATTTGTTCAAGAAACTAAAGGAATCAACAATTTTTTCGATTTTAATGTGTTGAGTTGGACCATATGCAGAGGTGATGATAGTGAAACTTTTTTTGAAAATTTAAAAAGTACAATCATTAATAAAATTTCAAATTTCGAAAAAAAAGATAGTGGTTGGAGTCTTAGACATATTAAATACATAGACATGAACGTTAACCAATTCAATCCGTTGCGAGGTTCATCGTTCATTGATCTGCCACATGATATTAAAACAAAAAAAGCTATCATAAACGTACAAAATCATGACCACGAGTGTTTAAAATGGGCACTTCTTTCAGCATTGTATCCGGTGAAGGATAATCCACAGAGAGTATCGTCATATTTTAAACACCAAAATGAAG
Source organism: Aethes cnicana (assembly GCA_963971205.1). Lineage (NCBI taxonomy): Eukaryota > Metazoa > Arthropoda > Insecta > Lepidoptera > Tortricidae > Aethes > Aethes cnicana. Next base: position 9,847,958 of record OZ020286.1, read on the forward strand.
TAAAATTTGGTGACATTCCATTTCCTATTAAATTAACTGATGTACATAGAGTAGAAAAATTAAATGATATTAGTATAAATGTATTTGGATTAAGTTATATTGAAAACTCTAAATCACACGAAGTAATTGGTCCACTCCACTTCACTAAAGCTAGGAAATCAAAGCATATAAATTTACTTTATATATCAAAAGGTAGTCAGGGACATTACTGCTACATTAAAAATTTATCTCGATTAGTAAGTCGTCAAATTTCAACAACTAATTATAGTTTTCATATTTGCGATGGTTGTTTATTAGCATTTTATTCAAATGAAGAGTTAACGAATCATCAAAAAAATGATTGTAATCACGTGGTTGTACAACTCCCGAACAACGATAAGACAAAAACAAATTGGTTTGGTGAGAAAGTTTCAAATGATAGAATTATTTTTGATAAATACCAACGAAAGCTTAAATTGCCTTTCGTTGTATATGCAGATTTTGAGGCATTTTTAAATCCAATAGCATCTTGCGATCCAGATCCATCAAAATCTTATACCAAAAATATTCAGCAACATGAAATGTACAGTTTCGGTTATTTCATTAAGTGTTCATTTGATGATAGTCTTTCTCGGTATTGTTCATATACAGGCTCAGATTGTGCTAAAGTATTTATGGATAACCTTTATAGTGACTTGGAAAAATTAAATAAATACATTCGCTTCCGGAAGAATCCAATTCCATTAAATCAGACCGATTTAGATAAAGTTTCTGAAGCCAATAATAAATGTTTTATATGTGATAAGGACTTAAGATCTCAAAGTGTTTTCAGTTATGATTGGAATACGGGAAAATTTCGAGGAGTAGCACATAAATCTTGTGATTATAAGTTCACACCTCCCACACACATTCCAGTATTTTTTCACAATCTCAGCAATTACGATGCACATTTCATAGTAAAAGCTTTAAATTTCCGGGATGGGGCTATCGATATTATTCCTCAAAATAAAGAAAAATATATTTCATTCAGTAAACAACTGAAATTTGATAAGAGATGGTTTTCTTTAAGATTTGTTGATTCCTTCAGGTTCATGTCGAGTAGTTTGAATAGTTTAGCCAAAAATCTTCAAGAGCACCAATTTCATGAACTAAAGAAACAATACCCCAGTAATGAAGATTTTAAACTCTTGAAGCAAAAGGGAATATTTCCATATGAGTTTATGAAATCGTACGAGTGCCTTGAAGCATTATCATTACCTAGTATAAGTGATTTTTATAGTTCATTAACAGATAGCTGCATAACAGATTTGGATTACCAACACGCACAAAACGTTTGGAATCATTTCGGTTGCCAAACAATGCTGGACTATTCAAACTTGTATTTAAAAACAGACGTACTTCTATTAACTGACATCTTTGAGAATTTTCGGTCAGTGTGCCTTGAAACCTATGGTCTCGATGCTGCCAATTATTTTACTGCACCTGGTCTCAGCTGGGACGCAATGCTTAAAATAACTGGAGTTGAACTAGAACTTTTAACGGATTTTGACAAAGTTTCATTTATTAAAAAAGGACTTCGAGGCGGTATATCACAATGTAGTAATAGATATGCTAAATCAAATAATTATTACATGTCTGATTATGATTCTGATCAACCGTCATCGTATCTCATTTACCTAGATGCCAATAATTTATATGGTTGGGCAATGTCACAACATCTTCCTATTGGTGAATTTGAATGGGTTGATCCTGCCACAGATTTCAGAATTTCAAACGATGCTGATTATGGTTACATTTTAGAAGTGGATTTAGAATATCCTGATTTATTGCACGATTCCCATTCAGATCTTCCATTTTGCGCTGAGCACATAGTAGTTGATGAAAGTAAAGTAAAAAAATTAGTTCCGAATTTGAACGATAAAATAAAATACATTATACACTACAGAAATCTTATTCAATGTTTAGAAAATGGATTAAATTTAAAAAAAATCCATAGAATACTAAAGTTCAAACAAAGTAACTGGCTTCAAACGTATATTGATTTGAACACGACATTAAGAACGAGTGCAAAAACGGATTTCGAGAAAGACTTTTATAAACTAATGAATAACGCCGTTTTCGGCAAGACTATGGAAAATATAGAGAAAAGGGTTGATGTAAAGTTATTAACACATTGGGCAAATCAAGGACAAATCAAAGGAATTGAAAGTTATATAGCTCGCCCTGAATTCCACAGCATTTCAATTTTTTCGGAAAGCTTGGCAGCGGTACAGTTGAAGAGAACCAAATTAGTTTATAACAAGCCCATTTACCTAGGTTTCTGTATATTGGACATATCCAAAACGTTGATGTATGACTTCCACTACAAATACATGAAAAATAAATTCGTCGATAATGTAAAATTATTATATACAGATACAGACAGTTTAATATACCAAATTTTTACTGTGGATTTTTATAGCGACATAAAAAATGATTTGAATAATTACTTTGATACATCTGATTATGCACCTAATAATATTTACGATTTTCCTTGTATAAATAAGAAAAAAATAGGTTATTTCAAGGATGAAAATAAAGGATTGATCCTGAAAGAATACGTTGGCCTAAGATCAAAAATGTATGCCTTAAACGTTGACGAGAATATAGTGGCTAAAGCTAAGGGCGTAAATAAATGTGTCACTAACAAGTTTCACATTCGTGACTACAAGCGTTGTTTAAATGAAAAAATGAATGTTTTTTCTGAAATGTACAGATTTCGTTCCATCAAACACACTATTTTTACTCAAAAAATAAACAAAGTCTCTCTATCTTATTCTGATACAAAACGATATCTATGTAAAGATTCCAATGATACTTTCGCTTGGGGTCATTATAAATTAAGGTGTTTAAATTAATACATTTTTACTAATTTTAGGTGTTTAGATTTAATATGCAGTGATTAACTACGAGTTTAGAATATGGTTAGGGTATTTACTAGGTATTGTTAATATTGTTTTTATATAGCTTCAATATCAATGTGTATGATTAGGTTTTATATCCTTAGAATTAAAGGAACAAATGTATTTCGTACATACAATTTATATTTCCTATGTATATGTCAGTATTAAATGGTTTTATCTTTTTAGATTAGGAATAATATAATATACATATATATCCGTACTCGAACATTTTCGTTTTATTTTCAAAACATACCTTAAACAGCAAGGACAGTTGTATTGTTAACAATGAATCATTTTATTCATCCATTTACGGCTATTATTGCAGGCCCTAGTGGTTGTGGAAAATCGAACTTTGTGACTAATTTTTTGAAAAATGTAGAAAAAATGTGTAATGTGGAATTTAATCAAGTATTGTGGTGTTATGATGAAATGCAACCACTTTATAATTTGAGTGGTATTGATTATGTACAAGGTATACCCGATTTAAATATGTTTGATGGGAAGCGACCGAAACTTCTTATAATTGATGATTTAATGAGAGAATCAGATGGACGTATTGTAGATATATTTACAAAAGGTAGTCATCACAGAAATTTAAGTGTTTTTTATATAACACAAAATTTATTTCATCAAGGGAGAGGACAACGTGATATATCTTTGAACACAACCTATATTGTTTATTTTAAAAATCCCAGAGATAAAACTCAAATACGCTACTTGTCTCGACAAGTTTATCCAGAAAACTCAAAATTTGTTGAAGAAGCATACAAGGATGCAACTACGTCAGCACATGGTTATCTTATGATCGATTTGAAACAAAGCACAGATGATATATGTCGTTTTAAAACTAAAGTGTTTCCCTTTGATACATTTTGTATTATATACGTTCCAAAAAAAGGGTTTAAATACGATAAAAATCATCCGGTTTTAGTCAGTTGTAAATGATGCCTGATAGAGTGATCACTCATGAACATTTACTTAAAGCTTTACATACGCTTAAACCAAAATATCGTAAAGCCTTACTTAAATCGTGTGACGAAGCTGAAATAAATATTATTTGTGAATGCATTTACAACGTTTTAAAGGGAAGAATCCCATTAGAAAATAAAGAAAAAACTAAATTAAAGAAACATAAAAATATATTGCGAAAATTAGTTTCCAAGGGGAAACATAAATTAAGGAAGATTATTATAGTTCAAAAGGGCGGCGCATTTCTACCAATTATACTGGGAGCTGTATTAAGTAGTTTGTTAAACTCATTGTCATAATCAACATGGAGAACACGAAAAAGATGATTTTAGTAGAACCAGATTTTATTGAGAAGTTCAAACACAATGAAAATGTACCTTTGAATTCCTTAACTCGTTTAGACGTAGAAATGCAAAAAATTCTTAATAGTAAAGTAGAAGATCGTGAAAAATGGGCAATGTATTCTCAAGCACTACAACGTTTTTTGCATTTCACTGAAACAGATCGAAAACCGTTTAAGCTACCAATAATTATTGAGGATATTAATAATTCCCATGATGATTACGAAAAATCCATGGTTAAAAAGGAGGAAAAAGAGAATAATATAACATTACTAAATCCAACATCGTATGAAGGTGACGCTACTAGCGCTTCTTCGAATCATTCTTACCCTGTACAGTTTACACCATCTCACATCATAAAAATAATTCCGAAATCGTACATGAAAAAAGGTCAATATTTACTTGATAATATTGTAAAAAATAAAAAGAAGATTTGGTGGAAGGAAGGAGGGGAAATAGTAGTGGATAATCGAGTTATCCCAGAAAGTAACATAATTGATTTGATAAGTGACACTGTGAGACCCCTCAAACGTGCAAAACCAACTGGATGGAAAGAATTTGCTTCGGTATTAAAAGACATTGGAGTTCCTACACATTGTATAGGTAACCCAACTAACCTTGAATACATAAATAGTCTTCAGTCAGACGGGGCCAGAGAATCTCTAATATCTAAAAACACTAGATCAACATCGATTCAAGTAAGAGGACAATCAACGCCGATTTCAGGAAAAACGCCTGAATTACCCAAAAAGAAAATAGATTGGGAACGATGGAGCCCTTATTAGACATCCATAAGATTTACTATGATGTTTCTAATCCAGCGGGTTACAGTAGTATTGATAAGTTAGCTAAGGCAATGCATGGTCAAATGAACAAAGAACAGGTAAAAAACTGGTTACGGTCCCAGGAAACATATACACTACATAAACCAGTTCAAAGACGTTTTACACGGAACAAATATATCCTGTCAAATTATAATGAACTTTGGCAAGTAGATTTAAGTGATATGCGGACTTATAGTCAATATAATGATGGTTTTAAATACATTCTGTGTGTTATTGATGTCTTCAGTAAGTATGCTTTCGCTAGACCTATGAAAAAGAAGGACTCGGACACGGTAAAAAAATGTTTTGAAAATATATTTACCGAAGCTAGGGCAACTCCGCGTCATATTCAGTCTGATAAAGGTACAGAATTTGTTTCCAAAGAGGTTAGAAAGTATTTAAAGGGTAAAAACATAAACTACTATACTACAAATAATCCTGATATAAAAGCCAGTATTGTAGAACGATTTCAAAGAACTTTAAAAATGAAAATGTGGCGTTATTTTACCCATCAAAATACTTATAAATACATTGATATTTTACAAGACCTCCTGTATTCATATAATCACAGTTACCATTCAAGTATAAAAATGTGTCCGATAGATGTTAATTTTAGTAATATTATGACTGTTTGGACTAATTTATATGATAGACCAAGAAATGGACTTAAAAGTCATAAAACATTCATAAATACCAATTTAAATGTTGGTGATCATGTAAGAATAACCAAATATAAACACATATTTCAAAAAGGGTATGAAACGAATTGGAGTGACGAGATATTTGTTATCGAGTCAATCATCAACAGATCACCCCTTATTGTCTATACCTTAAAGGACTTAGAAGGTGAACCAATCACTGGCACGTTTTATTCGAAAGAGTTACAGAAAGTTACTTATAACCCCACCTCTACATGTAAAATAGATAAAATAATACGTTCGAGACGAATTGGTAACAGAAAGGAGGTACTTGTGAAGTGGAAAGGTTATCCGAATAAATTTAATAGCTGGATATCTGCTTCTACTATTGAAGAAATATGAGTGACGATAGTTTCTATTTAACTTTGTTGAGCAACAGTTCAATGATATATTATCCTGAAAATACTACAGCCAATTTTCTAACAAAACTACCTAAGACAATAAAATTAGAAGGAGAATGGGTTGTAGGATTAGTAGAGTTTCATTACCCATGTTCAATGTATAATGTCCAAGATCACGAGAACGTAGTCTACATAAAAAAGAAGGTTACATTGGAAAACGAAAAAAAGAGTTCCAATATTGAATATAAGTCTCATATACCCGCAACGACTTATGATGACATTGATCAGTTTATATTTGCTTTTAATGAAAACCCATTATTAAAAAACAAAGTGAAGTTTAGTTATGATGTAATATCTAAACTAGTCAAGGTCACATCTTTTCATAAAGATATAATCTCCGTACGTGCAACACCAATACTAAACCTACAACTCGGTTTTAAACCGCAGACGAACCTTCTTCAATGTCAACTTGGAAAATATCCTGCTAATTTATATTTGGGCCTGCCATCGCAATTGTTTATATATTCAGATATTGTTCAACCCCAAGTGGTAGGAGATGTTATGACTTCGCTACTCAGAATAATACCACTTGATCCAACAAAATACATATATGGAGCATACAAAATGCACGGTTTTTCACCTGCACATTATATGCCTGTTTTGCGTAGAGAGTTTGATACTATGGAAATTGATATAAGGACGCATACGGGTGGAAAGATTCCATTCCAGTTTGGAACCTCATGCGTGAAACTACATTTTAAACGCGTAAAATGAATCAAAGACGTGGAAATATTTTATGTCCATATGAACATTATTATTCTCATCAAGCTGGTTCTGGAGTAGGAATTGTTTACAAAGGTGTTGCTCATCAGCGAGGACATGGTATAGGAAGTTTTTTAGGAGGACTGTTTAGATCTGTATTTCCTCTACTATCTAGTGGTTTTAGAACAGTCGGAAAAGAAGCTTTAAATGCTGGTGTTGGTCTATTGTCCGACATGATGAACTCACACCCTATCGATGAATCCATTAAGTCTCGTTTTAAGAATGCAAGCGCTAATTTAAAAAGAAAAGCCGATGAAAAAATTGATTCTCTAATGTCGGGATCTGGGTATAAAATGAAACGAAAAAGACTAGAGAGTGCCATTGCACCCAAAGCCTTGCGAGGGAGAGGTACAAAAAGAATAAAAAAGAAATTAAATATTAACGATATCTTTTCCAACTAAACCATGTCCTTTTTACATAACCATTCTTGTGAATGCGCTAAATCAGAACTAGATTTGTTTGCTCTTCCATCAACACAAACAAGTATAGAAAATGGACAGTGGATACATTATAAACCTATTTCATCATTAACTGATGATGGTCCTCTTGAATTTCAAGTTCCGGGTTCAGGCGATGACTATATTGACTTGTCTCACACTTTACTCCATATCAAAGCCAAAATATTGAATCAAGACGGTACTCACATCAAATCAGCAGACACGCATGTTGCTCCAGTAAATAATTGGCTACATTCACTTTTTAACCAGTTGGATATATATTTAAATCAAAAACTTGTATCACCACCCAATAATACATATGCCTACCGTGCATATATGGAAACTTTACTAAATTATGGACCAGCAGCAAAAGGCTCTCACCTTACATGCGGACTATGGTACGAAGATACTGCCAGTCATATGGATGCAAACGATACTACTAACAAAGGATGGGTCAAAAGAGAAGCATTCATAAAAGATAGTAAGGAAGTTGAAATGATTGGTCACTTACACGGTGATATTTTTAACCAAGAAAAGTTTTTAATAAATGGCGTCGAAGTCCGTGTTAAATTAGTACGGTCAAAAGAGTCATTTAATCTCATGTGCAGTCAAGATAAAAAACTCAAAGTACGAATAACAGATGCAAGTTTAATAATTAGAAGGACAAAAATAAATCCAAGTGTTTTACTTGCACATCAAAAGGTTTTAGCTTCAACGACTGCAAAATATCCCATCACAAGAGCGGAAGTCAAAGTACTTACTATACCATCGGGAGTGCAAGGAAAAACACTTGACAATATATTTCTTGGTCAAGTTCCAAAAAGATGTATTATAGGTTTTGTTGACAACACAGCATTTAATGGTAATTTAAAACATAACCCTTTTAACTTTCACCACCACACTATGAACTTATTTAGTTTGTATGTAGATGGCCATCAAATTCCTTCGAAAACATTACAACCATCTTTCAGTACTGGGTTAATGGTATCAACATATCATACGCTGTTTTCTGGAACCGGTATTCATTTTCATAATGAGGGTAACTCAATTAATAGAGAGGATTATGGAAATGGATATTGTTTAATGTGTTTTGATTTAACACCTGATTTATCGGCGAGTTCTACTACTCACTGGAATCTAGTTAGGCATGGCAGTGTGAGGTTAGAAGTTCGGTTTGAAAGCGCCCTTACTACAACTGTAAATTGCATCGTTTATGCAGAGTTTGATAATATAATCGAAATCAATAAACATCGTGATGTAAGTGTAGATTATAACAGTTAAATTGAGCATATAAACATAGGTTTATGAGACATTGTATCACTGTTTTCCAAGTCTCAGTAACAGGCTCATGACTAGCTGCAATAATTTGAAATGGATACAGAGGAATTGAAATTATGTATGAAACAAATTTACCCTGGGATTGAATCAAATGTTTTCCCAGCAAACAGAATCCCTTTTTTTGTAAATCTTCCAGTTTATATCATAAGCAATTTGGATCCTGACTCAAAACCTGGTTCTCACTGGGTGGCAATTCATATTGATGTTAATGGTAATGGTGAATACTTTGATTCATTTGGGAGAAAGCCTTCTGGCTATCACAAGTTGTTTTTAAAAAGAAATACAAAGAAATGGGTTTACAACAATGTATCAATTCAGAACCATTTTACTTCAGTTTGTGGTGAATACTGTTTAGTATATATATTTTTTAAGTTTAAAGGTAAAACGATGTTTGATTATTTGAGTATATTTTCTGAAAATACTCTATGCAATGATTTTATCGTAAGAAACATGTTTCGATCGATTTTTTTAAAATAAATGAATGTTTTTCAATACGTATGTCTTTACTTTATCTTCATATTCCTTAGTTAACTTATACATGGATAAACACAGAATAAAAATGCAAGAGAAGCGATAAACGATTTTATTGAGCATTTTAAATACATGACAACACATTTACAAAAGTCATACAAACACTTATATTGAAAACAAAAGTTAAGATAAAAAGTAGTAGCAGTTGAAGTTTACATGTACACACACACACACACACTAAGACTGTTTACACAGAAAGTCCTTAGTCTTAGTACAGCATTTCTTTATATTTCCCACTGCATTATGCATTCGTCATCTCGTGATACAGGTGTAAAACACAATTCATGATAATCATGCTGATGTAAAGGTTCGTATACATCATTACTGAGAGAAACTGTCTCAATATCATACATCTCTGCGTCTTCTTCACATTCCCACTCTAGCAGGAGAGGATTTCCCGAATAATTTACTGGTAAATATGGCGCCTGCGTAGCTGGTGAATATCCATTTGATTGTAGATGCCACATTTCAATGCAATCGCATAGTTCACACAAATATTCATCGAAAAATGAGTTATTCAGATCCGAGAGGTCCTCGCAACGGTTGTACAGCTCTTCGTCATAAAGCGAGTTTTGAAGATCCATATTGGTATTGCACGACTTCCACGGTTTTTGATATCGATGCGGTGTGGCTCGTTCTGTGTTGCTTATATAGATAAAATTCAGTTGTCAGTCGGTGGGGGAAAGGGCGCGATGTGGGTGGGCTTGGGTTTTAAGTTATGGCTTTTTTCTTTCCGTCGATGAAATATTTTTTGCAATCGTTTTTAGTTGCAATATGTTTTGTAATCTTGTAAATTAATTCTTTTGTGTTGGAATAATAGTCATCGTCTTCGCACTTAGTGTAGTATTTGATTCTAGTGTCCGCAAATTTCCAGTGTTGATCATTTGGAATACCACGTAGCTTTTTCAAATCGTAGACATCGATTTTAACAAGATGAGTGCTCTTTGAGACATCATCTACTCGACAAGATATATAATTTGTACCTCCATTTGCAGATTGAGCAACAGTAGATGAGTATTCCGTAGCCTGCCTCTTTCTGGGCTTATCAAAAAATACATCTATGTTGTTGGTTCGTTTTTGGGCTTGGATTTTAGGTGGTTCAATATCTTGGCCTTCATCATCAGTCAAATTACTGTAATAATAATTTTTTATTGGGTAATCAATAGAGTTCTCGTTTAATATCTAAAAAAAACAGAAAAAAAATCCATGAGAGGTTTTATACAAATAGAAAACAGACAATGTTTGGTGTATGTACATAGTTTTGAAACTTACCTCCATTTTAACTCGTGGCAGCAGCACGCAGCAGTCTAAGACGTAGACACACCGTTTAGAACTTCAAACCCACAACAATGTACTACACGTACAATATGTACTATGATAAATTTAATCACTTCAAGCACCGTTGTTACTATTATGTGGACGAAGCAATCTGAACGAATGATGGCGCTGTCTGTCGGAGTTCCGCTTTTATTGAGAACACGCACATACTCACACATACACACCCTACACGCTCATATATGTCGTAGATAAGACAAAAAAATGTTGAATAGAACACCAACACCTGCTCGTGGTATAAAGCGACAAGTCGTAACCAGTTTTCATAACGCAGTGCCTATATGATAAAATAAACGGGACGTGTTTCAACCTGCAAAGAAACATCTGTTTGTGGCACCAAACGACACGTACTAACCAGTTTGAATCTGCTTAGCTTTATTTCGTTTTAATTATAATCTTCAATAGGACATGACATTTGATAATAAATGCGGATATTTATCTGTATTTTCATACTCTCAGAGCGTGTGAATACCTTTACCGTGAGATAAAGCCAAAACTACCGATTATAAATTCTAGAATGCTTATAAAAACAACGATAGAACGCACCTGACACGTAAGGTGTATCTGCATTGTATAGCCGGTGGTCACAAATCAACAAACGTATTTTTCAATTTTACTTATGTTCTTTTCATTCTCCCAACCCACATAAATTTTTCAATGATATATCGTAATAGCTTTACTGCGAGAAATACCAAAAAACGTGCGGTGCTATTGAATAAAATAAACGATCAAAAAATTCGTAGTACTTAGAAAAAAAAAAGCGATGGGAAAAAAAAACAGAACCAATGAAATGCACCTGTCACATAAGAAACACATGTCTCTACCTGCATTGTATAGTGCACGGCCATAAATCAACAAACTAAAAAAACTGTGAGAACAGTCCACTTAAAAAAAAAATCTACTTAGAAAAACATACAAAAAAAAACCTTCATAAATCAAAATCGTTTTTTTTTTTCAAGACAAAGTAAAAAAAAAACATGAAAATTTTCTGCTCCGCAGGGTTCTGAAACCGTGTGCCAGAAGCAGTAACTTACATACTACTGATAGTTCGTCTCGGGGAAGGACTTTGGCTTTTTTAACCCGAAAAAAAACGCATACTTCCCGCGGGAAGGCGATAAACGATTCGCGACTTCTCCCGCGTGACAATTTAGAATGCTAAAACGAATATGACCCTCATTTAAGCTGTCTCAATTCACTTTAGAATAGAGATTGTAGCTTAAAATCCCTCTTAACCTTACGAAACTGTCTATGTCGGGTTGAAAATTTAAAGAAATTCCGATAATAATCTGAGAAAATCTTGAAGCTCACTTACCCAATTCAAACTCTGGTCTTTTGCTTTTAAAAGGAGAGCACGAATATAATTTGAACTGGTATCCTGAGGCTTTAGGTATAATGTTTGAATCTAACTTAGATCTGGGAGCAAGAGTCCTGTAATCACAAAAGGAACTCAAAGGATCTGGGATTGCTAAGGCGGAGGGTATTAGCTAAATACATTGACCTATAATAACATATAGACGAACAGTGTTTAAAAGAATATGTAAAAATATATGAATCACACTGACATTAGAAAATACTTTCCAATATGCTAATAACGCCTCTTTATAATATGTGGCAAGATAAATATTTTATGCAAAAGTAATCCTAACACTATAAGACTTAAGTATCAAATTTACTGAGCGCCAAACGGGTGCCCGAGTTGTTCGGGCACCCGTTTTGACGGGCCATTTTTCTCCGGCTGATTGTGAATCCTTACTTTTAATAGATAAATGGCTAAATATGAGAGATTATTTTTGATTAAGAGTAGGTATATACATAGATTGTAGAACGAACGTTTAATACTGCATTATTCACCGGTCATATTGTCTCAGTTTAATTTAACTTTTACATAACTTGACCGTTAGTTGGTTATTAAGTAAATATTACCTAAAAGTGGTTGTTTTGTTAATCTTTTCGTTAAAAACTGGATGATGTAGGAGACGTGATGATCAGAATCAACCCTACATAAAATCAGTAAATTTATAATTTAGGTGTGTATAAATAAATATGAAATAATAGAGCATATTTTTTTTCTTAACAATTTCAGTGAATTTATTTTTTAACAGGAACTATGAGTTATTATATACGGGATTAAAAGTGGCTTATGTCAATCCCCTGATCGAAATATGTTCATACAAATCGAATTCTATCCAGCTGTTTAATCGTGAAGGCGTAACAAACAGATAGACAGACAGTACTTTCGCATTTATGATATAAGAATAGACAATGATCTTCGTCTTTCCTTTCGAGAAAACTTGTTTCAAAACGTAGTCTATAAGATCACATTCCGTTGGTTTAGAAAAATGCATTTTATGCTAACAAATAGCTAGAGCAAGTTAAAGAATGATGCAACCGCCGTGGCAAATAAAATATCGCTTCGTTTCCTTAGACCGGGCCTATCCTCGATGCATCGCCTCTACCCGTATCCAATACACGCATCCTTATGCTAAGTTTATGCAGCCTGCCTTCTGGAGCATAAATTTATTACAAGTAGGAAATTATGCTACTTACGTCGAGGATGCTATAAGAGGATTGTAGAGCGCATTTATTGATCTGTTAACAATCGTCGTTGCGTTCTATCATGTAATTACGTATGTTTTGGTTTATGGTTAACGGCTTAAGGTTAGGTACCAATGCTGTTTCTTTTTCATGTCACTGAGTCACTGAGTCAAATTTTAGTTGTAAATACTAACTTGTTATTAAAGTACACAAAATCAATACCTTTAGTATAGGTACTAAAGTTATTGGTTTTGTGTACTTGCATTAAGGCGCGTGGTAAGGTGAAATACCACATTTTAGTCGCGTTTAAAAGCCTAAAACGAAAAATTGGCCTAAGATATAAGTCTTGAAAAAATATATATGAAAAATTGATATGTCCTCTTTAATCTGAGCTGCGGAAATTGCGTCCAGGCCGTCCTTGCAAAAAAAAAAACATCAAATAAGGCATTTTCAACCTTTAAAAATCGCTACTGCTCAATATCTAGACCATGATTTTACACGGGCTGTCCAGAAAATGAAACTTTATTCAGTTTTTCATAATCTGAGCTGTGGATATTGTATAATAATCATTACTTTGGTCAAAAACCGTAATTAACTACAATTTCCATCATAAAAGTTGCGGTGGGTACGTGCGCGGACGATGCTTGTGCACGTACCCACCGCAACTTTTGAAGAGCACATACGTATCAATTCTCAAATGTATTTTTTCGAGACCTCTCTCTTTAAACGTGCCCAAATTGGGGTTTTCACCTTACCACGCGCCTTAACTTACTCTATTTATTTATTAAATAAGTCACACAAAGCAACAAGTAACAGTCGCAACTAGAATAAAACAGATACATAATAATAAATGGCACGGCACCTATACTTTGCTGGTAGCAATGCCACTGTGTATTAAACTACGGTATTAAAAATATATTGACAAAAAATACTCCATTAATTACCTCTTCTACTTTCAATGAAACTGAACTACCTAGGTAGGTAGGTACTTTTATTTTTATCGCTACCAAACAAGTGTTACCGAACCATCCTACTTCAATAATTAACTTATCCACAAGCCATTTACTAAACCGCGCAATTTTATCCAAAATCCATACCGTAAATCGTTATTACAGGCGCTGGCATTAATAACAATTCTATTGTCTTTCGGCAATTGAAAACGGGGTATAAATCGCAATGTACAGTTGAATTTTAAGACAAATCGAGTTGCCATCGCCGCCTCTCGATAATCGATAGTACCTGGCAGCCTTCCAGACATACCGACAACAGTTTCCGAAACAGGAGTGATTTAAAACTCAAGATTATGTACATGTTCAGAATTGTAATACTATTGCTTTCATTTTAGTGTTTAGTAGCGTATCGTTGCTGCTAGCGTCCATCTAAGTACAACTACTACTACTACCTACTACAGCCTATTTGCGTCCCACTGCTGGGCACAGGCCTCCTCTCATCACGAGAGGGTTGGGCTATAGTCCTCACGCGGGCCCGGTGCGGATTGGGGACTTCACACACATCCTTGAATTACTTCGCAGATGCGTGCAGGTTTCTTCACGATGTTTTCCTTCACCGAAAAGCTCAGTGGTAAATTCAAATTTAATTTTGCACATATTTAATTTCAGAGGTGCGACAAGACACTGGATCTATCTCCTCCAAGGCTTGCCACTCAGACCGTCTTGTAACGGGCGGCAACAGAATTACATCACCTGTGAAAATTTCAACTACCTATCACGGTTCATGAGATACAGCCTGGTGACAGAAGGACAGACAGACAGACAAACGGACAGCGGAGTCTTAGTAATAGGGTCCCATTTTACCCTTTGGGTACAGAACCCTAAGAACAAAATTTACAACAGCACAGAAAGCTGTTGTTTACACGTGCGATCGAATACATCCCCCACTTATTTCACTGATTCAAAATTGAGTACACTTTTCGAGTTGCGCTTGAAAAATCAAAATTACACCCGCTATAGTTGGAGGCAAAAGTCCGAAATCTGTTGTATTAGTAAAGCAATTTGTCGTGGGTTCGAACCGCGAACTTTTCTAATCTAAACTGCTAGCCCGGCCACGTTCAATCTTAGGGGAAACTCGTTCCCACACCGTCTCACTATCGAAGGACGATAACTGGATATTGTATAGCCACAACGGAATTTCATGTTTTTCCCGCCTAGGATGGTTATTGACGTTTCTGTATTGATCTGCACGCTTTCTTTTGTCGATGGGGACTCAAGACAGGTTTATAAGGGGAAATGATACAATGAGTTTTGGAAAGTGTTTAGGTACAATGCGTATATTGCTGGTAAAATAATCGTCGAAAGGAGACCACGAATCGGCAAAAGAAGCGTAGGACGCCCTGTGGATAGATGGAGCGATAACTTACGCAGGGTTGGTGGCAGAAACTGGAAGCTAATAGCTGAAGACCGCGCTAAGTGGCGATCAATGGGAGAGGCCTATGTCCAGCATTGGACTGATGCAGGCTGATGACGATGATGGAAATAATCGTCCTAATTTATTTAAATTATGTCCATGAGCCGCAGTGACCACTTAACATCAGGTGGGCTTTGCGCTCGTTTACCTATACCATAGACATGAAAAAATAATTAAAAGCCACTCATGCTATTTAAAGCAAACATCTCCGTAACACTGTCGGTAAAACGACCATGATAACTCAATAAAAATTCTTCATCATCATCATGTCAACTGAAAGACGTCCACGGCTGGACATAGGTAGACCTCCCCCAAGGCTCGCCACTCCGACCGGTCTTGTAAAAAAAAATAGAACCTTTGGCAGCCGGTGAAATTACTGGCACAGAGGCATTCCATCTCAGGCCTCAGGGTAGGCAACGTATTCGAGATCTTACGGTTTCTTAATGGGGGATGATAGCATTTCAGTGTCCATAGGCCGCAGTAACCACTTATTATCAGGTGGGCTGTGCGCTCGTTTGCCTATACCATAGGCATAAAAAAACCTGATCACTAATCTGATCAGGTTATCTAGTCTGTCTTACAGAATGATGTGCGTATCCATGATACGACATGACATATAAAATAGAAAAGTACGTACCACCATAAAAAATCTGTAAAAAAAAAACTACTGGATAGTTTTTGTAACGTATTTAATGCGACGCAAGGGGACAGCTGGGTAAAATATCACTTACCAGAGCATTTCTCCCACGTTTCTTCCGCTTAAAACACAACAATAAGTAAAAACACAGCAAAAAGCCCCTCACAGAATACACTGAAAAACGCACTCGTTGTAACTGGCCAATTAATCATCGCGCAAGCCATTACAAAATAGAAAAAAGTAGGTTACCTTTAAAAACGCGCCGCAAATCTTCACGAGTAGGAATTTTCGTCCCACGGGCGCCTTTGTGATGCGGAAATTTCGCCAGTGCATTCGGTGCGGGATTTGTATACTTCTTTTATAAAGTATCCGGTAGTGAACACTGGTTTGGAAGCGAGTTGCTAACGAGGCTCCTTTGGCGAATTGTTCGTAATATGTATCTGCTAAATGGATTTGCGACTGACAATGACATGAATGTAGAGGATAGCGAGTTGTGTCGTGGTTTTGTTGGTGCTGTCGGAGAATATTTTGATATTGTTCTCTTTAAATGATCTAGTATATAAGTAGGTACCTTGTGTAACAAGGAGTAGGCAAGTTTCTTTGAGTTTCTCCTCTTGCTTAAAGATTGAGTTCCTTCTCTTCAATGTGCAACATAGTTTAATTTTATTCGATCAGTTTGAGAATACCCAAGCTACCTACTTTTTTATGTATATTTGTCAATACAAATGTACAACTTTAGGATACCTAGAGACGTATACAATCTCTAAACATTTGCGATTTTTATTATGATTTTTAGTTATACATATTTAGATAAGTACTGTCATTAATTAATATTTTCATTAATTTGTACCTAATATAAGACCATCTCTAAGATCTTAGATTTAAGTTTAAGTTAGGGACTATACATCCCTTAAATGTCATTTTAGTATGTACCTATTACATGTATTTTTATACATATTAATGTAATGTAAATCGTTTTTTTTTGTATTCAGTATCGCTTCCCTCGACTTGATAGTAGTTTCTTTTAATTTTCAAGTTTCAGACGCGACTTCTTCTACAGACTTAGGGTACTATTAGATTAGTAAGGTATAGTATAGATAGATAGTTTTAAATTTAGACAAAAAAACTTGGATTTTACAAGTAGAATAGTACAAGTCCACCATCATCGTAACTCAATGAACAGATGTTAAACAGATTAATAAAATTGCTGAACACAAGTTCGCGGCCCAAGTTACCTTCATAATTACCGAAGTTGGAGCGAAGTAGGTACAATGCTGCGGTGGATATATTGGCCCTAAAATATGGAGGATTTAATGCTTTTGTTGTGGATGACGCAACAATAAGCTTAAGGTGACTTTTCACTTCCTATCGAAAGTTTGAAGTTTGGGAATTTATATACGAGCCAAGTGTTGAAATGGGTCAGATTAAACGAAAGTTAAAAAGAATGAAAGTCGCTTTTTGTGTTTGGTAGGTTTGCAAAAAATAATCCCTTTTAAACCTTGTAGTTTTAAACCTATAGTGCATTTATTTGAACCTGAACCTGGTATACTTATATGTGACCTGGTAGTTTGCTCCAAAAACAGCCAACGCAAAGAAATCGATAGACGCATTTGAATGCGTCTGCTACTAATTTGGAGTAAGTATATCTGGGTTCTGCATTGAATAAGGATCCAAAGAAGCTCTTTACATGATCAAACCCCAAAATATGTTAAAAGCTTTCATGCAATTGGAATACCTATAATTTTTTGAATCAAAATCATCGACCTATGTACATGTTCACTTACAATTTACCCTTAAACAAAGTGGATGCCGGCATTAAGATTCAAGTTGTGTCGTGTGCAGGCTCTTTTGGGGCAAATCGCCTCCCTACGTCACAGGTGCGGCGCCCTACACGCTAATTGTCTGATGTTTATGTGAACAAATTTGATGTCACGCATAAGTTGTCAGCTTAACGACAAAAGCCAAGCCTTCTAAGAAATATAAACCGGGGCCCCATTCGGGATTCAAAAGGGTTTTTTTAGGGAATCCATAGGGAACGTCAAAATGTCACGGCGTTGAAACTTAACTACTAGCTAGATTTAAAGTTTAAATTGAGCGCCGTGCGGCTGACGTTCCCTATTAGATTCCCTATGAAATCCCTTAAGCGCCCCGAATGAAGCCCCTGGTTATATCTAAATTATATAAAACTCAAAGGTGTGTAAGTGATCTATCAACGCACAGCTCGAACTACTAAGCGGATCGGAATGTAATGGCACAAAAATAGTTACTACGACGTAGAAATCCGCTAAGAAAGGATTTTTGGATATTTCATTCTCATGGGGGTAAAATCAAGGGTACCGTATTCCAACTGGAGTATGAAAATATTTATTATTATATTATGACGAAAGATGGGCTATAATAAAATGAGTAGGTATAGCAGAACACAACTAAGAAGGCTATTATTGCTTAATATAAGTGCTTAGAAGAGACTTGACATTGACGACGATGGACACCTGTATAAAATGACTCTTAAAATTGTATTCACATTTTTTCCCTTCTCATTAGAGCATTTATTTATTTATTTTAACTCTTTATTCCACAAACAAAAAATGGACAAAGAAATGGATGGATGGATGGATGGATGGACGGATGGTAGTGTACAAAAGGCGGACTTAATGCTATAAGCATTTTATACCAGTCAGCATTCGCATAATACATATAAATTTTACCCTTCTAAACAATACTCACTAACAGAGAGGCGATGCAGAGTTAAGGTCGTGATCTGTGATCCTTATAATAATCCTTGTAATCTTTTAACTGAAAAATTGGTTGATTTATTTGCCATGTTCTTTTAATGTAGTACTACTGGTCTTGACGAAGCTTGCGGTGGATATTTAACTTTTGTGCCATTTTTGACGCAGCATATGGTGGATATTAATATTCTGTCCTTTTCCAGGCGAAGCATGGTGGATAAGTAATAGGTGTAGATTTTTTTTATTACATAAAACTGCCTATTTCTTAACTTTCGGGACCTCTTCAACAAAGTCAAATTGCACATCTGTTTAGCTCTGAATCGGGCAATCACCTGGTGTCGGTAGCATCTGTGAACTACTAACATGCTTAGAATTATAATGCATTGAAACCGAGTCCGCAGACTATAAGACAAATGAATGATTACACAATAGTTAAAGATGTTCACTTCATCATCTCTAAGATCTTAGATTTAAGTTTAAGTTAGGGACTATACATCCCTTCAATGTAATTGTAGTACGTACCTATATGTATATTTTATACATGTAATGTAAATGTTATAACTATGTGTAAATTTTGAAAAAAGGCCTTCTGCTTGAGTTTGTTGCGGCGCTTCTTCTCAAGCAATGGGTCTAGGAAGCGCTAGTAAATTCTTTTCTGACGTGTAAAAGTGCCCCTATGTGGCCAATTTGCTGAATAAATGATTGAATTTTGAATTTTTGAATTGAATTAAATGTTATTTATTGGGAAATCTCGAGAATCTGTCAAGATCCGAACTGTCAATCAATTGATTACTTACACTGTTAATCAGTTACCTACCACCACCACAGCAGCCTATTTACGGTCCACTGCTGGGCACTGACCTCTTCTCATCACGAGGGTTTGGGCTATAGTCCCCACGCGGGCCCAGTGCGGATTGGCGACTTCACATACATCCTTGAATTACATTGTCTCAAACCTTCGCGATACACACTCATATTAAACACACTATCACCAGGACTTAAGTCCCGAAGTAAGTAAGTTTAGTCTTCTCGTGACCACGGCCGAACCATCGCAGCCGAAACGTCGAGGTAAAAAAATATAAATAGTTTTTACGCGATTAAGTCCCGGTGATAGTGTGTTTAATATCCTTGAATTACTTCACAGATGCGTGATATCCACTATTTATTTATTTAAACTTCATTGCACATACAAAATGTATACAATTGGCGGACTTAATGCCTAAAGGCATTCTTTACCAGTCCACCATAAGACCAAAGAGAAAGAAAAATGAACTATTTGAGGTTGTTCATGCATCCATTGAGTATTATGGACGACTTTGAACTAACGAATTCTAATTGATGGGATTATTTAATAATGTGTGAAACCAGCCTGCCTAATCTGTCTATGCATTATTAGTCTAAGCTGACATGCTCCACTCCAAGTCGGAACTCGTTAGCAACTCTTTATCGGAACTAAAGTTTTTTCCCTGAATGTGGGCCCCCGAAATGCTGATAAGGAAAAACTTGGCGCGCTACGTGAGCCTTTTGAGTTTGGTTTCTTATTGTGACCTCTTAGTTCGTTTATATCGGCCTGATTCATACTGATTTCAGGCGTTTTAGGTACCCTAGGTTCGTGACTGGAATTCCTGGCTTACTCGTCGTTGATCGCCCTTGAACCAGGGTTGGCTTTATGAGGTTTAACTAGCTATTCCCCGCGACTTCTTATGCGAACATGTAAAATCCAATTCTTCCCGTTCCCGCAGTAATTTCGGTGTCGCATGCAGTTTTGTTACTTAATATGTATAAACGCATTTTTTTCATCAAGTTGGAATGAACATTGTCTAACGCTCCTTGCAACACTGAAAGCACAGTGTTAAAAACTAAACTTTAAGGGAACAAATCCATACTAATATTATAAATGTGAAAGTGTGTTTGTTTGTTTGTCATTCCTTCACGTCGCAACGAGTGGACCGATTTGGATGAAATTTGGTATGGAGATAGTTTGAGACCTGGGCTATAACAAAGGATACTTTTATCCCGATATTTTCACGGGAATGGAAACAATTTTTCAATAATTCTATAACTATAACTGTCTATATGTAATAGTATCATCGGGTACGTAAATTCTATTTCTACGCCGGACGAAGTTCGCGGGTATCGGCTAGTTATCGATAAGTGAAGTGACACTCAGTCACGAATTTTACGTTCACACGTTTCACACGTTGTACACTAGAATTAAAATATCTATCACGTGTTCCAATAACCGAATCGTATCCGGGCTTACCGCATCCATATCCCGATCTAACAAACGGGGATCGGGGATCATCGCTCGTTGCGGTAATAATTAATCACACCGACCGCAAACTGGAGACGTTTGCAGCTGCGACGAGGATTATAATGTAGCATATCCTTTACAATGGTGGCCTAGGTGGTTTGACCTACCGCCTCTCATGCCGAGAAACGGGGGTAAAAACCCGCTGAACCTCTGAAATATCGAGCGGAATTCAATTCGAATTTACCACTGAAGAAAGAAGAAAGAAAGAAAGAAACATTTATTCGCAACATCACACATACATGTTTACATAAAAAGAGAAATAGACGAGAAGAAGTGATAGTTGCGAAACGGTCTCTACTCAGCATATGTTGGCTTAGCTCCAAAGTCAAGCCAACGCTGGTATTCCGCTGAGACCGCTCGGTGAAAAGACACAGACGGTGAGCATTTCGGCGAAGGAAAATGTGGTGAAACCTGCGAAGTAATGCAAGAGAGAGTGTGAAGTTGCCAATCCGCATTGGGCTTTCGCGGAGACATAGCTAAAAAGCCCTTTCGTGGTGGGACAGGGTTATCCTAGTAGCAGTGAGAGGTTTAAGCTCTTGTGGATATCCTTAGCTGGCCTGAGGATATACGAGATCATGCTTATCATGCTTGCCGAAACATGAACATAGACCAACCCAAGCCTACGTTCAGGCCGGTCTTGTGCCACTTGCATCCATCCGTAATCATGTGATTTCGTCGTCAATCTATCTTGTTGGAGGCCTATCAACAGTATCAACCACTCCCCTTACTAGTAATGAATTTTTTTCATGTCGATGGTATAGGCATACGAGCGCACAGCCCACCTAATGGTAAGTGGTTACTGCGGCCCATGGACATCCTTTAATGCCCCACTAAGAAACCATAAGATCTAAAATGCGTTGCCTACCCTGAGGTCTAAGATGGAATGCCTCTGTGCCACAAATTTCACCGGCAGTCTTAACCCCCCACCGAAACACAACAGTGCGAGCACTGCTACTTGGCGGCAGGTTAGCGGGGGAAAACGGTGGTGCCGCCCCGGACGGACCTAGCACCAGGCCCTACCACACTCTGTAAATTAGAGAGTAACTCTGTTTGTTACTCGTCACGCTTAAACCGTTCAACCGATTTGTAATACAGATAGGTTGAGGTCTGAGGAAAGAGATATTACTACAGCCTATTTGCGTCCCACTGCTGGGCACAGGCCTCCCCTCATCATGAGAGGCTTTGGGCTATAGTCGCCACGCGTGCCAGTGCGGATTGGGGACTTCACACACATTTTTGAATTACTTACTTCGCAGATGCGTGCAGGTTTCCTCGCGATGTTTTCCTTCAGCGAAAAGCTCATGGTATGTTCAAATTGAATTTCGCACGTAAGTAAAGTTAGAGATGCGAGCCGGAATCGAACCCCCGACCCTTGGCATGAGAGGCAGTAGGTCCAACCACTAGGCCTTTGGAAAGAGATAGGATAGATTTTATCCCGGTAAACATTATTTGGTTAATTCAAATTGAATTTCGCACATAAGTAAACTTAGAGGTGCGAGCCGGAATCGAACCCCCGACCCTCGGCATGAGAGGCGGTAGGTCGAACCACTAGGCCACCACGGCTTCGCTTCATCACTGTGCTTTTCGGTGAAGGAAAACATCGTGAGGAAACCTGCACGCAACTGCGAAGTAATTCAAAGATGTGTGTGAAGTCCCCAATCCGCACTGGGCCCGCGTGGGGACTATAGCCCAAACCCTCTCGTGATGAGAGGAGGCCTGTGCCCAGCAGTGGGACGCAAATAGGTTGTAGTAGTAGTAGTAGTAAACATCATTTGAGGGGGTGAAAAGGAAAGTTTGGTATGAACTTGAATGCAGACAAAGTAGCGGGCAACAGCTAGTCGAAAAAAAAGATTATTTTATTAAAACACATTCACTTTACTTATACTTACTAAGGTTCAAATAAATATAATCATAGCAAAAAGAGAAATAAACATATGAAACCTACATACGAATACGAGTACAATAGAGTGCTAAAATCATTAACTCTTCTTTTGGTTTTGTCGTAGTCGTGGGAAGGAAAAGGAAATGTTTAGCTGAATCGAACCAACCTCTTTTATTTTGAACGTTGCCTTTGGGGCCGACTCTATTGTTAATAGGTACCTATTCAGATATTTGAAGACAAGTTCTCAAAATCTCATTTTATGTGCTCTATCTATAGACCGATGGTGATAGCGTATTTTGGGGTAGTATGTTGCAAGATCTCTAAAGTTTAATCTGAAATTAGAATAATTACTCTCTAAAACGTTCAAGTTAGGTATATATAGCTAATAAATACAAGTATTTGGTTCATTGTTTAAATTAACTCATATAAAATGAACAAAACATTTCACCGTAACAACATCAAACAAGCTTCTTAACCAAAAGGAAAACAATGTTATTTATCTTCAAATAACAACATAACACATTATTCGAAAATAAGAGTATTTAAAGAATTGAGCGAGAGAGTTAAGAAATTTATAAATAAACATTTTATAACAATAGGTTTATGGTATACACCTATGAATTCTCGTAAAATTCTTCCATTGACGTCATGTATTGATCCGTAAGTCTAGTATTGCTAGAAGTCGTACCTACTTCCCTTTTATCGCTCCTAAGATTCGGTTCCGTGTTTTCTATTAGCTGTTCAGTGAGAATGAGTGCCTTTGACGATCGTTTTTTTATACTTTTCTTGCTTGCTTTCTTTTTTGCGCTTGTCAACATCGAATTGCCCTCTGACGAGTTGCAGGGAAAATATTTCTTGACGCTGTACAGCGAACACGTCGTGGCGTTCGCCTGCCCGTTCGCGTCGAGAGCTATCTCTTTTAATTTCAAACCGTAAACTTTACCATCTACATTAAATTTAGTTACAATAACACCCTTAGACTTTATCTTAGTACCTTTCGACTTTTTCGTAGCACCGTTCGACTTTTTCTTTTTCATACTTTTTGTTGCAATAGTAGCCTCGGCAGCGCTTCTTTCCTTTGTCGATATTTTGTGCTGAAAACGACTTTTGAGCCAATCATTTGCCAGCTCCTCTGTATTCGGAGTCCCATTACGCAAACGCGTCTGTGCCCGATGAGCCCTTATGGCTCGCTCCATACAGTCTATGCATTTGGTGCATTTAAAATCTGTAAAAACATGTTGTATACGGGTTTGTTCCGACACCAAAGGATAATTAGAATCCAGTAAAATAGGTTTACGAAAAGTATGCCACTGACCGATCTTCTTCGCTTCGTTGATCTTGACATCGGACCCCAGAATTGCACTGTCTAGAAATACAAGAAAGACATTTTAAAAATGGTCTTACCATTTGGATCAGTTATTGTAAATGTTAACATTTTTTTTCTATTTAACGTGTCTAGGTTTAACTCAAAGTAGACCGCGTTCTACTTTTCCTTTTGTAAATATTACAGCAGCCTCATTATACTGAGAGGAACAAGTTTAGAAGCCACAAAGAACTTTACTTCGCCATTATCATAAGAAAATATGCAACTATTTGTCAAAAGGCGATAAACAAGGTTCGCAAGAAAATCGCCCTTAGTAAATCTCACCTAAGGTACGCACCAGCGCCACGAGCGTACATAACAAAAGAGAACTCATTAGTTCCATTTCCGCGGCCCTCGCTCGAGGTGTCTCCGTGTTGCAGACAATCTTCTTATAAAAGTACGCTAACAAGCTTCGTTACAGTGCCGACTCTAACAAACCCGCGCCTGCGACCTACTGTTAAACGTTCTCGAGGGCTGTTCAGTTTAGCTCGCAGACGGCGCAAGCAGATAATGTATTGCTCATCTGCCGCCTTCCAGTCACAATCAAACTATATCCAGTCACCTTAACAAGTCCGCTTCCACTTAGGAAATGCAGTATTGCGAGAGAAAACCTTACTATATATAAGGCGGCGTAAATCGAATACAGCATGACGCGTGTTGTTTACTCTCGTCGTGTTTACCCACCGCTGCACGGCCCTGCGACATTTGACAATTGATTGTTTACTTTACTCCAGTCTTGATCCGAGGCTATTGTGTGGATAGTTTACGTAACAACACGTTTACCGGGCCGGATAGTTGCATCCGTGTTGACGTGTATTTCAATAACGATCGAGACTTGATTTGAGACGCTCTGCTTCTCTCCCGAACAACTGAACATAACTCCGGAACAGCTCCAACGAAAGAGGTAAAACGCTTAATGTTCCAGATTCGAGAAAAACGTTTATGTTCATGTAAGCTCAAATAAAATTACCATAAAATATATGGAAAGTGTAGCCGGGCAAAAAAGCGGGGCAAACTTCTTTTTTGTAAGTTATCTCGTTATTCACAAAGATGTGACTTTTATGACGTCGTCGGACTTTTTGGCCATTTGTTCCCTAAAATTGTTCAGATGTGTTTTTATGTGTGCACTTCGACAGAAGACGTGGGGGGCTGTAATCCTATTTAGTACGATTTAGTTTGACTTGTTATCACTCTCGCCAAAAACAACGCCAGAATAGCATTTTACATATAATTAATTGTAACTATGCATTCTTAAACGTAGACAAAGTCACAGAACATTTAATTGTATACTACATACAGAATAGCCACGGAATCACCCGCTTGAATCTAGCCGACGCGCAACTCGCCCTTACCGTCATTTGTTTCATCCGGAGATGGAGAGTGAATCATTGGCCCGCGTAGTGGTACACACACATTTACAAGTGTACAGACATCCTCGCACGCACACAGACGTCCTCCGACGCAAAAATTGACACTTAATTCGAATTGTGTTCGAAATCGTGCTTTCATAGGCCGTGTCCGCCGTGTGACAAAGTTTAATTCCACTTTTAGTCGTAAAACTCTCGCCAACGTTGTCGGCTGTTTGGAATTAGTACTAGGATTTAGTTAGGAGCACTAAACCTGTACCTTTGGGGAATATCGCAGGTCATTGTGGTCGGAATCGGCTGGGCCCAGCCGCCGCCGCAATGCAGTGCTGGCGAGGCGGTGGATATTCTGACGACCCAGATTGTAATTAAAAGATCTATTAATCGTACATTGGATGAATGCGCAGAATATTGAAATTGGGATTAGATTTCGTAATATAACAAGTTTATTTAGGTTCTCGGCGAATAAATAATGGGAGTGTGTAAGTCTCTGAAAAGATTGTTTCGTGTCAGAAAGAGCATTTTAATAACTGAGGAGCATCCTCGGAAATTATTACTGGCTTCAATTTCATTATGGACTAACCATCTTCGGTGGGATAACCAGCGTACTTACCTGGGTCCCATTTATTTCCATTATACCTAGTATGAATTTCGTAAAATTCCCTCAGTGCTCCCCTACACTCTTTAAGGCATGCTGATGTTGCCAAATTTCTGTCGATTCATCTATCGGTCGATTGATCTATAAGTCAGTCATCAGCCAGTTTCTTGTTTTATACACAGTACCTGGGCGACCTAGATTTACTCCTCTGGAATTAGCTAAAATGTGTTTTCACAGACGTGAGACCTAGCTAGGTCGTTTTTCGCCCCCGTATACTCCTTATTCCAAATTTGTCCATATCATGAACCCGTTTTCAAGTTCGTTCTTTTATAAATAAAGATAGTGCCTAGATTATAATTCAATTAGTACCTCCTTCCTTTAGAAACCACATAAGATAATAGTAGATTGTTTACCAAGGGACTAAAACAAGCGAGGGTGGCTATAGTTCGAGTGTGATTATGGTTGTTTAGTCACGCGTTAAACACTTTGCTTTTCACTTCGAATGCGAGGAAAAAAAAACGACGTTTCATACAAAATTACGATATTTATTATAACAAAGAAGATAACCGGCTACTTCCCGATGACCTAGAATCATGAAATTTGGCCAGAAGCAAGGTCTTACAGCACACGTACAGGAATAAATCTGATAAACGTAAATATTATTTATTTTGATGCAAAAAAAAGCCAATGTACTTTTACAAACTTATCATTTGCGGTTGGCGCAGTTGCAGTGTCTACTTCACCAACCGCAAATAATAAGTTTGTATTGTTAAATTTGCATCATCAAGTTTGTATGTACGGAACCCTCGGTCTGTCGCGGGTCCAACTCGCACTTGACCGGTTTTTTATCACGTGACGTTTTGAATGATATTTAGCCAACAGATTCAAACTTGAAAACTATGAATATATTTTAAAACTAATTGGGTCATGCATTATTAAATGAATTCACTTTAAATAAAAGAATATTCATAGGTATTCGTAATCATTAAATCGTGTTTCACGAAATTAAATCGTTTTTCACGCCCTAGAAATTGTCTAAGTTCACTGGAAATGGGGATAATCCTCCTTTCACAAACTCTGTGGTTGGCTGTTTAGGCGGGTTTCCAAAGTAAATTAAAAAAAATTACTTTAGTCCCTAGAGACTAAAAAAGAGCTTTAGTCCCGGTGTGCAGAGGCTAAAGTAACATTTTAAGAGCATGAGAAGTGAAAAAATACTTATGTAGTTTCAACTGCATGACATAAGATTTCAGCTATTACCTAAACATTTTTGTGTTCACTACTAAGTAGCCGAAATATAAGCATTTATAATGGAACACAACACACAAGGTTGTTTATAGTAACTATACCGCCCCCGTTTCAGTTACCCCTCTGTTATTGCAGCATTACAGTGTAATTACAGTGTTGCGCATAACGTAACTTTTTTATTAGTAACATGGCAGCTCTATGGCAACGAACAATGTTTATACAGCCGAGTACAATGAAGTTAAACAGCCCGGGGCAAACTACCCGTTATTCCCTGAGGCTCAAAAACCCATTTCGCTTATCGGTTACAACCAAACCTGCGTATAAGCGACGGCAGAGTACGCTCGTAAAACTGCACTTTATTATAAGGGGGTATTGTCCAAAATGGGACTCCATGTACTTTGCTAACCTGTTGCATACAATGGTCAGTATGAAGCATGCAAAAATTGCCAGTTTTGATTGCTGGTTGCCAAATTTAAATTTTTCGTTAATGGTCAAAATAGGTTTTTATTATCATATGATTATATTATTATTATAATTATCACTTGAAGTAACTAATAGTATTCATTGCCATACAAACACATAAGCCCACCTGATGGTAAGTGGTCACGGTGGCCTATGTACAATAGGAATAAGATTACGAATGCGGTGTTCCAGAACACAAGAGTGCAAGCACTAAATACTTAAGTTAAAAAAAAAAACTTAAGTATTTACTGTTTGGCGGCAGATGGCTGGCCTACCTATCGTTTAGTATTATCATAGCAGAATGTAGCTGTAATTTAAAGCCTCTTATTATGACTACCTATGTTTTTTTTTTTGCGAAGAAAACTACAAATTTTTCAACTTTAGCTCAAAATAAATCCGTCATAAACATATCGTATAATGTTTGAATAAACTTCAATACTAAATACGTATCCTGGTATACCTTGTTTCTATACATTTCTTAATTTCATCATAAGCAAGTAAGTAATTTCAAGTAACAAAGTAGGAAAAAATTGAAATGATCGCAGGAAATCAGCGAGTTGAGACCATAATGAAACTGGAATCAGGAGACGGGGAGCAATCTTAATTGCACATCTCCCCTCACTTCGCAATAAATAGCCTTGGCGTTGTTTAAAATACCGCCTCCTCATCGGCTTAACGTCTTAGTGCTCTTAGAATCAATGAGTTTAAATTATTCGAACGTCTGGTTAATAGAATCCGCCTAACAAACGTGATAAAAGGTGGTATCGACTGAGTGAGCGAAGCGTTCCCGTTTCAGCTTGTAAATATTTCTTTCTTATATCCGGATATTCGCCTCTATAGGTACGAGTAGCATTTCTCAATCAAGCCAAAGAATATTCAATAGTACTAATTACAGTATGGCCACGGAATCACCCGCCTGAATCTAGCCGGCGCGCAACTCGCGCCCAACTCGCCCTTACCGTGTTTTATCCGGAGATGGAGAGTGAATCATAGGCCGGCGTACTGGTACACACACATTTACAAGCGCACAGACGTCCTCGCACGCACACAGACGTCCTCGCGCACAAACATTGACACTTCATTCGAATTGTTTTCGAAATCGGCTTTTATAGGCCGTGCCCGCCGTGTGGTCGGAGTTTCGAATCCGCGTCGCACCTCTCAGTTTACGTAATGTGCGAAATTCAATTTGAATTTACCACTGAGCTCTTCGGTGAAGGAAAACATCGTGAGGAAATCTGCACGCATCTGCGAAGTCATTCAAGGATGTGTGAAGTCCCCAAACCGCGAAACCCTCGCGTGAAGGTGTGTCAGCAGTAAGACGTGAACAGACTGTTGTTGGTGGTGTAGTGGACTAACGTACATCATTTCTTGACCTTGTATGACTGCTTACCTGCAACTTAGTATCTGGAAGCCATTAAAGCTCCTAATACCGACCCGAGAACGAGAATTTCACCGGCCAATAACGTGCAAAGTACATTTCAAATTGTTGGGGCTAAAAATTTAATTTCGACTTTTAAATTCGACATATTTATTGTAAGGGCACTCGAGCGACCGTGTAATAGCCGGTTGATGCTAATCCAATAGCCCATCGAGGAAGTTTAACTGGATCTCATCGCCATTCGGATAGAAATATCGGGTTTGGGAGAGCCGGAGGCGTTCGGCGCGGCGGTGGCTGGAATGACCCTTGGCGTTTTGTCTAAAGCGATGGGAGGTTTTTATTAAAACATTCGTAGTATAAACATTCAACCAACAAATCAACCCTCTCGTGATGAAAGGAGGCTTGTGTACCTAGCAGTGGGACGCAAATAGGCTGTAGTAGTAGTATTTACAGTAACGGGGAAAGGAGGGAACTATGAAAAACGACATTGTGATTTTAAGCGGCTGGGTTTTGAGCAGTGTTGAGTCTTACAGTCACTGAGAGTTTTTGATTATAGAGTACTTCAGTACTATCTTTGTTTTCTGTTTTATTTAAGACTCTATTCTTGTTCCTCACCCTATTTTATATATTATGTATAAATATAGATTTAAATAAGTTAAAAAGAAATAATCGGGTTTATCACTACATCACCTATCTTAAGGTATTTTCTGTGTTTCCAAATATTCAACCAAGATGGATATTTTCTTCCTTACAGGTAGGTACAAGAAGTGTTACCCGTGATGAGAAGAGGCCTGTACCCAGCAGTGGGATGTAATCCTCAACATCCTATGAGGTGGTGGTGTATTAGAGAGTAGCAACTCGGCCATTAATCGAATTAAAGTTCCATTTTTAGTATGCGACAAAATAAAATTAACAAATCTGTTGTACAACGTCCAATTGCGCAAACACATTCATCCTCACCGTTACTATAGCTCTAACACAATATTTCATCCGTGTATCGTGGAAAAACAGGCTCGCTCACAAATCTTCAATGTCCAGTGATAATCTCGTGAAAGCCGGGCCATATTGACCGTGCTGCAGTTAATCTATCGGAAACTGAGCATATCCTGCCGACGCTCCCAGTGTTGTCACCCGATTTGACGTTTGACGCCGATCGTCTATTCAATCATTTCGGATTTAGTGCAATAACTCGGTGTTTAGGTACTTGCTTTTGAATAGGCATGACAGATTGCGCATTGATGACATAGTAATTGTACCGCGTCACGATTTCATTTAGTTTTTGCATAGATCTGCGCAGTCATCGCAGCGAGATTAACCCAGATTAAATCTTGTGTAGCTTCTAAGTAACTCCCAAATTATGGTGAACATTTTCAAAGTCATTTATTTGAAGCGATACGTCGGTTTTATTTCGCATTTAATGTAGACGAGACGAGGCACTTGACTCTTATTTATCAATATTTGTAAAATAATACGGTTTTATTAGAGAATGATCGATTTTATCGCCGCGATCGTGAATAGAAAGTGGTTACCTAAACATTGCCAACTGTATCTAGGTAGGTATATAAATGATGTTGTAAGTTTTGATGTAGTAGGACTTGGTGCAAGGTCCGTCCGGGTTCGTAGAACCGTCTTAACAGCTAACCTGCATCCAAATTAGAAGTGCTCACACTGCTGTTCCATTACAGTGTTAAATTACTGGCACAGGGTCATTTCATCTTAGGCCTCAGGGTAGGCTGATTCGAGATGTTATGGTTTCTTAATACGGAATCATAAGATTTCGGTGTCCATGGGCCACAGTGACAGCTTACCATCAGGTGGCATGTATGCTCGTTGAATTACTACATGAAAAAAATCTGAATGAAATAGGAAAAAGTGATCATAATAATGGTCTGTGTAGCTTACTACGTACATTACGTAAGCTGTGGTGGCCTAGTGGTTCGACCTACCGCCTCTCATGCAGAGGGTCGGGGGTTCGATTCCGGCTCGCACCTCTAAGTTTACTTACGTGCGAAATTCAATTTGAATTGACCACTGCGCTTTTCGGTGAAGGGAAACATCGTGAGGAAACCTGCACGTATCTGCGAAGTAATTCAAAGATGTGTGTGAAGTCCCCAATCCGCACTGGGCCCGCATGGGGACTATAGCCCAAACCCTCTCATGATGAGGGGAGGCCTGTGCCCAGCAGTGAGACGCAACGAACGAACCACTAGGCCACCACGGCTTCTAAATAATTACACACATGTATTATTTTCTTATACAATTACATAGCTGACTAGTTCACCATTTTCTCTTGACCGAAGATGTAACTTGACGCGCATCTTAATACGCTGTGGAGGTATTTTTCCGATCGCATATATGAATAAATAAACAGTAAACAACCATCGTAAAACTTTTTTATGTTGTTTCAGTTGAAAGTCTGCTGCCTCCTAAACCAATATTAGAGGTTCACGTAAAAGCATTTTTATTAAAGACATTTCAATGTCAAATGAAAGTAAATGTTATTGCACTTCAATATTTGAAACGGTCAATTTGATTACGTACCTATGTGTAGGTTTTATTTACATAGATCTTTTTTCTCGTATTTGTTAGTATTCAGGCTCCATTAATTAATATTAATCTACATTAAATTTTCTACAAAGAGATATATACACTTTTTTGCTGGTAATAAAGGGGAAAGTTAACGATAAATTATTTTACGCGTAGGTGCGGGATTTGGTCCGCTGTTCCCTGATTCTTTTTAGATAAGGGCTCATACTTGGCACAATTGTACTTTGGATAATTCTGAGTGGAGTTGTAATTGGGGGCCGCCGCGGGACACCACTCGGTTGGTGGGGGAACATTGCTTCCGCCGCACTTCACTTAGACCTATATATTTCCAAAAATATTAGTAATTAAGTAAGTGTGGTATCATTTTCGGATAAAACAAGGACGGCCTATTAATTTACAAAAAAAAAATGCATCGTCATACAAAAACTCAAGTTATTCAATCTTCAAAGCCCACCCAAGGAAGAAAAATAAAAATAAATAATAGGTACATAGTCTGGTATAGTTGTACCTGTGTAAAGATGCCTTAAACAACATACTAAAAGTACCTACTGATGGTTTGCTGCTGACGGGTGGAATGGAGGGTTTTAAAGATCCTTTTTTAAGTTTTTCGTAAACATTATGTGATATAAAAATACTTCCCAATGTTACTCGGAACTTTTTCTCAAAAACTTCCTTGAAACAACAGCGTATCTCAAGAAGCCGTTCCTCTTAGAAGCGTAATATACTATTCCCATTCCATCGCCCGTAGGAAGGTCATTTATTCCTCTTATATTGAAGTACGTGGCGAAGACAGCCATTTGTATGGGCAGCGTTTGCAGTCACGAATCACGGCGAGGCGATGCATTTTTAGGGTTCCGAAGTCCACAAGGAACCCTTATAGTTTCACCATGTCCGTCCGTCCGTCCGTCCGTCTGTCCGCACTATTGCTCGGAGATGCTTAGGTCTATAGAGCTGTAATTTGGCATGAATACGCATATTAGTTACGCTGACAAAGTGGTACAATAAAATTTTGAAATATATTTTTTTATAGAGTACCTCCCCTACCCGTAAAGTGGGAATGTATTTTTTTTTTCTTGCGTACCCCATGGTGCGGCATATCGTTGAATAGGTCTTTTAAAAATATTGTGGGTTTGTTAAAACCATTTTTTGATTAATTGATGCGTTTGTGAAATATTAAGCTTTAAATTGCTATTTTTTGTTAGGGTCACGTGTCCCCCCCCCCGCCCTGCCCAGCTAAATGGTGGTATTTGGATGGCTGAAAAAAAACACGGTTGTGGCATATATAACGTAGTTGAAAGGAAAACTATCAGAGCTAAGTAGGCTATACAAACTTACGAGTAATAGTCGACCAACTTATGATGATGATTTTTCTCGAGCGGCAGGGGCGTCGGGCGGGCACGTCATACCAGTGGTATGACGTGCGCTAGCTAGATGCTAATAAGTCTTAGAAAGGTACTGTGGGTATCGTCAACTTCGGAACCCTATACTTTGCGCGTGGCCCGACACGCACTTGGCCGGTTTTAAGACTAAACGCCGCCAGACCTGCCCGCTTAAATAAAGAAGGGCCCGACAGCGAGGCTGGACGGTTTAATCCATCTCAGCGACTCTGTACCTTCATGGCTCTTTTAAACTCTATTTTGCACACGTTTTGTTTTTGAACACGTTCTTGTTGTAAAAGCTTTTGGTGTGGATAGGTTTGGAGATATTTGATTTGATTTTTGTGTAAGTATATATATTATTATATTGGGTACATATTTATGTACATATTTATGTATATATTTATGTATAATAGGCATTTGTATACGTATTCTTATGTAAGTTTAAAAATAAATGATTATGTGCTTAAGATTTTTTGTTGCATCTAAGTATATTGATTTGTTAAGAGCACCGACACTTTCCCTGTTTTACCCTATGGTTGACTGGTAAAGAATGCATTAAGTCCGCCATTTGTACATATTTGTTTTCTTGTGCAAAAAAGTTTAAATAAATAAATAAATAATAATGGTTTCGGCTACGTGGTATTTCATACTAAATTTCCATCTTTCCTTTAAGCCTATTTCTCTTTAGTATTAGTGAAAAAGAAGTTCCATTAGGGTCAAAATTGCAACTTGGAATCCAAATAACTGCCAAAAATATGATACTATAATTGGCGGTTTCTTCTTTAACTAGAGAAATAGACTACTAAGGTATATACTGGATTATTTTTATGATGTTGGACTGACAAACAAGCC
Source organism: Aethes cnicana (assembly GCA_963971205.1). Classification (NCBI taxonomy): domain Eukaryota; kingdom Metazoa; phylum Arthropoda; class Insecta; order Lepidoptera; family Tortricidae; genus Aethes; species Aethes cnicana. The sequence continues at coordinate 9,882,227 of OZ020286.1, forward strand.
TGATGGTAAGTAGTTACCTCTATAGATGGCCATAACATCGAAGAAGGTGATACCCTTTAAAAAGCCCCAAGTTGTGTCGCAGAGGGAAAATCGCTGATAATCAGCTTATTCAAAATTACCGAGCATAAGCTCAAAGTTCATAATCAATCAATATTGTACCTATTATGTTCTTAAAATCGGCGTAACTCGTGTTCGTTAGCAATGATTGTTTATTTGTTATGTGTACATCCTGTACCGTTCATACGTTAAATAATAATGATAGAGCTTTTCAACGGAACCAATTATTTTCCTCATTACGTCTAATGATTACAAAAGAAATGTTTTCCCACTTCCATATTATGATCATAATTAATTACTACTACAGCCTATTTGGAGGCCTACCGACAGCTCGTCTCCCGGTTCGCGGGCGCCACTCGAGAACTTTCCGGCCCCATCGGCCATCAGTCCTGCGAGCAATGTGCCCCGCCCACTGCCTCCAACAAGATGGAGCGACGACCTCGTGAAGGTCGCGGGAAACCGGTGGAAGCAAGTAGCACAGGACCGGTCTGAGTGGCGAGCCTTGGGGGAGGCCTATGTCCAGCAGTGGACGTCTTTTGGCTGAAATGATGATGATGATGATGATGACAGCCTATTTGCGTCCCACTGCTAGGGACAGGCCTCCTCTCACCACGAGAGGGTTTGGGCTATAATCCCCACGCGGGCCCAGCGCGAATTGGGGACTTCACACATATCTTTGATTTACTTCGCAGAAGCGTGCAGGTTTCCTCACGATGTTTTCCTTCACCGAAAAGCTCAGTAGTAAATTCAAATTGAATTTCGCACATAAAGTAAACTTAGAGATGCTAGCCAGAATCGAACCCCCGACCTTCTGCATGAGAGGCGGTAGGTCGAACCACTAGTTTCGCGGAGAGAGAGCGCGAGGACGATCCCCTTGCGGCTCCTCTCCGCCGGAGGAGGGTGGGGCGCGCGCGGAGGCGCTACGCGCACCTAAACGCCTACGCCATCCTAGTGGACCGGGCGGCAGGGTCGGGGGGCCCCAACGCCCAACAGAAGTCCACGGAGTTTGAGCGCCCCGTAATTCTCCCGGGGCGCTCACTCGGAGGAGGGCCCAAGTAACGGGCCCGCTGAGAGGGCTGCGGTAGAATGCGACAACGCGATCCCGCAGCCCTCGCGCAGTCAGCGCGGAGGAGAATCGCTGGGGTTTTAGTGGGTATTCCGGCCACTCTGGCCGGCGAGTCCCACATAACCACCTGCCCCCCCCCCTTCTCGGGCGGGTGGTATGCGTAAATGCATTTCCCCAGCGTTAAAAAAAAAAAACTAGGCTACCACTAGGCCAAGAAATAATAATCGATGTTAGGTAATTAAGATATAGTAGTTATATCACATCCATGTGAGTCAGAGAGAGATACACAATTACATACGCACATTGTAGCTGTGTGCGTAGGCTAAAGAGTGAAGTAACTCACGCCATTAATAAACGACGAGTGCCATCAGCATGACAACATAAATAATAAAATACAAGCTTCTGACCGCGACTTCGCCCGCGTGGACATCGGTTATCGCGCTCCCGCGGGAACTTTGCGCTTTTCCGGGATAAAAAGTGTCCTTTCCCGAGACTGGTGTCGGAAACGAATCACCATATGTGAAGTCGGTGTCAAGTCTATAAAAGCACTAGCCGTTTGCTCGCGACTTCGTCCCGCGTAAACTTAGAATTTGCGTACACGATGATACATTTAGGTAGGTAGTTATAGTTAAAGAAGTATTCAGAAAACTGGGTTGATCCTTAGAAAACCCGTTCCCGTGAAAATATAGGGATAAAAAGTATCCTATGTTATTCTGAATTTACATAAAGGCCAGTCAGTACCATAAATGGGTATATCCATAACTACCAAGTAATACTAGATTAAAATATCTTACTTCCATGCAACAAATGTGAAAACATAATGCTAATGCAATTCACAGTTTTTGAAAAATAATTTGTGTGAACTTTTCCCGTTAGCACACTTGCCTTGACAGATTCTACTTCTAAATGTTTTTCTCTAATTATGAAATAACTATCCGTTTGCCCGCGACTTCGTCCCGCGTAGACTTAGATTTTGCATAAGTATCTGATGATACTATAAATATAACATATAGGTAGTTAGAGTTATAGAAGTATTGAAAACCCTAGTTTGAACCGTGGAAAACCCGTTTCCGTGGAAATATCGGGATAAAAAGTAAGCAAATGTTATTTCCATGTTGTTATGTCAAAGAGATGTTTACACTTCTTCACCCTATTCTGTTGTATTAAGGTCCAAAAGTGTAAACATCTATTTGACGTCGACTGTACCATTCTTACGAGAGTGCTGCTTTTTTCTCTAAGTACCTACCTAGTGAGAAAAAGCCGTAACCCCCCTCAAAATTACGTTACGCGAGTCATTTAGCTATTAGAGGCCAATGAGGCCAGCGATACGAGAAGAAATGGATATTTATGGTCGTCGGCCCCAGCTGCCGCTAATTCGGACGTGATGAATCGCGGCAATTTGCCTGTCCCACTCGTTTGATATGTCAGCAAACAGAGAAATTCGCAGCCGTGGTAGTTGTTAGCCTAGTGGTTTAGCCATTGACCCTATAATAAGTAATAACACATGGACGAACAGTGCCTAACAGAATATGTCAAAATATATGGAGCAAACTGACATTAGAAAATACGTTCCAATATGCTAATAACGCCTCTTTATAACGAAGGCCAAACGGGTGTCCCAGCTGTTCGGGCACCCGTTTTGACGGGGCCATTTTTCTCCGGCTGATAGCCTACCGGCACAGGGCGGACACGGCCTATAAAAGCATGATTTCGCACACAATAGGGATGACGACAACTTTTTTTTTCTTTCGGCTATATATTGCGTTTCCATGGGAACTATGCCAAACTGAATCTAAATCGGTTTAGCAGTTAAGCGTGAAGAGGTAACTTACAGGCGATGTGTATACTATAGATGTGTTACTTTCGCAATTATAATATTTGTGAACCTGCGAAGTAATTCAAACATGTGTTTGAAGTCCCCAATCCGCACTGGGCCCGCGTCCCCACGGGACTATAGCCCAAACCCTCTCTTGATGAGAGAAGGCCTGTGCCCAGCATTGGGACGCAAATAGGCTGTAGTAGTAGTAGTAGTAGTAGTAGTGAACCTGAATATACGGTTATTTTTCTAATAATAAAAGTTGTATCTATACACAGCACATGGAGACTTCTTGTAGCGATCGTCGCAATTATTTTCTCTTTACCACATGAAAGAGTAAAAAGGATAGCTAAGTATATGAAACGTGCGATTCCAACGCTGCAAAAAGTCGCCGTGTGCCATATCCCTTATGTTAACTCATTTTTAGGGTTCCGAAGTCCACAAAGGAACCCTTATAGTTTCGCCATGTCCGTCCGTCCGTCTGTCCGCACTATTGCTCGGAGATGCTTAGTTCTAGAAAGCTGTAATTTGGCATTAATATACATATGATTATGAAATATATTTTTTTTTAAGTGGGGATGTTTTTTTTTTCTTGCGTACCCCATAGTGCGGCATATTGTTGAATAGGTCTTGAAAAAATATTGTGGGTTTGTTAAAACCATTTTTTGCCCCCCCCCCCCCCCGCTAAATGGTGGTATTTAGATGGCTGAAAAAAATCACGGTTGTGGCATATATAACGTAGTTGAAAGGAAAACTACGTACAACAGGAAATCGTCAACTTCGGAACCCTATACTTTGCGCGTGGCCCGACACGCACTTGTTTATTAAACAAGTGACGTAATGTAGATATCAATTATACTAAGGTTGTTTATATTGTTCGATTGAACTAAGGAATGAACTTTAAAAGTTACTTAGAAGTCGTTTAAATTCAATTGTATGGTTAAGAATAAGGAAATATTCTAGATAATGTATTGTTTGTTTCGAAATAATAGTAATACTCGTATGACATCCGAGAACTCACAAGCTTTTAGAACTAAAAGCACACTTGTCTTTTTATATTACGGAACATATAAAGTTACTCATGATAGTAACTACAAGATAAGGTACGCTTAAAATTGATATATTTTTTTAATCCATATTTAATATTATAAATGCGAAAGTAACTCTGTCTCTCTGTCTGAGGTCTTCACGCTTCAACCGCTGGACCGATTTGGATTAAATTTGGTACGGAGATAGTTGGAGTTCCGGGAAAGGACATGGGCTAATTTTTATCCCGGAAAAACGCATAGTTCCCGCGGGAACGCGATAACCGAATTCCACGTGGGCGAAGTCGCGGGCAGAACCTAGTATCTACATACATGAATCATTAAAAACGTAACATCGTTTTCATTTACTTGTTTTATTTAAATTTTAACGGAAAGATTCAATAATTTTAATCTTTGATATCTCAAATCCATATAGGCTTTTCTTATCACCACATATGGTGATCCGATTTCATTGCTATTGACTGTATTTCAGTACACCGCAACAAACTCAAGCAGAAGGCCTTTTTTAAAATTTTCCACATAGTTACAAAATTTACATTACATGTATAAATTATACATATAGGTACGTACTAAAATTACATTGAAGGGATGTATTAGCTAGTCCCTAACTTAAACTTAAATCTACGATCTTAGAGATGTATAGTCCCCAAGGGTCGAGAAAAAAAAAGATTATGGAGATGGCCTCCATTGGCAAATAAATATAAATTCCATAGATGTCGACAGTCACAAAATGTCAATAAATAATGAAATACATCATGTTTATAAAAGAGTTCATTAATACATGTCAATAAGAACATGATGAGGTCTCTCTCTCTTTTGTTATGTATTTCTCAGACATGTGCTCAGCAGTGCGAGGTAAATAGGCTGTGGTGGTGTTGTTATGTGATTCTGAGAATAAATTTATTTACCTGGTAAATATTAATCCATTTTAGTGGTAAATATTAATTTCAACTTTCAATGAAATGCCTCAAGCCGTAATATAATTTTCAATTGAAATGAATCACTAGAAATAATTTAACTTTAGTTCAAACCAAAGTAATTTTTTCTTCGAAATTTATTAAGCTTCGCTCTGTTCTTGGAACAAAATTAAATAGCACGCAACAAATTTCAACTCATTTCTTACTCGAATAAAAATGAGCCGTGAAAACATGAGCTCCCCCTGGGGCATATTCATTAAATAGAGAAATATTAAATTAAAATGAAATTAAGCACCACAGGCTGTACAGCATACACCTCAATTTAAAATAGAACTTAAAATTTATGTAATAGAATTGTATTCATAATTTAAATCTTAATTTTACATCTACCTACCATCTATCTTGTACATCTACCTACCATTTATTTTCCGTCGTCATACGGAAACAAGAATACAACTGATTGCATAACAATCCGTGGGCGGTAAACTAGATTTTACAGTTCAAAGTCCATTCATGCGGCACTTTACCAAACTTGCGGCCGGTGGCCGAATCGAATAAACGTCATGCGGTGAGCTTCGGAATCCTGCGCGGAAACACTAAATTTCACCCTCAATATTGTTTCTTCTGCTCCGAAAATTCGTGGGATAAATTAGATTTTTATTATTTCTTGAGATAAGCTGGCGGGCTATGTTGTAGGTACCTATAGAAATCAAACACTGATTATAGGACAGACAATTTTATTTATGGAATTGGTTGTCTAACGAGCACACGGGCCGCCTGATGGTAAGCGGTCACTGTGGCCCATGGACAAAAGGAATCATAAGATTACGAATGCGTTGCCAGCCTTTAGGATAGATAAATTATTTTTCATTTAAATTATTAAGGCGCAAAAATGTATGTTGGTGCTTATCATTCTGTAACTATGACATTCGTAAAGCAATACAACAACAAATGAAAGACAAATAAAAATAAGAATGAAGTTTATTTAACAAAACATATTATATAAGCTTAAATCGGAAAAATACAGGGAAAAAAGTATGCTTAATAATACGTCATGAATTGATTGCGGTCTCCGCACTAGACTCCAAATAAACCGCGAAGTCCATAATTATCAATGATTTTTATACTTAGGGATAGGCCCATCCGAACATTCAGTCACCACTTCCTTCATACAACGAAATACAGCGCCGTCTGGTGGTCAACTGCATAAACTACGAGAATGTTTTGCGCGCTATAACCTCGCAGTGACGTAACGAGAGGTGTTGCTGACTTTTTTATTTTATTCAGTACAAGCGACGTGAATGCTGTTATATCCTTTTTTCTAATAAAACATGATTCATAAATCAACTTTTGTTTATTTATTGACATAATAATTATTTATTATATTTTCCTAGAAGTCCAAATTAAACATCTCACGTGAAATTCTTCATGTGTAAAAATGACGTCCTTACAAGGTTACTTTAACAAGCAGTCTCCGTAACTATGGCAACTCCGTAACATGGCGCAAATATGGCGACGTCGTGTCATAAATTTATTGTTAACAAAAATATTTCGATTGATGGAATAAACACAAGGTAATGTTAATCACCGATGAAACGACATTTCATGACACTTTTTCACTTTGCCTACGTGATTTCTGCAGCCTTTTATCACGCAAGTCGGCATTTTTTAAGGGTTGCGTATATGTTGTTTGACATCCGCACGCGCCGGTGTCTCGCTGAGCACTGTGTCACGATTGGTGACCAAACTTGGATTGGGCAATTTTGGGCACCAACAAAGTGGGGTTATATGTCATGTGCGTAGACCCGGTCTATACGAAGTATTATATATGTCTATGATAATTATAAAGTAAGTACGCAATTACCGTACAGTATTACGTAAAAAGGCAACATTGCTCGTTAATCTTTAGTCCTTTCGGGCGCAATATTAATTATTAAATATATATATTAAAAATTAAAAATATAATAAAATAAAATAATATTTATAAAAAAAATATTAAATTATTATAGGTAAAAAACATAGCTAAATGCGTCTATGTAGTAGGAACCTGCCTGTATACAAAAGTTGACGTTCCATATTTGAATTTTCCTCGAATTTTCATATCATTTTGGAACATAACTACATACAACAGGTGACTTACTTAAGTTTTTTACCTATAATTCATTTATCAATTTAATTTTTAATTTATTTATTAAATTTAATTAATTAATTATTAAATTAATATTTAGAGTTTGTCTGGTCTTAGATCGCTCTTAAGCGATAAGAACAACGCCTGTTGTCACCCTTCGTCATTGTTTATTGTTTAAACTTGCGTAATTGTTTTCTGCGTACAATAAGGAGTATTGTATTGTATTGTAGGTATTGCACCTATCGTATTTTTATTCATTGCATTAGCATCTAAAACAAGAAAGATCTCTACTAGCTTCTGCCTGCGACTTCGCCCGCGTAGAATTCGGTTATCGCGTTCTCGCCGGAACTATGTGTTTTTCCGGGATAAAGAGTAGCCTATGTCCTTTCCCGGGACCCCAACTATCTCCATGCCAAATTTCATCTCAATCTCTCCAGAGCGGTTGAAGCGGGAAGAGGTAACAGACAGACAGACAGAGTTACTTTCGCATTTATAATATTATTATATAATGATGATGATGATGATATAATATGGATGTCTGTTAACAAATGTAAATTACTTAACTTCTTCTAGTGCCTTTCGACTACGACCTTTAGTACCTCCCTAGGTGAAGAGGCACTCAAATTATTTTGCTGAAAGTATTTAGCAATTAGTGAAATTAACTTATCGGCCTATCGCATGACGGCATAATGAAAAATCACCGAGAATCCCATCACAGTAATTTCTTCATTCTGAATCAGCGCCGCGAATCACGAAATTAAACTTTATTGAAGTACAGTCGACTCCACGTACAAGTATACACTAGTGGCCTTATTGCGCTCGCAATAAAGTTGAAATTGGTAAAATAGTGTATAGCTAGATGTGGTCTTGACTGTACAAGCCGACTGACATCCAATTGTAATTGCCGCGATGAAAATAAATTACCTTCGTAAAACGCTGTCGCGATGGCAGCAATCAATATTAAAAAGTGTAATTAAACTATTATTAATGACGTTATATGACGTTTTATATATAAGCCGTGGTGGCCTAGTGGTTTGACCTACCGCCTCTCATGCCGAGGGTCGGGGGTTCGATTCCGGCTCGCACCTCTAAGTTTACTTATGTGCGAAATTCAATTTGAATTTACCACTGAGCTTTTCGGTGAAGGAAAACATCGTGAGGAAACCTGCACGCTTCTGCGAGGTAATTCAAAGATGTGTGTGAAGTCCCCAATCCGCACTGGGCCCGCGTGGGGACTATAGCCTAAACCCTCTCGTGATGAGAGGAGGCCTGTACCCAGCAGTGGGACGCAGATAGGCTATAGTAGTAGTAATGACGTTGTTACTTCCTTTATTAAAATATATCTAGGTTCTTTTTATGGAAAAAAATAACAATTTGAATTTTAAATCACTGAAACATTTCGCGCAGTACACACTAATAGTGTTTTTTGGTTGTAAATTGTCCATCGGTCTCGAGTTCTTTGTTAAATCCATACTAATAATTGGATAAGTCACTCGGTCTGTTTGTCTATCTGTATGAGTAGCTGGACCGATTTTGATGCAATTTGAAATAGTTCAAGAAAGCCTAGGTTAGGTTTACATTTTATCCCGAAAAAAAACACGAATAGATCCTTAGTCAGAAGCTAGTGTAGGCATAATAATTTTAGACAGAAACTGGATAAAAAAATATTTATAAAACTAATGATATGAATTATTAAATTGAATAGGTAATATAAGGACTTTGATCATTTCTATTTAAATGGTTTTAAACCACGCAAAATAGGCGCAAATAGACGTCGAGTTGCGGAAAACCAGCCCTCTCAAAACTTTATACTAAAACGGTTCCCATTTTTGTTGTGCTTTCCAAAAAAAACAACTTTATTCATACTATTAGACCCAAGTACCTAACTACTTAAATTGTTTAAGATGGCTAATTCGCGGCACCTCGCTGTGCACTCTAAACTAAACTAATGACGAAGTCACTGGGATTTATCTAAGTAGTTAGTACGTATTAGTTTGGACAAACATCTATTAAGTTCCCTATCTAAGTTCTCAGTGCACCAGAGAAGTTAGGGAATACTTGGCACCAAGTTGGGGGGAAAGATTTTCTATGGAAATATTGACATCTGTAAGTGACAATATCAAAATGGCCTAGTTTGACTTAGATTTATCAATAACTAGCTTTTCCCCGCAACTTCGTATGCGCAAAAATATTAAAATGAAAAGTCCTGTTTTTTTCCCGAGGGAATTTCGGGAAATCCTTTCTTAGTGCTCCCCTACGTTCCCTAAGGAGCCTGCGTGCCAAATTTCAGCTCTCTACAAACAGTAGTTTCGGCTCTGCGTTGATCGATCAGTCAGTCAGTCAGTTTCTTGTTTTATATATATAAATTACTTTTGCATAACTTATGTAATACTCAAAATAAAAATGAATGTGAAAGTAAAGTGACCATCTGTCTATCTCTACGTAATCGATAAAGTTATGTACAACATAATATAGAGCCACCATAGCATAACGCATTCACTGCCACTTCTTTTTACGAACTTTCGCCAGGTGCCACATCTGTCATTAAGGGAACATTGCAACGCACATGTGCGTTCGAGGCACTGCAGGAAAGTCAGCAAAACGCATATATGCGTTGGTGGCAGTGAATGCGATAATGGGTGGTTTTATATGTAAACTTTGAGTAGGTACTGTAGAGTTAGTATAGCGAGGGCTATACTAACTCTTTAGGAGTGTAGATTTGTAAACGTTCTAGAATTACTGATTATTTGAATATTAAAGAAAGAAAGCCATTCTGTCACATGGTGGAGGTGCGAATCTTTTTTCATCCATATTAAAATTCCTCGTTGGAGTCGCATATATCTTTCAGAATACAGAAGAAAAAGTTCATGTAAAGTAAGCTCCTCTGTTGCCGATTCCTAGTGGGTGAATGAGAGATGTCAATCCGAGGGAACTTCAAGTCCTCATAACAAGGACGAAGGGAGATGGGATTCCTCTCCAACCTCTGGATTTGGTATCTCAGCCGTTCAATGAATATGGTCTGTATGAATCTTATATTTATGATGAATGGAAACGACGGAAGTGAAATTTGGTGGCAACGATGGAACTTGCTGATGTGTATACATAAATGATGTTTATACAATTAGTATGTGGATAATACCTTATTTTCATTTGAAATATTCTGACTGTCCCTGAGATTTTGAACAATAACAATATTAACTTTCCTTAAGATTCCTTTTTAATATTATAGTGTGGTATTTCAGAATTTGTTATTAATATGTTCTTTTATTTGCATGTACTTATACATTGGAGTCGGGAAGCTGCTTCGGGCAGAGGTGTGGTGTTTCTTCGAGACTTCCTGATGAAGTCACTGTTGGCCGAGGGAATCGGCGCAGCAAATCACACCACCCTGACCCAACCAGCTCCTCGCAGCATCATGAAGAAAATGAAGAATAATATTGATGTTTTTAAGTTAAATTTCTTAGGCCGTAAAAGAGCCACTTGTAGTTAGTAATAAATAAAAAGTGACTTTTTAAATAAAAAGCGATTTTTTTTTACTCGACTATGGACAATAGTCCATAGTCGAGTAAAAAAAAATCGTATGCCTCATTATTCTAATCAAATGATAAGACATACGACATGAAGCCTTTCAGGCAATCTGATTTCTTTTTCATAGTCTCTAAATCATGACGCATGAGAACGAGACGTATCAGCCCTTCTGGCCTATTTATATTAAGCCTTATTTTTAATCATTCTATCTGAACAAATCAGCCCTTCTTGCCAATTGACATTCTGTCATACCTTTTATCTTTTACTCATGCCAAGTGATTAGAAATAGTGAATTAAGAACTTTTCTTAGGATGGATTGATTCAAACTTTCTGAGTAGAGATAATTTTAAATATTTTGCGACGGAACCACAATATTGATTCCGCATTTCATTAGAATATCAACTCGGTGGCCATATTTGATGACCGAAAGTTTGTCAACAGTGATTGAATCAATCCAGAATTAATTAATGTTATGCGATCATAAATTAAAAGAGATCGAATGACATAGCCCTTCCGGCTTAGCTATACTTTTGTAGGGAATCAGTTTTGCAGGGGTTTTATGATCCCTAAGCAATTATCTGACCCTACTATATGACTGTCAGGGAATGATGGTTGCTACTCTGAGCAAGGAGACATAAGTATAAGTCATCCCCAGTTAGGTAGGGACGTAGCAACTTTTTCTCTATCTTTTCTCCCCTTTTTGGAGAGGGAGGAGAGATGTAGAGTTAGTATAGCGAGGGCTATACTAACTCTTTAGGAGTGTAGACTTGTAAACGTTCTAGAATTACTGATTATTTGAATATTAAAAAAGAAAGCCATTATGGAACGTCTAGTAGTAGTCTGAAGCTCGTTGTAGCAACGTGCACTTGTAAACGTAGGCCCCATTTTAAAACCAATATAAGTGATAATTATAATTATTCTTTTTATTTAACTTCAAGGAGTACCTCTAGCACTACCATCTGACGATTCCCCAGTTTCTTGTCACAGTACCTAGTGAGAGTAGGTACTTTTTTCCCGCGCAATCGGCCATCTTTATGTAGACTCTCAATCACACTATGAGTGAAACTGTAAACACTCTTAAGTGACGGGCTGCTCTGTAGCGTTTTATTACACAGCTTTGCTACGCTCTGCTACGCGTTACGCTCGTAGCAAATGCGGGCATTTTACTGCTTCTTCGTAGAGGAAAGCGATTACCCAGTGAACGGACTTGCGGTAGCGAATGTGTATGGTAATAATTATACCTAAGTTAGTGGTCAACAAACTCAGAAACTTCTCGAAGGTCAGCCGACAATTTCTAGCTTCATCAAGATTATTAAAGAGGCATCAGGCCCAGGATTAAACAGTAACCTATAGGAGGTTACTGTTTAATCCTGTTGAGAGAGTATGTTAGCTGATGACCAACTATCTATTCTTCTTTACATATAAACATTTTGATAGCCATGCCATAGCAGCTTTCTTCTACAAATCCGTAGAAAGCTGGGATTGGCTACGAGCGTAGCGCGTAGCAGCGGCAGGATCGGTCCTGCGCTACACAAATTCATTGGCTTTAACCAATGATGATTAAGCCAATGAATTTGAATAGCTCCGGACCGAAATGTATGGCAAACTAAATGTTCAATGCAAGTCTTCAGGCTGAAAAAAAATTGTAGGCCTGTGTCGGTACACACGGCCATTGGTTTTAATGTGAAACGTCACTTTCCGCAACCCCGTTCTCCTGACGATACTAATTTAAGGACATAACTCCGAGCTGACTATATACTAAGCTAAATCATGAGACTAAAACCATACTTTGAAGACTGATAGTTTGTAGTTATTATCGCCCATAAAATATATAAAATACCAAATGGAATTTCACAAATATGTAGATGATTCAGGCATGTTCAAAAAACAACTTTTTGATCATCTTGTTAATAAGGCTTATTCACTTATTCACTTAATGAATTCTTCGATGACCGTGTTTGATTTTGATTTAAAGATGCGTGTATTATTGCATGCTGCTTGTTAGTTTTTAAAAATATTTTGTATGCCTGAGGGCTAAGCATAGGGATTCTAAAACTTTGTACTTTAACATCTTTAACACCTATGTCTTGACAAAATAAATAAATTGATTGATTGATTGATTAAAGCCAGATGGGACGAGAAAGACCAATAAATTCGTGACGAAATGTGACATTCCACTGACTTGTACCCATATGTTTCGTTGTGATTTTAAAGACACTTCAAGTAAAAAAAAATGGCCAAGTGCAAGTCGGGCCACGCGCAATGTATAGGATTCCGAAATTAACGATGCCCTTAGTACCTTTCTAAGGCTGCATCTTAGCTAGGTATTACGTGCCCGCCCGCACCATTTAGCTGGAAGGGGGGAGCGGGGGGACACAAGCTTAATATTCCACAAACGCATCGTTTAATCAAAAAATGGTTTTAACAAACCCATAATGTTTTTTCAAGACCTATTCAACGACATCCCACATCATGGGGTACGCAAGAAAAAAATATACATCCCCAGTTTACGAGCAGGGGAGGTACCCTAAAAAAAAAAATTTGTACCACGGTATCGGCGTAACCAATATAAATATTCATGCCAAATTACAGCTTTCTAGAACTAAGCATCTCCGAGCAATAATGCGGACAGACGGACGGACGGACGGACGGACATGGCGAAACTACAAGGGTTCCTTGTGGACTTTGGAACCCTAAAAAGCACTTCTTTTTAGGGTTCCAAAGTCTAAAGCATCAGATATTATGTTTCTGTGTAGTAATAGTAATGTATCACTGTATGTGGCTTCATTGCACGAAGATCGATCGAGCCGCTGTTACCACAAATTACACAATGCGTATTACACGGGTCGGTTGGCAAACATAATCCGCCGTACAAACACGGTGTTGATTGTTTATTTTTATTACTCCATAATGAATTTGATGTTGGCATTAGAGGCTAAGAAGCAAATAATGACATGTCAACGAGTAATACAAATCACGAGTATACGAAGCCGTGGTGGCCTAGTGGTTCGACCTACCGCCTCTCATGCTGGTCGGGGTTCGATTCCGGCTCGCACCTCTAAGTTTACTTATGTGCGAAATTCAATTTGAATTTACCACTGAGCTTTTCGGTGAAGGAAAACATCGTGAGGAAACCTGCACGCATCTGCGAAGTAATTCAAAGATGTGTGTGAAGTCCACAATCCGCACTGGGCCCGCGTGGGGACTATAGCCCAAACCCTCTCGTGATGAGAGGAGGCCTGTGCCCAGCAGTGGGACGCAAATAGGCTGTAGTAGTATACAAATCACGATGTTCCAGAAGTCTGATACAGGCTGTATTTTATTTATTCAGTTAGGTACTAGCTCTGGCCACTATCGCGTTCCTGCGGGAACATGTTATTTTGATGAACTTGTAGATTAAGTCATTAAATATAAACCATGCTAAAAAGGTGACCTCAACGTGCTAGTTTTGAAGTTACAGGTGAAAAAAAAACAATTTTTTAAAGAGAAAAATGATCTTGTCAGATTTTAAAACAAATTTTCTGCTTGTAATTTTTATTGCTAGTTAGGCTTTCTAGCTTTCAAATAAGACTACTTAAAAATACACAGTTTACTTAAAGAGGATAAAAATTAAACCCGTAAGATGGGAATTTAATTTAGAAACAAAATTCAAGTGGCTTGATTTTTAAAATACGTAGCTTAGTATTTTTGTTTTCAGTGTTTTATCAATTATTTTTCATCTAATATCCGAACATTTCATTTGGTCAAGTATAAAACCTACATAGATCGATTTGTCGCCCCCGAAAACACCTATATTCCAATTTTCATCCGAATCGTTAGAGCCTTTACTGATATCATTTGTATAACACGCACGCTCGCACACACATGTACCCACTCACGCACAAACACACCTATCACACACACTCACGCATGGTCATATTAACCCAGATCTTATCCTGTTTTCCTGATTTCCTTTCGATAATATTACTTTCAGAAAAAGTGTTTGTATTTTTTGTGGACATCTCTTAAATAAATAAAATAAAATAAATAAACAAGTAAATATACAACTAGCTTCTGCCCGCAACTTCATCCGCGTGGGTTTCGGTTATCGCGTTCCCGCGGGCACAACGCATTTTACCGGACTGAAAAGTACCCTATGTCCTTTCCCGGGACTTCAACTATCTTCATTCCAAATTTCATGTAAATCGGTCAAGCGGTTGAAGCGTGAAGAGGTAACAGACAGACAGACAGACAGATAGACAGAGAGAGTTACTTTCGCATTTATAATATTAGTATGGATTAATATGGATTAGCGCGTTTAAAGTATGAATATCGTGGAGAATAACTCAAGGCCCATCAATTAGCCGTTCTATGACGTCACGCGCATTTGAGAGGCGATGTCGAGACTATTCTGATAATTTGATTGTTCATTAACCTTGATCGTTCTATTTCGGTGTTTCGAATTAATTAACCTATTTGTAACTGACTTTAACAAACACGTGTCAAAAGCCTTCTATATTTAAGTATACTGAGTGACGGCGAATTGATAATACATAATCAGTATTCACTCACATCATATCCAAACCCCTCTAAGTCTCATACAGCTTATTTAATCAAAAGTTTTTTCCAAATTCTTAAAATATCGCAATATTTGCAGATGATATTTAACGATATTTAAGCTAGTTTTTATTTAGCTTATTTTAACAAAAAATATATTTATATTTTACACTTTACACAATACAAAACAGTTGATTCTGAGTCAGAATCAACTGTTTTGTATTACCAATTCCAAGTCAGCCTGTAAAAGTGTCATCATCATCATCATCATTTCAGCCGATAAACGTCCATTGGTGGACATAGGCCTCCCCCAAGGCGCGCCACTCAGACCCGTCCTGTGCTACTTGCTTCCACCGGTTTCCCGCGACCTTCACGAGGTTGTCGCTCCATCTTGTTGGAGGACTACCGACAGCTCGTCTCCCGGTTCGCGGACGCCACTCGAGAACTTTCTTTCATTAACTATATTTAAGCTAATTTTTATTTAGCTTATTTTAACAACAAATATATTTCGATTTTACTCTTTTACAGGGTAACTTGGAATTATTGGTAATACAAAACAGGTGATTATGACGCATTAGCTCAGTCAGAATCATCTGTTATTTCTGACTCAATAGGTGAGTCAGAATCATCTGTTTTGTATTACCAATTCCAAGTCATCCTGTAAAAGTGTAAAATCTACATATTCGATGATATCACAAATAATTGTGTCACTGGCCAATAAAGAACATGTTTTTTAAAGCAAAACCTCTAAGGCACTAATCCCATTAAGGGCGGGAAAGCGATTAGGGATCGACTACTTATTTTCTTGGTCGCATAAATGTTGAAAGAGCGTAATGGTATACAAACATATCCAGACTTACTTTAAGTTCTTTTTGGTAGAGCCTTGCAATAATACTAAATTATTGCTCGAATCGGGCCCGCTCGTCCGGGGAAGTACCAAACTCTCACAGAATATCGGCGTGAAGTAATAGTTCGCAATTGCGTTTCGTACGGTGAGTGAGACTACCGGGGCAAGGCATGTCCTCTTCCCTATCCTTCTATCCCATACGCCCTATCCTCCTCCCATTTAGAGATCGGCGACGCATTGGTGACGCCTCTGGTGTTACTAATGTCTATAGGCGGCGGTGACCATCAGGTGGACCGTCAGCCTGTTTATCAAAAAATGGCACATGAACCAAACAATCGTGTTAAAAAGCCTTTAAAACCCGGCATCTCTATAAAACGAGACGGGAGCGTGACGTGGCACAGTTTTGACATTTCCATTTTGCGCCGCCTGGCGTATCGCAGGTGCATCAGTTGGCAATACGTCACGACCTGTACTAATGACTTCCATACGTCACTGTTATTCGGGAGAGTGTTCGATAGTTACTATTTGACCTATGTATGTTGGATGAAAAGCGAGACCAACCAAAGAACAGGCCACCGTTACAGTAGTTGCAAATATAATTTACAACTACTGTAACGGCGCCCTCAAAAGTTACATATTGGTATTTAATAGACTGATTTTTTACTTAATGTAAAAAATCAGTTCACACACTTAGGGGCAAAAACATGGTTTGCGCACAAAATGGAAGGCCTAAGCTAGGCTCATCTAGGGCACTCCAAAAGACTAATATTAAAATAAAGAACAGTATACTTATTTATTTATTTAAACTTTATTGCACATAAAGAAAACTTAGTGTACAAAAGGCGGACTTAATGCCTTGAGGCATTCTCTACCAGTCAACCTTTAGGCAAAGCAGAAAATGGTTAGGGGCGGTGCCAAAAAAAAACCAACATTACTGAATATACTTAGAAACTAGCAAAGAACACTTACTTGGTTTAAAAAAACGAATAGTATTATGGCTGAATTGATGGTAAGTGGTCACTGCGGCCCATGGTCACCGAAATCCTATGCTCCCCCATAAGAAACCATAAGATCTCGAATGCGTTGCCTACCCTGAGGCCTAAGTGGTACCACCCCGGACGGACCCAGCACCAGGTAACAAATTAGATAGACTTTATTTGATTGGATTAGAAAGCGATGTCAATTTTTTTTGAAAACGAATACCTAAACTTGGTTTGCACAATGTCATAACTTCATAAGCAAGCAGTGCTGAAATTCGTTAAATTTTCACGCTCGGCTGCAGTTAACTTGAACAAATCCAACGTACCAACAAAGCTTAGTTTGAATCCTTGTAAGTACTGAGGTATTCGCATAATAAAATTTCAAACGAATTTATATTAAAATGCCTCCAAAGGTTTTTGTTCGGATCAATCGGCGAGATTTGTAATTTATGTTATTGACTTTAGTTTATTGCTTTGAACAAAGCGTAGCTATTGAGTTTTTCAATTCTTCTATTGTTAAGAAATAGAGAGATCCCGTATTTTTTTTTTTTGCTTATTATGTACGCATTAAATCTCAGACGTCAGGATGGCAACGTATTATAAATCTTATAATTCCATAAAAGGTGGCCAAGGTGGCCAATGTCAAAGAAAAATATGAATTCAAATAATCTCTCTTTTGTTTGAGGTCACAATAAAACTCACAAACAAGCCCCTGTGTATTCTATTTGGGTACATAGGCACGGTATTATTCCCAATTTATCTTGTCATAACGTTTATTTAATGTCTTTATATGAAAAATACAATAGGTACTAAATTCAACACAAAGGGATCTCTTTCTAGGTAAGGATCAGGTACTGTAGGCATTTAATCTTTTTACGACGAAAGCAATATTTAAAAAATACAAATATTCATCTTTATATTTCATCATCATCATCATTTCAGCCAAAAGACGTCCACTGCTGGACATAGGCCTCCCCCAAGGCTCGCCACTCAGACCGGTCCTGTGCTACTTGCTTCCACCGGTTTCCCGCGAAATTCACGAGGTCGTCGCTCTATCTTGTTGGAGGCCTACCGACAGCTCGTCTCCCGGTTCGCGGGCGCCACTCGAGAACTTTCCGGCCCCATCGGCCATCAGTCCTGCGAGCAATGTGCCCCGCCCACTGCCACTTAAGGCTCGCAATTCTTCGGGCTATGTCGGTGACCCTAGTTCTATATATTTGCTCTATCTATATCACTACATGTTATTATTCAAACGTGCAGTCCCCCATCCCGTGTCTGTCTATCTGTTCGCGACAAACTCAAACACATATTTTCAAAAATCATTGCCTAGCTACACACAAATAGAAACAAGTTAAAATTTAACTTGAAATACTATATTACTATCCAGGCTACACCGTCTTCCTTTTCTCATGGATCACGTCATAATTAAAACTGAACCAAATTAAAATGGGACCATCTCAGAAGTAGCTATACTCTTCCGAATTAAAAAAATGTTTCTTAAAAATCGACCCACAATTGACGGAGTAGTCAATCAATGAACGAACATTCCTAAAACCTCTACCTAACCTTACTCCTTTTTAGAAATCATTTAAAAATTGGGTGCTTCAATTTTGAAGCGTCCGTCTGTCTGTCAACATCAACATTCTTACGCATAATAAATGTATTGAACGTTATAATTATGTCACAATCTTATACTTTAAATGCGCTAATCTTGTATATTTCTCCGTTTATTTCTTTATTTATTCATCCAAGCTATCTCTGTAAGATTTGGACGATATTTGCAATATAGGGGTTTACGGGGGCGATAAATCGATCTAGCTAGGACTCTTATCTGAGAAACTCTGTTTTAGCTATTTTCATTCCAGTAAATCTGGGTCGCCCAAGTCTTGAATGTAATGAACGTAATAATCAATATGGATTCCGTCCGAAAAAAATAATTTGTATTGTATTGTATTGTAATAATTTGTCATGTGACGACAGGTTTGGCTCAGTTGGTAGTGACCCTGCCCACTGTTCCGACCGTCGCGGGTTCGAGTCCCGCTCGGGGCGAACTTTGTGTGATGAGCACAAATGTTTGTACTCGAGTCATGGATGTTTATTATGTATATGTGTATGTATTTCTCTATATAATTATTTATATCGTTGTCTAGCACCCTTAGTACAAGCTTTGCTTAGTTTGAAGCTAGGTCAATTTGTGTGAAATGTTCCAAGTTATTATTATTATGTAACAGCCCTACTGTGCAAGTAGCCTTGTTAGATGTTGTTAGTGTCGGCCCAGGGGTATTGTTTACGGGTTATCATGTGTATGGTAATCACTAATATACTTGTCTATTGGGACTAGGGTTAACGCGGTTTGATACGATTATCTCCTTTGAAGTTTACGAAGGAGGCTTGTGATCAAGGTATTCCAGTCCACAAGATGTCGATGGAATTATGTACTGTACACCGGATCACCTGATAAGTATTATATTAAACTACTTGCGGTCAGATCCACGAAAAGGAAATGACATGTGTTAAAATCATAGACGTAAATAATATAGACCCGGTCTAACGTACACGTAATATGTCCCCACTTCCACGGTGTCCAATCCAAAGTTCTGTCACCGAGCGTGCGTGACAATAAGCGTTTTTAAAAAAACTTTTTTCGAAACTGTTTCTCAGTATCTAAAAACTCGTCTCGATGTTCAAAAAATGTGACCCAGCTTTAGTGTCACGATATAAGTTTAACTTTGGATTGGACACCAATGAAGTGGGGAAACATGACATGTACCTACGCTAGGCCGGGTCCATACGAAGTATTATTTATTCTTGTCTATGGTTAAAGTAAACAATTTTAGATAGGTACTCTACTATTAAATTCTTACTTGTTAAATACTTTAGTAACTCCTACAAAATTCTTGTGCCCAACAGGGTCCATGATTTTTCGTTGATAGCTGTAACAATTACTTTGTAATGTAACATTAGAAATCATAATTATGGAATGCAATAAAGAATTGAGTAATGAGACTAATGAGTATAGATGTGACGAAGCCTTATCCACGCATTGATTATAAAAAAAAAAAAATAGTTCTGGAAGCCCTCCTCCTCACTGGAATACGTTGTACCGGATTTTTTAAAATAAAATCAATGAAAATGACGAAAAAAAAACACCTTCTTTTTTAATCTAAAAACTTCAGATCGGCAAAAATAAATGGGTAATCATTTTAATATTTTTGACAAAGAATACAAAACTTACAAAAAAAAAAAACACGAAAATCGGTTAACTGTAACTGGTTTCCGAGGTATAAAGATTACGTTACCCTTCTATTAAAACTTTAAAGAAGTGTAAAGTACTAAGTTGGAAACTTTATTAATTAACTATTTACTTAATATGTAGATAATAGTAATGTTACATCGCCTTTCATCGTTATAATTTTCATTTTATATTTATTAAAACTGTACAGAAGTGTCAAGTAGTATGTTGGAAACTTTATTAATTAACTATTTACTTAATAGGTAGATAATAGTAATGTAACATCGCCTTTCATCGTTACAATTTTCATTTTATATTTATTAAAACTGTACAGAAGTGTCAAGTACTAAGTTGGAAACTTTATTAATTAACTGTTTACTTAATAGGTAGATAATAGTAATATTACATCGCCATTCATCGCTATAATTTTCATCCCTAAATTGCTAATTATATATTAAACAACTAGCTTTTCCCCGCAACTTCGTATGCGCAGAAATATTAAAATGTAAAATCCCGATTTTTCCCGTTCCCGTGGGAATTTCGCAAAATCCTTTCTTAGCGGATGCCTACGTCATAACATCTACCTGCATGCCAAATTTCAGCCCGATCCGTCTAGTGGTTTGGGCTGTGCGTTGATAGATCACTATGTCAGTCAGTCAGTCACCTTTGAGTTTTATATATTTAGATATTGACAAAGGACTGGAGGTGGAGCCACTTAATATTAATTATTATTCACCTTGGAGCCTAAAAAGCTTTAAAGTTATATATATATATTTTTTTTTTGAGACTAAGGGGCGATATTTAGAAGGTAATAGAAGCAGTCAAGTCAGCCAGTAAAGATGAATTTTATATTGGTAGGCAAACACGCACACAAGCCACCTAATAGTAAGCGGTCACTGAGGTCCATGGACACCAAAATCTAATATTTTTCTTATTAAGAAATCATAGGACCTACCCGCCGGAAGCCGTGGTGGCCTAGTGGTTCGACCTACCGCCTCTCATGCCGAGGGTCGGGGGTTCGATTCCGGCTCGCACCTCTAAGTTTACATACTTATGTGCGAAATTAAATTTGAATTTACCACTGAGCTTTTCGGTGAAGGAAAACATCGTGAGGAAACCTGCACGCATCTGCGAAGTAATTCAAACATGTGTGTGAAGTCCTCAATCCGCACTGGGCCCGCGTGGGGACTATAGCCCAAAACCTCTCGTGATGAGAGGACGCCTGTGCCCGGCAGTGGGACGCAAAATAGGCTGCAGTAGGATCTACCCAATGATGGAATGCCTCTGTTCAAGTATTTTTACCTGCCTTAACTCCCTCCCTACCCTAACACAACAGAGATTCGGATCACCCTCTCCAACGCACAGTTGACCACATACAACTAAGTAAATTCATTGTTTTTAAATGGAAAATACCATATTACGGTAGCTTTGATTTTAATAGGTAATCAAAGCTGTTTTTAGGAATTATCTTAATTACAATGGGCAATGTCTAATCTCGTAACAAACATGATTATTTTTCTGTTATCTCAAGAATACTGCAGTCGATTGTGTAAAGATTACCTACCAAAGAGTGCAATAGGACAGCAATGATTGAGCATGCGCACATTTTAGTCCAGTAGGTATATCACCGGCACAAGAGGGCCCACCTGCGTATTAAGGCATTTCAAGAACTCCATTTTTGAAAAAAAAAACACAATATCGACTGTCACTACCAGTCAATCAAGACTAATTTTATTTAAGAGTCACCAATACGCTCTTTTCTCCGTACAAACGTAGTTACGTTTTAATTCGCAAACTACTTTACACCAAATTTTACAAGTAATAGTGGAGTAGAGATATTATTGTCCAAAATACACTTTCATTGTAATAAATTGAATAACAAAGAAACTAGGACCATTTTAGTTTCCTCCGTACAAACATCGAAATTCAGTTTTTTGGCTGTAATTTAATTGTGTTTTATTTTACCACGACATTTACTAATTTCGGACACTAACAATAAGGATTTTATTATGTGTACCAAGTTTCGAGTCAATCTGTTTAGTAATTTGGGAATAAAAGTGAAACTACGTTTGTATGAAAAGTTGATAAACGCTGTACGTACTGGGGGACTCTTAACGACACCTCACAAGCAAAATCACATCAAACCGTTTAGGCTACAGAGCGTGCCAAAGAAAACTCTTTTTCTGGCGCAATTAGGTAGAAACACGAACTTATAATTAATGCATAATACACTCTGCCGAGTTTTTCTTTCATTATGGGTCTAGGAAGCGCTAGTAAATTCTTTTCTGACGTGTAAAAGTGCCCATATGTGGCCAATTTGCTGAATAAATGATTGAAATTGAAATTAAGTATATCCTTTTGTCGATTAGTCTCATAAACGCTGCTGATTCAGAAATGCGCAAACTTCATTCGAGCCCTGAAAAAAAAACTCGCAACCAAAGGTCCATAGCAACCATTTTTTTCCTAATGGCACCGGGCGCCACTTTACCTATTGCGCTGCAGCGCGTATTGGCAGTGTGCACGACGACAGCCGGTCTAAGAATAGCACAACTTCTTGCTCTAAATCTTTTCTTGTTCGCACTGCTAAACTATGGAATTCCCTCCCTGCGTGTGTGTTCCCCAGCTCCTATAATCTTGGTGTATTCAAGTCTAGAGTGAATAGGCATCTTCTGGGTAAGCGTGTTCCACCTTAGACCCTATCATTACTTTCCATCAGGTGTGATCAGGGTCAAACGCAAGCCCATTTGTAATAAAAAAAAAAAAAAAAAAAAAAAAACTTAAGTGGAGATGGGCGGGACACTTGGCAAGACGGGTTGATGGCAGATGGTCGAAGTCCGTTACGGAATGGTGGCCAAGATTGGGTCGACGATCAGCAGGCATACCATCAGCTCGCTGGTCGGACGACATCTGGCAGTTGGCAGGGAAGCGGTGGATAAGACTGGCTCAGAACAGGGTAGAATGGCGTAAGAGTGAAGAGGCCTTTACTCAGCAGTGGGTGTACATATATAGGCTGATATATATATAATATACGACGACAGCCGAGCGCCAATTAGCGGATGCGAAGTCGACGGCGCAATATACAACAATACTCTTTGGTCGATCATGGAAGTCGTAACTAGTAAGTAAAACTATTACTGTAACCAAAATTTCGAAGTCGCGGGCAAAAAGCTAGTATCTAAATATATAAAACTCAAAGGTGACTGACTGACATAGTGATCTATCAACGCACAGCCCAAACCACTGGACGGATCGGGCTGAAATTTGGCATGCAGGTAGATGTTACGACGTAGGCATCCGCTAAGAAAGGATTTCCCCAAATTCCCACGGGAACGGGAAAAATCGGGATTTTACTTTTTAATATTTCTGCGCATACGAAGTTGCGGGGAAAAGCTAGTGCTATATAAAGTGACCCAAATTCATTGCTGTTGAGTGTAGTTAGGAAGGTGCTCGGCGCTCCTCGTTCCTGTAGCGAACGTACCTAACAATCGCGCCAGTATAGCACGACACAAAAGGCGCGCGGCGAAGCACTTAAGCTGTTGACGCTGAGTCTATTATTGCTTAATCCGCGCGCCTTCTAATTTGTACCTTGCTTATACCTACTTAGTACCTTTTGGAATACGGTGCCGCTTGCAGTGACATGCTGAAAATACACATGCTATTACTCAGCATGCTACTACAATGATTGGCTGATATCATTCTTCTATTGACAACATTTCACTTTTTTAACACGCTTATTTTATTAGCTAGTTAGAATATAGGGAAATTTTAAAAGAACACGTACCTTGTACCTATTTTTTATTTTTTTTTCTTAAGTCATCAATATCATACATCAAATTTAAATAAAAAAAAACTCCTCAAAATAAAAAATAAAATAAAATAAAATATTCAGCAAATAGGCCACATCTGGGCACTTTTTTAAATGAATTTAACAGAAATGAATTTATTAGCGCTTCCAAGACCCATTGCTTGAGAATTCTTATTCTAAAAACGTTTTTTTCAGCGTTAGTCAAAAATGACGTAGTAGTTCGGCGCGTAGCGTCCGCTCTTTAGCGAGAGTGGGTAAATTGAGTGAGATGACGTCACGCACCAGTTATCATTAAACAACGATTTTCTCTAAAAGCAATGAACGGAAAAATCTGAAACTTTTTTTATCGACTCGTTTAGGCAGAGATACCGAACTGGTTTTCGAATTACGCCCCTATTTGCCCCCCGCCCCTTATTGATCTATTATAATTTATAAGTAAGCCTTCGTTATAAAGAGGCGTTATTGCCATATTGGAACATATTTCTAATGTCAGTTTGCTCCACATATTTTGACATATTCTGTTAGGCACTGTTCGTCCACATGTTATTACTTATTATAGGTCAATGCGCCCTACTAAAATTTTCAAATGTTGTCATTTGAATCATTCACCCTGCATGATAAAAGCGATGTGTTACTTATATTTACAACGCATCAGACAACGATGCATCAATACTTGTAGTCTCTTGCCGCCGCCGGCAGATTAGCATAAAGCGCGGACAGCGTTCTGGCGTCAGTTCAACTTGTACCTCATTAGCATAACTGCTCAATTATTTTGTGCGGAATAGTCACTTTACAGAGAAATTTCGGTTTTGCGCTACGTTGGGCGCTCTATTGAGCGATGAGTGTTGGAAAAATTCCCGGCGTGGTTCAAGGGGCGCCAGATGTTTTTGTTCAGCTTGTTTGCATAATAAAACGATGGCTATCGTTACGGTTCGCTTTCCACGCTTCAACGTACGTTCATCAATAATAGTTTGTATGCTGATAATAATACGAAATGTATTTTTTTAACCACAGCATCTGTTGCGAAAGCAGGGATGAACTCTTCAATAAGTCTTTACATATTATAATATGCAGCTAATCCTAATTTTATTTGTTGATGCAACAACGGCTAACCCAATAAAGCTATTGTCATGTTTTTCTTACCACACACTATCAATAATATGACATTATCGCTCGCATACGTATCGTTACTGACAAATTAAATAAGACCACCCTCCCTGATTGCACGTATTTGTAATTTACTGATAAGATATTAAAAAAATGTATTAGGTAAGTACTCAATATAAAATTGATTGATATTTATGATGTCCAGGATTTAGGTATAATTATTTATCTAGGTACGTGGTTTTATTAGATATTTATTGAAACTGAAACTGGGTTGTTTCATCATAGGATTATAATTATTTTAAATTTATGATAGTTACCTAAGCTTTAAGCTAAGGTTCATAGTCACCTTTAGTCATTGATCTATTATAAGTAAGGATTCACAATCAGCCGAAGAAAAATGGCCCGTCAAAACGGGTGCCCAAACAACTCGGGCACCCGTTTGGCACTCAGTAAATTTGACACTCAGGTCTTATAGTGTTAGGTTTACTTTTGTATAAGATATTTATTTTGACACATATTACAAAGAGGCGTTATTAGCATATTGGAACGTATTTTCTAATGTCAGTTTGCTCCATATATTTTGACACATTATGTTAGGCACTGTTCGTCCAAATATATTGCCTTTAGTAGATTTTTGAAAAAATGTTTCCTCCTTGAAATACACATAATTTACCTTCGGTAATTAGAATAGCCGATACAGAAATTAATTAATGGATCATCCATCCTTTCTAAGCGAAAAGCGTTTTTAATTACTACAACACAAATTAAACCCGTGTACCATCACTCCAGTCAGTCGAGGATGGCAATATTATTACAAACTCCCCCAAAACACTCCAATCAAATTGGCTTTCAATCAAAACAAATCAAGATGGAGCATTGCAATTATAGTTTGTTTGTTTTAGAAACACGATGTCAATTGAAATGAGGATTAATCAGGACTAGGGATGTCACGAATATTCATAAACCCATATTATGCGCGAATTATTTGCACTTAAACTAAACATTCATTAAAACAGACTAGATAAAATCTCTTAAGTACTAACATGAACTCTAACAGTGAAAATATGATTGAGATCAGCGAATTGCTGCCTGTCTAAAATTAAATAAATAAATAAATTAATTAATTCTCATATTGCTCGAGCAAAAGGGTTGTGACGATATATTACCCACAGAATAAGCAATCGATTCTATGCATGTTTTTTAGATTTTTAATTTTTATCGACATAGTAAAAACAAAACTTTTGTATGGCATTCAGGTATCGTGGGTAAAATATCGTGACAACGTATTGCTTCATCATCATCATCATCATTTCAGCCGAAGGACGTCCACTGCTGGACATAGCCTTCCCCCAAGGCTCGCCACTCAGACCGGTCCTGTGCTACTTGCTTCCACCGGTTTCCCGCGACCTTCATCGCTCCATCTTGTTGGAGGCCTACCGACAGCTCGTCTCCCGACGGAAACGCAATCTTCGGTAGAAAGAGAATAAAGGCGGAAAAAATTACGAAAAAATATTGGAGAAAGAAAATGACTAGACATTGTTTTGTTTTCTAGTGTTTTATGTATTAAACTCTGATAACTAAGTAAGTCTGATCCGTTTCGTTTTTTTAATGTATTAAGTAAACTAATAAAATTAAAGAATAAAATTCGTCCAGTATTCACCAAGTAACGAGCTGTTACAGAAAAAATAATTGACCGCGACGGGAAAAAAAACTTAAAGTAGGTAATGTTTAGGATCGATAGCCAAAACTGTGGGTTAACTATCGTCAAAAGGTTTTGATCCATCACCCAGTATAGTATATGTGCTGCCTGGTTCTATTTTATAAAAAAGTTTTTATGCCTAGATTTTCCCATTCACATTTGCATACTGAACGTTCGCATTAGCATTTGTGACATTTCTACTCAGGACTAGTGCAAACACAAATAAATAGCTCGTGCGGTGTAGCACTTACGCCATTGGCAAAGAGTCTATCACTCATTAATCGGTATACCTTATTAATTGTGTGGTGAACTAACTACGTAGTTTTCCAATTAAGTTAGATTGTCATCGGCCCGTGTCAACGAGCTATTGAGATTCGAGCGTCTCAAGCCGTAAATTGAGACACATTGTGCGCGCGTTATCCGAAACAATAACTATGCGTAAGCGGCGGAGGCAATTTTCATAATGTAGAGTTCAAGCGTGAATTATGGAAAATGTGATGCGATCTGAAGGCGTGAATTTTTCACATAGGTATTTCTGTGTTAATTTTTATAATGGAAACTGCCAATGTGATACATAGTTATTAGTTATCTCTGACCCTTTACCGTAATATAATAGTGGGAGCCCTAGTGTTTGGCAAGGGTAAAATGATATAGCGGGCTATCTAGACGGACCCAGCATCAGGTCCTACCACCTGCCAGGTGTGGTTTATTACCCAAAAACAAGGTAAGTAATTTTTACCATTTTCTATTAGGTATAATCATGAGGTTAAAATTTTCAAGTACAATCTATAAAACGAAGCACACGAGCCAATAATAACATCAACTTTTCAAAAACACACGGTGGGTCTCGTAAAAAGCGGAAACTGAATTCACTCCACTTGTTCCAACTTTTGAATTAAAAAAAAAGCTTAAATCTGAGTTGCCAGTTTGGTGCATTTGTTGCGTTGCTTCAAGCTTTAATAGTGTGAAATCCGAATAAAGATCTATTTCGCCTACCTGTTCAACCAGATGAGACATATTTTTGTTATTAAATCTCATACATGTAGACGAAAACATTACTCGTAAAAATATGCGCATGAGTAAAGTTTCATTAATCAAAAATTATTAACTACAGTGTATAAAGGATTCTGCCCCCAGACAGTTTAGGCCTATAATTTTTATGAATGGTTGTAGTTTTATTTAATACATACTATATTAAGTATAGAAGTAGTATAAATGTGAAAGTGTGTTTGTTTGTTTGTCCTTCCTTCACGTCGTAAAGACTGGACTGCTTTTGAATGGTAAGGATATTTATAGTTCGAGACCCTGGGATACTTTTTATCCCGATATTTCAACGGGAACGGGTTTTCTACGTGCCAAACCAGTTTATTCAATATTTATAAACTAAAACTACACATGTATATATGTAGTATCATCGGGTACGCAAATTCTAAGTCTACGTGGGACGAAGTCGCAGGCAACGGCTAGTACCTAATATAAAAAGCACAACCAGGAAGCTTGCCTGGATAGTCAAGCCATTTGAGATGCTTTCGTCTAGGTATTGAAAGAGGTAAACTGTACTGTTTCATTTATACTTTTATTTCAGTAAATCACATTAATCACAAGGGAGCGAAAACTTAAACAGGAACCGAGCCAACTGCCATCTTGCATTCACCAAAGACTATGCGATCTTGTGGGGCAGCGCGTTACTCTATGATATCATTCAACGTGGTGTGTGGTGTAGATCTCTTTGCAGCTAACAGTATGTAGATTGAGTTGTGAGACTACTATAAATAGATGGATGATGGTCGATCTGTATTCGGATCCTGTACTATAGAGATTTACATAAAGTCCGTGGTTGGCACCACTCCCTGCGGATTACCATAAGCGTTTAATTATTTTGTTTATCTGACCACTAAACGACTTGGACTTGCTGGGTTGCCAGGACTACGAGCAATGCTGGCTGGAGCGACAGTTAACATAACACGAGTCGCCGTAGGAACTTTTTAAATTTCCTTTTTAAGAGGTTTATCCCGAAAGTTGGGAACGTCGCATATAGCTGTCAAATGTTTCGTTGTTTTATTAATTTCTCAATATTGCTGAATTAAAAAGGAATATATCATTCTATGGTTGAATGACGCGTCTCGTTTTAATTTGTAGGTTAGGCATTTAAATTATAAGATTACATTAAAATGCATGGAAATTGTGATGGAAAGTTTTCAAATGATATTACTTCCATAGTACTAAAAAAATCGTGTTCCTATGATAACTGTTGCAATCCATATTTAATGTTCTATTCAACCATAGAGCGATAATTCATATTTTCATTCAGTAATATTCAGATATTAATGAAAACAGCAAAATATTTGACATTTGCGACGTTGCCAACTTTCGGAATAAAACCCTCTTAATGCAGTTGCTCAAAAGTAAACATTTGGATACCTGTTTAGCGTTTGAAGATTTGTCATTTCTGAACGAGCGTTTTTTGTTTTGTGACACCTAAGTGAGCGTCCGTAAAGTTTTTTGCGCAATAGTGCGTAAAGTTTTTTGAGCTTCATCCTGTTCGTTTTTTACTTTATCCTATATAATGTATTAAAAATGTGTATGTCTGTCTGTTACTTTTTTACGCTTAAACCGTTGGACTAATTAATATGGAATTTGATATGCAGATAGTTGAATTCCCGTCGAATGACATAGGCTACTTTTTATCGAAAATACCGTGAGAACCCCATAACCGAAGTCATCGACAGAGCCTAGTTATTTATAAGGTTTGATTGATGTTGATAAAAAAAACATATAAGCAAGCAAACAAGTTTTTTCAGCCGTTTACTCATCACCGTTCATATACGTCCCAAAACATTGTCCTAACAAGGAAAAATACCCAAGAGGAATAAGATTTATTTAGGTTTGACAATTGTTAAAAATACCTTTTTAGCATGATAAAGTGCGTCATTTACATACGAGAGCATCTTGGACGTCATGGAAAACTTAGACCTGGGCGTGCGTAAAAGCATTTTGCGCACTAGTGCTTCTCGCAATTGTATTAAAATAGCTCGTTTGATATAAATCGTGCGAAATTGTCATAATCATTCGTCTCTTATATCGACTCGCGATAAAATGACAATATTTTCGAAATTTGAGGAGGTCGCGAAGAACCATTATAGCGTAATTCCGGTTTTCTCAAAACAAAAACTCTCTCCCCGCAACGGAATTGTCACATTAGCTGTTTCTGTATTTAGTTTAAGCCAAATTAAGGAAGGAAGTGGAAGAAAATGAAAAACTAAATTAAAATTTCTCGTGTATTTTTTGAAGGGACTTCAGAAAAGAACAAACTTCTCAATTAGTCTTTGTTTCGTTTTATGAATGTTGTATTTACAAATATCAAAATGATCGCGAATACTACCGTGACACTTAATTTAGTTCGTCCTGCTTGATGTACCTATAATATAGATAGATGCACAGACAGCACAGAGCACAATTGAGAATAATAATGAGTAATGACAAGGTAATGACGATCTTTATAACTGTCAGAGTTTGAAGCTGTTATCTTTCTTCTTGCTTCTTTTTTAATTCGGTTCAGCACAAAGGAGCCATAGCTTGATCACAGACGTAAGCTACTAAAACTGAGCACGTATCGCAAAACTCCTAGTCAAAAACCGAGACAGAGAAAACTTGACGTGAGTGCTTTAATTAAGTTTTTCAGGGTTATTGGAGACAACTCGGTAAATTTTCCCGCCATAACTATTCGAAACAAGCCATACGTGTTAGCTATACAGGATGTTTATGTTGATATGCACTTGGGAAATTAACAGAAATTATACCGTAAATGAATTTTAGTTGATATGGATTTTTTTTTTAGCTTTTTCATACAAAATAAATAAATATTGCCATGACGATTAATGCATAAGGCGCCCTTTAGAGTAATAGAAAGTTACTGTCAACTGGGGCCTATTTCTCGAAGCTTATTAGTCTAATAATATTACTCCATGAGCTAATACTTTTTACAAGTTCATTAGTGTGCGTTTCTGGAAGCTACGATGGTAGAATATTGGTTACTAGTTGCTAACTAATAAATATTAGCTTAGTTCCTGTTTCTCCAAGCTTATTAGACTAATAATATGATCCCAGGAACTAATATTTTTTACAGTTTTATTAGTGTGCGTTTCTGAAATCTACGATGGTAGATATTAGTAACTAGTTGTCAACAAGTAAATATTTGGCTAATATTACGCAAGTAAAGTCAGTTTTGTTTCATGAAAGTTCAATTTCATTGCTACGCTTGTAAATTATAAGGGTAAAGCTATTGGTCTCGGAAGTCTTGTAAAAGTTATTAGTACAATTTATTAGACCTAAAATGCCGGATAAACAATTAAAATGTGTTCAGATTTAGTACTCAACATCTAAATAGAAACCCTTACGAGGCAGAAGCAACGCTAAAATTCAATAAAAGGTTTCGGTTATCTAGGCACGAGAATGAAAGATCCCAAGCTTGTATCGGGCCTGAGTTTACTCAGTTGACTGAGACAATGTACTGAAAAAGCTCCCAAATAAAATATTTCGCTGAAAGCAAAATTAATGGTTTTAAAACAATTTAATTTAGATCCATATTTACGAAGAATAAAGATCGTTTTAAATGTAGACTTTATAACAAACCACTCTTGCTTATTTACGATCCCGCCAAAAATACATTCTTACATCGCTCGTTTTTTTTTTTCATTTGGCATAAGTCATAGGCTGCGTATTACGTTCAGCCTATCTTAACTAATATTTTTCGTATGTAAAAATATTGGAGAAACAGGAATTATTAGAACTTGTAATTTGATCTCTAGTAAATAATTAGTCTTATGACTAATAAACTAGTAAAACTAATAGTTTCAAGAAACACGCCAATTTGCCTACTTATTAGTAATATTTTTCACTCGTGTACTACAATTAGTTACTAGTCCAGTAAAAAATATTGGAGAAACAGGAATTATTAGAACTAATACTTTCGGGAAAAAGGCCCCTGGGGGCGAATTCTCTGACTATTCGAAATAATTTCTTAAATTACAGATTCATACAAAAATGACAGATTGTATTGAAAATTCTTATACGACATTATCGCGATGAATTCGAGATAGGATCCTGAAACCAGTTTCATAATTGGCATATTGACGTGACACATAAATTAAATAGCAAAACATCAAACGAACTCATTATTTTTACCTCTTTGTCATACACAAAGGAGATTTGGAAACTCTTTGTTATAAGAAAATAAAAAGCAAAGAATTAGATAGATTTTACACTCACTGGTTCGAAGTACATAACGGTGTTAGCAATGCACCTTGGTTTCTTGAAATTAACTTAATAAGGCTTGAAAAATGTTCCCTAAAAAACGCCATTATCGCATATCAACATGAACAGGGTGTAGGTATATTATAGTGGCTGCGACCGCCTGTATGCGACTTATGTAACGCTCGCGTGAAATGTTTGACGTGCCATGCCCGAGCGTAAACCACATTCAATAAACAAAAACAGAAGTTAATTAACTACTTCATGTGCGAAGTTGCATGTTCGAGTAGTTCGAGTAGTTAATTTAACTTGTCGTGGAACATAAGTGAATGTTTATGTTCTAGCCATTAATTTAAGATTCATATTTTTCTTGTACATTTCAATTCTGTTTGCTTTCCCAATAAAGAAAATAAAATATAATATATTGCGCATACCATTTTTATTACTTTTCAATAGCGTTATTTTATTCGTTTTTTTTTTCATATAATTATTTACGACTAGCTTCTGCCCACGACTTCGTCCGCGTGGAATTCGGTAATAGCATTCCCGCGGGAACTACGAATTTTTTTCGGGATAAAAAGTAGCCTATATGTTGACCAGTGTTATAAACTACGCCCATACCAAATTTTGTTGCAATCCGTCCAGTAGTTTTCGAGTTAAATCTGGATATACATACATAGGTACAATTTTTGTCTCGAATTGATAGTTTCTTTTAATTTTCAAGTTTCAGACCCGACTTCTTTTACAGACTTATTAGTAGCTATACACGACTAGATGAACATGGTTTAACATAAATAGTTACAATATCTACTATTTAAATTCCTACCAGAAAGACGTCAACGTAGGACTGATGTAAAAAATCAAATACAACTTACGAATACCTTCATAAAACTCCAATTCAATAACAAAATAAATCTGGTACTTACTGATAAATCATTTAATACGATTACCTATTTCAATATAAGTACCAGCAACAAATTAAAATGTACACAACAATCAGAACAACTCACAATTTATATTTATTTCATTCCCTACCTACCCTACCTTTTATTACCTCTCCGAAGCCTTACCAAGAAACATCCTTCGAAAACCTATCTCCCGTAGAACTCCCACTGAGCATTATTAAAACTTCCGAAGAATAAATTCATCCTTTAATATTCATAAAATTTTGTTTCGTAATATATTTTAGAAACTCTTAGAATTAGTTAGCGAAATCCTAAATCATGTTGGAACTTGTTTAAAGCGGTAACCGGCGTACAAATTTTTCGGTTAACGAGGTAACATTTGTTCTCAAGTTGGAATTAATTTGTTTTGTGGGTGCGTGAGCTCAGTGGGCCGAATTATACAAACACAAAGAACGTGATATGGGTCTCTTAATGGTCAGCACAAAGGATCGCCTTCCATGCAAATTACTGCCTGAGCTAATTACGTCCTGAGAGGTTTTTGTTGAAAAAGTGACATTCTATATTTATGTAGGCTTTCAGACGTTAGCCAGATTTGTAAATTTGCATTTTTTTGATAAGTACGTCAGAGCAAGCGACTTCAACTTGTTCATGATATATACACGTCCCATTGGCTGGGAACAGGCATTATCTCAAATTACAAATAATGTTTCATTTCCTTAATTACTTCCTAAGTACGGGATCATTTTATGGGGAAACACTAGTAAAAGGGATGAAATCTTCAGACTCCAAAAAAAATGTCTTCGCTCCATATATGGTCTCAGCCAGACCGAGACATGTAGGCCGTTATTTATTAAAAATAATATTCTTACATTTCCCAGTCTCTATATATTTGAGGTTTGCATTTATGTAAAAGGTAACAAAGACATGCCTACCACAAAAACTATCTCAAAAAGACTGCAGCCGATGTATGAGCATGACATCATGCTTCCTAAAACAAAATCTGCGCATCTTACAAAAAGCGTGATGTATTTGAGCATAGTAATTTACAACAATCTTCCTGTAGAATTAAAAAAGCTGGCTCTGCTGACATTTAAGAAAAAGCTCTTCGACTGGCTAATTAAAAAATGTTTTTACAGCATCAACGAATACTTTGATAGACAATTTGATTAATGTATCATAATAAATACCTACTGACAACTTTAATTATAATTATGTATGATGGGGATATGGTTTGACTTTTTTTAATTAAGTAAGAATATTTTAGATCTAAGGATATATTGCACACCTCTGTGAGGTAGGGCATGAAATAAATACATTTAAATATTATTTTAAGATCCTGTGAAACTCATGTTCATGCAATAAAATATTTGACTTTGACTTTTGACTTTTGTTAAAATTTGACAGATTCTCTATGGAACAAATGTCAAAAATCAACCGTCGGTAGGCAAAACGAGGCATTTCGTGGATATAGGAACCGGGCCTAGTAAACCAATAAAAGTCGACGGAGTTAGAAAGTTTCATAAATCGTGCAACATTAAGCCAAGGAGAGAAGACCCAGTTTCCTGTTTATCGATTAATGTTTTTGTGGACGTACATAATGTAAATTTCCTTTGTAATGTAAGCAGAAGAAATTTAATTAACTGTTACTTCAAAGCGCCGTTTAAGGTCAACGAGCGCTCGCAGATTCCGAGCTTTAACAAAAAGGGGCAGGCGAGAAGTCATTTCCGGCCCGACTCGAGGAATTTTATAGCAACAATTTAGCCTTGATTATGACATCAAATTGCTCATTTAAAGGTGATAGGAACGAGTTGAGCCTGGCTCGGAGCGACACTAATTAGCCCAGGTAAAAGAAATGTGAAATTAAAGCTCATTACGTTACGTAGCATCGTTCACTTTTAAGAAAAAAATAAAAGGGAAATTCCCCGTCATTTTTTTAATCTTTTTCAAAAATTCTTTTAAGCGTCTAAACGCTTTCATATTTGGATGAAGTGATCAGACAAATGCCAAACATGTCAATATAACGTAATGTAAATCAATAAAAACAGAATTAAAACCATTCATTATAAATTTTTTTCATAATCAAAGGACACCTGACCTCACCTTTAGGTGATTTTGGCGTCAAGGGATTGATAATCTAATGGGTTCTGGACTTCTGGTCCAAATTGGTCTCATATTTTCAATTTTGATGATTAAATGAGGAAGCCGCAAAATAGGTTATGTAGGTACCTAGGTAAAATTACCTCAACGATTTTATAGTATTAAATTTAAGAAAGTTATCACGCGCGTAATTTTGGCTGCAATTTCGTAAATACTGGGTTAAAGATCTACATACAACAAATATATACCGACCAATTTTTGGAAAGTGTACCTAGCCGAAAAAAGGCGGCATTCCATTATATTTTTTTCAATTTATTTATGTCATGTTATTTATTTTATATATGAAGTTAATTCGAGCCGATGTTTCTTGGGAAATATGAAAATATTATGTAAATTCAGGTTTTGCGAGGGCTCCCTTGGAGCAAGACAACTGCCTACTATTCATATGCAAATTGTGGTGAAGGACAGATTTTTTGTCGAATAGCTTTGACGAGAGGCGAAATAAGAGCATAATATAAAACGGAGCAGATTTATTACGTAGTTACTACTCATCGGCGACTTATTCATTTATCATTTCTCGTGGTACCTATCTACTTACCTGATGTAAAGTCCGTCCGCATAGCGTCCGATCACCATCCTACCCGTTAACATATCGCCAAATAGCACTGCTTGCACAGTTATGTTCCGATAAGGCGGTAAGACATCAGCTGGTGAAATTACTGTCATAAAAGCATTTTTGCAATCTTATCATTTCTTATGTTCATGAGCTAATATCAAGGGATCACAATAGGTACTTGTTACCAATTCATCATCAAAAAAAATAATTGCTCAACTTTTTTTCATTCTAATACAGAATCTATAAATTGTATCACCATACACTCAAGTTTACCGCGGTCTTCGCTAGATGGCACTAACTGTCGATTACATCGCGCTATCGTTTGGTCGCCACCAAAGAGTCACGTGCCATAGAGAGTGCAAGAGTCATATGCAAGTATTTGTCATTCCTTCCCAGTTCCTCCCCAGTTCCTCCCAGTTCCTCCCAGTTCCTCCCAGTTCCTCCCAGTTCCTCCCAGTTCCTCCCAGTTCCTCCCCAGTTCCTTCCCGTTAGGGCCTGGTACTTAGAACGCTATACGTTTCGTCGTCGTGTCGAGTATCCAGTGAAATACGTGGCTGCCGCTGTGAACTTCCAACCCAAGTAGCAAACAAGAATAGTGATTAAATCTTACATATCTTAACTTTGTCTTAAATCAGAATTAGCTAATAAAAAAAAGACTCCGTTAAGTCATTTTAGTCTTTAAAACTAAATAGTTTTAAGCTACCGCTACTTTAGCAAGTTAAGAATACCTAAATCCTAGTTAAGTATTTTAAAAACCATTTAGTATTAAGTGCGTCCACACTTAAGTCTAAAATTGATTCTTTTACTCTACTCAGATTATTTCAAGACTCACTAAAGACTCAATGGTATAATCAAAGTATCAGTTTAGAATTGCTAAGTAAAAATTGAATCTGTAGACAAACTTAGATGATCGTAACACTATAAGTTCTAGAAATTGCTTTTGTGAAGAATATTTTATTCTTTTATCCCTAAATTTAATAAGCTTTAAGTAAAAATAAGCTTAACGGGACGCTTTTCGACAAAATAAACCAAGTGAAAGATGGATGAAATTAAAAAAAAAATACAATTAAAAAAAAATTGGAATATTAGCTTTTCCCCGCAACTTCGTATGCGCGGAAATATTAAAATGAAAAATCCCGTTTTTTTCCCGTTCCCGTGGAAATTTCGCAAACTCCTTTCTTAGCGTATGGCTACATCATAACATCTACCTGCATGCCAAATTTCAGCCCGATCCGACCAGTGGTTTGGGCTGTGCGTTGTTAGATCACTATGTCAGTCAGTCAGTCAGTCAGTCACCTTTGAGTTTTATATATTTAGATTAACCTCAAATTGTGTGCGGTGCAAGTGATCAGTGCTTCAAATATGTTAACAGTGCGACATCTTGGAGTGAGATTTCAGTGTCTATTACCCAGTAGCTATTAAAATTAGATCACGAGACAGTAGAGGATACTTAAAGCGTCAAATTTGGAAATGGAAGTAGCGGACAGCAGTGATTCTGATTCCACGGCAATTTACGATCTGGGGGCACGGCAGTGCCCCTGCCAAGACGAGTCAACGGAAGCGTAGGGCATTATATCTACCTTGTCTTGAAACGTTTTGTCGTATTTTCGTAGATTCGGTCTGGCAATTGCTAGAATATTTTTTTTTTAGTATGGAAATATGGATATTTTTTTGTATTTGGCCAATTAGCTGAATAAGTGATTGAATCCATAAATAAAAATAATAATAGGATAAAAAGTAGCCTATGTCCTTTCCCGGGACTCCAACTATCTTCATGTCAAATTTCATCCAAATCGGTCCAGCGGTTGAAGCGTGAAGAGTTAACAGACAGACAGACAGACACACACGAGTTACTTTTGCTTTTATAATATTACTAGCTTCTGCCCGCGTAGAATTTGGTTATCGGGTTTCCGCGGGAACTAGATATGCGTTTTTCCGGGATAAAAAGTAGCCTATGTCCTTTCCCGGGACTCCAACTATCTCCATAGCAAATTTCATCCTAATAGGTCCAGCGGTTGAAGCGTGAAAAGGTAACAGACATACAGAAAGACAGACAGAGTTACTTTCGCATTCATAATATTAATATAGATGTATAACTAGTAAAACTTTAGATTTTATTAATATCTAAAACTAGCCAATGCGTGCGACTTCGTCCCGCGTAGACGTAGAATTTGCGTTTCCGATGATTACCTACACATAATAGACGGTTAGTTATATTAAAAGTATTGAAAAACTCATTTGACCCGTGAAAAACTCGTTCCCGTGGAAATATCGGGATAAAAAAAAGTGTTATTTCCCGGTTCTCAAACTATATAAAACTATCTCCATACCGAATTTCATCATAATCGTTCCAGCCATTTTGTCATAAAGAAAGGACAAAGAAACAAAATTTTCCTTTCTTTTCTTTAAAACATCTTATCTCATCAGCTAATTGGCAAAATATATAAAAAAAACACTAAACGATTATAGCCATGCGTTTGAAACTATGTATAATAAAGGTACTCTATAGTCACAATATAACTACTCAACATTTCGACTTTCTAGCACTATCCATGACGAATCTTTAAAGGTACCTATGAAAATACGATTAAAGGCTTTGAGAAAAGTTAGGTGTGCCCAGCGCTTCTGTTGACTCGTCTTGGCGGGAGCACTAGCGTGCCCCCAGACATCCCATGAAAAACATTTTACCTATCTAAAATGCTACGTAGGTAATGTGTCGCCTCTTAGATACTTACTGCCTAAATATTGCTTGCACTGTACAAAATATCATTGAGAACAAGCATGTCGTTCAAAAAGTCAAAATGTGGGGCTTGGTCGTTTCGTTACTCAATTTTAAGCACAAAATTCACGCCTGGTTAGCTTTCTGTTGATAAACCGCTATGAGTGTTTGCGTCACTGTCACTAAACGGCCTGGCCCTACATTTTGACTTTTTGAACGACACAGCTTGGCTCCCCATGAGATCTTATATAACTTCTTCGCAGCGCAAGCAATGTAGTATACTCGTATTAGTAGGTACTCGCTTTGGCATGACATTACATAAAAATGTTTTTGGTGGGATGGTTCTTCTTGCATAAACAATACCGTAAATTTGACGGTAAATTGTATAAACTAAATCAAAGTAAAGATTATTTAAAGTCCATTAAGAATTAACTAGACCTACACTAATTAGGTTTTTAGTATAAGTTAAGTATCATTTCTCTAAACCGGTACTACTCCAAATGCAATTTGTCTATACTTTATCTAAAGTAACCTTACAAAATCAGTATTGTCTAAAGTCATACTTCGTTAAGAATAGTAAGACTTAACGCCATTTTGCACTTTAAGTTGGAAAAAATATTGAAAAATTCCGACGCTAAATCATAAAAAACAAAGTAAATTGAAGTTAGATTTTTGTTTTAACATGTTAGTGTTGTGTTAGTGTTTGTGTTATACCTCCAACGTATACGGAAAAGTAGTATTCTGCGCTGTATGTAAGTAAAATTTTCATTTAGCAACAAAATATTCCAAATATTTAGTGCTTATTTTCCAGTATTTTGTAAGCCCGTCTGTTTTATAGCACTTTCGATCAATTTTACACGATAAACAATCATGCGTTATAGTTTTCAAGTACCAATAGGGACATAAAACGGTATTTTATAAACGTAAAAAATAGTTAGTTAATCGCCATTTCGATAAACCTACAATGAATTCTCTTTTAAGTAAAAGAGTTCGCCATGTTTTCTAAAATAACAATTCCATAAGTAAAAAAAGTTTTAAAATTTTCTTTGTTAAGAGATGATCGAATTAGTACAACTCGGTGTTAATAGTATTAAGTAAGTATTAAAGATATCTTTAAGCTTATTTTTTGGTATTAAGTCAACCTTAAAGATATCTTGAAATCGAAGTTAAGAGATCTGTTAAGCCCTCAGTCTTAAGTAGGGTTAAAGTCTGTCTAAAGAGTAGTATTAACTCTTTCTTAAAATTGACTTAAATACTGTGCCCACTTTGTCTTAACTCAGTCTTGGAGATATCTTCAAGATATCTTGAGGGACATAATAGTTTTAGTCAAGACAACTGATAGAATTAGTAAAATTTTCTTAGAGATATCTATAATTCCTTTTTAAGACACTTGATTGCTACTTGGGAACCCAAGCTGGGATTCACTTAGCCAGTACGGTGACGCACTCATTTTAAATAATTGTATAGTAAGTAGTAGTTAGGCTACAGGGCATGTCAAGTATACACTCGAAAAACATATCCCTTCTTCTGGCGCAGTTTGTTAAATTATACTGAATTTTAACAAACCCATCATTTCAGCCTAAACTGAAGATCTCCATTATCAAAACTATCACGGGTCGTTACAGAACCTCAGGGTGTCCTCTAATCACATCTCCATATTTTTGACGACCGGATTGGTCCAGTTGGTAGTGACCCTGCCTGCCTTCTGTTCTGGCGGTCGCGGGTTCGAATCCCGCTCGGGGCAAACTTTGTGTGATGAGCACAAATGTTTGTACCCGAGTCATGGATGTTTAGTATTTATATATGTATGTATTTCTCTATATAAGTATTTATATCATTGCCCAGCCCCCATAACACAAGCGTTGCTTAGTTTGGGGCTAGGTCAATATGTGTGAAATGTCCCAAGATATTTTATTTATTATTTATATTTTTTATATACCAAATCGGTCCAGTCGTTTCGAAGTAAAGAAAGGACACCAAACAAACACACTTTCACATTTATAATCTTAGTAGGTATGGATTGAATTTCTGTGTTTCCAGTAGAGATTAAAAGTTCTTATCGCTAGTGTAGTTAGAGTCACACCTAGCACACCTGCACAGTGCAAATACTCCAAGGGCGGTGTGCGAAACGCAAACAAGCACAGCACTACAAGACCTCAGTATACTAAACCGACAGTCGGTCGACCAAGCCGTCTTGACGGAGCAATCGAGGCGTTAGAGACGAGAGGGGGAAGGGCGGTTCCGAGCTACTAAGTAAAAATTAAAATTCAATCATTTATTTGGCAACATGGCAAATAAGAGTATGAAAAAATGGGGTCGCCACTTTCACAATTTAGGTATCTTTTAAATCAGAATTTTACAAAAGCCTTTAAGGATAAACACTTGAGGAATTATAAAAGTCAAGTACATGCCAACAGCTCTAAATTTAAAAGATTTGTGACACATATGTCTTAACTAAGTTTAAAATTTTAGTTCCACCGGTCACCGCAATTTACTCTTTCTTGCCAAGCTATACGGGCATTATTACACGTCAAAAAAAAAAGAATCTAACAGCGCTTGCTAGCCCATTGCTGAGGACGAGACAGACAAAAAACTCAGAAGAAAACTTTTTTCAGAATGTACAATTACAATTTCACAATAGGCAGTCTTACAGGAATTACCTATATTTTCAGGAATGTATCTCTAAATTCAACTTGCTACAGGTTTACTCAACTTAGAAGGCGCGTGGATTAAGCAATAATCGACTCTGCGTCAGCGCATTAAGTGCTTCGTCGCGCGCCTTCTAAGTTGTGTCGTGCTATACAGTAGTGTAAGCAGCTCGGGACCGCTCCCCGCTTCCCCCGCCCGTTCTCTTCTCTTACACGAGATCAAAGACGCCGACCTACTGTAGGAGCTTATTCTTATGCTGTACCACAACTGTGTGCTCAAACCTATGTTTTGCCCAACTAGCAAAGTAGTCCTATAACCAAAATTATAAGACTACCAATTCTCATAATAGTCTAGTAAGTGCACTGAGAAAGACTTTCGCTCTTATATTGGCATTCCACAAGTCTCGTTATACTCAAGATCTCGTGTTCTTATAAATAGGCTTGTAGTGTACTACAAGGTTAAGCTATAAGTCTTGTTACACTCAAGATCACTTGTCCTTATAACAAAGCTTTATAGTTTACTATAGGAGTACGTTATAAGACAGTTATAGGACATGCTATCTTATAAGTGCATGTTACAAGACAAATAGTCTTTGTAAATTTAAACTCCAATAGTAGCATTCGGTGAGAGTATAAGGTTTTATTACACACTTGAGCAGAACCTTTATAAGAGTAAAAGCTCTTATTAAGAGCGCTGTGAGAGCAATATCTCAAGATCACTTGTTCTTATAACATAGATTTATAGTTTACTATAGGAGTATGTTGTAAGACAGTTATAGGACATGGTATCTTATAAGTGCATGTTACAAGACAAATAGTCTTTGTAATTTTTCAGCTCC
This sequence comes from Aethes cnicana, assembly GCA_963971205.1. Taxonomy (NCBI): domain Eukaryota; kingdom Metazoa; phylum Arthropoda; class Insecta; order Lepidoptera; family Tortricidae; genus Aethes; species Aethes cnicana. The sequence goes on from OZ020286.1 coordinate 9,924,065, forward strand.
AATAGTAGCATTCGGTGAGAGTATAAGGTTTTATTACACACTTGAGCAGAACCTTTATAAGAGTAATAGCTCTTATAACATTCTTGAGCAGAACCTTTATAAGAGTAAAAGCTCTTATTAAGAGCGTTATGAGAGCAATAACTCAAGATCACTTGTTCTTATAACAAAGCTTTTTAGTTTACTATAGGAGTACGTTATAAGACAGTTATAGGAGATGGTATCTTATAAGTGCATGTTACAAGACAAATAGTCTTTGTAATTTTTCAACTCCAATAGTAGCATTCGGTGAGATAAGGTTTTATTACACACTTGGGCAGAACCTTTATAAGAGTAATAGCTCTTATAACATTCTTGAGCAGAACCTTTATAAGAGTAATAGCTCTTATTACATTCTTGAGCAGAACCTTTATAAGAGTAATAGCTCTTATAACATTCTTGAGCAGAACCTTTATAAGAGTAATAGCTCTTATAACATTCTTGAACAGAGCCTTTATAAGAGTAATAGCTCTTATTACATTCTTGAGGAGAACCTTAATAAGATTTCAAAAACGTATCTACTCTTGTTTGATGCTATAAACGGGAACTTTATTAAGAAAGGGTCCCGTAGAATCAAATAATTTAGATAATTTAAGTGAAGATGAAAATAAAAAAGGTGAAGATTTCGACAAAGAAAATTACACAGAAGAAGATAACGAAGAAAGTGAAAAAGATAAAAATCTCTGGCCCTGAAGTATAACGTACCACATATAATGTAGTCCTCAATGAACTGTGAACTTAGTGTATGAGAGCACTAAAGAGGATTTCTCGAAATGCCCACGTGAACGAAAAAAAAAATACATGTTGTTTACGCGCATACGAAGTCGCGGGCAAAATCTAGTACCTATAATATAAAGTCAGTCAGACAAAACATTCAAAACCAAAAATAACATATTTTTACGATTTATAGGGATTTACTACATTTTAAAATTATAAACTGTAAAAAAAACATGGGTTAGAAGTGTTTATATTGAATTTATGAGGAACCCTAATTAATGTCAACATGGAGGGCATGATGTTCTTATAATAGTTTGAATAAGCGCTATTACACTTATTATAGACTTAAAACGCTCTCATTTAAACCAGTTTTTGTTATGGCGGATATTTATTGCAATATATTGTAATAAACTTATTAAAAGAATGGTGTAATGATGAAATTTTAGAGGCGCTTTTAAAATATGTTTCTAAAATACTATATTTTAACGATGAATATCACTTCCCCACTAATTCATTCTCTATTAACCCTATATTCACATCCCTACTTCACCGGCTACGATAAATATTAGTATTATGTCAAAAAGATATTGTACTTACCTTTTTAATTCCAAAAATCACTCACAACACAAACACTAAACCACATTTGCAAGATGTACTGACATTTACTATTTTAATCTTATTAAGAGCTTGTCACAGACACTTACAAGAGCAATTGTACTTATAAAGGTTTTGAGTATACATTATAGGACTATTTGTACTTATTTAACGCTATTACGAGCATATTATAGGACTTAATAGCATTGTGTAAGTAGATTATAAGACTGTTACAAAAACAAATGCTCCTATAAGTGTGCCCAAATCCAGGTTTGTAGATAGCTACAAGTACTTTATAAGCGCAATAAAAATAGGCTTGAAGAGTACTATAAGTGCATAATTTGCTAGTTGGGTGCGACCCTCTGTTTAAAGGAGAAAGGGGACTGACCCCAGTGGGCCGTTTTCCAAACATTTCAGCTTGTTATTACAAGATGTTTGGAAAGTCTTGCATTTGGGACATTTACTTATGTAGGTATCATCCTGTATTTTTAGACGGTTATTTGTACACGTTTGGCATAATAATACTGTCCTACGTCAATAATACGAATTTGTATTGAGAAAACCTTGGCGCGTCGAATCCTAAGTTGGTACCTAATTAACTTCGTAAAGGTTGATAAACTCTAGGTTTTTCAAGATAGGTACCTAGTAGGAAATTATTCCAACGATCAGAGAACACAAATATTTAGCTTAAACTCAATCCCGAATCTTCATTAATTATGTTAGGTACTTACACTAACAAGATCAAAACTGACTAATTACATCGGGTTTTGCTTTAGCTTCATATTATTTTTTACGTCGGGGCAGCTATTAATATCATTAATTAAATACCGCTCATTAGTTTTATGTCCAAAATTAATCTCTTGTTGTTAAAACGAGCACTTAAGTTGCCTGATCTCTATTTATCTTGCTGTCTTGGCAAGGTTATTTCGACAGGAAACATTTTTGATGTTTTAAAACCCGCAAGTGAACCGTAAGAGGCTCGTGGCAAGTAGGTAACAGAAATATATGCAACATCGTTTTGTTATCCAATATTAATCCATGTTATCCATATGAATAAGAATAATATCCAGCGTAAGCACACATGCTTTTTAGGGCTTCGGCTGAAAACCAGCGCTGTGGCTCCTGCTGCAGCACATGCTGAGCCGAGTCCTTTTTTGACTGGCACTACAGCGTAGCGCAGCGTATTTGCACGTCTTTTTAATACATTTATTTATATCATTATCTTATTTTCTTTTTCTTTATTATCTGTATTGTGTCTTCTGTATTTTAACTCTGTTACGTTGTAGTGTGTATTTTTATGTCAAAATAAATGTTCTGAGTTCTGAGTTCTGAGTTCTGAATATTGTAAATGCGAAAGTAACTCTGTTCTGTCTGTCTGTTTATTACCTCTTCACTCTTCAACTTCTGGACCGATTGAGATGAAATTTGCCATAGAGATAGTTGGGGTCTCGGTAAAGGACAAAGGCTTCTTTTCATCCTGGAAAAACGCATATTTCCCGCGGGAACGCGGTAACTGAATTCCACGCGGGCGAAGTTCCGGGCAGAAGCTAGTTGAAATATAACTGTAAGTTCGTTTTATCATCGCAAAAATACAAACAAAGAAACATATGAAATTCAGAATAGCACAGGAACAAAGTAACTAAACTAAAAGTGGTCTAGTAGCGGAGATAAAAGTTTCATTTCCCAAGGCATAAAATAATCCTTCAGATGCGAAAGGGCGCTTACAAACGACGCAATATTTAGCCGTTGACGTTTCGTTGAGTCACGAAATTGCACCGAAAACCGTAGTAACCAGCCAAAGTCATAATCCTGCAAAAATGTAAAGTGTCCACTGTATTCTCGCGTATACGTAGTAAAATAACTTTCGAAATTAAATGCATGCGTTGACTTTTACGATGCCGGCGGGACCGGGAAGTCATTTCGCTTATCCAACCGGCAACCACTTCGGGTGCCCCACGCAAAAATCAAGTATCTCGATTTTATTCAAAAAATGTTTGGACGTTGAACGTCTTCACAACCAAACATACTGGTACAAATCGGAAAAGATGAGATGGTTCATTTCCCCAAGAATTGGTCTATCCATCCCGTCCTACCTTTAAAAACTACAAAACTAGTAGTCTTAGAAACATGATTTTAGTGTCATTATTTAGCTCATATGAGTATGATGGTCGGATGAGGTGCGGAAACCGACGTTTCACGTTAAAACCAATGGGTGTGCCGACACAGCCGCACCCATACTTTTCTAAAAAGACCTAGAACTCTGTTCAAATCAAGCAAAAAGTAAATTAACTTTGAAAATATATTTATTATATTTTTCAAGTGTCTGTTTTAAAATGGTTTACAGTAAAATAAAGTTTCTACTACCATCCTACTCTCGTACAATGGGATACAATATAAAGAGATACTAGATCTATTGCAGAAAAAATACTTAATCGAAAGTTTGATACATGATTCCCACTTAGGGCAACCACCTTCATTCCGCCAACTTCCGTGCTCTAGGTATTTTTTCGAGCTGAATTTTGATACCGCCACCGCATTATTGAAGAAATCAAATGGGAATTATCTTGTTTATGTTTTCACCCAACAAAGGTTACGAGAATGTAAGACTCCACTCATAATTCATGACCGAATGTTAGATATGTTTGTAAAATCCTGTAGTTCTTAAATAGGGTAACGCATTTCAGTTCATTAATATGTGCACAATTTTCGAACTTATTACAACGAAGTAAAGCGATAAAGTGTGTATCTACATATTGGCCCACTCGACTGTGCTTGTTTTAAACTAACATCAATACGTTTACTGTCGCCAGGTGCAAGGTTTTTAGCTTGCCGTTGCGAATTAGAAAGACGTTGGGATTGGCTACGAGCGTAGCGCGTAGAAGCCGTGGTGGCCTAGTGGTTCGACCTACCGCCTCTCATGCCGAGGTGCGGGGGTTCGATTCCGGCTCGCACCTTCAAGTTTACTTATGTGCAAAATTCAATTTGAATTTACCACTGAACTTTTCGGTGAAGGAAAACATCGTGAGGAAACCTGCACGCATCTGCGAAGTATGTGATGATTATTACCTATAGATTTAACATTTTTAAATAGTCACCGTTAGTATAGCAGCGACTCATCGGCGACTATCTCACATTTGCCAAAACAAGTCTAAATAAGTACTGTTCGACATATTGGAATGAAAATCTACGAATGGCTTCGAAACAGACAAACATTTTGTTTGTCTCAAACCTTCTAATAAAGCCTTGTCGTGAGTTCTCTTACCATTCAAATTGGTTGTTCTTGCTTTGTAGGCCACGCAAACACTGCACGTTGTTATTTGAATTCGGAGGTGATCAATGTTTAACGTGGGGGACTGGGATGTGTCTACATTGGGCTAATACAATACAATACAATACAAATGATTTATTTCGGACGGAATCCATATTGATTAGTAGTTACAAACTTAGAGCTATGGTTAGTACACTATATGCTAAACTTAAATTAAAGACGCCTGGGCACCGGCATTACAGGCGCGTGCAGCTGCACGTAACGCTGCAGCAGCGGGGAGTCCCAGCGGTGGGCTAGCATGCTCAGGATGCTATTCGAGGTGCCAAGACTGCGGTTGAGGAGAGACGTACATCTTTTCCTCATGATGATAAAGACTACTGACATCTGCGGCATCATTCAAGTTTGCAAACAACTATTCATCACGATTCACTATATCCCTTTTTAATAATATATAAGTAAAAAGCTGTTTCCCGCGACTTCGTACGCGTGTAAACATTAAAATAAAATAAAACCATTTTTTTCCGTTTCCGTGGGGATTTTGGGAAATCCTCTCTTAGTGCTCCCCTACACTTCCCAAGGAACCTACATTCAAAATTTCAGCTATCTACGACAGGCGGTTTGGCCTGTGCTGCGTTGATACATCAGTCAATCACTTTTGCCTTTTATATATATAGAGATTATGAGTTATTCGGGGGAATAGATTTCCTATTTCAATTTTAAGCACTATAGTGATGTGAAAAGCGGTCTCTACTTTTAAATCAGAAACACACTTTATGACAATAAACTTTATTTTCTAAATGGAAATTAATATTCATCCCGTCATAGCGAGTTCGCGCGCCAACCGTTCTCCTCTGACTGACACTTGGATAGTGAGGGGACACGTAACGGAAAGAACTGTCAAAATCGGTTCGTCTCGTAGGGTTGTGAAATCTGGTTGCGGTTAATCGATCGGATATGGCTGCTGGATCGCTCTTCCATCACCTACTTTACACATATTATTATTTATTTATTTATTTCTACCAGTCAACCATAAGGCCAAACAGAAAGAAAACTGGGTAGTATACTACCTTATATTTTGTACTATAGATGTGTCATTGTTTTCTGTACATATAAATATTTTGACGCTTTTGTCGGAGACATAATCATTGGACTCGACTTTGAGATTTTCATTTTAGTGTTTCTAGTACTGCGAGTGTTTTATATAGACTCACCAATATTGCTATATACCTATCTAATGATAATCGAGGGCAAGGTCGTTAGGGAGCAAGTGCCTGATACATTATCCCTAATAACCTCTAATCTTTCACACGGAAACACTCAATCAGTTGCTAGATATCTCTTGTCCTGCAATTAAGTGAAGAATTACATACATGTTAATAAAAACTTTTTTTTCACGTTACCTTTTACATTTATATTCGTACTCAAGATCAAGTGCGAGATCAAATACCTAGTACTCCGATATTATTCAAACGTCTTTGATATGGTTTCCTGACAAGCATGTAATTACAATGACGTGCTACGTCAAAATGGGATTAACTTCTGTGAAATCGGCGCACACATGAGCCCTTTTGGAACGACAGGTTTGTGCTAACAGCTGGAGCTTGAATTTCAGAAGCAGACTCCGACAACCGATTGTTGCAATTATGAGCTCTGACGCTCTCCGGGGAAGCAACGAGATGAACACTTGTATAGTTTCATTGCCATTTGTATGCAGCTTAATAATATTATGCAAGTAACGAACGTAAAGGATGTTATCAAAGTTTTCAGCCAAATTTAAATAGTAGAAGTGTGATATTTGTATAAGGCCGTTTTATTTTGCTCGTTTTACAAGCTTTAGTCATTTTATTTACATGTTCAGTTGTTTTTGTTTCATTTCCGTTCGTTCAATTTTTTTTTATGATGTGTAGGACTGAATGTTTCTTGTTCTTATAATTATTATGTCTAAATTGTTAAACATTACTATTTAATCGACTACAATGCAATCTTAAAATCATAAAACAATAATATAACGATTCAAATATAAACATGCGTCAATGAATTCTTCTCAGAAAATAGAATAATTTAAAATTCACGTTCTGCAAGGGATAAATGTTATTAACGCTAAAGTAGGATCTTGTTAGTGAAATGCTGATACAAACGAAGGATTGCACCTTTTACAAGACTGCATTTACGTTTTAATGTTGTACCTTTTCTGTTGCATCAAGAAACGGGATAAAAAAATTATATTGTAGGTGTGTGTATTATGAATCTGTGATTTAAAAATTGCATCATGAATGCTTAGTGGCATCTGAAATTAGAACTATTTACATGATTTTCTAATAGCAATGTACTTGTCATTCAGAAGTTCCTCAAAATTTTAGGAAACACATCGTTTTAAGGCGCCTGTAGCCGTCGATGACCTTGGGCGTTCGAGCTCGATCCTCTCAATAATAACCGCGCCAAATACGCTAACGTAAATTACAACGATACCAATGGTTAATTTCGCCCGCTGTCTTAAGTCTACCGTGGCCCAGCGGTCCAAATTCATCATGACGTACATGAGAGCGCCCTCTTGCGCGGGTTCAAATCACCGCTTAAAATATCTTTTTGTATATTTTTTTTATGAATTGAATACTTTTTTAATTAATTTACATGCTGAACATGGTACTAGTGATATTTAGATATTTTTAATGTTTTTTCGTATCAAAGTCGTAGTTTAAGAATATGCAATGCAATTAGGCATTATGCGTATGTAGGGTAAAACCCCGATTAATGACTACATACATTATAAAGTTCAAACAGCAGGAAAACTGGCCTGTCTAAAAAAAAATCTTCATGGTTTTATTAATTATAATCATGATTTTTTAATGTCAAATATTCTTGAATAAAGTCATTGTTAAAATCCGATCATTCTGTACAATCTAAACATATATTCTGTACATCTAAATATACATGGTGGGTCAGAAAATATGGCAAATACCTAATTAACCCATAGTATCGGCTATCGATTCTAAGTATATTGTATAGGTAAACATATTTTGTATAGGATTCAGGCGTCGCTCACACAACCAATCCCATATACATTTTTTTTTACCAACTCGAAAAAAAAAAAAAGACCTATACAATATACTTAGAATCGATAGCCGATATGGTGGGTTAATTATTTGCCATATTTTCTGACCCACCGTGTATAAAACTCAAAGGTGACTGACTGACATAGTGATCTATCAACGCACAGCCCAAACCACTGGACGGATCGGGCTGAAATTTGGCATGCAGGTTCCTTAGGGAACGTATGGGAGCGCTAAGAGAGAATTTCCCGAAATTCCCACGGGAACGGGAAAAAACGGGATCTTTCATTTTAATATTTCTGCGCATACGAAGTTGCGGGGAAAAGCTAGTTATCTATAAAAACATCAATTCAGATTCCTTTTCTAAGTTGGTGGACGTGAATGGGGACTATCGTTTCTTTGCTCACCAGTTGGCGCCACTGTTGACTGAGGTCCAGAGGTATAGCTGTCAAAGGCGACTTTATAAGATCGGCGCCGAAACAAAGTCTTAAATCTTGAATCTCATTGATTTTATTAATTATAAATAACTATGATCATATCGAGTAGCTATGCCGCAATGTTCTGCAGTTCCGTTTTGTTCGGAAAAAATTTTTTTTTTTCAAAGTGTTAACATTCATCACCAAATAATCCATATTTGTGATAATTTCACGAAGGATATCACTTTTCAACAGGTAAATTAAAGAAACTATCATTTATGTCACGAAGCTCACCAAAACCAGTGAAAAGTGAATGTTATTGGACCTCTCGCGACACTAGCGCCTCTAGTGGCAAATTCACACGCGATAGCCCCCATTGGGCCATCGTCCACCTGGACGCAATCTGGATTAAGTGGACGCAAACTTGGTAAATCGCCTAATATGCCTATTTGTGTCGTTTTTTTGAAAACCACCAGATGTTTCGACCAAAACTATAAGTTATATTGAAAAGGACTATATAATCAATACATTACGTTCCTTTTATAATCAAAATTTCAATTAGAACATTTTTATTTTCACCTTCAAACTTGCCAACTCCACTAAGTGGACGCAAACAGGCGAAGCGACCCTACTTTTCTGGTTGAGTTCGGGATACCTACCAAGCTGGCAACAGCGCGCGCGACCGCGAGGTAAACAACACGAGTGCCGAAACACGCAACGTCGCCTTGTTCACATCCACAACTTTCTGTATAATGCAATGAAGTTATAGAAAAATAACACGACTTCAAATCCAATATAAAAGTCAAATTTTTGAAACGAACTTTTCTACTTCTAGCCTTAGTAATCATGATAGTTTAGATATTTTTAAATTAATAAATAAAAATATTTAAAAATATTAAAAACGCCGCATAATTCAACAAAGCGCCTACGTTAACAAGCGCAGCAAATGTGTGTTGTGATACTTGTGATTATACACTAAGCAAGACATAGGTTTTTCGTCTAAAAGCTATTTATCATAAAAGTTAAGAAGGTCAAGCCCTAGATAAAATTCTGAAAAGTACTTGCAAAAAATTTGGCAACGCAGATTTTTTCCTAAGCGGAAATAAATGGTTACATATAGGAGGATTAAGGATTTCTTAAATGACATCCATAGTACAAATCATTACATATAAGACGATATAAAATACCAGAAACACTAATTGACTATATTTGTGTTCCATATTCGTAAACTTTGCAGATGACTACTTGTTACAATTATAGAAAAATGGTTACAAAAACACCTCGATTTTGCATTTTTGCCTCACTACTCACCTTAAAATTAGTAGGAGTAGGTACGTTCTAATGTGAATTTTTCGTTGATGACTATTAGCCTAGACACTCTGTAATATTTATTATTTATTTATTTATTGTGAACAAATACAATTAAATGAATAAAAATTGACCCACAAAACTGGAGTACAGTTGGACTGCGGGATCAGGAATATTAATCAAGTATACATTAATATCTTAGCCATTAATTACTAGGCTATATATAAGAGGAGGCCTATCCCAGAGTGACGTAAGTTTTACATAGGCTGTGTCGTGGTGATGATTTTATTGATCTACTAGCCGCAATGGTGCAGATCCTATTTTTTCCTTAGTGCTACCCTACTCTCCCCAAGTAGTCCCCTTACTGCAAATTTCAGCTTCTACTACCAGTAGTTTCGGAGGTATATTTGTCTATCAGTCACTCGACAAGAGTTTTATAATATATCGATGAACTACCCGATACCCGCGACTTCGTCCCGCGTATACTTAGAATTTGCGTACCCGATGATACTATACGTATAGGTAGTTACAGTTATAGAAGTATTGAAAAAACTGGTTTGACTCGTAGAAAACCCGTTCCCGTTGAAATATCGGGATAAAAATTTTCTTTATTCCTACGGTTTCAAACTATCTCCATACCAAATTTCATCCAAATCGGTCCAGTCGTTGCAACGTGAAGAAGGAACAAACAAAAAAAAAAAACTTTCTTTTCACATTTATGATATTACTATGGATAATTAGGATATTAAAATCAGGAATATTGGGGATTAAATCCTAATTTTAGTGCAAGTAGGACGGTATTGTAGTTTATGTTTCACATGTTGTGTTTTGGAACAAGGCGTTAACATAGCAATAACGGCCAACATGACGGCAGACACCGCCCATCAGAAGCAGCCGGGATTGTTATTAATCGCTGACGTTGTAAATTAAGGCTTGGCTGTAATAAGCACTCTTACATACATCTAATCCAATGTATGACAGGTTGTGTACCTAACTGACAATATCCAATTATGTGTTAATGTTTGTTATTGAGCCGAAACCTACGTAGAAATGAACGGATATTGATATCCACCACAACAACAGCTTATTTACGTCTCAATGCTGGTCACAGGCCTCCTCTCAACACGAAAGGGCTTGGGCCATAGTCCCAAATTCCAGATGTGCGACCCGGATTCGAACCCCGGACCCTCTGCATGCGTGGCGGAGGTCGAACCACCAGGCCACGACTGCTTCATTCATTCGGATTTTGATATGCGATTATTCTACTTATTCCTAGGGTCTCAATCCATACCAATTACTTATGTAATAAGTAGTCATATTAATAACCTAATGGAATGCTCGAGGGTTCTTTGCGTGATATAATCAAACATGACAGTAGTAGAAGCAGGCTCACCGAAATACCTCTAACGCCCGGTTCCTATATCCAAACAACGCCTCGTTTTGCCTACGGACGGTTAAAATTTGACAGATTCTCTATGGAACAAATGTCAAAAATCAACCGTCCGAAGGCAAAACGAGGCATTTCGTGGATATAGGAACCGGGCCTTAGTGAGCTGCAGTATCAAATAAAAGGCCAGAAAGTTTTCAAATGGCGTCCGCGTACCGGAAGACGAGCTGTCGTAGGCCTCCAACAAGATGGACCGGTGACTAGGTAACCAAGAAGCTCGCGAGTGGCAGACAGTCACCAGCCAGACGAGCCTTGGTTTGGATTCCTATGTCCAAAAGGACGTCTTAACTCGATAAATGCAGCCGCAAAAAACAGCAGCCGGTGAAATTTCTGGCGTTGAGGCATTCCATCTTAGGCCTCAAGGTAGGAAACGCATTCAAGATCTTATGGTTTCTTAATGGGGGATCAAAGGATTTCGGTGTCCATGGGCCGTAGTAACCACTTACCATCGGGTGAGCTGTGCGCTCGTTTACCTATACCATCGACATAAAAAAATGATTTTGAGGAAAATGGATATAGAGTAGACCATACACGACGACCTGGTGTGGCGGGCCTACTCGTAGAGGTATGTTCAGCAGTGAACGCTTTTCTGTTTATTTTCGCCATGAGATATAGGAAGCGTGATCATAACATCAGAACATCTTAATGTTAAGATGTTGGAGTGCATGTTCAGTGTTCACATTATAGATGATCACCCTTTATTTGCTATGATATATAGGTACGTATCTGATAGCGACTGTACCTATCTATTCCATTTGTTGTTCCATTGTTCCATTTTTTTGTCTAAAGTTCTTTCGGAACCTATGTGTTTTCATGCTGGATCTATGCTGAGTCACTCAATACCGAAAACAAATAATAGTAATAAACAAAAAATGTAAACCTCATTATTTTATGTAAGTAGGTAAAAGTTTAATCAAAATTCTCTGAAATCGATCATTGCTCGTAGGAGACACCAAAACCATTACAAACTTGGCATTTTTATAATTACACCACTAACAGCTCAATTTCAAACCTAATGCTTACAACGGTGAGGTTTAACTTTGCTTGCGAGATAATAGTTCTCTGGAAGCAATTCCCCTGGGCGGCACTTGGATTGATTGCGGACACCATATAGCGACCAATGTTACCTGTCGAGGTAACATTGATCGCTATTATCGTGTGTTGGTAGGTGTTTACCTACAACCATTGATCTATTTTTTTTTCTTTATTCTTGCGATCTGCCTTGATATATCGGGCATTTAGCTAGAGGTTAAGTATTTGTTTAGTTGTCGTGAGTGGTATCCGCCCAATGGCAAATCCACATAATCAGTTTCTTCTATAAAAGATCTTGTGGGGCTCTTCTTTTTATTCTTGTGAAGGTTCTGTAGGATTTGTCCATCAATTTACATGCAAGTTTGTTTGGATGATTCTTCATACGTTTTTCATACGACCCAAGTTTCATTTGTATTTCTTTTTTGACTTTTGGGATATTTAAGTCTCGGTGGAGTTGATCATTAGTCATGTACCATGGGGCATTTGTGAACGTGCGCAGTATTTTGGATTGGAATCTTTGTATTATTTCTATATTTGAGTTTGAAGCGGTGCCCCATAACTCCACACCATAAGACCATATCGGCTTCAGAATGTACTTGTACAGGAGAAGATTATTTAAATCTATTATAAGTAAGGATTCACAGACAGCCGGAGAAAAATGGCCCCGTTAAAACTCGGGCACCCGTTTGGCCTTCGTTATAAAGAGGCCTTATTAGCATATTGGAACGTATTTTCTAATGTCAGTTTGCTCCATATATTTCGATATATTCTGTTAGGCACTGTTCGTCCATATGTTATTACTTATTATAGGTCAATACCTACAACACAGTTTGAGAACAGGGGCCTTATTCGAATCCATGAACATTAAAATTTATTTTCACTCCTTTTATTCGAAAAGGAGTATTTCATGGCCCGTGAAGCAACGCAAAGCACGTTTTTGCTCCCTTCTGATACTCGTTTTCTCATAAACAGTATGCACGATACGGTAGCAAAATTATTTACACCTTGGGTGACATAGCTAGCTTGAATCCCATCCCGTCGCTTCATTCCATCTCTCGCTTCGCTCTGGATTATTGAATCCAGATCTGGATTATTGATTCAGGTGACGGATTGCCGTCACCTGAGATAAAATATACCATTCTGCTCCCTAGGCATATAATCGACTATTATCACCACAAGTGCGCGGGCCGATTGGCAGCTTACTGCCGCTGACTGCCCGAGGCGGCGGCGTGTCGGCCGATTATTAGGTACTTAAACTGCGAATAGAAACCACCCTGCTCCTGTCCCCCCAAATATTACCGCTAATACGAAACCGAATATTACCGGTAATGTGTTTCCTGCAAATTGCATTTTCATCATTTAGAAACAATGCGTTGGTAACCGACGGGGCAGCGGCGCGGGCATGTGCAAGACGAAATTAATCATTCCGCGTAGCTTGAGCCGTTGTTGTGCCGCAGTCTAGCAACACACAGAGCTTGCACTGCGAGTATTAAGAATAAAAATAAGAATAATGTTTATTTACCAGAAAAATATGCAGAATACAGTCATACAAATAATAGGACAACTAGTTGGTTGGTTGACGAATTAATATTGATATTGTAGGGACTGGCCATGTATAATGGTGAGCTGATACATCTTCATTCAAATCAGATTTTTGGGGTTCAGAACTCCACAAGAAATCCTTATAATTTCGCCATGTCCGTCCGTCCGTCTTTCCGCAGCATAGCTCGGAGATGCTTAATTTTAGAAAGGTGCAATTTGACATGAATATACATATTAGTTACGCTGACAAAGTAGTACAATTAAATTTTGAAATATATTTTTTACAGTACCTCCCCTACTCGCAAAGTGGGGATGTAATTTTTTTTTTGCGTACCCCATTGTGTGGCATAACGTTGAATAGGTCTTAAAAATATTGTAGGTTTGCTATTTTTTTGATTAAGAGATGCGTTTGTGAAATATTAAGCTTTAAAGTGCTATTTTTTGTTAGAGTCGAGTGTCCCCCCCCCCCCGCCAGCTAAATGGTGGTATTTGGATGGCTGAAAAAATCGTGCCAGCTGCCTCCAGGAGCTACACCACCCAATAAGTGACATCTTTGTAAATACCCACTTACAGCAAATAAACTATTTCATTTCATTTCATTAAGTATTCGTCAAGTGCCCGGAGCCCGGCTTACGGCTTTACAATATCTTAATACGTTAAACGCTGTAATCTTTTAGATATACATATTTATTTATCCAAGCGATCTCCGAAACAGGTCTAACGATTTAGACGAAATTTTGATTATAGGGGATTACGGGGGCGACAAATCGATCTAGCTAGGTCTCATATCTGAGAAGACTCAGTTTTGGCTATTTTCACCTTTAAATAAACTATACTCTGCATATATTAATAATAAGCCTGTAGAAGAAGTTGCGTCTGTAACTTGAAAATTAAAAGAAACTATATATATAGTCGAGGGGACTATAAACGATACTGAACGCAAAAACGATTTTTAGAAAAAAAATCTGTACTTATTTATGATGTCCGGACTCAAAAACTACTGATCGGATTGCAACATAATTTGGTACGGGGGTAAGTATAGTTTCTAACACTGGTCAACATATAGGCTACTTATTATCCCGCAAAAACGCATAGCTCCCGCGGGAACACAATTACCGAATTCCACGCGGATGAAGTCGCGGGCAGAAGCTAGTATCTTACTAAATTTCGGAATGTATATCTAATTCGTAATCAAATCCAAACCACTGTACGCCTTTACTGTGTATGACAGCGCTAAACGGTGGACACGACCAATAAAAAAACACGATTTCGAACACAATTCGAATGAAGTGTCAATATTTGCGTGCGAGAACGTCTGTATACTTGTAAATGTGCGTGTACCATTACGCGGGCCAACGATTCGCTTACTATCTCCGAATGAAACAAATGACGGTAAGGCGAGTTGCGCGCGGGATTCAGGCGGGTGATTCCGTGGCCATTCTGTATGTAGTACTATTAAGTATTCTGTGACTGCGCTAGACGCTGTCGCTGTCTGGCCCCGCGCGTCCATGCGTGAAATCCGGCAGCCTAGCACTACTCGTATTACCCGGTGTAGGTGCGCGGTTTCAGGTCGACACAACCATGCTTGTATCGGAGCTCTTACGGTGACGACAAAGGCTTGGCCTAAATCTTTATATACAAGGTGCTAACAAATTAGTCAAGGATATTTTAAGAGATAATAAATTACATTAAAACAATTAACTTTTAACTATAATTAAGGAAAAAAAAAAAAAATTCGGCGGGAAAACGGCAGGTTCTTAAACGGGGTGTTTTAACGTAGCAAATTTGTTTCCTATTTTTCTCCAAAAAAACATAACAAAACCAATGAATACTTAAATGTACTTCGAGAGACGAGTACTATCAGCTGTAAAAATATCCGTGACTAATTTGTTAGCACCTTATATATAAAACAAGAAACTGACTGACTGGTCGATCAACGCAGAGCCGAAACTAAGTACTGGTCGTAGAGAGCTGAAATTTGGCACGCAGGTTTATTAGGGAACGTAGGGGAGCACTAAGAGAGGTTTTTGCAACATTTCAACGGGAACGGGAAAATTCGGGATTTTACTTTTTAATATTTCTGCGCATACGAAGTTGCGGCTTGTTTATAATAAAAAACCGGCCAAGTGCGAGTCAGACTCGCGCACGAAGTACAATAATTTATAAAAATGGCAATAAATAAATTGACGGCAATTTGGCAATTTTTTCACATTATGTGTTTTTTGTGGGATTATTGTTAAATTGAATGCTCGCTTAATATGTCTAACGATATACATTAAATTGTATTTTTTCCTTTGAACATAAATTTGAATCAAGCGTAATTGATTTACCTATAATCAATTACGTACTTAATTCATTAAAGAATTACAACCGAAATTGAGACGAATATGGCTTGAAAATTCAATTTCAAGTATTTCTAAGTGGCAAGGGCGTCGAAGCATTTTCAATCATTTGCATCGTTGAAAATTAACATACAAACTTAAATTATACTTACCAACGGTGGCAGCCCAAACCCTCTCGTGATGAGAGGAGGCCTGTGCCCAGCAGTGGGACGCAAACGCACAGGCCTCCTCTCATCACGAGAGGGTTTGGGCTATCGTCCCCACGCGGGCCCAGTGTGGATTGGGAACTTCACACACATCTTTGAATTACTTAGCTGATGGTGAAGCTAGGCCTAGGTACATTAATTTTACCTAATAATTATTTGTACTACAGTGAGGATACTACCTTGTTTGGATACTGCAGCTGGAAAATAATAATAACAAAAAAAAAAAACAACCGTCTTCAAAATCCAATAGCCTACAAAGTCAGTGTCAAGTTAACCGACCCAAAGCTGATGACAATCTTATAGTGAACACCGACATTGTAGGCTTTCGGAGTTTGAAGTCGGTGTTTTTACGCACGCTAACTTATACTTAAATTAAGTTCATACAATATCTCTGAAACTTACTACTCTGTGCTTTATTTCTCACCGGTGTATAAAAAGGACATACATTTAAACCGAAGTTAACGATCTATGAACATCAAATTTTCTAACTCGGGGCATTTTATTCTGAGCATTTCAACCGTTTCAACGGCTTTATTTATCTCAATCTTCAAAAGGTTCCCGAGGAGACGTTAATACTTTGAGACTGGTCTTAAATCGGATGTTCAATTCAAGCTAAACGGTCTGGTGGCAGCTTTGCTCCAACTTTCCACGAATTATCTGCGACCTTAGATAATAAGCTACCGCTGAAAAATGCCGCGAGCGAATGTGTGGCACAGTTTTAATTTAAGCAGTAGAAACATTTACTAAATTATTTCTCATAGGTATGAAACTAGCAACAAAGAGCAAGGAAGCGATGAGCTATCTACTGTGTTTTCACTTGTTCCAATGTTTGTCAGTTAAAGGACCATGGGCAAAATGTCCTCACCCATCAATAGGAACGAAACGTGTCTCATTTAATAGATTTTGGCAACCTGCAATGATGATTTGTTACTATGGCGACAATCGTCCTATGTATGTTTTGTTTTACATATATTTTGCTCATTTACTTGGCACTTCCGGGAAGAAACTTCCAGGAACATTATGTTGCTAACAATAATACCTTATATACACATATTTTGGCACAGAAAACTTTGGTTTTGTTTAACAGTTTTGGCTAAAAAAAAATATGAAGTTGCCTATTGAGACTGTTTAAAAGACAACATGTATAATAGTAGACGGTGAGGGCTCCGTTGAATATGTTAAAGATATCGTTATCATTATCACCTTATTGAATACCTACCACCTGTATCCGTGGATTTTAACCGACTGGGCCAGAAGAACGGGTTATGTTTTTCGAATGTTTATTTTTTGGCATGTCCGGGAGCCTAAACGGCTTGATGTATTTTAGTAGTCCTCAGAAGTGACACTGACACCTCACTTCCTATTTTTTTTCGGCAGTTATTATTTCAATTTGTTTTTAATCTGTGGATACTAGTCGAGTAAATAGTCGTTTTATATCAATGGTTCAAGAAACTTTTTTAATCAAAAACCTTATTGTACTCACCTTCACTAAAGTTTGACCTCACCTGTGTAGAGAATATGTTGGCGCCGATAATTTTCGAAAACGGCGCGTCACATCGTCGGCTTACCATGAACTATGGAACTGCATACTTCCGACGCTTCGCGGATAAGGATTACCTATAATGCCTCTATAACAGCGCTTTAGTGCTGTTGTAGTAGAGGAGTAATAATAAGTCGCAATTAAAGTACTGCTACAGTGAAAATAGCAAAAAAATTGTTTTCAGAGATATTACACCTAGGTACATCGACAAAACACAAGAAATGCAGAAAGAATTAACAGTTAACAGGTTAACAACCGGCGGGCTTATAGCTAAACAGTGATCTCATCCAGCCAACATAGGAAAGTAGAGAATAAGAAAATAATAACAAATCCGACGCAAGTGCTTATCTATATTATAATGAAAAATTAATCATGTCTGTCTGTTAATTTGTCTCTTTCCTATAAATCTATAATTACAGCCTTAGCCTTTCGACCTTTAACAAATAGATTAATTAGTCTCGACTCAAGTCTGTTCAGACGATAACGTAGGAGAAGAATTTTCATTCAAATCTATATTTGTTTACTTTGATAACGTGCTTTGTTGTTTCCTCAATAAAACTCAATTTAGAAGAGACACTAAATAGGAAATAAGACTTTTTTATTCCTCTTAGATTAAATAAGCTTTATCTTTACTACTAGCTTCTGCCCGCGACTTCGTCCGCGTGGAATTCGGTTATAGCGTTCCGGCGGGAAATGACCGTTATACTATAAAAAATTATATACGAAAAACTTCCTCTTGAAACACTCTATCTATTAAAAAAACCGCATCAAAATTCGTTGCGTACTTTTAAAGATTTAAGCATACATAGGGATATAGGGACAGAGAAAGCGACTTTCTTTTATACTATGTAGTGATATCAGATTTCAAGTACTTACCTACCTACTCCTAAACAAGTTGGTGTCTTTATATAGTATTTTTATGACGCCTACTCTGTCGGTAGGCCTCCAACACGATGGAGCGACGACCTCGTGAAGGTCGCGGGAAACCGGTGGAAGCAAGTAACACAGGACCGGTCTGAATGGCGAGCCCTTAGGGAGGCCTATGTCCAGCAGTGGACGTCTTTCGGCTGAAATGATGATGATGAATTATTAGGCCTCCTACAAATTCTTTCTCATGAAAATTCAATGACAAATCCTATCTCCCTTCCTTTCTTATAAATTCTTTATTTTCTATTCTATACTTTCTAATCCTTCGTTAATACGTTTTTTCTATACACATAGGAGTTAACAGTATCACTAACTATATGAACACAAAATAGACTAAAAGTCTTGTTCTCTTTGTCTTCAAGAAAGCGATATGAAACTGAATATAAAATCAATACATTAAGCTTTATCATGTCGTCAAGCCAATACGTAAAGCAATATTAAGTGTAGTCAAGCGAATAATTCAGATTATTATATCTAAAAGAAGCACACTACAAAATGAAATGACACACACGCATGCACATATTCGGGGCCAAATAAGACAAACTAGCGATAAAAGAAAAAGTGGGAAAATATCTGTACAATAACGCGGTTAGTTAGGCAATATAAAAAAGTCTATATTGCGGTAGAGAGGATTAAGTCATAACCATGTAGGACTCGGGAAATCTTCTATTTTTATAGGAGAAAATTCATGTGCCCAGGGGCCGTTCAAGTATTACGTAAGCAGATTTCTTACCATTTTTTAATTTTTTTACCGTATTTAAACCCACAGAATAGCAGTTTTAAAAGTGGCCCAGGGGACAGTAACCATGGCAACTATTGACATAAAAAAGTTGATTCACCCAGATGCATTAATTAGACAAGTGAATAGCGCGCGGTAATTTCCCTAATGCGCGGTAATTCCCCTAATTGGTTCTCAAAGCGAGTGCCTAAACATATGCATTATTTGCGGGAATCCCCGAAAATGCGTTTCGTTTTCACGCATAGACAATGTGAGAGTTGCCATTCGTGTAAAAAAGTAAATAAGTAATCATCATCTAGACCCCCCTACCCCCCATGTCATCCAAAATAAGCAAAACAGAGACCCCCACCCCCCCCCCCCCCCCTTGGTGATTACGTAATATTTGAACGGCCCCCCCATACACCAATAATGTAATATACCAATAATGTAGTTCTACTGCGGATATCATCATTTCTGATTCTATCCCGATCTACGTGCCGATGCATGTACATTATTCGTATAAAAATTTCAAATTGTGAATACCTATCAGCTCTGGCGATATCATTTTAATATGTTTACAATCTTAAGCCGGCACCCCGGTGTACGGTCGAGCTATGCCAAATATGTGCAGATCCGCTTCGCATCAAAATGTAGGTGTGAATGCTTCCAAAACGACGTACAGCCACACTAATATGCACGCACTGGCTATTGCCTGTGAGTGCATAGTAGCGTGCATTGTATTACAATGAACTAGTGTCACACCATACGGCGGACACGGCCTATAAAAAAACACAATCTCGAACACAATTCGAATGAAGTGTCAATGTTTGCGTGCGAGACCGTCTGTACACTTGTAAATGTGTGTACCACGCGGGCCAACGATTCACTCGCCATCTCCGGATGACGGTAAGGCGAGTTGGGCGCGAGTTGCGCCCGGGCTAGATTCAGGCTGGGGATTCTTCTGTACGTAGTATTATTGAATATTCTGTGCTGGTGTTGCTAAAAAAACACTCAAGTCTATGCAGTCTTCATTTCTAAGAGTCGACTCGGTTTTTTAGATTCTCGTTATTGAATCAAATTCGGTATTAGTTTTAAGATGAAAATATGCAGAAAAACACAGTGTGCATTATTCGTAGAACTGATCACCGAAGGGGCCGGAAAGTTCTCGAACAGTGTCTGCGTATAGTACAGGCGGTGCCGGTAGTCCTACAATAAGATGGAGCGAAATCCTGGTATGATCGTGGAAATCCAAATGATGGATTTGAACATTAACGCATTCACTGCCACTTCTTTTTACGAACTTTCGCCAGGTGCCACATCTGTCATTAAGGGAACATTGAAACGCACATGTGCGTTCAAGGCACTGCGGGAAAGTCAGCAAAACGCATATATGCGTCGGTGGCAGTGAATGCGTTAACCGCGTACGACATTTATTATATGTCATAATAGTGCCCTTCACTGGAGCCTTGTCGATGACCAGAGCCGTTACCTTACCTATATGTGTACTACTACTACAGCCTATTTGCGTCCCAATGCTGGGCACAGGCCTCCTCTGATCACGAGAAAGTTTGGGCTATAGTTCCCACGCGGATTGGGGACTTCACACACATCTTTGAATTATTTCGCAGATGCACGTGCAGGTTTCCTCACGATGTTTTCCCTCACCGAGAAGCTCAGTGGTAAATTCAAATTGAATTTTGCATATAAGTAAACTTAGAGGTGCGAGCCGGAATCGAACGCTAGACCCTCCGCTTGAGAGGCGGTAGGTCGAACCACTAGGCCACCACGGCTTCTTATATGTATGTGTACGGATAATATGAAATTTTATACTAATTAGGTATCTGTTAGTACCTACACTTAGTTGATAGGTTGGGAACGAAAGTACCAGTCTCTGATGATGACCGCTATAAAATTTCACACAGGTGATTTGGCGTGAAATTTTAATTGATTTACTTATTTAGGCCGGATCACGTGTCCACAGACTGCCTAGTTTTGGCTAAGTGTAAAATTTAACATTTTCATCCATGTCAAATTTTAACCGACCGTTGCCGAAACGAGGCGTTTTGTGGATATAGAAACCAGGCCTTAATGGGAATTAGCATAATGACCGAAAACATCCTGCTCAAGGATTAAATTTACCTATCACTGCTCGTATACAGTCATTATCAATCAACTCAGACTACTACTCTATTTAGGTACTTTCTTTACTTATAAAATGTTAATATTTCAGGGATCCCCATGACGGCTTAGAATGTAAGTGCTTGTTAGGTCTGTGTTTCTTTTTTTGGAATTGGTTGGCAAACGAAGACACCTGATAGTAAGTTCTCATTGTGGGGCATGGACATTTTATAAGGAACTAGCTGACCCCGCGGACTTCGTACCGCCTTAAACCTCACGGAGCCCGAGACCTTTCCAACGAATGCAAAACCGTGGAAATCGGTTCGTGCGTTCTGGAGTTATAGCGTCAGGGAGGACCCGAGAAACCCGACTTATTTTTATATATTAGACTAGCTTTTTCTCGAGATAAGAGGGGCTGTGCCCAGAAGTGTGCCGTAAATAGGCTGTAGTAGTAGTAGTAGTAGAAGCTTTTTCCCGTTTTTTCTCCGTTCCCGTAGGAATTTCAGGAAATCCTCTCTCTTTATGCTCCCCTACAGTCCCCAAGGAACCTAAATGTCAAACTTCAGCTCCTTACGTGGTCCCGGCTGTTCGTTGTCACCTGCTGTTAAGTGGTCACTGCGGCCCATGGACACCGAAATCCTATGACCATTAAGACACCATAAGATCTCGAATGCATTGCCTACCCTGTGAGGCGTAAGATGGAATGCCTCTGTGCCAGAAATTTCACCGGCTGTCTTAACCTTATTATATACACCTATCTTACCTTATTTTTATAACATCAAAGATTATTTTTGTATAAAAAATTATATTTACTTGAAAAATTGTAATGTACCTACTTGAAAATTATAAACAGTATGTTTAATAATTAATAATTATGCTTGTAAGTAATAATGTACCAATTTGACATGTAATACCTATTATTATCAATAAATGAGTATGAGTATGAGTATGAGTATAGGCCGTGTCCGCCGGTGTTCCTCGGGGTTGGTAACACAATCGTAATCTTATGATTACTGTCCATGGGTCACAGTGACTACTTACCATCAGGTGGCCCGTGTGCTTATTTGCCAAATAATACAATAAAAAAGCGCAGGACCCTATTAGGTATTATTGACTTCGTCCCCCGGTTTTATTTTGATTGTCAATTTAAATACTTAATCCGGCCACTGTCTTAAGATATCAATCGGAGGACAAGATTAAGGTATCAAAAAATGCATTCGATTAGTACCTAATTAGTATAAATTAAAAGTTGCTGGTGGTACTGGTAATCACTAGCCCATAAGAGATTCAAAATGCGCACGACATTTGTGTTCTTGGTCGCTTTTGCAGGTAGGTACCTAAGTATAACTTTGAATTTAAAAAGTATTACTTCGCGTAGAAAAGTTTGCCGAGGCACGGTCTCTACACTAGAACACGTTTATTTTTTTATTGATCAAAACTTACAAATGGGGCAAAGGGGCGCTGGGGCTCCACAGGGAGCTAGGGAAGCGCTTGAGGGAGGCAACGGGAGACCCTCGCGCCGGCAGCTTTCTCGTACAATGAGTGGCTATTGCCATATAGCGAGGGAATGCTGCCTGCGTGATGACAACCCTTCCGAAAGGCCCTAATTTAGGTTTTTAGGTTATTGTTTAGCTTTTCTTTTTTTTTCTGTAAATTTAAATGCTATTTGTGGTTTATTTTTCATTTTTTTAACTTGGTATTTTCTGAATAAACCTTTTTTTACAAAAAAATCAAGTCTCTCGCTTAAACCGTTGGTTGGACCGTCGTTCTTACAGCGTTCGCTGGATCGGTGCCGCTTCCCGAGGAGCAGAAGGAATATGAGTATCCCCGGTACATCGAGTTCCCTGACGGCGAGGGCGTGGCCCACACCGTGGACCTTCAGGCCGAACCTGACATGAACGGCCTGGAAGAGATCCTGAGGAATCCCGAGAGGAACCTATACCTGCTCTTCACTAGGTAACTACTACTACTACTACAGCCTATTTGCGTCGCACTGCTGGGCACAGGCCTCCCCTCATCATGAGAGGGTTTGGGCTATAGTCCCCACGCGGGCCCAGTGCGGATTGAGGACTTCACACATAATATCTTTGAATTACGTCGCAAATGCGTGCAGGTTTCCTCACGATGTTTTCCTTCACCGTAAAGCTCATGGCCGGACGGTTAAAAGTAATCATGATAATGGTGAAAATCATTTATTATTATTTGTATATTTATTTTGGAACTATATAGACTATAGGTAATTAGGTACATGTATAAAATTATAGATTTAAGTTTTTAAATGCAGGGTATATAGATCTCTGACATGTAAATTCTGCGTCAAATGTATTAGGTATAGCATGACACAACTTAGAAGGCGCGCGGGTTAAGCAATAACAGACTCTGTATCAACGGCTTAAGTGCTTCACCGCGCGCCTTCTAAATTGTGTTCTGCTTTACAGTTTCGAATTATTTAGTGCCATACAATGCACGGGAAGCTTCGCAGTGTCTTTTCGTCCAAATTACCGCAGTGTCTCAAGTCGAAAGTCTTCGACCAGTGTGTGTTGCCAGTGATGACTTATGGTTCCGAGACGTGGGCGCTTACGATGGGCCTCATAAGAAGGCTCAAAGTCACTCAGAGGGCAATGGAGAGGGCTATGCTCGGGGTTTCTCTGCGTGATAGAATCAGAAATGAGGATATCCGCAGTAGAACTAGGGTCACCGACATAGCCCGAAGAATTGCGAGCCTTAAGTGGCAGTGGGCGGGGCACATTGCTCGCAGGACTGATGGCCGATGGGGCCGGAAAGTTCTCGAGTGGCGCCCGCGAACCGGGAGACGAGCTGTCGGTAGGCCTCCAACAAGATGGAGCGACGACCTCGTGAAGGTCGCGGGAAACCGGTGGAAGCAAGTAGCACAGGACCGGTCTGAGTGGCGAGCCTTGGGGGAGGCCTATGTCCAGCAGTGGACGTCTTTCGGCTAAAATGATGATGATGATGATGATACAATGCATAATCTTACGCCTGTTTTCCATTGGAAGAGACCACAGAACGCTACCATTATTTAGGTACCAAGCCAGTACCAGTAAGCCAGTGATAGCCTTACTTACCTCCTATTCTCAACATACACGGTGTTGCATCATGATCATCGTCAACCTATTGCTGTCCACCGCTGCACATAGGGCCGGTGTTATGTAAACATTTGCATTTAATAGAGTGTAGGCAATCACCAAAAACATTTAAAACACCTATTGTGCAAAAAACATCTTTAAGTCGCCTAAAAATAGGCATTATCAGAATATTTACCAATTATCAACTTTATCGTTAAAGCAGACACGTGGAACATTTTTTTACATACCAATTGATCTTATCTTGGTAGGTAAATTGATTTATGCATCTATCAAATGAATGTTTGTAACTTTCCTTAATGTAATTGTATAATATTATTAACTGGTTGTTCCAGGTAGTTCCTACTTTATTTCACCCCCTAGCTCGATGAATACAAAGTCTGAATCGAAAGTAAATTTGGCGTCAATTACAATACCTATATTAATTGCTATTAGATTTTTTTTCGTAATCAAGATAAATAAATACACGTTTGATTAATATACCTACCTCACACAAATCAATAATGGCTCAAGAACTTAGTAAATGATGAGTTATATCCAGAAATAGAATAAAAGCAGTCTACAACTTTAACAAATAATATTATAATGTTAATAGTTGCTGAAAATTGGTTAAAATCGTCATCTCTTTCTACAGACGTAACCCCAACAATGCCCAGACTTTGGAAATCAACAATGCCAACTCGATCCGTAACTCAAACTTCAACCCCAACGTACCCACGGTGGTCATCGCCCACGGCTGGCTCAGCAACCAGAACACTAACATCAACCCTATTATCAGAGATGGTAAGTCCTTCATATTTTTCATTAACTGTATTGAATTATCTTTTTTGCAGTCTACAAAAGTAGACATGATGTCGACTTGAAACGAAAAAAAAAACATCATCTATGAAAGTATTAAATAATAAAGGTCCCAAGTGAGAACCCAGGGTGACTCCATAACAAGTGTAAAACTGGTATTATGTCCTCATATCGGCAGTTACCGCTTGATATTCACGTATCTAGGGAAAAGGTTATCAAATGCAAAAGACATCCGTTAATCTTCAACGCTTCTCTAAGTGTTAAAATATCTCGGTGAATGCTTGAGAATTATCTGTATAGGTGTACACTTGATATCCTTCATCTAGTTAAGTAAGTTATCTGTTTCAGAGCCACTGTTTTTTCTCTTTGTCCGTATCTTCGTTGGTAGTAAATGTTATATTGTTTGTCTTCAGCGTACCTGAACAAGGGCGATACGAACGTGATCGTCCTTGACTGGAGGCGCCTGGCTCTCATGGACTACGTGACCGCTGTTCTTGGAGTTCCCGCCGTCGGCCGCGGTCTTGGCCAGTTCCTCCGCTTCGTCAACCAAGTCACTGGTGCCCCTTACTCCTCCATGCACTTGGTTGGCTTCAGTCTGGGTTCCCATCTCGTGGGTAACGCCGGCAGGGAGCTCGGAGGAGCCATCGCCCGAATCACTGGTAAGAAGACAGTGGGTATTACAGCCGCTACTTCTGGAGAATTTCGACCATCATTTTCTCCCGCAACCTTAGTTTCTGAAGCGTAATCTGAGGGTCATTTATTCAACAGGTCTTGATCCGGCCGGTCCCCTATGGAATTTGAACAGCAACAGTCTTGGACCCAATGATGCCAGATACGTCGAGGCTATCCACACCGATGGTGGCTACACCGTTGGCGGACTTGGAATTGGTACCAACATTGCCAACGGCGACTTCTATCCCAACGGAGGCATTTCCCAGCCCGGCTGCCTCACCAACATCTGCAACCACAACAGAGCCTGGGAGCTGTTCGCGTCATCTGTCACCTCCAACCATTTCGTCGGAAGACAGTGTGCTTCTAACTGGCAGCTCACTTGGAACTCTTGCTCTGGCAATGCACTACATATGGGGAACGATATACTTACAAAATCTGGGTAAGCAGTCAAGTAAAATATAATTCGTATTTTTACAATTACGTACTCTCCGTTACTACAAATCTTACGATATACCTAATATGTTTATGTCTGTTAATTACTACAGCAAGCGTACAGTTAGTACAGTGGTCAGTTATGATAAATAGTTCATTATCATCTCATCAATTTGGAATTAAAGATACAATACGTCTTACCATTGTTGGTGATAGTAAGTTAATATTAATATAGGCACTCTGTCAGCTCTATGGTAGGGTATAATATAGGTATATATCTTTAATGTTACTAGACGTCAATAAAAAATTGCCCTTTTTTTCAGATCTGGCATGTATCGACTGGACACCGGACGGAGATATCCTTTCTAATATACTTACTTTGGCTACGATGGAGAAAACTTTCACACGTGATCTGCTAAATTCACTTGACCGAAATACACGTAAAAAAGAACCTGTTTTTTGTTTTTATTTATCCCTTTAGACTCAGTGTTTAAAATGGCTTAGCTAATTTTTTGCTGTAGAATAGTAGGCATCGTCACTACCAATTGGGTCAATCCGGTCGTCAAATTATATGGATGATATAAGCCCACCATCACCACCACAACAGTTTATTTACGTCTCACTGCTGGGCACAGGCCTCGCCCACGCGAGTCCAGTGCTGATTCGGGATTTCACACACATCCTTGAATAAGGTACTTAGCAGATGCATGCAGGTTTCTTCTCGATGTTTTCATTCACCGAATAGCTGAGTGGTAAATACAGATTATTTTTTTGCACAAAAGTAAAATCAGAGATGCGAGCTGGATTCGACCCTCTGCATGAGAGGGGATAGATCAAGCCACTAGGCTACGACGGCTTTCGGATGATATAAGCACGGTATACAAATAACACTAACATGAATAAACACAGTATTTTAACTCGTGAAAGATGCTAGAGGGGCATGAGATAACGCTAACATTCTTAGTAGCTCGGGACCGCTCTTCCCACATCACGTTGCTTACACGAGGTGGTTCGAGCCACCCGAGCGACAAGAAAAATATGCTATATACCGTCACTTCCGTCTCCTCGTGACCACGGACAAAACGTCTAGGTTAATATAAAATAGTATGAATGTCCTTTATGAACACTGATTTTGGTCCAAAAACCTAAAACCTTTCTTCCTCAATCATCTCCGAAGTCCGGGTTTTGTTTTCAAAGCTGATTAGATTAAATAGGCCAGTCAAAGACAAAATAATGTTCATTTGTACTTCATGCTAGGAAACAGAGAGGTGAAAAGGTAATTAGAACAAGTTGGACAAAGGAAGATAAGATTAAGGTACCTATCTTATATTGCTGTGATTAGCATGCGTATATATTAATTTGCAGCAATTGGAAATGACAGTCATTATTCCCAGGGAGTCAATATGCGCACGACATTTGTGTTCTTGGTCGCTATAGCAGGTATATTATGTTTGTTATTTAAAAAGATTTAATAATAATAGTAGTAATCACTACATAGTATTAAACAAAAGTCACTTCGCTGTCTGTCTGTCCATATGTCTGCTTAGATCTTTAAAACTACGCAACGGATTTTGATGCGGTTTTTTTCATAAATAGAGTGATTCAAGAGGAAGGTTTAAGTATATATTTTGCTATAGTTTAATTATCAATTCCCGCGGGAACACTATGACCGAATTCCACGCAGGCGAAGTCACGGGCAGAAGCTAGTTAAAAACATTAAATCACGTAAATGTTTAAATATTTAGTCGTTATTCTAGGTTTTTTAACTCATTCTCATATGACCAAAAATGTAACTAGGTACTTAAATTTTTTGGTCTCCCGTGGATTCGGATTTATACTCGTACCATCCTGATAAAATGAGAACTAGGTACTATGACCGATTTTATTTCATGGTTTGATAATCTTCAGCTTTTGCTGCGGCTGTACCTCTACCTGAGGAACAGAAGAACTACGAGTACCCTCGTTTCATCCAGTTTCCCGATGGAGAAGGCGTGCCCCAGACTGTGGACCTTCAAGAGGAACTTGACATGACCGTTTTGGAAGAGGTCCAGAGGAATCCTGAGAGGAACTTATATCTACTTTACACAAGGTACCTTTCTAGTATCTAATATATATTTTTCATCAGTGCTGATGCTAATGGTTTTTGAAAATTGTTGTCTACATTTGACCTGTTTTTACAGACGCAACCCCACCACCTCGCAGACGTTACTAATTAACAACATTAATTCGATCCGCAACTCCAACTTCAACCCGTTCGTGCCCACCGTCGTTGTCGTCCACGGCTGGCTCAGCAACCAGAACACTAATATCAACCCTATTATTAGAGACGGTAAGCCCCAGAGATTCTTAATATATTTTAGTTTAAAAAGCTCTATCTAATTTAGTATTTACCATGCATCGTGTTATAACTTGTTTAGATTTTTCATCGAACATTGTTTTCGATACCTACCCAAAATTTATAAACCAAGACTAATTATTTTTAGTATATGAGTAATAATAAATCACAGATCATACTTATCCAACTATTTACTCTGACTATATGGATGTTACTGCTTTGCATCGGATCACTAATACCGATTTCGAAGTAAGAAAGTGTTAGGTAATTTGAAAAAAGTTTCTAATTTGGTAACTCTAATTAAACGCATTATCCTCTTCCAGCCTATCTGAACAAAGAAGACACCAACGTAATCATCCTGGACTGGAGGCGCCTGGCTCTCTCTGGCTACGTGACGGCCGCCAACGGAGTCCCCGCCGTCGGGCGAGGGTTGGGCCAGTTCCTGCGCTTCCTTCACCAGGTCACCGGTGCCCCTTACTCATCCATGCACTTGGTTGGCTTCAGTCTGGGTGCTCATCTCGTGGGTAACGCCGGCAGGGAGCTCGGAGGAGCCGTCGCTCGTGTCACCGGTGAGGAGAAACCGACGTTTCTAGACTGTTTCTGTCACACTGATTTTGACACATCTCACCACATCAATTGCTACTCCTACTGTCACCTTAGTTTTCTATATTTGAATTTTAATGGATTTATTGGATGGTATCAAAAATGATGCGGTTAGCTGTGACTCATATATATTATAAAAATTCCTTTGAACGATTGACACATTACGAGAAATATTTTTAACAGCGTTATTGTTCGATAGGTCTTGACCCAGCTGGTCCGCTATGGAACTTGAACAGAAACCGCCTGGGACCCAATGACGGCAGATACGTTGAGGCCATTCATACTGACGGTGGTTACACTATGGGTGGCCTTGGAATTGGTACCAACATTGCCAACAGCGACTTCTATCCCAACGGAGGCATCTCTCAGCCCGGATGTCTCACCAACATCTGCAACCACAACAGAGCCTGGGAGCTGTTCGCTTCGTCTGTCAGCTACAACCATTTCATCGGAAGAGAGTGCGCTTCAAACTGGCAGCTTACCTGGAACTCTTGTCGTGGGAACGAACTTCGCATGGGCAATAATATCTTAACGAAGACTGGGTAAGTATTTTTCTTTAATTTTCGTTTTTATCCGCGTAAAATCCATACTAAACTCCTATAATGAGGTCGGTAATTGTTTTGGTTAAAAGGAGGAGTGTTTGATATCAATTACTGACGCTATTGAGTTGAATGTTTTTGATGGCTCGTATAAATACCAAATCCTTAATTTATTTTTCAGATCTGGCATGTACCGACTGGACACAGCACGGAGATATCCATTCTAAGAAAGATGTCACAGAAAACTTTTATACGAGATCTGCTTTAATATAATAAACTTTCTTTTAAAAAAAATCTGTGTAGTTTACTTTATCGTCATATTTTATCCGTCGCTGGTTTGAAGTGATAGAAGGTGAAACAAACAAATACACATTCGTATTTTATATTATTAACTAGTATCTAGGTATATCGATTACTTTCAAAACATATGAAGAGAGATATATACCACTAAATAAGAACGTGCGGGGATATTGGTGGAGCATTTTCCATTACAACTTATGATGGAACTTCTCAAACCGAGCTTGGCTCGTAGTCGGCGTCAACACCAAACTTACCCGAATAAATTCTCTTGAATTAACTTTAATAATGTTAGTTGCCTAACTTATTATTATGGTAATTTGACTGAAGTTTGCCTTATTCTCTACTGTTTAAAGATTTCACATGAAAGCTAGTGTTATGTCTTCCGAGTCGCAACAATATGCTGAGCTGAAGTCCGTTTAATGCGCTTACAACTTTAGTTTTGTTTGATAGTCCGCTTACCGAGTAGAGAGTGAAATGGATAGATTTTTTTTACTACTTTCTTCTTTCCCCTTCCGTCTGGGACAATCCCCAACTGGGCCCGCGTGGGGACTTTGGCCCAAGCCCTTTCGTAATGAGAGGAGGCCAGTGCCAAGCAGTGGGACTTACATAGGCTGTTGGAATGGAGTGGTGAGCAAATGGGAGAAAGTATTTGTTTTTGCCGTATATGGACGTTCCATTGCCGATACCGTTTCGTACCTAACATAAAGTTAACTTCTGTACATAAGCTGCTATAACGTTGAAATATCATGCGACTTGTCACTGCTGGCGACGATGGGTAGGTAGTAGCAATTAAACTGGGTTATAGTTTCCATCCAAGTTGTGTTAAGGATTAGGTCAATTGCAATATTTATACCCTAAAATAAAAGTCTCAAAAATTTATGTTTATTCCATAGAATTCACTTTTAAGATTTTATTCCTACTAATTGGTCAGAAATTGCTTTATAGTAATAATAGTTTATTTTTATAAAAACAAACAAAATTCCCAATTATTCATGATTTATTGCATCACAAGTTCACAAGAAAGGAAAATATATCTAATACCTATTACCCCATAACATAACGGATATGTATGTGGGTAATAATCAGTTGTTGCAAAAAAAACTTTCATTTAAAGGCGGCTTGTTTCCGATCGATCGCAGCCGCATGCGGCCGACGCTGACGATGCTATTTATGGTCACTAAAATAATCATTGAACCTACGTAATGAAAATATTTTTTGAAGTAATTATAAATAGCAAGTAAAGGCAAAAAATATCGATAAAACTACTAAAGCGACCATGACACGCCACCTTAATGCAACTTCCTATAGTTGCCAAAGTGAGCCACCCCCTCTATAAGTCGTATCAAATTAGCTAAAAAATCTTAGCATGCTGATGTGTTGTATGATTTATTCGAGAAAGAGTTGTAAGTGTTCAAAGTTAAATTTTATTTAAAAAAAACAGATCTTTTTAGTGTTCAGTTGGATAGGGGCATATAGTTGTATAGGTAAGCATGTAAAATTTTAGTTGTAACTTGTTTTACCTGGAATTACTACCGGTTTAGGTACCTAATTATTTATTATTGAAGTAGGTAGGTACCTGTAAACTTTAAAAAGTAGGTAATTCCCCATCACTATTTCATTCTCTACCGTCGTCTGACCAGGGGTTTTATCTCGCTATTCCCTATAGGATCGCTCACGCGTCAAGTTGAACTTCAAATCTAGCTGCTTAAAGTTCACGCGACGCGTGAGCGATCATATAGGGAACAGGGAGATCCCTATTTAAAGACTTCGAATATAGCCCCAGTTCAGATTCCATTTTATATGACCAATAACTTAAGGTTATTCCATAACCAATGCACCTGAGCTGTCTGTGTCTTGAGATATGTGTATTTGCAATTTACATACATTATTGGTGACTATGGAAAGGTATCGCTACCGTAGCTACCTACTTAGTACAGTCGAGTTCGCCAATATGTACACACCACATGTTTGCACCTTACTCGTTTGTGATAAGGTCCAAAAGTGTACACATATTAACGAACTCGACTATACCTCAGATAAATACCTAGAAAAACAAAGTGGGCTGTTGTTTACGATTTCTTAATTAACTTGCAGACATCTTAGGCAATTATTGCAAAAATGTATAAAAAAGGCATATAATCTATAATTGATCAAAACTTAAGATTATATAAGATAACCCATACTTCCATACTAATATTATAAATGTGAAAGTGCGTTTGTTTGTTTGTTTATTTGTTTGTTTGTCCTTCCTTCACGTCGCAACGACGGGACCGTTTTGGATGAAATTCGGTATGGAGATAGTTTGAGACCCTGGGAATCACATAGGACTTTTTATCCCGACATTTCCAAGGGAACGGGTTTTCCACGGGTCGTACCACTTTTTCAATATTTCTATATCTATAACCATCTAATACGTATAATATCACCGTAAACGCACAAATTCTAAGACGGGCATCAGCTAGTAACTAAAAAAAATGACTCAAGACTGGCATACAAAAAAAACCAGTCGATTGAGCTTTCCTCGGGTGACGATAGCTAAAAAAAAAACCAGCCAAGTGCGTGTCGGGCCACGCGCAAAGTATAGGGTTCCGAAGTTGACGATGCCCACAGTACTTTTCTAAGACTTATTAGCATCTAGCTAGCCGGTGGAATGACGTGCCCGCCCGACGCCCCTGCCGCTCGAGAAAAATCATTGGTTTTTTTAATCATTTCATAAGTTGGTCGACTATGACTCGTAAGTTTGTACAGCCTACATAGGTGCGATAGTTTTCCTTTCAACTACGTTATATATGCCACTACCGTGATTTTTTTCAGCCATCCAAATACTAAGTACCATTTAGCTGGCAGGGGGGAGGGGACACGAGACTCTAACAAAAAATAGCACTTTAAAGCTATTAAGCTTTAAAGTGCTATTTTTTGTGCTTTGGCAAGAAAAAAAAAATTACATCCCCACTTTACGAGTAGGGGAGGTACCCTATAAAAAAAAATATTTCAAAATTTTATTGTACCACTTTGTCAGCGTAACTAATATGTATATTCTTGCCAAATTACAGCTTTCTAGAACTAAGCATCTTCGAGCAATAGTGCGGACAGACGGACGGACAGACGGACGGACGGACGGACGGACATGGCGAAACTATAAGGGTTCCTTGTGGACTTCGGAACCCTAAAAATTTGTCCTAGACCTGAGACCCAGCTAGATCGATTTTTCGCCTCCGTAAAACCCTATACCTACCTACTGCAAATTTCATCGAAAGCGTTAGAGCAGTTTCTGATATAGGTAGCTTTAATAAGTACTAAACAGTTAGGTAGCGCGTTCGAGTAATTATTTTTCGTCTCAATCGAATGAATAATCGACAGACAATGCTATAATTCAAAAGTAAGTTCACTTTAACAACTTGAAACTTTTCACACGATTAGGCAACTTAGTAAGCGCGAATGCAATTATCTGTATCCTGGCAGGCGAGAGCCTAGACTAGTTCATGCCTGGTAAATCCAGCAACAAAGACATTGTAAACTTGCCGGGCTGGAGTATTGTTCCAGGGAAGGCTTGCCACCGTTACCCTTATCGGGAGAAATTTACATAATACCTAGCCAGCGTTGATATTGCTCGCTCAGATTACCGCGTGCTAAGCCGTCTTCAGCAGCGATGATGTCGTAAATGAATAGGTGCACGCCTTAGGTAAAATGCAATTGAAGTGAATGTTCTATAAGTAGATTTGAAAGGGATGGAAAGGGTCACATTGGGTGTTGAATACCTTACGAAATACATACCAATTACTCTATAATATCAATACATTTATAGTTCTTAACCTCTTTAAGCTCTTTACTGAATGACTGATAGACAACGCATAGCTGAAACTAATTTTGGTTGTTAGTACAACAGCCTAATTACGGCCCACTGCTGGGCACAGGCCTCCTCTCATCACGAGAGGGTTGGGGTATAGTTCCCACGCGGGCCCAGCGCGGATTGGGGACTTCACACACATCCTTGAATAACTTCGCAGATGCGTGCAGGTTTCCTCACGATGTTTTCCTTCACCGTAAAGCTCAGTGGTAAATTCAAATTGAATTTCGCACATTAATAATTTCAGAGGTGCGAGCCGGAGTTGAACCCGCGACCCTCTGCATGAGAGGCGGTAGGTCAAACCACTAGGCCACCACGGCTTTTTGGCTTTTTGGTTGTTAAGTTACAAATATTTATTTTGATAGGTATTTGATTTTATTGACAGCATTTTTTATGTTTGCATTGTTGAACATCCCTTTCAAATAAAGCTTAAAAAACCCATTAACATTAATTTAACAGGAAATCCATTTTACCATATTTTTACATATAAAATCTAAACGAACGATATTCTAGGCAGGCACTTCTGTAAAATAATGTGTAACCACAGAACTATACCGGGATAGAAAGAAGAGTCCGATTTGTTTGGGAACTGAGGGTTAAAACTTTTGAATATATTAGAGGTCGAAAAATACTTGTCTACCATCTTTGGAAGTGTCATACCCGCGACACGCCATACAAATGGAACCGAATCTACACACTAATATCACATGTAACCTGTTTAGGGTTGGCGGACGGAACGAGCTACCTACTCGTATTGTAAAGATATGTTAGCACTTGTTACGCGCTGCGAGCGACGACCACGATTGACGCCCATATTTTTCTTTTCATTTGCTCCTCCAAACCGAGGCGTTGTTTGGTTTGTATAGAAACCGGGTCTGAGTTCACGTTCCCGGCGCACGTTCACCGCGGGCGGTGTGAGGTAACCTGGCGTTGGTGGGGGTACGTGTCACTACTGGTACGCAGTACCTACCTATTATATATACTGTGGTGGTGTTTGAACAGTCCATTATTGTACAGTCGACGTACAAGAGATATTAACACTTTTGGACCCTAATACAATGGAATAGGGTGAAAAAGTGTAAACATCTCTTTGACGGCGACCCTACAGCAGCGCGTGACTGGCGACAAGCAACGAGGGTACACTGAAAAAAAACCGGCCAAGTGCGTGTCGGGCCACGCGCAACGTATAGGGTTCCGAAGTTGACGATGCCCACAGTACCTTTCTAAGACTTATTAGCATCTAGCTAGCGCACGTCATACCACTGGAATGACGTGCCCGCCCGACGCCCCTGCCGCTCGAGAAAAATCATCATCATAAGTTGGTCAACTATTAGTCGTAAGTTTGTACAGCCTACTTAGCTCTGATAGTTTTCCTTTCAACTACGTTATATATGCCACAACCGTGATTTTTTTCAGCCATCCAAATACCACCATTTAGGTGGCAGGGGGGGGGGGAGAATATTTTTTTAAGACCTATTCAACGATATGCAAAGACGCCGCACCATGGGGTACGCAAGAAAAAAAATACATCCCCACTTTACGAGTATAAGAGGTACCCTATAAAAAAAAAAAAAAAATTATTGTACCACTTTGTCAGCGTAACTAATATGCATATCATGCCAAATTACAGCTCTCTAGACCTAAGCATCTCCGAGCAATAGTGCGGACAGACGGACGGACGGACGGACGGACATGGCGAAACTATAAGGGTTCCTTGTGGACTTCGGAACCCTAAAAAGGATTAGCCGAGCTAGTTGAGTTAAATACTAACCAACTATGGATCTCTTTCTGAAATAAATGGATATTATTATTATTATTATTAAATCAAAAATAAGCAAACTTTCGTTACGAATAAATAAAACTTGATAAAAACTCACAAAACTAATTCAGTACTACCTACTACTAAGACTGGTTGGTTACTAATAAGAAATGTAGTTCGCAAGTCACTTTTATTGTGTAAGCAGTAATCAAACTTTGGTTATACTCGGAATTAGGTAAACATTCGGCGAACTGGTAGACGAGCTGTCTCCAACAAGATGGAATGACGACCTTGTAAATGTCGCGGAAACGCGGTGGATGCGGGTGGCACAGGACCGGTCTGAGTGGCGCGCCTTGGGGAGGCCTATGTCCAGCAGTCTTTCGGCTGAAACGATGATGATGATGTTTTGGTAGTCCTATTTTTGGGTGTAGCTCCTATTCGGCATCAGAGTTACATCCTCTTTTCTTCTATGCTGATATTTTTCCGTAGTAACTTGCGATCGGGGAGCGCTGTGATATAACTAACGGCGTTATTTGCATCCGTATGTTTGCCCGGACGATTATATCCGCCCCATTATCCCACTTCACCCGTATGCTGCAGTTTTCTGCTTTACACGATTTATTGTTATAGTAGGTACTAAAGATATGAGCCTTGAAAAATAAATTTTGGGGAGAACTCTGCGGTGCTCGTCGGTGCTAAGGATTTTTGTCGGACAAATTTGTGTGAGTGCTTCTTAGTTTATTATTAAATATATTAATGTATACCTTGTACGGTGCTATTACCAAATTACATTTTCGTATTTAATAAAGGCAACTTTAGGTTTTGTTCAAAGTTTCGTTAGTTTCTAAACTATATTAAGTTCGCCTTTTGTCTAGGAAGATTATATTGGAAGAAATGATATAATTTTTGTCAGACAAATTTTGGTGAGTGGTTCTTAGTTTATTATTAAATAGGTTAATATACCTTGTACGGTGTTATTATGACGAGCTACCGAATTACATTTTCGTAATTAATAAAGTCAACTTTAGGTTTTGTTCAAAGTTTCGTTAGTTTCTGAACTATATTAAGGTCGCCTTTTGTATAAGATTGTATTGGAAGAAGTGATATAATTCTCGTAGATACAATTATTATGTTTTAATTTTTGACGTAGTAGGAGACAGACTTTCAGATAACTACATTTAAAGACGATTTAATATTTTGCGGCCCAATTAATTCCAGAAAATCTATTTTACCTACTCACAAAATGAACATTATTGGTGATGCATCCTATTTTTATTAATATTAGCCATCTCTCGTGGTATAAACCTGCATATCTCTAAGATCTTAGATTTAAGTTGTAAGTTAGGGACTATACTTACATCCCTTAAATGTGATTTTAGTATGTACCTATATATGTATTTTTATACATATTAACGTAAATTTAATGTAAATCTATATGTTTAAATTTTGAAAAAAGGCCTTCTGCTGAGTTTGTTGCGGCGCTTCTTCTCAAGCAATGGGTCTAGGAAGCGCTGGTAAATTCATTTCTGTTAAATTCATTTAAAAGTGACGTGTAAAAGTGCCCAGATGTGGCCTATTTGCTGAATAAATATTTTCATTTTCATTTTCATTTTAGGTCACTTACCGCAGGAATGTTTAGGTAGCAAGTGAAAATTTTAGTCGTGTTGCGTAAAAAGCGTCAAGGGTCGATACGTAGGTGTTTCCTCGGTGCCATTACTCAAACGCGGAAAGAGACGGCCGACTGCGTCTGAGCAAAATCCGCCAATGCAGTATAAAGGCACATTACCATCACTCAGCGCGATGAGCTGCGTGTGTTACTTGTATTTTATACTCAAGAAATCTTAGGGACATTTGTAATTAATTATTTACCTATTTAATTAATTTAAGCTTTTTTAAATACTTCTATTAAAAAAATATTATAATTTATATTATTAAAAAAATGTTTTTGTACAAAATAAAAACCTGACCACATAGAGGTATAAACTTTTGAAACACCAAGTTTCATTCTCACAATCAACGAATCTGACGACACCTCACAAGCTAAAATCCAGCCGTTTAGGCTGTAGAGCGTGCCAAAGAAATATACATAGGTACATACACACATCGGGCAGTCCGGTAAAAAGTTAGATTTTTTAATCAGAAATTTTATATTTTATTCATACCTATTAAAATATTGAAAACCTATATTATTAATTTGACGTCAACGTTTACACGGGGACGGTGCGGTGACATGATTAGGAATTATTGATGTCTTTTTTCGTTTTAATAATTTATGTCGATGTAAAAGAGAATCGTCAATGAGCCAAGGTGTCAACTCTTAACACCCTGTGTTTTGGCTTTTGTAAAGGGCGTCACCTTTCATGAAAGAAAATGAATTTCTCTGAAATGTATTGTGGACAACTTAGTGGAATTGAATAGGGTTCTCAACATAGACATAAATAATACTTCGTATGGACCCGGCCTAACGTAGATACATGTCATGTTTCCCCACTTCATTGGTGTCCAATCCAAAGTTACACTTGAATCGTTACACTAAATCTGGGTCACATTTTTCCAACAACGAGACGAGTTTTTAGATACTGAGAAACAGTTTCGAAAAAAGTTTTTTTAAAAACGCTTATTGTCACGCACGCTTGGTGACAGAACTTTGGATTGGACACCGTGGAAGTGGGGACATATTACGTGTACGTTAGACCGGGTCTATATTATTTACGTCTATGGTTGTCGACGATCGTTACAAGAAGAAGCTTTTTGATTTAAAAAATCTGAAGTTTTTGTGCATGTTTCCTGAAATAAGCCGTGGTGGCCTAGTGGTTCGACCTACCGCCTCTCATGCAGAGGGTCGGGGGTTCGATTCCGGTTCGCACCTCTAAGTTTACTTATGTGCGAAATTCAATTTGAATTAACCACTGTGCTTTTCGGTGAAGGAAAACATCGCGAGGAAACCTGCACACATCTGCGAAGTAATTCACAGATGTGTGTCAAGTCCCCAATCCCCAATTAAGAAGTCATTTTCACGCTGACTAGTGCCTCCATAGAAATATGTGCACTTGGATTTGATTTGATGGTAGCGGTATCCATATTATTATCCATGTTTTTAATATTATAAATGCGAAAGTAACCCTGTCTGTCTGTTACCTCTTCACGCTTCAACCGCTGGACCGATTTGGATGAAATTTGGTATGGAGATAGTTGGAGTCCCGCGAAAGGACATAGGCTACTTTTTATCCCGGAAAATCCATAGTTCCCGCGGGGACGCGACAACCGAATTCCACGCGGGCGAAGTCGCGGGCAGAAGCTAGTGTTTTTTTTTAAAGTAGACTAAATGGAATATTAAGTCAAAGTAATTTAAAAAGTACCCATAAATTTCGGGTCCCTATTGGATAGCATAAATCAAAACGCATAATTTACAATTTCATAATCGTCAAACATAACACATAACCGCAAAACGCATGACTCATTTTGCATACTATCAAAACGCAAAAAATCAACGCATGTTCCAACGAATAAAATCCTATCGCATAAAATTGTGTATGTTCTATGGCATAAAATCAAAAATAATTGTGGCGGTCAATATCATTCATTGGGTATATCGTAAATATTTATCATTTTGAATAATAAATACTTGGAATGTTTTTTTTTTTGTTAGCCGTTTCACGATGTTAAATATTTGATTTTTCCCACATTGTGTGCTGGGCGACGTAGCATAAAATGAATTATGTCGTGCCTCGCATTCAAAGGACAGCAATCGCAGGAACAAGGTGAAACAGAAAACTGCTCCTTTGAAATCACTTCAAGTAATTTGTTTTAACCGTTCTGGTCACCGTTTTAACGTTTTTAAAATTGATTCAAACAAGTAATCGTTTTCGGAGATAAAGTACTATTTATACGACACCAAAATTTGCTTTTATTTCGCATCTTTTAAAACAAAAGTAAAAATTAATGATGCGCGCTCTAGTTCGCTCTTCACCAGAGAAGTTACTGAGCACGCCTACTTTTGAGGAGGTCTACAGGCAAATCAAAACAAATTTATCTTTCATTGGTATTTATCCTACAAGTAGACTTTTCGTTAAATATTATTTCCTGATCATCGTAATATCGTTAATGGTAGTCGAAGAGTTATCGTTCTTCGTGCAAAAAATGTCACCGGAAAATCTTCTCGAATTAACAGCTTTAGCTCCTTGCCTATGCGTTGGTGTTCTGTCTATCTGCAAAGTGATTCCTGTAGCTTTGCACAAAGAAACACTTTTCAAATTAGCTAAAAAACTCAATGATCTCAGTACAGAAATCTTAAGCGATCGTAAGAAGGAGAATTTAATACGAAAAAACGTGGAACAATTGAAGAATCTTAATAAATATTATTTTGTTCTCAATGCTATTCTAATTTCGGTTTACAATTTTGCGACTCCTGTGTATATTATATACCACTACGTAATGACAAAGGAAGAGATATTCCCGTTGCCATTCGATGTGATTGTCCCGTTCTCCACTGAAAGATGGTCTACATGGACCATTGTTTACCTACATTCAATTACATGCGGTAAGTCACATAAAATTACTCAATTGGATTTAAATTAAATATGTTTTTTTTCTCTCGTCTATTTGAACGTCCCACTGCTGGGCAAACGCCACACTCCCGTGACCTTCCAACTCCCTCTATCCTCGGCCATTTTAGGCCAGTTATAAAATAATAACAATTACAAAATAATAGATGTTGTGATATTCAGTTTTAAGTATGATGTAGGAACCAAACTTTTTTTCTGCGTTAGTCTCCAGCACTAACGCTGAAAAGAAGTCTGGTTCCTACATCATACTTGATTTTTTAAAATTTTAATAAAGGAATATTTTTTTCAGGATTTATATGCGTTTTATATTTTACAACAGTGGATTGCCTATATTTTTTGCTGACTTCTTATGTGTGCAGTATTTTCACGGTCCTTAGCAATGAGATTCGAGAGTTGGTGAAAAGCGACGAAAACAACTTAAAAGAAATAGTGAGAAAGCACCAGCAAGTTATGGAGTAAGGAAAAATAAACTTGTGTCTATTTATGATAAGATAAAATTAAATTAATGAAAGTGGCTTTTGTTTATATTTTAGGTTGGCGGATGATTTGGAAGTCATTTTCACGATGCCTAATTTTTTTAACGTCTTTGTGGGGTCGCTTGAGATATGTGCTCTTGGGTTTAACTTAATGGTAAATAAATATTTTAGAATAGTTTAATCATACTAAACTTATTCATATTCATATTTCTTTATTGCTTCCATGGTTTACAAGATGTTAGGTACATTGTTTAGTTGTCGCTTTACATGGACCCAAATTAGGATGTAGCATTAAGATCTTAAAAAACTAACCTTCGACCTAAAGTTACAAAAGTAGTTATTAACTTATTTCTAAGTTATTACCACAGATAATAATTTATAACAGAAAGGTATACCTGAAACATAATATTAATTTATTTATAAATCTATTATATCAAATTATCTATTAACGAATGAAAATAGTATTTACAATAAATATATCAAATAACCTAAAATATTCTTTATTCTTCAAAGTCTTCTCAGTGTATAGAATGACTTAGACTCTTAATTTTTTTTTAGCTTGTTAATAAATACATTATACCTTTCCTCTGATAATATATGTTTAGGAACATTGTTATAAATTCCAATAGACGTAGCAAGAGGATCTTTGGAGTATAATTTTAAATTATTAGCCATAGATGGAACTAGTCTGTTTGATTCATGAAATTTGAATATTTTTAGATTGGTGACTGGAGTGGCGTTCCAGGATGTGTATTGTTCATCTTGTCAGTACTTCTGCAGATTTTCATGATCAGTGTATTTGGAGAAAGGTTGATGCGAGAGGTAAACTAATTATGGTTTTCGGGAACATTAAACAGTGACTTTTTACAGACTTACATTACTACTACTACAGCCTATTTGCGTGCCACTGCTGGGCACAGGCCTCCTCTCATCACGAGAGGGTTTGGGCTATAGTCCCCACGCGGGCCGAGTGCGGATTGGGAACTTCACACACGTGTCCGCCCTGTGACCTATCTACACCACACATTGATTTGTCATTGATTACAAGTTTACTCGGCACATGAACCAGACTACACTTTCTAAAAATAAGTTTAGTCTATTTTATCCTTACTTTTTAGAGTGCCAACGTGGGTGAAGCAGCATTTCACTGTGAGTGGTACATAATGAGTCAGAAATCGAGGAAAATTATTCTGCTGCTGATGTTAAGGTATTAAATTTATTTATCTGTTTTCTAAATGATTCATACATTAACTAACATATGCCTAGAACCATTGACCTATAATAAGTAATAAATAGCATATGGACGATAGTACCTAACAGAATATGTCAAAATATATGGAGCAAACTGACATTAGAAGATACGTTCCAATATGCTAATAATGCCTCTGTATAACGAAGGCCAAACGGATGCCCGAGCTGTTAGGGCACCCGTTTTGACGGGGCCATTTTTCTCCGGCTGATTGTGAATCCTTACTAATAATAGATCAATGCCTAGAACTCTATTTTGCTAACACTCATTCCTAAAGAGTGAACATCACTTTTGCGTCCATACTAATATTATAAATTCGAAAGTTACTCTGTCTGTCTTCACGCTTAAGCCCAATTTCGATGAAATTTGGTGTTTAGATAGCTGGAGGGTATTTTTGCTCTCGCAGCAACGCGACAGGTAACATAATTCCACTCGGGCCAAGTCACGTGCAGGAGTTAGTATGTTATATAATATTCGGAACTTTACCTATTTAAGTGGCACAGAGATGCATAGGTTTTCTTATGAAATAATTGAAAATATTATACTTTTTAGATCTCATAAAGCGCAGCGGTTGACAGCCAACAAGTTTTCTGTCATTTGCTATGATGGATTTACTAAAGTAAGTATAAATACAAAAACAAAGATGCCACAGTAAATGAAGCTTATGAAGCAAGAACGTTGTTACACAAACGAGCAATAGTATTTGATAGTCTTTAACGCATTAATTAACTGAGTGACTAACAGACAACACACAGCCGTAATCACTGGTCGTAAAA
This sequence comes from Aethes cnicana, assembly GCA_963971205.1. Taxonomy (NCBI): domain Eukaryota; kingdom Metazoa; phylum Arthropoda; class Insecta; order Lepidoptera; family Tortricidae; genus Aethes; species Aethes cnicana. Next base: position 9,966,778 of record OZ020286.1, read on the forward strand.
AGGTCAGGCATTTAAGTATGATTCCATGGGCAGTGTATGGGAGGAGTAAGACATAATTTTCTGAAATTCTTAAAGGTACGGAAGAAAAGGAACCTACGCGAGTTCCTTTGTCAAATGGAATATGTGCTAAAATTTCCGTGCCCAGCCATGTTCCTGGCTCAACTTAAATAATATAAAATTACTAGCTGACCCCGCCAATTATTTTTTTTGGGTATGAAAAATAGCTTACGTCCTATTCTCAGACTTACACTACAAATTTCATAAGAATCGGTCGTACCGTTTCGGAGGAGTTTGGTTAAAAACACTGTGACACGAGAATTTTATATATTAGAGAAGGATTTAGACTAATTCTATAGAATTGTATGTTTCTTCGTTCAAAACATAGGGTAATTTTTATGAAACTGAAATTTTAAAGCACTAACAGCTAGTAAAGGCCTCGGCACGGATCTTGAGCGGTGAGCGAAAGTAAAGGCGCTTTCTGCGCATGTTTACGACTGACGGGCCAATATTAGCGGCGCGCACGACAAAGCGCCCGCTGCGTCCCGCGCCACGCTGCCGATGAGACCTTATTTACAACTTCTACGCATCGAAGGCCACCTCTCAGGTTCCGAGCCTGTATTAGATGCTTTCATAGTAATACCTGTCTTTAGCAGTTTTTTTATAGAATAAAAACAAATTACATAAAAAGCGTGCAAAAATTCTGGTTTTTCTGCCGATGGGGAATTCGTCGTTCTATATAAAGGCAACTAATAACACCTTCTACTTATATTAAATAAAGTAAAATAAAAAATAATACTTATTACAAATCTACAATATGAAGTTATTGTCTTCACATTTCAAAAAGTGCTGTTTTAGAGTACTTTTTATCTTACTTTCTCTCAAGGGCGGATCATGACCCCCACCCCCTCAGCAGGACTAGGTCTACGGCTATTATGTATTTCTAACCCCTGACGCGGGGGGGGGGTTTGTATGGCGTGCCCCCCCCCCCCCCCTGAGTCGAAAGCTGGATCCGCCCTTGCTTTCTCTAATGTAAACTGATCGCACTTCGTCAGGCAATTCATTTAATATTTATTGGGGAGTGTTTGCCACTATTATCCTTAAAGTAAACATATTTTTTTCAGATAATCAGTACGTCGTGGTCGTACTTTACTATCCTGCGCACTATCTACGCAAGATAATTAAATGGAACTTTTAAACCTTAGGACATTTTCTATACAGATGCTATCAACTGTTAGCTGCATTGTGCTATCAATAATTTATGTTATCAGACATGTCATTAACCAGTATAAAAACATTAGTGGATTGAGTCGTCAGTAAAGTTAATAAAAAATATTTTTTCTATTTCTAGTTTTTCACTGATTTCACAAAATCTTTGGATTTTGTTCCACGAGCCACAGAATTTGGTAATAAAATACGTAAATAACTGTCGAAAATGTTTATATGCTTGTCATTTTTTGTTCTGACTTTGTATTTTATTTTGTATTTGTTGTGTCTGTAGGTAAATGTCAGGAAATCGGTTTGGATGAAAAAAACCTTGCTGTGCTAAAAGTAAGCCGTCCCAACGAAACAGATAAGGTTTTTTTATACCAATGGTATAGGCAAACGAGCGCACAGCCCACCTGATGGTAAGAAGTGGTCACTGCGGCCCATGGAGACCGAAATCCTATGATGCCCCATTAAGACAGCATAAGATCTCCAATGCGTTGCCTACCCTGAGGCCTAAGTTGGAATGCCTCTGTGCCAGAAATTTCGCGGGCGACTTAAATTCAAAAAGTTCATACTGAAAACTACGTATATTTGCCATTTTTGTAAAAAATAACTACTACTACTACTACAGCCTATTTGCGTCCCACTGCTGGGCACATGCCTCCCCTCATCATGAGAGGGTCAAAAAATAACTAAATAATGTGAAATATTATTTAGATCCCGATCAACATACATCTGATAACAAATAATATTTATTAAATTATGTACCTATTTACATAATAAACTATTTTATGAATAATAGTCACCGCTAACGCTACATATCACAAATCAATGCATAATCTAATCTTATCGATGTATCACGAAAACACGTACCACCTGTAGATAAACAAGCAATCGTATCGTGCTTTGATTAATTGCTCGATTATTCTATTGGGGGCTATTGACATTGGTGGTAACAAAAAATCGATAAAATCACCCTTTTTTTTTCTAGAGTTTTAGCAGTAGGTATGACAACAATTTTAGTTTAATTAAGTATGGTATCATTTGTGTAGGTATGCAAGATTAGATATGTTCGTATTTAGGCATCATGGGAATTTCATAGTCTCACTCATGACAGAACGACTCATTATTTTACCTCTTGTGTCTGATTTTTCATTCTTCAGATGAAAATTCTTCGGTTGGCTATACAAAAGTTTATTTAAGAAAGATAAAGATGAAATAAATCAAGATGGACCGGTGGTAATAATCACGGCTTACAAATTAACAGTATCATTAAATCAACTGAAATTGTGATAGTCTAAAATCATTTTCAAACCCACGATGTTTACCAAAAGATGGGCTTTTAATATTCGTCAGGAATGCAGTAGTTTTTAAAAGCGTCACAGCAACGGGAAGAGAGGGATTGAATCCCTCTCTGTGGTCTAAATCTACTGTGTGATCCGAGCTCTCAAATTCAGACCTTCAGTTTACCTTTATTTAAATTTTAGTCAAGTAACAGTAGTTATGTTAGGAAAACTGAAGTAGGTACCCAGTAAAATAATAGTAAGAATTTTGTGACACCGTGAAATAGAAAGTTCAATTAAAAACATATCTATGTAAGTATACCGTAAGTTAACTGTTTATTGTGTATAAAAACATAGAACTATTAATTAACTTCTATTTTACAAAAGCGAGTTTATCCCTTTGAGGGATCTCTTCCAGCTATCCTTGGGGTGATGATTTATAGTTTGGATTTAAAGCTGTTATGAAAATGTTAACTTTTGTATCAGGTATATTTCATCAGGTCATTTTGCAGACTATAAGCGACACTTCATATTAATGGTGAAAATCAAGTAAGTGATAAAATTTTATTTAAGCGTGATTGTAACAGTCGTTTTTAACAAAATTCACGCAAGCAAAGTCATAAGCAAAAGCTAGTAACCAAAAATAAGTTATAACTCTATCAAATTAATCACGTATAGGTAAAGTCAAATCAAAATCAAATGAAAAAATGAATAAAAAAAATCATATCAAATCAGAAATTAGGACAAGATCTATTTCATATCAGATCTAGACAGACATGACGTTATAGACCGCGCGTCAAGACTCTTTGACCACTCAACAACAAACATAAGAAATTAAATAAAATGAAAAATAACCACACGATATTTTTGAAATTTTACACAGTATCGCCTGGGAGGCGATGATTTACAAAATGTGTTCCTGGTACACGGCGGTTTCTCGGTCAGACAACAATGTTTTGACATTGGAAATGTCTTTTCGTTCGCTCCAGTATAGGCTCCGATTTCACGAAAAAGTGCGATACCCTTATATCTCGAAATCTGTGAATTTTGGTAATGGATGTTATAAGACGTTTATTTACTACACATTTAATTATCAGCTGATGAGTACTTAATCTAATCAAGTAATGGATATTGTTTAAATTTCTACGTATGCCAATATTAAGAAAAGCAATCGGCAGTGATAATCGATTCAGGTGTAAAAACAAAAACGTACGAGTGGACATAATCTTATCATACTGTGATGAATAACTTATTAAATCCTGATTAAACAGTAGTCGTAGATACTACAGTAATTTGTGTTTGAAAAACGTAGTTTACGTAAAGCACTAAAGAAGTTTTCGAGATGTCAAAGTTTTTGTAAAAGTCGAAGGTATTGTCTCTTTGCTCAGTTTAAAAACTGTCACTGCACTCGCCAGAATCAGGATAAAGCGATGGACTGTATATTAAATGAGATGATGAAGTCAAAAGGTAGTGTAAAAGACAGTATATTTACATAAAATCGTAATAATTTATTATAACATAGAACTTCACTGCTGAAAAATCAAACAATAACGTATAACAAACCGACGGTTACAATTTTGAATTCAAGATAGAAAAGGCTAATATTCGGGAGGCGGCATGTTGACCAGTCGACAACATCAGCCGGTTACCCTGAACCAGGGGATTTTAAAAGCATTACCATTGCACTCCGTCATTAGCTTATTAGTGAAGGGATGGAAGCAATGGATTCATTGAGATGCTTAAAACCAATAGTGATTAGGTAGATATCATCAAGGTATTTTTTTAGACAGTCATTATAAACCTTAACTACGGAAGGGCATAAATATGCTCGAAATAAATTGAATACATAGAAAGTTATACATTACTTCTACTACTACTACAGCCTATTTGTGTCCCACTGCTGCGAACATGCCTCCTATCATCACGAGAGGGGTTGGAGGTTCCCTTACGATTATTTCCTTCACCGAAAAGCTCAGTGGTAAATTCAAATTGAATATACATTACAATCTAGCACCATTACCACAGCAATGTGTTTTTATAAGGAACTCTTTCTTTGTATATTACGATTAAAGTCCTAACTTTGATTCTTCTTGTATCTCGGTCATATTCTGAAATGAACGTAGTATGTAGTGGTTGATAGCTTTAATATTTTGATGTATCATCGTCTGTTATCTATCGGTTCCATATAAATAAACGTAAGAAGTAAAAGAAACATAGATTGCCTGCGACAGGCAAAATGAGAGCGTCAATAGTCTGTTTGATCATCGCTACGGGTATGTATTTGAATAATATTACAATTTTGCGAACATTAGATTAATTCCAGTCTCAAATTTTAAATGTAATGATTTAATGATGTCAAAGATGTTACAGGTAATACCAACAGGTTTCACTTCTTACTAAAATAATTCCCACAAGTTAGTATGCCAAATAATGCTATTCCAGCGTACGTCGCCGCTACTCCACTGCCTGATGAGGCACCAGCTGACTACAAGTACCCGCGCTTCGTGAAGATGGCGGGCGGAGACGGCCTGCTGCACGACGTGGACCTTGAGGCTAAACCTGACAGGGCTCTGCTCGATGAGGTCACCAGAAACCCTGCTAACAACGCATACTACCTATACACAAGGTTAGCTAACAACTAGATACAAATAGACGATGAAGTTTATATATTCCCAGTGATTCAAATCGTACAATTTCATCATAGATTTGAGATGTAGACTAACGAAGTCTTGTTTAATTTTGTCAACTAAAGGTGTAGCTTAAGTTGTTAAGTCCTTTTACCAGACGCTTTAAGTGCAATAATTAGAATTGAAAATTAGGAAAATTTTGGAAACAGTGCAGGTATAGAGACTAGATCAGAGCATTCAAATCCATATCATAAATTTCAACAAAATTTTCTAGGTGCCTATAATCTTGTTTTACTTCGGCCCTATCTCCGAAATGACAAAAATGTTCCTTTAAGTTATAAATATCTGCGTGTTTTTTTAGGCGTAACTCTGTCCTTTCCCAAACATTGACGATCAACAACGCAAACTCCATCCTTAACTCCAACTTCAACCCCAACGTGCCTACGATTGTCATCGCCCACGGTTGGCTCAGCAACCGTTACACCGACCCCAACCCTACTGTCAGGAGGGGTAAGATTTTTAACAATTATTCTAAATATGTTAATTTTGCTTTACGCAGAATCAAGTCTTGTATCTATTTTATATTATTTACCTCTGAATATGCTCTATGCTTTTCTATGATGAACACGCCTCTTGATCAACCTTTTTCTTTTCAGCCTACCTCAACAAAATGGATTGCAACGTCATCATTATTGACTGGAGTCGGCTCGCCCTTTCCGACTACACTACTGCTGCTCTCGGTATCCCCGCAGTAGGCCGTGGTCTGGGCCAGTTCCTCCGCTTCCTCAACCAGGTCACCGGCGCTCCCTTCAACACCATGCACCTAGTCGGTTTCAGTTTGGGCGCCCATCTTGTCGGCAACGCTGGCAAGGAGCTCAACGGACAAGTCGCTCGTATTACTGGTAAATAAGCATATTGGAATGTGACTTGTAATATAAAAATCTTACAATGATTGGTTGAGATCATATAATAAAATGATCACGAATCAGTTATCCTTGCTATCTTATCTGATAAGGTCATCATTTTCACAGTAAATTACTGATTGCGGGTTTTTTGCTAATCCCAATATCAAATCAAAATCAAGGCAAATTATTTATTCAGCAAGTAGGCCACATCTGGGCACTTTTACACGTCAGAAATGAATTTTACCAGCGCTTCCAAGACCCATTGCTTGAGAGGAGCGCCGCAACAAACTCAGCAGAAGGCTTTTTTTCACATTTACATTTGCATTATATGTATAAAATACATATATAGGTACGTACTAAAATTACATTTAAGGGATGTATAATCCCTAACTTAAAGTTAAATCTAAGATCTTAGAGATGTATAGACATATATTGGCAATATATTTGCATATTAGGTACGTAATGTTGTTTTTTTGCTTAGGTCTGGACCCAGCTGGTCCTTTATGGAACTACAGCAGAGATCGTCTCGCCTCTAGCGACGCTCGTTACGTTGAGGCCATCCATACTGACGGCGGTTACTCCGTTGGCGGACTCGGCATCGGCACTGCTGTTGCCAACGTAGACTTCTTCCCTAACGGTGGCATCTCCCAGCCTGGTTGTTTATCTAACATGTGCAACCATAATCGGGCCTGGGAACTCTTCGCGGCAACCGTCACTTACAACCACCTGGTGGGCCAACAATGCACCACAAACTTGCAAATCACATGGAACACCTGCCGTGGAGCGAGGTTACACATGGGAAATGATGACTTGAGCAAAACAGGGTAAGCATTGATTCATTCACCTAGTACTAATAGAAAATATCGAAGGCGCTGGTAGAATCAAAATTGATGAATTAGCTTGGCGAAAAAAAAAGATTTTTTTAATAGGTGCTTATTATTATTGTTTTGGTTTAGTACTAATTTTATTATATTTTTGTTTCAGATCTGGAATGTATCGCCTTGACACCGGCAGGAATTACCCTTATTAAAATAATACCCCTATATCGAATAAAGAGTAATGATTTCCTGTTTCACAAGCCTGTGTTTTTATAACCTGTGTTGTGTTGAAAAGTATAGATTAGATAACATGAAGATTAAAATTTGTCACGTAATTTAATAATGAGAAGGAAGAGTTTGAATAGAAAAATGATAGAAATGATATATTCGAACAGTGTGTACCTATAAGTACATTTTAAATGAAAGAAAAGACCTAATACATTGTTTATATCCCTGATTTGTTTTCCGATAAATTGTATTAAACATACACGTCCTTTTCTTAGAAGGTCTTGTCTTTTTAATGTGCTCACATATAAAAGACAAGAATTAAGATAAATTTTCTAAAAGTCCGTCACAGCACACCAATGCAGTAAAGTTCAGAATCTGATCGTAGAAACTTATTCCCGAGTGTTCTAACACGGCGAACACGCGAATGCAGGAATACTTTCCACCATATTGGAACTCCAACTCGAATCCCGAAAGCAAATACTGGAGTACAAAAACTTCGGACAACTTGATGCGCAGAGAAGCTATGGAGTCGGCATTAAAAGTTCAAAAATCATGCGTATCTCACAGGTGCCATATAGTTATGTATGGGTCTCATTGGAAATCTGAAGGTCATTCAGAGGCGAAAGAGAGTGGATCGTGGGAATTCGTTGAATACGAGTGACACAGGACAGAGAAGCGACATTTCGAGGAGGCCTTTTCCCAGCAATTGAAGTCTAGGCTGAAATGATGATGGTGATAATGATAATTAAAGGTTGCCAAATAAAGGTTGTCAACAAATGTAGGGACTTTTTTATTGATGGTAGGTAATGACTTACATGTAGTAAGTATTGTAAGTGCTTTAATAAAATAGCGAAATGGTGCTTTTGCAGCTCTAAGTATGACGAAAAAACCCAACTAAGTAAAGTATTTCATCAGGATATTAATTATATAAGCCACAATAAAACATACTAATCACACTATATGCCTGGGAATATGGAGTAAAGGTTCGGTCAACTTGACTTTTATTCCTTGATACTTAGAATGATCTGCTTTCTCCTATTTGGGTCCGGCCTTTATAGAAATGTACACATAACTATTTACGTGGTCTATTTTTTACCATCTTTGGCCGTTCCCGATCTTCTTCGGTATATGCTCCCCTAAAACACTTATCAATATCAAAGCTTTTTATCTAAAATCCTTTATCTAACGACGAAAAAATATAGATGTTAGATTTTAATCATCAACAAAAATAAAATGATTGGACTTTCCTACATCGGTTTATTATTTTGTTTTGCAGAACTCTGTCATCTTTAGATGTTTTTTAAGATAAATTAAAAATAACTACTTTTTAGAGTTTCTTAGCCAAAGTGTTACTATTACTAAACGAGACCCTATTACTAAAGCTCCGCTGTCCGTCTGTTCATCTGTCTGTCTGTAACCAGGCTGTATCTCATGAAGAGATGATGTATGTATTTCTGTTGCCGCTATAACAACAAATAATAAAAAACAGAAAAAAATAAATATTTAAGGAGGCATTCCATACAACAGACAGGATTTTTTGTCGTTCTTATAGATAATATAGTACGAAACCCTTCGTGTGCGAGTCCGACTCGCACTTGGCCGTTTTTTTTAAAGAAGGTTATGTGTATCTTTTTGACTGCTGATGTAAAGGTCTAGATCACAATATCTTTCTATTCCACTGTCTCTGAATGTTTATTTGCAAAATGCAATAACTTTCAAGATGAAAAAAAAATAGGGAACATAAAAGTCTCTACAGCTTCCTTGTTCCGAGGGAAAGATTATTTCACCGCCTAAAGGGAAAAAGAGTGCAAAAACTTTAATTAAACAAGTTTCGGTGGAATCGAACTAGACTTTTGTAAACGGATAATCGAAGCTTCACCTGCGATTGGTCTCTGAAGGGACTGACAATCGATGTTAAAGTCGGAGTCAAAGTGTAGACGGAATAATAAAGCGTATTATGTGTTCCTTGATAGAGACGGGTGGGAAATCGCTTTTCTAACTTGCACAGGCTTTGGCGAACCGTGGGATGGGATTTTACGAGTTGTAGTTGAGTTTAACTTTAAACTTATTGAATTTTCGATTACCACCTGAAATAGGTACTACTACTACTACTACTATTACAGCCTATTTGCGTCCCACTGCTGGGCACAGGCCTCCCCTCACCATGAGAGGGTTTGGGCTATAGTCCCCACGCGGGCCCAGTGCGGATTGGGGAGTTCACACACATCTTTGAATTACTTCGCAGATGCGTGCAGGTTTCCTCACGATGTTTTCCTTCACCGAAAAGCGCAGTGGTCAATTCAAATTGAATTTCCCACTTAAGTAAAATTAGAGGAGCGAGCCGGAATCGAACCCCCGACCCTCTGCATGAGAGGCGGTAGGCCGAACCACTAGGCCACCACGGCTTCAAATAGGTACCCCTAGTGTCAAATAATGCTCCATACTGTCTCAAATACGCTATAATTAGAGGATGAAAAATCGGAAAACACACATAAAATGTAATTTATGATCAGTATTACTTAAAATGATACGAGCTACTCACCTATCAATGTAGTTGATCTTTACTCGCGAAGTTTGTTAATCCTCAAATTTTCCATTTAGAAGTAAAATTCTGAGTCTGATGGAAGAAATGTCTGGAAAACGAGGAGCTGAAAAAGCTATTGTTTTGTTATGAATTTTTTTTAAGTACCTATTTTCTCACTTTATCAGTCGGTGATAATCGTTCGCAAAGATTAATCTTATTTAGAAACAATAATTTATACTCGCAGGTGTTACGCTTTATCCTACGGTAGTGCCGATTGCTATTCATATTTGCAAATCGTATGCGTGTTCCTCTGTTTGCTGAACCATTGAGCGCAATCACGATACCTCAATATAACAAACACGGTGTCGCAAATTAAATACTACCAAATAGCGAACAATTGACGGACTCCCTTTAGCGTTCGCATGAATTCAATTCTGTCCATATTAATATTATAAATACGAAAGTAACTCTGTCTGTCTATCAGTCTGTCTGTCTGTTACCTCTTCACGCTTCAACCGCTAGACCGATTTGAATCAAATTTGGTATGGAGATAGTTGGAGCCCCGGGAAAGGACATATGTAGGCTACTTTTTATCCCCGAAAAACGCATAGTTCCCGCGGGAACGCGATAAACGAATTCCACGCAGGCAAAATAGCGGGCAGAAGCTAGTTCTATATATTGCTTGCAAAAATTCTTACAATAGATCTTAAAAACAATTACAATATAAGTAATATGAACCGCCTACCTAGATTGTTTTCTTCATCTCCAATTCTCTACTATCCAATGGTTGTCTAGTAGAGGTCGCTATTTAGCGATAAGACCGCCTGCTTTATGCCATATTTTTTGTATAATTACGTTTATATATATATATATATATATATATATATATATACAGCTGTGCCTTAATTGTGTGGTGTTCAATAAAGTTTACTGTATATTGTATTGTATGAACTCATGGACCCTGGCAAAAATGGCAAAACATTAAATTATTATTTTCATTTTTGTACTAGAAAGTAGAGAGAATAGGTATGATGTGTAATAGTAGTTCATGCAACAATGCTATAATTAGGATTCTTAAAATTCGAGAGCCGAAGTTACAAAGCCTTCGATGCGCAAAAGTCAAAAATGGGGCCTAGTGAGCCTAAGGGTGAATCCGCAACTGCACGGATGTCCGAATGACCTTCTGTCAGTTATTTATTCGTGACGACACCTACTACATATATTATATAAAACGTGCGTTTGCAATATATATGGCGTCAATTAACACTCGTATAACCATTAAATATATTTTGATGGCAGGGGAATACTTTGATTAGGTAGACGGATCGAGCCTTGATTGGCTGTGGTGTACCTAGGTCAAGTATGATACAGCGAGCGTAATGATTAGTTGATTGGAACGAACTCGCATTTAGAGTAAAATAAGAATAGAGTAGAGTGATAACAGAATGTAAAGTCGAAGTTAAAATAAAAGAGTTTCATTTGTAAATAAACATTATAAGAATAATAATTTATTTCCTGGCGTAAACAACGGCAAAAATGCTCGGACTCATTAGCCATTATTGTTAAGCGAGAAGATAGTTTCCGAGAAGGAGGCCATTGCCAAAAAAGCGGAATAGCCGAGGAGGAAAGAGTCGCGGTGGCCTAGTGGTTCAACCTACCGCCTCTCATGCAGAGGGTCGGGGGTTCGATTCCGGCTCGCACCTCTAAGTTTAGTTATGTGCGAAATTCAAGTTGAATTTACCACTTAGCTTTTCGGTGAAGGAAAACATCGTGAGAAAACCTGCACGCATCTGCGAAGCAATTCAAAGATGTGTGTGAAGTCCCCAATCCGCACTGGGCTCGCGTGGGGACTATAGCCCAGACGAAAAAACGTGCCCAGCAGTGCGGCGCAAATAGGCAATAATAGTAGTAGGCCATTGCCTCCCAATGCCTCTCAATGTCTAGCATCTTTCCTAAATTGGTCACTAGCGAGAGATTTGCTACAAAAACGGCAACCAGGCCTAAATCGCATGGCTAAATCAGGATGCACCCTCACCCACGGTTTGGCGGCGAATGGAGTCTGAAGAAGCACACACCCATGGGATTCCAGGTTCTCTTCCCGACCTTGCGATTCGGTTTTTCAACCAACGAAAAAACGGAGAAGGTTCCCAATTAACTCACCTCTGTAACTATTTTATAGTGTCCGACCGAAATTTCGGTTTCGGTTTCGGTTTCGGCCAGTTTCGGCCAAAAAAACAAGTTTCGGCCCGAGTTTCGGTTTCGGCCAAAAACGGCCGAACCCTTCGGCCGCGCCGAAACTTACAACATCGTACCTTATTTGAAATAATGTATTTTTTTCACTTTATAGGGTAGTTAAATTTTCAAACAGAACCTCTGTAACTGTGCTGAAATTTCATTGTGATAAATCTTTGAAAGTAGAAACCTGTAATTATAGGTCGGCGAGATATTAATTTTAGAAAAAAACGGGCTTACTAACATTTTTGCGACTTGTTAAGGACTTTATTTTTATTTTTATAAAAGGTTCGGTTTCGGTTTCGGTTTCGGCCGAAACTACAATGAAACCGAACCTTCGGTTTCGGTTTCGGCAAAATAACATGTTTCGGTCGGTCACTGCTATTTTACCTGTAGACACTTAGCACTGTATTTGCATGTATTTTATACGTAAAGCAAATAAACGATGATTGATTGATTGATTGAATTCGCCGCGTATATTTGTTTTTTTTTATGTATGACCACGCATAATTTCGTCTTTTTCGATTTCGATGTTTCTTTTTTTATTCGAAAGGTCGTACTTCCAAGGTGGTCCCATTTTAATTTGGTTTAGTTTTGATGATCGGATCCATAAAACAAGGAGGGGATTCCTCAAATCTGATGCCAAAATCTCCGACAGACAGCGATGTCAATGTCAAGTTCACTATATGATTATCATTTCTTTGGATCGGTTCACTTGCCACCGACTTCGCAGTCTGTCGGAGTTTGAAGTTGCGGTTTTTATTTTTTATTTAAAAATTTGTTTTCGGCTACAGTTTCCAAACATTACTATAGAAATACGTAAGTAACTCTGAAGTCTTCGAAATTGACACCAAAATCATCTACGTGCTAGCAAATTTTGAGGAGTTCCCTCATTTTCTCATGGAACCCATCATCAGAACTAAACCAAATTAATATGGGACCAATTTGGAAGTACCAGCTTTCTAACAAAAAAAGAATCATCGAAATCGGTTCACGTTTACTAATTATTTTTGGTGAACATACATAAAAAAAAAAGATTGCGACGAATTATGAACCTCCTCCTTTTTTTGAAGTCGGTTAAAAAATAAGTAGAGTATTAACACTATAAATACTTCCATACTTACTATAATACATTGTATATGTTATGTTATTATATAAGTAATGTGAATATGGATAGTAAATAACTCTGTGGATGATGTATGACTTTTAACTAATTGTTAATAATAACATTTTCATTTTCATTTTCATTTACAGACGCAGTTAATTAGCGTTGTCGATCAAAAACGTTGTTTCAAAAGCAAATGACGACAACAAAGAGGACGATATTTATTTTTGATGAACATTATTGAGAGTGTACTGTTTTTTTAAGGGTAATTAGTTACTAATTACCCTTACTGTAGCCTAAGCAATTTTCAACAAAAATAACATCTGATTAGTAAGTATGTTTTTGGAATAGTTTTGAGGCCTTGGTGAATTTAAGTGTATTCTTCAGTTTAAAGTAAGTATCTATGTTCATTTTACAAATTATTAAAACATAAAAAACATTGCTGATATTTAAATGCCTTTCCTTCTTATATGAAGATTTGTTATTATTTGAACGTAAGGTAAAATTAGGTTAATATTTTATGTAAAAGGTACCCGGAAAAATCTATTGTTGCCTCTTAATTCACAAAAATGACCTAATAGAAAATCACTTGGCTTTTCCGTGGGTGAGTGTGTGGTCTGGAATAGAAGAGAGATCCTTGTGTTTTGGATCATTTATTTCACAAAGCCGGTGAAATTTCGCGCACAGAGGCATTCCATCTTAGGCCTCAGGGTAGGCAACGCATTCGAGATCTTATGGTTTAACAAAAAAAACGCATAGTTCCCCTACGAACAAGATAACCGATTATTACGCGGGCTTATTTATATTCGCGGGCATATGCTCATGCGCAGATGCATGGTAGCAAAGGATAGAGATATGTATACTTAACTAACGTAATTATAATAAAATGATTTGCCAATCAGTTTTTGATTATAATTACGTTAGTTAGTATGTATTACGAGAGCTTTAGACTGTAGCATCCGAGCGGAGCTCAGGTAGGTACTATTACCACGAAATGTTCGGACCACAATATTACTATTTTATCAAGCTGAGAGTTTCTTAAGGTAGGTATAGTCTGAATAATCCATTAGGAACATTAATAATGTAATAGAACTTTTGTTTTCATTGTCCATAGTGGTCACAGCGGTTGAACAAAAACACTCAACTAAATAACTTGAGCAAGTGGACAGGTAAATCTGTCCGGTCTAACAGAAAATATCCGTCCGAAGTTTTCAAGAAAATGGCTGTCGCACTATGATTGAGCGACCAAACAAACACGTTGATAAAGTTTTTCATATAGTTACATACGTAGCTATTAGGACAGTGTATCACACGTCCCGGGCCCAGTTATCCTCAACAAAGCGTCCGATTCAAACAATGTAGCTGTCTGCACACATACAACCACACCGTACAAGTTTGCGTGTGTGCGTACGGCCCGAAATCGCATGCGCGCAGCATCTGTGCTTCCCTATCTCTCTTAGCTCTGAACGCAGAACAGCGTAAGCAACAGCTTCGGATCGGACCTTGCGTGTTACATATTGAAAGTTGAATCTTGAATGGATTTTTTGCCACCAAGTGAAGTTTTGACGTGAAACGCCATGGAATAAGCTCAAAGGAGTTGTTTTTTAGATGGCTCTGGACCGTTCAGAGGCTGGGACGTATCGCGACCGCCGCGATTCTTCGGGTAAATTACGCGGCGATCGGCTGAAATTCAGTTTTCAGTTGTGTGTTCGAATTAAATTATATCTGGAAGTGTTTGGTTTAGTGGGATGGTGAGGTATCGGCCTATCTGTGTCTCGAAGTTGGGAGGAACTTTGGGGGTTTGAGGGACCGTTTATGTAAGTTCCAAAAGTTTGTCTCTACTTTAAGCGTAAATGTAAATGTGTTTGGATTGTAAGTAGTAGTAGTAGTTCTGTTGGTTTTGGGTTTTGATATTAAGTATAGATAAAAGTTTAGTTTAAAGATAAAGGTTTTGTTAATTAAAATTGGATAGTTATCAGAAATTTACCTACTTTCCAATTTAGCGTTTTCGTTTTATAAAAATTTGGTGAGCAGATTTTGAGCGTTTGAGAGTTGAGTGTAACATTTACTGAAGTGGCACTCAAATAAAAAAAATACTAAAACAATTTTCAACGATAACGAATTTTGTAATTATATTTTGTTTCGTCTGGATTCCATGCCTTAGTCGGTGTCTAGCCTAATCTTATTTAGCTTAGATAACTTGGCACCCTCATCTCCAATTTGGGCACTGAAGCGCAGTTTGGTGTTCCTTTTATTATATAACCAGACTATTGAATACCCTTTCTGCTTTGCTCTTTATCCTAGAAAGTGCCTTGAAAGTAGATTTTTAAGGCTAAGTGAAGGGTCTACTTTGGATACGAAGGTTCAAGGAGACCAGAATTTAAATGGCATGAATCGAACACATTTGATAAATGGCTGCAGAAAATTTAACGTAGAGCAATGTGAAAAAAGAAGGGCTACATTCTACTTTGGATAACCATTACGAACGTATAAAAATAAGTAAACTTGTTAAATACTAGCATCTGCTTTCTGACTTCGCCTGCGTATAATTCGGTTATCGTATTGCCTACCACATTTTTTTCGGGATAAAAAGTAGCCTCTCTCCTTCCCCGGGACTTCAACCATCTCCATCCAAATTCAATCCCAATCGGTCCAGCAGTTTAAGCTTAAAGAGGTAATAGACAGACAAACAAACTGGCAGACCGACAAACTGAGTAAGTAAAGAGTTACTTTCGCATTTATAATATTTCTATGGGTCCAGGATTCGTGCTCTTTACACAATGTTCGTCTCTAGAGGGATTTGTTTGCGACCTTGCGACAGCGCAAACACTCTGTGTCGGCGGGACAAAAGCTAAATAAACCAAGGGTTTTTTATTATATTTTGTATGAACCACTGCTGGGTACACTTGGTACAGATCTTACTCTTATTATGAGAGGGTTTGGTATATAGTCCCCACTCGGGCCTTGTGTGGATTGGGGACTCCACAGTCCACCACACATCCTTGAATTAATTAGCAAACGCGTGCAGGTTTTCTCATGATATGGGTTTATTCTTTAAAGGTTAAGCACATAAATGCACTCAGAGATGCGAGTCGGGTTTGAACACTCGAGCCTCTGCATGAGAGGCGATAGGTAGGTCAAGCCAGCCACTAGGCTACCACGGTATACCTACCTACTCATATGTATAGATAAGTAATAGGTAGCAACTATACTCATAATTATAATAAGCTAACTTATCTAGTGCATTTTACGTAATTATATATTTTGGCGGGTTTGGGTTTACCGCGGATATTAAAATAAATATCTTGGTACATATCACACATATTGACCTAGCGCCAAACTAAGCAAAGCTTGTACTATGGGTACTAGACAACGATATAAATACTTATATAGAGAAATACATACATATATAAATACTAAACATCCATGACTTGAGTACAAACATTTGTGTTCATCAAACAATGTTTGCCCCGAGCGGGACTCCAACCCGCGACCGTCGGAACAGAAGGCCGAGGGCTGTCCTTAAAGTCACGGAAAATTAACTAACTATTTTTTATATTCGATGTGAGTGAGTTTAAGTCCCCAATCCGCACTGGGCCCGCGTGGGGACTATAGCCCAAACCCTCTCGTGATGAGAGGAGGCCTGTGCCCAGCAGTGGGATGCAAATAGGCTGCAGTAGTAGTAGTAGTAGTAGTAGAGTGAGTTATTTCTATTTTATTGTAACTTATTTGAGTATTTGGTAGGTACAATTTGATTAAACGCGATATTATTACTGCAATTCTTTAGTATTCGAAAAGCGCACCTACCTAAATTCCAAGCATCATTCACATACTTATACTAATAGTAACTCTGTAGAAGAAGTCGCGTCTGAAACTCAAAAATTAAAAGAAATTATCAAGTCGAAGGGACTATAATAATATAAACGATAGGTACAGAACACAAAACAACGATTTTTAGAAAAATTGTCTGTATGTATGTATGTCCGGATTTAACAGAAGCTAGTAATTAATAAAGGGATGTAAAAAATGTTTTAATCGTAATAGGATGGGGCAATGGGGACTATCGTTTCTTTGCTCACCAGTTGGCGCCACTGTTGATTAAGGTCCAGAGGTATAGCTGTCAAAGGCGACTTTATAAGATCGGCGACGATACAAAGTCTTAAATCTTGAATCGCATTAAGTTTTATTATAAATACCTATCATCATATCGAGTAGCTATGCCGCAATGTTGTGCAGTTCCGTTTTGTTTGGGAAAAATATATATTTTTAAAAAGCGTTACATTCATAGCCAAATAATCCATATTTGCGATAATTTCACGAAGGAGATCACTTTTCAACAGGTAAATTAAAGAAATTATGATTTATATCACGAAGCCCGCCAAAATCAGTGAAAATGAATGTTATCGGACCTCACGCGACACTAGCGCCTCTAGTGGCAAATTCACACGCGACGCGCCCCCATTGAAAACGAGCGGTCATTTAAAAATGTAAAAGGTATCCTGTAATTTATTTATGCGAGAAATCCCATGTTATCCCAAGCGGGATATCAAAGATCCCCAAATACACACAGGGTTTTTCCGGGGTAATGAAGAGTCCCAAAGGGATAAGTTGAACATAAAAGGGACGATTCAGTTAGATTCAAAGCTCAAATCAAATTATATTATTTACTATAAGTAGGTACAGCAATTTTTTTCAGACTATCCATATTATTTTAATATTATAAATGCGACAGTAACTCTGTATGTCTGTTACCTCCTCACGTTTCAACCGCGCGACCGATTGAGATGGGCATGGGATATATGGGGTTCCGGGAAAGGACATAGGCTATTTTTTATTCTGACAAACGCTTAGTTCCCGCTTAGTTAGTACGCGGTAACCGAATGTCACGCAGGCGAAGTCGCGGGCAGACGCTAGTTACTCTATTAAAGCTTTTCTCTTCTTTATATTAAAGTTTGTGCATTTAGTAATAATTTAATGCTTTATTGTAAGATATTTTCTTTGTCTGTCAAAACAGAAATTAAATTCGAAGAACTGTTTCCAAACTTTCAAAGAAATTAGTAAAGTTGATATTAATTCTATAACAGAGTAAAGTTTTGCAAATAAAGTTAACCACTGAACAAAATGTTTTCTCTATTCATGGAAAACTAGCTTCTGCTTGCGACTTTGTCCGCGTTGAACACCGAGTATAGCGTTTTCCCGCGGGAACTACTGCAGTTTATCGGGATAAAAATTGCGCTTAATAGTCATAGAGGCAAAGGTACTAGCTTCATTTGCTTTGAGGATAGCTCAATTTGTGTATAATTTGAAGCCATGGTGGCCTAGTGGTTTGACCTACCGCCTCTCACCCAGAGGGTCTGAGGTTCGAATCCGGCTCGCACCTCTGAAATTATTTACGAGTATGTGCGAAATTCAATTTGAATTTGACACTGAGCTTTTCGGCGAAGGAAAACATGGTGAGGAAACCTGCACGCATCTGTGAAGTAGGTAATTCAAGCATGTGTGTGTGAAGTCCCCAATCCGCACAGGGCCCGCGTGGGGACTATAGCTCAAACTCTCTCTTGATGAGAGGAGGCATGTGCCCAGCAGTGGGCCGTAAATAGGCTGTTTAGGTGGTGCATAATTTTCCAATATAAGTATTTATTCCTTACTAGGCGACCCGGTGAACTTCGTATCACCCGAAGGCGATTCCCATACAATTGTTTATTCAATTTTTTCATAAATCTTTCTTTGTAATCCTTCCCTGAATCACAGACAATAAAACAAAAAAACAGCCAAATCGGTCCAGCAGTTCTCGAGTCTAAGTCAGACTAACACACATTAATTAATTTTTATATATAGATAATAGATAGCTAGATTTTCGTTAATATTAAGTCTTCAGCCCGCGACTTCTCGGCTACCTATCGCAATCCCTCGGGAACTATGCGTTTTTCCGAGATAAAAATGATGTAGCCCTTTCCCGGGACACCAAAAATCTCTCAACAAAATTTGATCTAAATTGGTCCAGCGCTTTAAGCGTGAAGGTAACACACAGACAGACTAAGTTACTTTCGTAAGTATTTATAATATTAGTATGGATTAATAATTTCAACGTACATAAATTTCTGATTAAATTCATCACAAAAATGTGTGAACTATATTTTCTCTTTGATCACTCGACGGTACGGATGCTATAAAAATATAATAAACTCGACTCTACGTGACTCCTACGAGGACATTTTATGTGTTTTTTTATTACAGCGTACCTAGTTGAGAAAACAGATAGGAGGTAAACAATGTTTTAGAAAAAAATCTCATGCAACCGGCGCGGACAGAATTTGAAAACCGTATTTGTCATAGATGTAATTTTCTCGAACAGTAGGTACTTATACACGGTGGGTCAGATGTATATAGTACTGTTTTTTAAAGTAGTAGAAAAATAATAATACTCTCATACAAAATTCAAAAAGTTAACACTATAAGGGAATTATATTGGTACACTAGCTGACCCCGCGGACTTCGTACAGCCTTAGAATTTTTTTTTGGGTACGAAAAATAGCTTACGTCCTATTCTCAGACCTACTGAACATATACTCCAAATTTCGAGCCGTTTCGGAGGAGTTTGGTTACAAACACTGTGACACGAAATTTTTATATATTAGATAGTTCAATACTGAAACTGGCGCTACAACCTCTATTGATAAAGCAAAGTAAATATAGAACTGTCTGATGTTATACTTAACGAAACTTAACTTGTTAATTAAACTATTTAAGCCACGAAAACGCCCTTCATTTGACGCTTGAACTACTCTTCCCGTTTGCTTAAACTACACAACGACCCAACTTTTTCTAATAACCACAAGATTTACTCACAAGCCAAACTGGCTGTAGCAGGGGAGCCCAGGACGCTTAATGTGTAGTTACTGAAGACTCACGAGAACCTAATGGATATTTAAATCCATACTTATATTATAATTAAATGTGAAAGTGTGATTTTTCTATTGTATACATTGTCAGGTACACAAATTCTAAGTCTACGCGACGAAGTCGCAGGCAACGGCTAGTTAGATTATAATAATAATGTAATATTAAAAGAAAGAAAAAGAAGAAAAGTTAACGGACGTGGTGGATTGCCAAGGTTTAAAAAAAATATTAAGGCCGTTCCCTGACTCAGCATCGTTAAATTGTTCATGTAAGATCATCATATTTTTCTAAGAAATGCTAACAGTTAAGAATATGAAACAACATACCTATGATATATAATATATATAATATATATATTATATATCATAGGTATAATATATACACATGTTATATTTGATTATATCATCCTTAATTTGACAGCTTTCGTTATACGTTTCAGGAAACTTCGCTCGATAAAATTTAATTCCAAAGTAACCTCTAACTCGGACCTTTAAACCAACTTTACTCCAGTTTTTTTATAATCAAGCAGGTATAAAACTAAACATAACAGAATAAATATCCTTATTAAATGCATAATTTGACAACTTTATAAATTCAAAACGTGTTAAATACTAACTAAATCGGGAGTTCTGTGCGTAGCGCTTTCTTCTTCACTCGTTGCACGAGTGACAGTGACGGCTGAGCTGGGTATGGGAACAGCCTTAATGTCGTTAAAAATTATGACTAAAGAAAAAGCTCGGATGCTTCAGATATTACGAGGAAATATTTAACTTGTCCAATTGAATTTCTCATTTTCTGCCAAAATTAAATTATGATGTATCGTAGGCTCATAGCAGCTTGAATCTCTTATCTGCCGCAGTAAATCCAAAAAACCTGTCTTAGTCTCCCCTACTATTATGGTTATAACAGAAATAAACGTTAATCGGGCGTAGATACAAGAGTTCCGACATCACTTACCCGCGTCCAAACTTTTTCAATTACGTACCTATATCTATGTATGTTGGCGCAGGCTAGACGTACTCGTATTTATGATGGAGAATCTGGATGTTCGGAGGTTGATGGAGGTTGCCCTTTGAAAATGTTAAAGATAGGTTGCCAAAGTCAATGTTGTACGTAGGAGTATGGCTGTTTTCACACCTCCGCCGCGTATTTGAAACAGCGGTACCGCTGAATATTTGCCATCGTTTGTCCATTAATACACATCTTTGACGCCGGTCACACCTCCGCCGCGGAACTGAAATAGCGGTTTGAACGCGGAGATGTGAACGGCGTCAAGGATGTGTATAATGGACAAACGATCGCAAGTGTTCAGCGGTACCGTTATTTCCAATCCACGGTGGAGGTGTGAAAACAGCCTATAGGTTGGTCCTTTGTCTGGGACTTGCATAGACACCCTAGCGCCGTCCCATATTCCGAACACCAACCAGTGTTAAAGCCGTGGTGGCCTAGTGGTTCGACCTACCGCCTCTCATGCCGAGAGTCGGGGGTTCGATTCCGGCTCGCACCTCTAAGTTTACTTACGTGCGAAATTCCATTTGAATTTACCATGAGCTTTTCGGTGAAAAAAAAACATCGTGAGGAAACCTGCACGCATCCGCGAAGAGTAAGTAATTCAAAGATGTGTGTGAAGTCCCCAATCCGTACTGGGCCCGCGTGGGGACTATAGCCTAAATCCTCTCATGATGAAGGGAGGCCTGTGCCCAGCAGTGCAGCAGCAGTAATTCAAATTGAATTTCGCACATAAGTTAACTTAGAGGTGCGAGCCGGAATCGAACCCCCACCCTCTGCATGAGAGGCGGTCGAACCACTAGGCCACCGCGACTTCTTCAAAGTCATTAATGAAAATGAATAAAATCAAAATGAATGCTCAAACCCTTCTCATTATTTAATACGACATCCGCAGAAACTCATTTTCATTTGTAATTATTATTCCCACGTAATGAAAGCGTTTGAAAGCGAAGTTGTTAACACCGTTAAACAAACACTGCTTAAATAAGTAGAGCTTACAAAGTTACTTTTGGACATAAGTCTGGCATAATACGGGATTAAAAGTAAATTAACGTACTCGAGCGGTGCGGTGTTAGCGAGATAAAACGGTAGCATATTAATATTATTTTAACAGGGACAAATAGATAAGTACCTAGCCCAGAGTTTTACACGAGGCCCTAGGGTGGCAAGTGTTATCTTCAGTAGTTTTTTTTTTTTTTTTACTTTTCTTTTTCTATCAATCTTGATATGTAGTGACGTAGCAGGAATGCCGGACGACTTATAAATAGGTAACTTAGAAATTTTCTATTCTCATCTCGAAATTAATATTATTTAACGTAGAAAACCGGGGTGGTTCGAGATACTCAGTACTTATATGTAGATTTTCAGAGACTTCGCTATCTCTGACGCTGCGAGATGGTCCAACTTAATAATCATTTGGAACTGCGAAGTTTTCCCGCCAACTTCGCGCTCGCCATACCTTTTCTGAATTTCATCTCAACTCAACGTATTTTAACGTAACTTGGCCGAGATAGCTTCAAGTGGGTAATAGTTCATTATTATCAGATCCAACAATTTCCTGCTTTCAGTGAATAATTTTGAATTACACATTTCAAAAAAGTTTATTTCGATTTAATGCTTGCTCGTCTAAGTATAAACCGTACATTAACTTAAGAGTATTGAATGCAAAGGACTGGGGCTCATGACTACAGATTCCCAATCCTACAGATTCTCTAATCTACGGATTCCCAATTTAACAGATAACCAATTACACAGGTTCCCAATTTAACAGATAACCAATTACACAGATTCCCAATTCTACATATTCTTTATTCCACAGTTTCTTATCTGACTACTATTTTACCGGTAAGGGTCCACTCAGTCCGTTAGGTGTGAATGTAGGTTAGGTTCGTTAGTTATCTATATACGCCCGAAGGGCAAACTACCTAGAAATAGGGGCCCCGCGTAGCGGGGACCCGTCGACCCAGTTACATTCCTTGTATTATTTTGTAGAATACCAATTATGTAGAATTGGGAATCTGTGGAATTGTGAATATGCAGAATCAATATTCTGTAAAATTTAAATTATGTAGAATTGGGAATCTGTACACTTGGGAATGTGTAGAAATAGAAATCTGTAGACATGGTATTCTGTAAAAGAAATCTGTAGAACTGGGAACAATTCATGCAAAGGGAAACCCCTCTCGTGATGAGAGGAGGCTTTTTGTCGAGCAGTTTGACAGGTGAAATGCAAAGGAAAGTTTACAAAACGTTTCTGTGAAATTCAGAAAAAAAAACTAGAGATTTTTGCGAGCAAAAACGATTTTTTTATTTGTGAACTCGGTCCACTTATTTTTGTAAGTGGTAATTTACTTAAAATTGGGTTTCAAAATACTATCCAATAATGTAGGTATTTGGTATCAGTCAAAAACTACTTAGTACTTAGATAGTAGTAAAAACCCATTTGATAGCGCATTGTGAAAATGGCTACAGTAATAAATAGTTTGCTCAATTTTTTTTGGCTACAAACTACCTACCTACACGAACATCAATTGCGAGCGATTCCGATATTTATATAAGCCCGGCGTTCCCACGATACTAATTACTTTCCTTATACTCTAAAGTACCTACAAGCGAAATTGAATTCCGAGGACCAAGATCTCTCAGGCAATTATTAATTCAGTATCAATCTTTTTTCTCCGCGAGGTAAAAGCACTTGTGTGATATTTTGCTGTTACCTACTTTTCTTTGCTCGATGCTTTTGGATACAGATATCATTGTATACGGTAATAATATAATGTTATAAATAATATAATTTAAATGTGAAAGTAACTATGCTTGTCTGTCGGTACCTCTACACGTTTAAACTGCATGCTCTGAACATATTTATTTAGATAAAATTTGGTACGGAGATAGTTCGAGTCCTGGGAAAGGACATGAAAAATGCTACTTTTTATCTCAGAAAAACGCGTAATTCCCGCAATAATCGTATTCCACGCAGACAATGTCTCGATCAGAAGTTAATCAATAATATGTGTTTTGTCCAACATAAAAACATGTACGTCCTACTGCTGGGCACAGTCCTCGTTTACTAGTTAAGATATTTTACCAAATCGCATATCATATTACGGTAGAGATTTGATCATACCCTAAGTGTAAGACAGACAAACAGAGTTAATACTTTCGCATTTTTAATCTAGGTATGGATCTCAAGATATTTTATTTCATCATTCTTAAACTCTTAATTCATAAGTGAACAACTTTGTAAGAACATCAAAATATGAACAAGAAACTTTGTGATCAGGAAACAGCTCATAATCAAAATGTTGATCTTAATGACCTATTAATAAAATTTAATTGTACACATTCTGAAACCATTTGGGACATAGATATTTCGTTTATTTTTATCTTCGCTTTTTATCGTGAGAGTTGGACCATGGGAAATAGTTCTGTTTATTTATAGACAGAAGTATTTAATGTCTTTCAATATTGTGGGTTGTGTTTTTTATTTGTATTTATCCTTTAGGTTCTAATTTTACTTCGACCTTTTCACTTCAAAAAAATAAACCGCGCTAATGGAAAGGCATCATTATTTTTTCGTTCCCTGAAAAAATGATACCGAGAAAGTGAAGAAGTGAAGTAAGAATTTATGAAGAAATCAGACTCAAATTCAAACTTCAACCATATAATAATTTATGGAAACCGAAAATTCCTACTTCTCCGTCTCTGAAAATTCACAAGCGTAATAAAGGATAGCATTCAAAAAAACGGACATCACAATAAACAAAATCAGAACAGTTGTTCGTAGTAAATTGTACTACTGCCAACAGATGGCGCTTCCTAAAGAGTTAATTATGTTCTAAGAATACCATCGCTGCGATAGCTCCCTAGGGAGAAACGCTCTTGTACTTTTATTTTTATTTTCGTGTCGCTACACGGAAATTTGATAGATATGGGGTATAAATAAAGTATCTCGGCAGTATTAAGCGGTTTGCGGTTTGAAATAACTGGCTGCCTGATTTATTGACTGTTGTGGTGATTATGAAACTTTTTTTTTTTTTTTTTAATCTTTTATGAACCATTATGAACCTAATGTTCTTATTAATATTGAAAAAGGGATTTTCTTTCTAGTCAAGTGTATCTTTACATGTAGCAGATAGCTTTTTGTTACAAATTAATATATCTTTGCGGTTTATTTTAAGTTCTAGGTCATTGGCCTTAAGTAAAAAAAACCAGTGATTTTATTGAAATCGTTTCTTGGAACACAGTTTGGTTGAACCTTTATTAGTAACAAAGCGTAGAGAGGATACATAAAATATAATAAAAATGAGCAGATGTATAACCGAGTTGGTCAGTATAATTTTAATATTAATTTCACGAACTTATATAAAGAATAGAAAGTACACACAAAAAACAATGCGAAAATAGGCAATAACTTTAAATAAGCCACATCTGTCATGTTCATGTAGGTATATGAAATAAATTCGTGTTAGGTACACCACTTTATATAAGGCTCTGAACCGATTTCGATGATCTTTGATTTTTTTGGATTAGTCTCCGCCTTGAATAGGATAACCGTGAGAGAGCCATCAGGTTTCACGATGACTTTCAAATTAAGAAACGCCAAGGTATGATCCGATTCCATTTCATAAGTAAACTTAATTTTGTCGTGGATAGAATTGAGATGTTGTGGCAGCTGTTCCACCTCCTGTTTACCACCCCTCATAACACAGAAAACGTCATCCACATACACATTTCCACAGCGTCACCGACTATGCTGCCAGATCGAACAAGTTCTTGAAATACATTAGTACATTACAGACCCAGGGTGGTGAATTCGTAAATGTCCCAGATCGCAGGTTTCTGTGGCCCGAACCGAAGGTGAGGGCCATAAATATGCGATCTAGGGCTTTACGAATTACCGCCCGTGGTTTATCAAAAGTTTTACGTCTTGCCTTGGCCAAGAAGTGAGATTTTCTCTCCGCGTAGAGGGCAGAAAATCCCACTTTACGGCCAAGGGTGATGTAAAATATTTTCCTTCCTAACGTCATCACGAAAAGCAACTAAAATTCGGTGCGATAGTTAGCACTCGTTCCGCTCACTTGAACAACCATCCCACGTTTTTAACAGACAGTTCTCGATCATAGATCTGTGGAACGGAAATCCTATTAACGGACTGTCCTTCAGGCTTCGCATCCTTTCTGAATGGGACGAATTGGAGTTGTACTTGCTCAGGAATAAATACACCTCGAATAAAATAGCAATTTAATTAGTTCCGTACCTAAATACACAGCCTGTTTACCTGCTGGAAATCAGTAATTGGAATCTAAAAGACATTTTAGGAGGGCCTTTGTGAATAAAGGAGACTTTACTCTCTGCAAATTTCCACCGACATTGAATTTACAACGGAAAATCAGTCTTTGTGAACAAAGTTGAAGTTATATTTTTCCCACAATCGTCATCCAGCTTCCAAGCTTATAAAAAGCTATGAGGTCAAGAAAAACGAATTAATCAAGCGCCGAGCGCAATAAGCATTTCCCCCTCGGGAACGTTAAGTAAAGCAATACCTTGATTGTTGCTCAGAACACGATGGCGGTATAAAATAGGATTGCTCACGCGAGTAGCGTTTCTCGTAATGGACCTGCTAGCATAAACGTCCTGGCTGGCCTACCTATCTCAACACGTTAAAGAGAAAATGCTTCACGAACATTAAATCATGCAGCTTAAGTGCGGTTCGTAGGGAGCATTCCAGAAAGTGAAATGAATCATTGGAAATGTTTACCCTGATCCATACTAATATTATAAATGCAAAACTAACTCTATTCGTCTGTCTGGCTGTCAAGACTACCATCTGCCCGCGACTTCTTGCGGGAACTATGTGTTTTTCCG
This sequence comes from Aethes cnicana, assembly GCA_963971205.1. Classification (NCBI taxonomy): domain Eukaryota; kingdom Metazoa; phylum Arthropoda; class Insecta; order Lepidoptera; family Tortricidae; genus Aethes; species Aethes cnicana. Next base: position 9,993,482 of record OZ020286.1, read on the forward strand.
GGATAAAAAGTAGCCTATGTCAATTTCCGGAACTCCAACTATCTCCATACCATATTTAATCTAAAGCGGTAAAGCGGTTTCAGCGTGAGGAGGTAACGGACAGACAGACAGACAGAGTAACTTTCGCATTTATAATATTACCTACCTAGTATAGATGTAAGTGGAATTATTCAATAAGAAAGTTAGCTACTTGCTTGAGTTAGCTCGTCTTGCTTGAAGAACTAGCTTAGTGAATTCCAATTCCAGAACTGTGTCTGATAAATATTGATATTATAAAGCTTAGTATTTAAGTTTTCTAAAGTGGAGGATTTCTTGGTCTACCTTGGTAAGTTTACAAATCCCATTCAGGGCACAATATGGCCATTAGACTAATACGTTTTTCTGCTAATTGTTTCAGGTACAAGCACTCCTGATGATTTCATTAAAAGTGTAACAACAGCAATTTATTTAGTGGCATCGTAAATTACTTTTATTGCGCGTGATAAATTACCGACAGTCGATGCCATAAAAAAGTGCCATAACTGTCTGATTTCGTTTATCTAGAAGCGTTTGTTTCTGGCAACCGTGCTGTGTTTGTGATGTTGCGAGTTGCTGCCATAAAAGGCGGCGTTGCCGATAATTCGGGCAGGGATGTGGGACCGTAAAACTGAGTTATTTTCCTTTCGCGGAGACAAGATGCTTCTGACTGTGTACACCGCGCTGCTTCTCTGGAGGATAGACTGTGCAGTGGAGAGCACCAAAGGTAACTTCCATTTTGCTTACGTATGTGTTTCATGCTTTAGAAATCTTTATATCCTGCGCCACGTACCTAATGTTACCTCGTTGCTTTATTGTTAGAGCCACTTAGATTTATTAAAGAGAAGGACGGATGGTATTGCCGTGTTGATCGTAGTTTTACCGTAGCAATTTCATAATACAAGATTGACACCCGATATTGCATGGTTTTGCGATTCGAACGTATATTTTGTAAGTAGTTGCCAGTTTATTGCAATTTCTTTTACTCCTTCTGTGATGTTTAGGGCAGCATTGTTCAAAAAAACTTTTTCTGCTCCCCGCCCCAACGTTGCATGAGGATCGGATTATTTAGTTGATTATTGCCTTGGTTATCTTTAAGAGCAAGGTGTACGGAGTAATATTTTTTTAATTTTTGACATTGTTACTAACATTTAGACCCTTATTATTTATAAAGTCACCCAAGTTTCCCATTGCGAGGATTTTTTCCCCCACAATTTGGACAGTGTCCTGCGATTGATGGTCTATGTAGAATCGTTGTGTTAAGGCAATGTTAAGGTAATGTTAAAACCGCCGTTACTACTTTTTAAAATCCTCCCTTTTTACGGCCATTTCACAGAATAGCTCTAATTTGGCGACTCAAAATTATTATGATGACCCAAAATCCCAAGAGATAAGGTTTACATGCGTTTTAACCTTGATCCGTGAACAAGAAACAATAAACACGCGTTTACGGCCCAGGCACCGGCCGTAAAGTGGGCAGAGTTGTGGATACAAATCAGATTTTGTGACGCAAACATAAAACATCCGCGTACGAGTTGTACATTGCAGACACTAGTCGAGCGCCCTGGGGAGTGACAAAATGTAACGAAGCGAGCTCCTCCTTTTACCCAAATACATTTTTCTCGCATGGGGCGACTTGTCTTCGACTAGATTATTTATGTTGTCTCACCGTTTCCTTTACGAAGGTACGATGAATGTTGGCCGGGAATCGCAACGCGAATAAAATTAATAGATGTGACACCTTTGAAGTCGGGATAATTTGTTTTGCGCGACGGGGTTGCGGCGGTCGTTTGATTCGGAAAGAATACGAGGGTTTTCGTAAGTGCGAGGTTTTATTGATTGAATATGTACTGCTTATTGTAAGAAAATATGAATTTCGGCAGCTAATAATTTCAAGAAGGTACGTTAGATTTTGGCAGGGCAATTAGCGTAGCTTCATTAACTAACTTTGAACAACAGACGGAAAACCCATTAAATTTTACTTCTTCTGTAAGTATTAAAGCGGATGGGAATGTTAATATGAATTTTAAATGCTTTTCTTAAGATCCTCATAACCCTGACAACAAAGCGTCGTCTAACAGTTTCAACTAAGTTTGTTATTTTTTCTCTTGGAAATACTTTGCTACCCTTTTCGCGAACAAGCGTTAAGATCGAGATTTTGCAGAGACATTTCCTTTAATCCAAATTGTTTCTTTTTTAAAACGTGACTGTAGGAAGAATTTCTAACTTTATCTTGTTTCTGTTTACGGAATATTAAATCAAACGCGTATTCAATGAAACTGGTATCGCTGCTGATATAGGTCGGTTACCTTCGTTGAAAAACTCGGTTTGCGGGCGAAGCTTCTCACTAATTCTAAATTTAAATGCATGAGATCGAATAGGTTCACGCAGCGAGTGGGACTGGCAGAGAGTTTTCCGATTGCCAGTGCTTATGTATTTAGGAGAAAAATGGGAACGTTCTTCAAAGGATACAAAGGCGCGGTATCAAAACGTTCCGAATTTTCATGCGGGGATTTATTTAATGTTTAAGATTTATCGAAACGGAAATGGTAACGCTATTTAGCCTATTTCCGAAAGGGAAATATTGTCGATACTACACACGGCGGCGAATTTCTCACTAGCTTTCAACCCCCTTTTTAACCGTTTTTTGGATAACAAGAAATTCTTTTTTTAGGCTCACTTACATCATAAGAGGCAATCTTCTACCAAATTTCATGGTAGTAGGCCTAGCAGTTCTGGCTGTGCGTTGATAGATCAGTCAGTCAGTAAAATTACTTCTATTAATAGTTTTACTTCACTTGAATATTCATAAAGGGTAATGACCTACAAAGATTGTTGACTATGTTACTATTAAGTAAGTAGGTACATAGCAACAAATAAAAAAACCTTGAGAATGTTTACTTATATTTCTACCTAATTGATCACACCCCTACTTTTTTCAATGTGTAATGATTTATCGTCTAGTACCTAGATAGGTTACTACGTCACGACCATTCTATACCTAATATGAGTTAATTACCGAAGTATATTATTTTGTATATGTCCAGTCATGACACCTAATAAGCCCTTAGATAATTTTCAATTTTACGCACACTGCACAATAGTTAGTGGTGTGAAACGCGCAGATGTGTAGTGCGTCGGCCGGGGTTTAATAGCGAGCTGTCGTTGACATAAAGTGGCATTGTGCATGCACAAACGGCCCACGAGGGTGAACAAAAAAGCTCTTCTAATTGTTTGCACATTTCGCGTCCCCTTGGGACACGCGACCAGGGGACGGGGTGTTTGCTCATGTCACGTTGTAATAGATGATTTTCGAATGGAGTTCGAATCCTGATTATTATCTTCGAATTGTATTTTATGAATAATTTAAAATAAATGTGGTTTTTGTTAGCCTTTGAAAGATAATAATACTTTACCACGGTAAATGTTACTGAAACTATCCAAGCGATAATGGAACAGTCGATTCTTTAGATTTTTTTTTATAAAACGTTTTGCCACTTATTTTATAAAAGTAAAGGAAATTTATTTGATAAACGCAGATTAAAGAATATGAATTCAAAAGGAAAAAAGTTCTATTCAAGTCTGAGGACATCATTCAATAACACAAATAGTCCAGTACTGTTCAGAAATATCACACAGACGTAGCTGAGCATAATCAGTGATAAATGAATACCTATATAAATAAAACCATATCATAAAATAAACATACCCGACTGCCTGAAAATATATAACCAAAAGGATATAATTATAACCTGTGTCATTCTCTTACAATTAAGGCAACAACCTCCCTTACAATCCATCACGCCGTTTAGGCTACAGAGCGTGCCAATCTATACACACAAAACAATACCAGTTTATAAAATAACCCTCCTTTGGCACTTTTAACTAAAAATGTGTACACACAATATATTTTACGATATTAATAACCGTGTTCTATAAAAACAAACAGTGCAGATTCTGAGCAAGCACCGGCAAACAAGCTGACTTGGCCTCATTATTTCCAGCTCGACAGATTAAAATTTCCAATATTCCTCGTAAATCTAGACTCCGTTAGATCGCCGATGATAATTTATTTCAATTTGGAATTTTCCATAATATTTCTGGACCAATCGGGGCACGGTAATCCGGCTGGACGCTTGTAAAATATTAAATCTCCCTGTAACTTTAATGGATATTCAATCTGTAAAAGCATAATACTCCATTTTTTATCAGTTTTAAAATTTCACGCATATTGAATTACAATGAATTTCACAAGTATGATCAGATACATAGGTAGATAAAATGTACACATGGCGTATAATTCTTAAAGGACCTGGGCGACCGAGTTTTGCTCGGGTGAAAATAGCCAAAACCTAGTTTTCTAAGATATGAAACCTAGCTAGATCGATTTATCGCCCTTGAAAACCCCCATATTCTAAATTTCGTCCTGATCGTTTGAGCCGTTTCTGAGATCGCTTGGATAAATAAATGTACAAGATTAGCGCGTTTTAAGTATCTTAATACCTACTAATAATTGCCCACATTGGAAAGTTGTCATTAAAGAGACAAATTTAATATTCCAAGAAACAATACTGCCCAAAACTCTACTGACAACACAAAGGATTCGTAAACGTTCAAAACGGAATGAACTCCGACCGCCGACCGCAACCTTCGATCGCTTTCTTAATTACGAGCTAACAAAAGCGCTTGAAAAAAAAACAATTACACCGATACTCCTCTGCTTCGGTCCTAATCGAAAACTGCACGCGTGTGTTTGTGGATCCATTGAGGCCCATAGTCCGCCATTGTTGGCTGAAGTGGCTGTTTCGGACTCATTTTTTCACGAGCCCTCAACAAAGGAAGTCTGGCGAGAAATGGCTCGGGATATTACCCTTTCGGGATGGGTCAATTATCACGGATATAGCCGTACCAATAATAAATAGAGCAAAGATGCGTATAATGAATATCGTGGGCAGGACCCTCGATCTGATTGATCTTGGTATTTTATTTTTCGCCGATAGGGGAGCGTTGTTATGTCTCTCAATATGTGATCAGAGACATGGTTTATTTATAATGTGAAATCCAGTCAATTGTAATGGGGGTTACAGTTCTAAGTAGCAGTGTTATATCAATTTTTTTTTGTACTATTGTTCATTAACAATAGTCAAAAGAAAGGAATCTTCGTTACTCTGATTGTGTTTCCTAATGCATAGAATAAATATCATGAGTAATTTTATTCTTTATTTCAGTAGTTATTTTGCACTATGAAAAACACTGAAGATAACAACACAGATATAGAAATCCACTATTTTTTTAAGCTTAAAGAATTTCTCGAAGAAATACTCACACCAACAGTTGATTTAGATGCGAATAAGAAATAGCTGGTTTATCATAGATACTTACCTACCAAGGTGCCGTCACAATCGCGATGTAAATAATTAAACACATAGGTACATAAATAGTTAAACACGTAGGTCTCAAACTTTCACGATACACACGCATATTAAACACACTAAAAACGGATCTTAATCGCTTAAAAACAAACTATTTATATTCTAGAAAAATATGCTGACACCGTCACTTCAGTCTTCTCGAGACCACGGCCGCTACATGGTTTTTTACGCGATTAATTCCCGTTTTTATTATGTTTAATAATGACACAACCAAAATGAACCTAATTCATCTATCGATTGAGCCATACCTACTCTTAACGCTCCGCTCGCCACCCCAAATCTTACAAATTATCAAAGGCGAGAAAGCGAGTGCGTCCCTCACCATTATATCATCGATATAGCGAATCCGGAGTCCGACGGGAATCCGTTTAAGGTGTAATAAATCACTTGCACTCCCCTGTATCAAACTGCGAGGGCCGTGCGTATTGTCTGAGGACCCATACGCACAGATGCGAGGGGCATTTGATTACGCACGACCCCGACGGTATTGTATATTTCATCGATAGCCGTTAATGCGTCACTATAGTTCAGAGAGCATTGAGTAATCAAATTTTGATGAGTTTGGAACCGCCATGTGTATTTCTGGCATATGGATTAGGTAGTTCTCGATGGGCAATTTGATGCGACGAACAGATTTTTTTTAATAATCTAAACACCTCTCGAGCTTAGTAATGTGATCGTTTAGTAATATAAATCAATGTGCCTCCTATTCTCCCTCAGACATTGCTTCTCATAATGTTAAAGGTAATAGTGACAGAAGATGTAATAAGCTGTCGAATCGAAGCGGCGTGGGCGTGTTAATCTACTACATAAATTCACTACAGTCACGGGGGCAAATGTCATCTGCTAAAACATCAAAATACTGTATTTAATTACTCTTTCGCTATGTCATTAGAGTCACTTTATTTTGACGCTTTGACCAGATACAATGTGCCTATGTCATAATATGTCATATCTTTATCTTTACTAACCTTGACTATACAATACGTTCTGCGTTTGCGTTTACTCTCATGACTACGTAATTTCAAAGCTAGTTTCTAAAATAAGCCGGCCCTCTATCAAACCGTAGACTGTAATTACCTTGACAGTTCAATCTCGAACCAAATCACGTGCGCGGCCAGGACAGGTTCTTTTCGAGTCACAAATACGTTGACGAGTCGATTAGAGTCACACTGGCCCGTTGCGGACAACAGCAAAAGTAAAAGTTAATATGGCGTGCGGCGTAGCACTCCCGCTCTTGACATAGAGTCTATTTTTGCTTCATCCTCGCGCCTTACTAATTGTGTCGTAGTATAGCGTCGATCATTTACGGCCTATCGCGGCTCCCTGATGTATGGCCCTCATTGTCGCTAACTAACAACAGTCCATTCTGGCTAACGGCCACGTTACTGCCCCAAACGTCCGCTACATACACTTTGGAACAATAAAACCGGCAAGGTTTGACTCAGTGTGATAAGGGACTAATTTACATTCATGGACGCCGAATTAAATGTAACTTATCTGTAATAACGTCGGAATATTTCGAATGAAAAGCGTTAATTGGCTTAATATCGCGGAATCCATGGTAGCTCCTATAAAGCGTGTCTAGAAAATAAAAGATATTTCAACTTCCAAGAATGTTCTTCTATTTGTAATTCAATATGCCAAGGGAAACGTTAAGCGTGGTATGATCGTGTTATAAGGTGGGATGAAAGCCATTTATAATAAAGAGAGTTTTAAATATGAACTTCGATGGAACAAAAAAATTAGGATCGATTGTGTAAAAGAGGATAATAATATGATTATGCTGAGTGTGAATGCGGATATAACGGGTGATAGGGAGAAAGAGAAGAAAGGAACAAGTTGTACTGACCCCACGTAATGTGGGATAAAAGGAAAAGAGACGATGATTAATAATACTCCTAAAACAATATTAATCATTACATTATTAGATGTTTACAGTCTTCTCGTGACCACGGCCGCTGCATCGCGGTCGAAACATCGAGATAAAATATAAATGGTTTTTACGCGATTAAGTCCCGTTGATAGTGTGTTTCAATATGAGTGTCGATCGCGAAAGTTTGAGACAATGTATTATTAGATGATTTTATAATCAAATTTCTCTTTACTAACCCTATTGCAAAAGTACTGTAATTTCAAAGTGTCGTATAATGCGATGCTGAAAGTAACATAACGAGGATATTATGTCGTATAGTGGTGATATACGGCGCCACAGTCAACTAAACAAATTTGCATAATTCTGCGGGTACCACAACCGAACTGTACAGTTGATTAACCCATCATTAACGTGCTGCATTTCGTGTTATAAGCAAAATTACAGTCTATTTAATGGTCCTTTATTATGAGGTTTTAGAACACTAGTCGTCTCCCGTCACGTTGATAATATAACCTATATTACTCAAGATCTACAGTTCTACTGGTGAAACAATTTAAAACATAAATCATTTCAGTAGTTTTTGAGTTTATCCATTGCACAAAATCATTACTATTTATTAATTATATTAGTAGATATGCAGTGATGGTCATCTTCATCATCGTCATATCCATATACTTCTTAGGCAATCTATTCAACTCCGGTGACTTTAGACTCTGAAATTATTTAAGTATGTAATTCAATATGAATTTACCACTGAGCTTTTCGCTGAAGGAAAACATCATCAGAAAACCTGCTCGCTTCTACGAAGTAATTCAAGCATGTGTGTGAAGTCCCCAATCTACACTGGACCCGCGTGGGGACTATAGCTCAAACACTCTCGTGATGAGAGGAGGCCTGGTGCACAGAGTGGGCCTGTTTAGGCTGTTGGTGGTAGTGGTGGTGATGACTTGAGAGTAACATCCCAACACTCTTACGTCAACCATTATCGATTTGTAGAAAATGCATACTAGCTCGCTGCAAGTCAGCAGCCTGCCAAGCTGTTTTTGCCGCTTTTAAACTCCTGAAGTAAAAGTAGAGTGCTAAAAGTTTGACGCTTCTATCGGTATAGCGGTATTCTGATCGAAAGAAAGCAAAAAAAACGGAAACTTTTTACTATGAAACAGGAGAGATAGAACTTCTATATATTTATAAATAATATAAACAGTGCCTTTAACTGATATTGATATGTTATAACGAAGAAAATAATAGTAAGTACCTACAAGTTTCGATGCGAAATAATAAGGATCGCTGAATATGTACGTGCACGCAGTATCTGAAGAGATTCTAGGCACTTGAATTTTAGTTTTTATTCCTCCGACATATTCTTGAAATACACTGTTATAACGGTGCTATTACTAAAATCAATAAAACGTTCAGATTTTACAAATTTATTGTTGAAATCAAATCCGTCGTATCTATAAGTTTCACTATTAAAATAAACTGTACTTTTATTTCAAAAGAAATCTTCGCAGCTTAGTAGTAATACAGCAGAATTAAAAAAAAAACTTGTCATATGTTCGATATATCACGCGACGCTGGTCCACGTAGATATTTAGGTGCTTTCATTATGGGCGCTGAAAGCCCCGCCACTTGATAGATGGCCTGTTCATCGAGAATAATGGGCCATCCAACTAAACTCCGGAATTATTTACCTTGTTCACCACACCGTATGGTTTTGATGCTCAAATAGGGCTTGGAAATTTCAACCTTTTGTATTCCAGAAGTGGATTAGATAAATTTAGTAGAATTTTATATTCACCGCGAGTGTTTCGCTTCGTCTAGATAAAATAAACGTGAAGGTATGAAATATCCGCGCCTCGCGAGATTATAATAAACGTACCATAAAACTTCGTGCCTTTCTCATATCGCCCTAGAAAATTCTGGATAGATAAAACGGTGCCGCCAATCGAATCTCGTTTTCCAATTTGAATAAAATGGCGGGTGACTTTTACAGCTCTAATTAAAGTTTCTCCAGGAATTCACACACATCCTTGAATTTCTTCTCAGATGCGTGCAGGTTTCTTCATCGAAAAGCTCAGTGATAAATTAAAATTTAATTTCGCACGTGAGTAGACTCAGACGCGCGAGCCGGATTCGCACCACTGCAGCACTGACCCTATTTTATATAGTCTGTCGTGTTAGATGGCGAGGTTAGCTGAGTTCCTGGTCAAAAACTTCGTCGTTGAATCGAGCAATGATTTCATAACCGAACGAATTTTTTACTCGCGGCTACTTGGAAGTATCGAATGTGTTTACACAGATGATTAATGTCTCTAGAGCCGCTCATTACGCTGCGGCTGAAAGCGTTCCAATCAGATTGATGGTCGCGGCACGAGAGACAGCTATTAAAAACGTTGAATATTTCAACACGAGATACGAACCGCTAATAGGATTGAGTATTGCACACTAGTAAATGCTAGAGCTTACATGGATTTCATGGTGTAGATACTTAACTTAATACTTTAAATACCACACAGTACCAGTACTCTACAGTACCTACACAATTTAATTTAAGTGTTTCGGAAACCGATATTGACATTTCACCGATATTGGAATTTTCACAAAACGGAGACATTCTAATTGTCTAATAAGCACTAAAGATTTACTACAAATATACTAAATATGAAAGTCCTAATTACCATCCATCGATGAACAACGTAACTCGTCACACAAAAGTACACTGAACAGCAATGAAAAAGGGTCATTTTGTATGGAGAATCCCGAAAGCGACCAGTTTTCATTGCTGTTAAGTGTAGTTGAGACAAAAAGACGACACCGATTTATGAAGAGTGCCAAATTAATGATGCTACTTGCTAGTTAGGTGTCCGTAACAGCAAATAGCGTAATGAAGATAAAATCCCTGAAATTCAGTAAATGAGATAGTTTCGTAACTCAGTCGCACGCCGGAATCCTGGCTCCGCGGCGGATTCCCAATTTAACACTCGGTCGTAGAGAACCATAATGGTGTCGTAAAAATTGTGAGATACGTCTCACAATCAGAGGTGAGATTAGTGCGCCAGCCAAACGACGATGCGCCAGAAAATAGTTCCGCGCGACAAAAAAAGGGTCAACATTTAAAAGGAACCGTGAAGAAGCCGTGGTGGCCTAGTGGTTCGACCTCCGCCTCTCATGCTGAGGGTCGGGGGTTCGATTCCAGCTCGCACCTCTAAGTTTACTTACGTGCGAAATTCAATTTGCATTTATCATGAGGTTTTCGGTGAAGGAAAACATCGTGAGGAAACCTGCACGCATCTGCGAAGTAATTCGAAGATGTGTGTGAAGCCCCCAATCCGCACTGGGCCCGCATGGAGACTATAGCCCAAACCCTCTCATGATGAGGGGAGTCCTGTGCCCAGCAGTGGAACGCAAATAAGCTATAGTAGTAGTAGTTTAAAAGAAACAGTAGATTTATTTGTTCCATCAAATTTGTAATGACGTCGTAACTGAAGGATTTAGAGAGAGACAAAAATTACGTTGTTCTCGAAAATCCGCCGTAGCACAAGTCCGCATCGTCGTAGCAGCAAACGGGAACTAGTGAACGATAGAGAACAAAATGACGTCTTACATCATGTTGCCACCGTTAAAAAATATGGTCGCATTTAGGAGTTTTTTCATTTTTCCTCCGGTCTTACCCCGCTATACCTTAAATAAAGAGACATGTGAGACTATGAGGAAAATAATTATACCATGAATGTTAAATTGTCATTGCATGATTTATTCTAATGTAAATTTAATATTAAAGTTAGTTTTAAGATCAAACCTTGCTGCACCCAAATAGGGTCCATGTTTGTACTGGCTACTTATTTTCTAAGAGCTATGTAATACCTGGTTGTCAAGGAATAAATGATTACAGAATGATTACTGAATGATAGAGGCAGAAACCGCTGATAAAAATAACTTCGCTACTTTAGAAAAGCTTAGGTACGACTGAAATCTTGCTGGAGAGATTAACGTGGAAGACAAGGCAACGGAGAAATGTGTTGGTAGCGCGAAGTACGGGAGCAAAATTGTTCTCAGTTTTCTCGAACGCCGAAGTTTAAAAGACGTCACTAAGAAGACATTTTATTTGTATTTTTATTGCCGTCATAACAGATACCACACTCGGCGCAGCTTTACTTCGACTCGCGCCTATGAAAGTCGCCGGAAATCTTTGAACGCTTTTGTTGATGACGAAGTTCGCTAAAGCTTTTGTGAATGGTCCTCATTTTCACATGATGTTTGTTATGTTTTTTCGCCAAATGTTTCTGTGTATAGCTGTCATCGAGGCCGCTAAAAATATTTGTTTAAAAGCTGAAAAAGTACCTTCTTTGTTAATTGTTACCATTTTAGGTGAAATTGATAACGATAAAAGTTAATTATGGTCCTTAATAACTCACAGAAGAATTAAATTTAGTCATAATTGGATCACATTTCTTGTAATTACAATCTATTGAGAAATCGATATTGTAATTTGTGACTTGTGAACTTTCTGCTGAGTTTGTTTGGCTTTCTTGTTCTCAGCAATGGGCTAGCCAGCGCTCTCTCGTTGCTGAATAATTAAATGTCCAATTTGCTGAATAAAATGATTGAATTGAGAGTTTTTGTACTTTCTAGCTACAAGTCTTCTTTAGATAGAGAAGTTACAAACATATTATAATCAATTTTATTTTTGCATTCACCTTTTTACAATAACGTACACGGGTTACGACCTTGTGAAGGTCGCGGGAAACCGTTGGAAGCGAGTAGTACTCCTGTACTACTCGCTTCCACCGGTTTTCCGTCTGAGCGGCGAGCCTTGGGGGAGGCCTGGTCGCAGTGGACGTCTTTCGGCTGAAATGATGACGATGACACGGGTTTAAAATAGGTAAACCTGAAACTAAAAGTAAAAAAAAAGAACTTTTCTAACACATACGCTATTCTACCTCTACGACTTTCAATATTATGTTAACGAAGTGCGAATTTGCGGTTCTTTGAAACTGTTATGGCATTGGAAAATAAGCATTATTTTTCCAGTGCCGACGTGGCGTAAAATCTTTAGTGCTTATTGATCGCTCTCCCGTGCACCTAACTGCGCGATGCATGTGACTACACCCTCCAACGTTAAAAGGAAATGTAAATGAAAAACGGTTTGGGCTCCACCGATCAAATACTGGTACTCACTGGAACTGTAAATCTACACTGTCTATAACAGATATTTTGTATACTTACTACTAGTACAATTAGTGCCAATCTTCATTACCCCCTTGTTTGTTCTGTGTAGGTAAGTAGTGATCTATGGAGGTTTTTTATTCTCAACGATTTTTATCCTGAATGAGATCACTGGTTAACCGCAATGATAAAATTTTCCTTGTATTAAACTGATATTTTCATTACTAGTCTCTTAAGAAATATATAGTCCCTGTCGTATGTATAGAAAAACAGTTCCTCCTAGGTCACTGGTTATACACTAAGGGCCGGTTGTTTTAAACGTAACTTACGAAGTGCTTACGAATGTCAAATTTTATTTCGTATATTTAACGATGCATTGGCGTATGAGAGCCGCCATTTTTAACACGCTTTTATTATGTCGACCTGTATGTAACTATGTAATGGAATCTTGCAAGTTAAATTTGACCCACTTCCCGATTTCCGATTGAGCTGAAATTTTGCACGAATATGTAAATCGCGTAACAGTGCAATATTATGATGACGTAGAACTGATCTGATGATGTAGCTGAAAGGTGGCCACTGGCCATAGGAACTCCGTAATAAAACTACATAAACCCATCGAATTTGGACTCGTTTGATTTGTCTTGAAGATGAAGGATTTACAAAGAAAAGTACCGTCAGCAATAAAAGCGTGTCCCAAAAATTTATTTTTTGAATAAACTTATTACAGTTATTTTTGAGATCCTGTAAGACACTTGTAAGACATTTTGGAAGATAACTAGGATAGTAATCAAAGCCCCAAACATAGCGTCAACGAATATTCGATATTCAATACAGATATCGAAGTAAACATAATTATGTCGCCGAACGTATAAACATTGATTAGTCGCAATTAGCTAATCAATGTTTGCTCAATGTGGATAATCAATACGAATCATGTTACGAATGTCGTACTGCTGACGTGGCAATGTTGGAAAGACGTGTAAACTGTACGTATACCGTTATTACTACTACTACAGCCTATTTGCGTCCCACTGCTGGGCACAGGCCTCCTCTCACCACGAGAGGGTTTTAGGCTATAGTCCGCAAGCGGGCCCAGTGCGGATTGGGGACTTTACACACATCTTTGAATTACTTCTCAGATGCGTGAACGGTGTTTTCCTTCACCGAAAAGCTCAGTGGTCAATTCAAATTGAATTTCGCACATAAGTAAACTTAGAGGTGCGAGCCGGAATCGAACCCCCGACCCTCTGCCTGAGAGGCGGTAGGTCGAAACACTAGGCCACCATGGCTTATACCTTTATTATGTTGAGGTAATTAATAACGCTAATTAACCAAGACGCAATCTCAGATTAAATATTGTAGGGACGGTCGAAAGCTTGCAAAAGAATGATCTCAAAGTTCGAGACATATGTTCGTTATTTTGTATATTTTTATCGAAATTTTATTGCACATGATATAAATATACAACATTGGTACATATAACATAATATTGTTTTTTGTTTTTTTTACGTGTCGGCTTGCGTTTGACTCTAATCACACCTGATGGAAAGTAATGATAGGGTCTAAGGTGGAACACGCTTACCCAGAAGATGCCAATTCCCTCTAGACTTGAATACACCAAGATTATAGGAACTGGGATACACAAACGCAGGGAGGGAATTCCAAAGTTTAGCAGTCATCATCATCATCATCATCATCATTTCAGCCAAAAGACGTCCACTGCTGGACATAGGCCTCCCCCAAGGCTCGCCACTCAGACCGGTCCTGTGCTACTTGCTTCCACCGGTTTCCCGCGACCTTCACGAGGTCGTCGCTCCATCTTGTTGGAGGCCTACCGACAGCTCGTCTCCCGGTTCGCGGGCGCCACTCGATAACTTTCCGGCCCCATCGGCCATCAGTCCTGCGAGCAATGTGCCCCGCCCACTGCCACTTAAGGCTCGCAATTCTTCGGGCTATGTCGGTGACCCTAGTTCTACTGCGGATATCCTCATTTCTGATTCTATCACGCAGAGAAACCCCGAGCATAGCCCTCTCCATTGCCCTCTGAGTGATTTTGAGCCTTCTTATGAGGCCCATCGTAAGCGCCCACGTCTCGGAACCATAAGTCATCACTGGCAACACACACTGGTCGAAGACTTTCGACTTGAGACACTGCGGCAATTTGGACGAAAAGACACTGCGAAGCTTCCCGAACGCTGCCCAGCCGAGTCGGATTCGACGATTGACCTTTTTCTCGAAGTTGGACCTACCTAACTGGACTGTTTGTCCCAGGTATACATAGTGGTCAACAAGTTCGAGCGCAGAGCCTCCGATTATTACGGGAGTTGGTACAACATGGACATTAGACATGATTTTCGTCTTGTCCATGTTCATTTTAAGACCAACTCGATCGGAAACTCTGCTGAGGTCAGCGAGCATAGTACTGAGGTCTTCCATGGTCTCAGCCATGACTACAATATCGTCGGCAAACCGAAGGTGAGAGATGTACTCGCCATTAACATTGATGCCTCGACCTTTCCAGTCCAGCACCTTAAAAGCATCTTCCAATGCAGCGGTGAACAGCTTCGGAGAGATCACGTCTCCTTGTCTGACTCCCCGCTGCAGTGGAATAGGCTTCGTGGGCTGGTCCTGTAGTCGGACGGACATGGTGGCGTTTTCGTACAAACACTTCAACACTTCGATGTACCGGTAGTCAACTTGGCACCTCTGGAGAGACTGCAGCACAGCCCAAGTCTCGATCGAATCGAAGGCTTTCTCGTAGTCCACAAATGCAAGGCAAAGGGGGAGGTTATACTCTTCAGTCTTCTGTATAACCTGCCGCAACGCATGTATGTGGTCTACGGTACTATAGCCCTTTCGGAAACCGGCTTGTTCGGGAGGCTGGAATTCGTCAAACCTGCGCGCGAGACGGTTCGTAATGACTCTCGAAAACAGCTTGTAGACATGACTCAGAAGTGAGATGGGTCTATAATTCTTCAGCAAGGTGTTATCACCTTTTTTGAAGAAGAGCACCACCACACTTCTGTTCCATGCTCGCGGCGTTCTCCCTTCATGGATGACGGAATTAAACAGCGTCTGAAGGGCCTTAAGGACTGGTTTACCACCCGCCTTCAGGAGTTCAGCTGTAATTCCGTCATCACCGGGGGCTTTGCCGTTCTTAAGCTGTTTGAGAGCCATACTAATCTCGTACAGGCTGACGTCCGGGATATCTTCGGTATAGTGTCGGGTTAATCTAGCTCTAGGGTCTTTAGCTGGATCAGCGACGGGTGTTCGGGTTGTCGTGTAAAGCTGCCCATAGAACTTCTCGACTTCTCCCAACAGCTCGGGTTTGGATGAAACGATCCTGCCGTCTTCGGTCTTCAGCTTTGTCAATTGACTTTGGCCAATAGACAAATCTTTGGCAAATACCTTCGAACCTCTGTTACGCTCAATAGCCTTTTCAATACTGTTGGTATTGAATCGGCGTACATCACGCTTCAGAGATTTCGAGATCTGCCCATTGAGCTGCCGATATTGACAAGCGTCACCTGCAGACTGCAGAATCATTTCACGTCTCACCTCCATGAGCTTTAGGGTTGAGTCTGAGATTTTCTTGGTTCTTGTACGGCGGGTCTTGAAGAACTTGGACCCCACCGTATGAACAGCTTCTACAAACCCGTCGTTGTAATCGTCCACGTCACTATCTAGGCATTCGAACCGGTTTTGAAGTTCGAGCTGAAAGCTCTCGGGGTTTTGGAGCTGGGCCGATGCCGGGCGGAGCGTAGACTTTATCAGTCGTGTTCTCTCAAGCTTAAATTGAATATTCAGTGTGCCTCGTACCAAACGGTGATCGCTCCCAGTTTTAATTGCATTGATCACAGAGACATCACTGAATATTTGCTTCTTCGTCGACATGATAAAGTCAATCTCATTCCTCGTTGCACCGTCAGGGCTCATCCAGGTCCACTTCCTGTGCTCACGTTTCTTGAAGAAGGAGTTCATCATATAGAGTCCCTCCTTCTCCATAAAACCGGCCAGTAGGTGGCCCCTGTGATTTCTGCGCCCTACTCCAAATTGCCCCACTCTCAGCTCATCACCGTCTCGTTTGCCCAGTTTAGCGTTGAAGTCCCCCATAACAACTGTGAAGTGAGTTTTGGAGCTATGCATGGCTCTGGAGATATCCTCATACATAGCCTCCACCTCATCGTCGGAGTGCGTCGAGGTCGGAGCGTATACCTGTATAACCTTC
The DNA here is from genome assembly GCA_963971205.1 of Aethes cnicana. Lineage (NCBI taxonomy): Eukaryota > Metazoa > Arthropoda > Insecta > Lepidoptera > Tortricidae > Aethes > Aethes cnicana. Next base: position 10,010,202 of record OZ020286.1, read on the forward strand.
AACGAATATCGTTGGGTTATTCTGAGTACAAGGCACGCTACCCTGGTCGACACACTCTCGATCTTCACCACGTTGTTTGCGAGGGACTTGTGGACGATAAACCCGACACCGCCCTGGGACTGTTGGTCGCCCTCCCGGAAATAGAACAGGTTACCGGACTTCAGGGTTATCATGTCCTCCCCCTCTCTACGGACTTCTGATAACCCTACGATTCCCCAACGTAACCTGCTCAATTCTTCCTCCAGTTCTAGTATCCTTTCGTCAGTCCGCAGCGTACGGCAGTTGTAGGTTGCCAGGGCCAGGGGTCGTCGATTTTGGTAGCCGGGTTTCTGCCGGGGATTAACTCTAGCACCCCCTGCCCCGCCGTTACCATGGCCGCTACCGGAGCCAGGAATAGCGGGGCCGCCGGGGACTGGGGGTCTGTGTTCCGTTTGTGGCCTCATGTGTCCAATTTTATCCCTTGGGGGGGATTGCCATAGTCGCCACGCTTGGCAGGCGGGTTGGCGACCGCAGTTAGATTTGCGTAGTACGCGGAGGACGCTGCTGCCCGTCCTCCGGTTTATCCCTTATTCGCCTCTTACGAAACCCACGGGAGGAGATGGGGTGGTGCAATTCTGACCCGGCACCACACGGGCCCAAGTTTAGCAGTGCGAACAAGAAAAGACTTAGCGCATCGCTTTGTTCGACTCATGTAGCGAGTGATTCTTGTGCCTAAAAATATCTCCCGGTAACCTCACACGAGTTAAGGATCAAATTCTGCATGTATTTAAACTGGCTAGCCTTTGTCACCGTAAAGTCAATAAACAGTGATTGTCTCGACCTTCTCCGTTACATCAAAATCCAATTCCGCATTCCGTTACTTAATGGACCGTCGAAAATCACGTTTAGTATTCGTACTTATACCGGCGAGGCAGGATGCGGCGCGGAAACATATATCGTGAGTCTAATTTGAATAGGGCTAAGGGTCCGACCTCCTTGACTGAAGGTCGACAATATCACATAAATTACTACTTTATGCGTTCGTTTCCTATATCTTTGCACGCGGATGACCCGAGTGAGGGATTCATAAGTGATCGCTATTTATGATAACGTTACTGCCTGCTTTATGCCGCAGACGCAAAATGGAATCCTCGTATTTTTTTACTTAATGCAACCCTTTTTGGGATATTGGGAGATTTGTTTTTCGTACACGGGGGCGAATATGATGTGTCAATTTACGAAGTTTGTTATACTGGATCGCTTTTTTTCGTTGATGCATAATACTGTGATATTATAGGGAGGTAAAATACCTAATTTTTATCCATCGCTAACGGCCCAGGCAGCACGGCGTCTTCTCATGAAGACACTTATCACGTTTTCCATTTACTCGTAAGATAAATGAATATGAATATTCCGTTATTGAATGAGTGACCGACAAGTCGCAGTCAAAACTATAGTTCTTGTGGACTGTAGGTGAGCGCTGCTAAGAGAGGGTTTCCCAAATTCAAACGGGAACGGGAAGAATGTGACTTAACCGGTTAAGTCACATTTTTCCCGTTTACCCCAGGGTAAAATCAGGAGGCGGCTTTCATTATAAAGGGAACATCGAGCTTTGGGCCATTTTTCAATGGCAGAGTAGTAAGTACAATAAGTAATAACATACTAATATGTGAAATTAACACTGTAACCAAAATTTTAATCAGTTACTGGCAGAAGCTAAAAAAGTATACCTAATTTTTATAAATGGAAAATTGTGTACTATGTAATATAATTGTGTAATAAGACCGCTCTGCCTGCCTGTAATGACACCGTTTTCGAGCAAGTGTCATGATGTACAGTCAGCAGCAGAAGTAGATAAGCTGTCCAGGTGTCCTTCTGCTGCTGACTGTACATAATAATAATAATCCGTAGTAGGTACAGAGGATTACCCAACTTAGAAGGCGCGTGGATTAAGCAAAAATAGAGTCTGCGTCAACGGCATAAGTGCTTCACCGCGCGTCTTCTAAGTTATGTCATGCTGTAGGTACCTTTGGCTCTTTACGTGACTAGTATTTACCATTAGAATGATTGCTTTGGGTTTTGTCAGAAACGTTCGTCCAATCGATGTGACATAGGGATGTAACCATTTGACTTTGTTAGTCGGCCGAATCAGCTTTTATACTATGTACTAACAGCTTCTGTCCGAGGCTTCGCCCTCGTGAAATTCGGTTATCGCGTTCCCGCGGGAATAAAACGTAGCCTAACTCCTATCTTGGAACTCCAACTATCTGCATACCAGATTTCATGTAAATTGGTCCACCTTTTTTAGCGTGAAGAGATATAAAAGACAAACAGACAGAGTTACTTTCTCATTTATAATATTAGTATGGATGACGGACTTAAACCAACATAGGACGATTGTGTGGCCAGCAATGGGACGTAAATAGGCTGTTGTGATTGACACGAAGTCACGGGCAAAAACTAGCACCTACAAATTAAAACAAGAATCCTGTACAGAAAACCGGCCAAGTGCATGTCGGGCCACGCGCAAAGTATAGGGTTCCGAAGTTGACGATGCCAACAGTACTTTTCTAAGACTTATTAGCATCTAGCTAGCCGGTGGTATGACGTGCCCGCCCGACTACCCTGCCGCTCGAGAAAAATCATTGGTTTTTTAATTATTTCATAAGTTGGTCGACTATGACTCGTAAGTTTGTACAGCCTACTTAGCTGTGATAGTTTTCCTTTCAACTACGTTATATATGCTATAACCGTGATTTTTTTCAGCCATCCAAATACCACCATTTAGCTGACACGTGACTCTAACAAAAAATAGCACTTTAAAGCTTAATATTTCACAAACGCATCACTTAATCAAAAAATGGTTTTAACAAACCCACAGTATTTTTTCAAGACCTATTCAACGATATGCCACACCATGGGGTACGCAAGAAAAAAAATACATTGCCACATTACGAGTACGGGAGGTACCCTATAGAAAAATGTATTTCAAAATTTTATTGTACCACTTTGTCAGCGTAACTAATATGTATATTCATGCCAAATTACAGCTTTCTAGAACTAAGCATCTCTGAGCAATAGTGCGGACAGACGGACGGACGGACATGGCGAAACTATAAGGGTTCCTTGTGGACTTCTGAACCCTAAAAATGAAAATTTAAGACGAATTCAAAACGCAAATCAGATATTTAATGAGTGACTATAAATATATTAGAGCATACTTACCTACTTATAAAAAAAGATACTTAGGTATGTACATTCATAGAGACGTCTCAAACCCGAATTTAAAATTCATTGACTTTAAGTTATATTTCTTCGTCTAACTTGCACAACGCCAGTAACCCCAGGTTATCATCTAATTTGAACTTGTTAGGGTTAAACCTAAGTTAAGAGGCTTATCCAAGTTTAGCGGCTTGGTACAAGTGGGCCCGTATCAGTGTCACACCGAATGCGTCTGCGCCTGCGCCTCGCCTGCATGTGTTTGGCATTAGTTCTCGTAAGACCTGTCACATGTCACCCCATGTAGCTTGTGTGACCCGGGCTTTAGAGTTTGTAGTCTCTGATGTGAATGAACATGACACGTGAATGAGGCTTGACGCGCGTTCGGGTCCGGTTTGTGGTTTGAGCCGACTCGGGTGTCAAATCGTAAAATCGAGTAAACCAGTGGTCGAATCGCTTTGACCCAATTTAACCCTATTTTTGAAGGTCGTTTTGGCAGGATATTCAGTCAGTAATAAAGTCGAGGTCATAATGTACAAATAGACAAGAAACCTGTATAATTTGGCCACTAGGAGCGCTGCAATCGCTTGACCCAAACCATCTGTCAACTACGTAGAGAAATATTTGTTGTTATTATTTTTTCTTAAATTATTAAAAAATGCCGCGCTGTGCAGTTCCAGGATGCAATGAGAACATACGACACGTATTTCCGAAAGACTTGGTATGTATCTAGGGCAGGTATAAATTGCATTGGGATGTCTTCATTTTCATCACAAATAACTGAACCAAAATTAAAATTGCGGTCAATATTTAACAATGTTAAACAAATCTATTTAAAAATTTCAACGAAAAGACCCACAAAAATTTGACAGCTGCAGTGTTTGGGTTTTGGTTTGGGTCAAGCGTTTGCAGCGCCATCTAAATCGAGCTTTGCGTATTCAATTCAAAATTCAATCAATTCAATTCAATCATTTATTCAGCAAATTGGCCACATAGGGGCACTTTTACACGTCAGAAAAGAATTTACTAGCGCTTCCTAGACCCATTGCTTGAGAAGAAGCGCCGCAACAAACTCAAGCAGAAGGCCTTTTTTCATAATTTACACATAGTTATAACATTTACATAACATGTATAAAATATACATATCGGTACGTACTACAATTACATTGAAGGGATGTATAGTCCCTAACTTAAACTTAAATCTAAGATCTTAGAGATGTATAGTCTCCAAGGGTCCAGAAAAAAAAATATTATGGAGATGGCCTCCATTGTCAAATAAATATAAATTCCATAGATGTCGACAGTCTCAAAATGTCAATAAATAATGAAATACATCATGTATAAAAGAGTTCATTAATACATGTCAATAAGAACATGATGAGGTCTCTCGCTTAAAATGTTTGACTTAGTAATATATTTAAAGCTAATGATTATTTTTAAACGTCCTTGCAAGCATGAACAGACCGGACCCCATTCTTGTACATTATACCATTTCATTACATATTGTGTTAAGGTGTTTAATTGTGTCAAGGAGGGCCTATGCCTAGGTTAGTGAACGACTTTCGCTTGACAAGGACGATGATGATGAAAGACCAAAATGGTCAAGAAAGTCCAAATATTGACTAGGTAAAAGTAAAATTATGAAATACTAGCTTCTGCCGGCGACTTCGCCCGCGTGGAATTCGGTTATCCCCGATGCGTTTTTCCGGGATGAAAGGTAGCCTATGTTCTTTCCCGGGACCCCAACTATCTCCATGCCAAATTTCATCTCAATCGGTCCAGCGGTTGAAGCGTGAAGAGGTTTTTAATAATATTAAGTAGGGATTAGTATGGATATATATATGGTTATGGTTATGGTTGTGGGCTCTAATATCCGCACTTGGCTCATTTATGTTGAGCCTTTGTACGTTAAAATGCCGACTAGGGATCTAGCCAGGCTAGCTCCGACCAGAAGCGCAGGATTTTCCTGGTATCTCCGCAGGCTTCACGAAGCGACCCCGGTGTCCCGAGGATTTCAGCCCGTTGTGCAGCCACCATCTAGCATTCCAGGACGACATGGGCAGCCGTTTCCTCGGCCGACAGGCATCCCCTACATAGGGGGCTGTCGGTTATACCTATAACATACAAATGTTTGTTAAGTGGACAGTGACTTGCAGTGAGGTTGCCTACGACCGTTCGTAGGGCAGTCCTCTCCAAAGCTAGAAGACGACGTGTGAGTCGACGGTCCGGGTATGGTACATTCTCCCGTGATTGTCTGCATGTGGTGGTTTGTGTCCATTGAGCTCTGTGTTGTTCTATTGTTCTGCGACGCAGCCATGTCCTAAGCTGGTTGAAGGCGATAGGCATTATTGGGTGCGGACCGTGTACCTCTTGGTCTGACCCTCTTCTAGCCAGCTGGTCTGCTGCGTCATTTCCTAGTGATCCACTGCGACCTTTGATCCACTGGAGCGTGATCTGGTTGTTGTGGCAGATCGCTTCCAGTGAGGAGTGGCACTCTAGTATGAGCTTTGAGCTGATGTTTTTGCTATCTAGTGCTCGTAGGACGGCAGCGCTATCAGAAATTATACGTATCTTTTGATTTGTGATTTTTCTTCTGGCTACTGCCTCGGCAGCCTGGGTTATAGCAGCGCATTCGCATTGGAAGATGGAGCTATGCTCACCCAGGGCCATTGATATGTTAATGTTGATATCAGGTGAGTACACTCCGGCACCTGTGCCTGATTTGGTTTTCGATCCATCGATGTAAATGCGTACCTCATGTATGCTCGATTGGTCCTTTTTCTCTTCAACAAGTCTAATATGATAGGACTTGTTGAAGTTGTGTTGTTTGGGTACTTTGTCGTTTGAGGCGCCTATCAGTGGTTCGTATTTGATGGCTTCCTCCATTATTGTACTGTGTGCACCATTTGGTCTTCCCCACAGGCCCAAGGCTTTGAGCCTTATGGCTGCTGAGGCAGCTTCCTGTTGTATGAATAAGTCCAGAGGAGGTAGTCCCAGCAGGACCTCAAGGGCGGCCGTGGGGGTAGTTTTATGCAACCAGTAGTGGCTAGGCAAGCCAGACGTTGAAACTGTTGCAGTTTATCTTTGGCGGTTTTGAGTTTGGTCCTGGGCCACCAAGCTACTGCGCCGTAACTGATAATTGGTCTTATGACCGCAGTGTAAAGCCATATGACTACTCGTGGATGTAAGCCCCAAGTTTTGCCTATGAGTCTTTTGCACTGCCAGAAAGCCCTACAGGCTTTTTCCAGTTTATTCTCGATGTGTTTGTTCCACAGCAACTTGTCATCCAGCAGGACTCCCAGATATTTGACCTGCTTTGATAACGTGAGTGTAGTTCCAAATAACTTTGGTAGCCTACAGTTAGTTGCTGATCGTTTTTTTGTAAACATAACTAGTTCCGTTTTGGATGGGTTCACTGAAAGATCATGTTCAGAACACCATCGTTCGACGATCTTAAGTGCTTCCTGCATCAGGTCGCACAACACTCCCTCAAACCTACCGTTTGCAAGGATTGCTACATCGTCTGCATAGCCAACAGTATAGAAGCCCGCCTCATTTAGCGTCTTAATGAGGTCGTTTACCACAAGGTTCCACAGGAGTGGAGATAGGACTCCACCTTGTGGACAGCCTCTGGACACAACTGCTCGTGTTGTTCCATTTACTGTTACCTGAACAGCTCTTCTTCTCAGCATGGAGTCAATCCAGTGCACTGTGACCTGATCAGCTCCATGGCTAAGAAGAGCTCGGCTTATGCTGTGAAATTGTGTCTTGTCAAAAGCCCCTTCTATGTCAATGAAGGTTGCAAGAGTTGTTGATTGTGTTGATAATGAGAATTCTATCGGCGTCACTATATTGTGTAGTGCCGATTCAGTTGATTTGCCTGAGCAGTAGGCGTGTTGCTGGGCGTGTAGAGGATACGACGCAAGTGCCCTGTCTCTGAGATCTCTGTCACAGAGTCTTTTCATGGTCTTAAGGAGGAATGAAGTGAGGCTGATTGGCTTGTATGATTTGGGATGCGTGTAGTCACTCTTGCCTGGTTTGGGTATGAATACTACCTTTACTTCTCTCCATTGTCTAGGTATAAAGCCATGGAGAAGGCAGGCTCGATATATCTGTACCAAGTGTGGGGTTATGGTGTCCTTGCTCCACTGTAGCAGACCCGGGAATACGTTATCAAGTCCTGCCGCTTTATACGGTGAGAAGCTGTTGATTTCCCAGAGAACCTTTTCTGGTGTAATGATTCTTTGGGCTATGTTAATGTCCTCAACACTTTTCTCTTGTAGAGTGTGTTCGTGGTTTTCTTCTTCCCATGTCGCCGTGTTTTCAACCCGACAACCTGGAAAGATGAGAGGAGGCCTGTGCCCAGTAGTGGGACGCAAATAGGCTGTAGTAGTAGTAGTAACCTGGAAAGTGTGTATCAAGAAGCAACTCACACATCTCCTGATTTGTGGACGTGTAGTTGCCGTCGGATTTTTTAAGGGAGCCTAGGTTGCGATTCGGTTCGCTACTTAAGATGTTTTTGATCCTGGCTGCCTGTGTGTTTGATTCTATGTTAGTGCAGAAGTTATTAGTGGATTAGTATGGATATGGATATTTGAAAACTTCGCGATTCGCCACATCTCTAGTGTTACTACGTAGCCATGCAGAAAAAACATACCTACCAATCTGAGTGTATAGGGTACGAATATGTACATAGTACAATCAGATAGAAAGACAGCTTGACAGATAAAACTCGGCTACAAACCGGATTAACATAAACCACTGCGAATCGCTTTTGTTTCGTCCTTGCTGGAAAATGATATCAGGCATCGTTAAAAATGATAAATGCTGGAGAGATGAAAATTTTCAGGAATACCACGTTTGTCGAACATTGTAAAATGTGAATTATCTATTCTGCTTTTTAAATTTCTTTGCTGTACCATTTTATACCCTGTATTTTTGTATTAAAGGAATAAGAGAGATGAATATTTTGCCAATTGATATTTGTGGTATAGTAAAAAGAAGGTCATTTGTTATCTCTAATATATAAAATTCTCGTGTCACAGTGTTTGAAACCAAACTCCTCCGAAACCGCTCGACCGATTCTTATGAAGTTTGGAGTGTATGTCTGAAAATAGGACGTAAGCTATTTTTCATACCCAAAAAAAAATTCTAAGGCGGTACGAAGTCCGCGGGGTCAGCTAGTTTGTTTATGAAAAGGACTTTTATGACAACTCTAATGGCTTAAAATTGATATCTACTTTACATTAGAAAGACATTTAATTTGAATTTACCACTGAGCTTTTCGGTGAAGGAAAACATCGCGAGGAAATCTGCACGCATCTGCGAAGCAATTCAAAGATGTGTGTGAAGTCCCCAATCCGCACTGGGCCCGCGTGGGGACTATAGCCCAAACCCTCTCGTGATGAGAGGAGGCCTGTGCCCAGCAGTGGGACGCAAATAGGCTGTAGTAGTAGTAGTAGTAGTAGTTAGAAAGACTACAATTTGTACTTACCTACTTATGTAAATATAGCCTAAGACTTTCTTTTTAATACAGTATCGAAAACAACTAAATGAAAGTATTAAATAAAAAAGTTTATCTCAAAAACAATGACTGTATGAATGAATGAATGAGTTTATGTCAAAAATAGTGGAAAAACAAAAACAATAGGTAGTTAAATTCCATGAAAATTATTTTTCCCAATTCAATCGGGTTCATATTTTATTAAAGTAATTAAAGTAGCTGATTGGTTGAACCATACATGAAAGTTTTTAGGCCATACTTAATTCAATAATTATTAATTTCATAAAGAAACGTACCTATTTTTTCAATTTGAAAAAGTATTTCAATAATTTTAAATATTAACGTGGATGGATAATTAATTAAAGGTAGATTCAATTAAATCATTTTGTTCAGCAAATTAAAGATTTAATGATTAAAGATTTTATTGAACATAATAAACAGTTATACAAAATAACAAGTCATTCGTAATCGTCTTTAACGAAGAATTGGCCACATATAATATGCACTTTTACACGACACATAAAGAATTTACCTAATATTTAGAGGTAGACCGAAAACGTTATCTAGAAGAATTGTGTGATTTACCATCATTCACATGATGATTGAAAAGCCCGACAAACATGCAGACAGACCCACCTGCTGGAAAGTACGAGTACTCACCGTTGCCTACAGACATTTGCAACGCGAGAAATAGTAGTAACTAGCTTCTGCCCGCGAGTTCGTCCGCGTGGAATTCGGAAATAGCGTTCCCGCGGGAACATTGGATTTTTCCGGGAGAAAAAGTAGCCTATATGTTGACCAGTGTTATTACCCCATACCAAATTTTGTTGCAATCCGTCCGGTAGTTAAATCCGGACATACATACATACTATAGTGTTTATTTTGTGTTCCGTGTCGCTTCTATAGTCCCCACCCAAGTAACACATTAGCGACATATAGAGCTTATTTTATAGCCTTAAGGGCTACAAGGGTGCTACAATAGCCACCATTAACTGTTACAGCGATACAAAAGGCTTAATAGAGTTTACTACCACTAAAGAGCGTAAAAAGGGTCTATAAGAGAGTTATAATAAGCTTAAACTCGTATAACAGCGACTACAATCACTCTTGTGCAGGTTACGCAGTTAGTGCTATCGCTTTTAGCATGATATAACTCTTTAAGTTCTATAAAGGATATAATTTCGTGCTTTTAACCCTAACAGTGCTATAGTGGTGTCTACTAACTCCTTCAGGTCTATAACAGCGATAGAAGAGCGTCTGTTATCGCTATTATACAGCTGAAGCCTGCTGCCTTACAGGCTATAGTGATTATTACCACCCTAAGCTCTAAAGAAGAGCTTTAGTTGTAGAAGAGTGCTAGCGAACTCTTTTGGAGTTAAAAATACTTCTATAGCGCTTAAAGTGATATAAAACTCAATTATATCACTTTGGGTGCTACAAGAGAGATTTCTGGAACTGTTATAGAGCCATGAGTGAGTTATAGCGCCTTTGTGCAGGTATAGGAGTTAAAAGCCACTCATTTGGCGGCCCATACAGGTCCGCCATTTCTATTGAAGTAATAAATAAATAAAATAATCTACATTACACACAAAACATTACAAATGACCTATAGAATTGTTAAATGTTTAAGTATACAGCATAGACACGGAATGCCGATGTTCTTTTATAAAGAAAATGAATCATTAAACTTATTTTTATCGGATATTTACATATTTGTAACAATGCTCTACACCAATACATTTGTTATGATTCTGCAAAAAGCCACTAAAATGAAAGCCCTTTCAGAATTTGATAATAATATGTATAGTATTTCACAGTAAACTTACCTGCGCAATTGATTTCCTGTGGAATCACAAGCTCACTCACGAAATGTAAAGTACCTTAATTTAACTTCACTTTCAGCCATTAAATTATCACAAGACACTTTACAAATGCAACAAAACTATAAGCTGTCAAACTAAAATATTCTTCGATATAACCTTATGTATATATCGCCACTTTAAGAGTTTAAGCCGTTCATTTTGGAGTATAGTATCGCTTTCAGAGCTAGTAATCGCTGTTGTAGCGCCGTTGTAGAGCTTTAAGTGTTAGTAGTAGCTATTGTAGCGCCACTCTAGCACTAAGAGCGATAGTACCGCAACTCTGCCACTTTAAGCTTTAATTATGGAGTATTGTATCGCTTTAAGAGTTAGTGACCGCTTTTGTAGCGCCATTGTAGCGCTTTAAGTGTTAGTGGTTGCTATTGTAGCGCCGTTGTAGCACTTTAAGAGTTAGTGACCGCTTTTGTAGCGCCATTGTAGCGCTTGATAGTGGCCACTAACACTGTTATAGCGCTATTATAGCACTTAAGGCGCTAAAAAGTTATGCCAAAATGGCGCTATATCGGTGCTATATCGGCTTATAGCGCCGATATACCACCTATTCTAGCGCTCTTCTAACACTGTTAGAGTTAGTGACCGCCATAATACCACCCTTATAGCACTCAAAATTAACTCTTAGTGTTACTTGGGCATGACTTGATAGTTTCTTTTAATTTTCAAATTTCAGACCCGACTTCTTATTCTCCAGATTTATTATTAGTTTATCCATATTAATATTACAAATGCGAAAGTAACTCTGGCTGTTTGTCTGTCTGTTACCTCGTCACGCTTCAACCGCTGGACTGATTTGGATAAAATTTGGTATGGGGATAGTTGGAGTCCCGGGAAAGGGCATATGCTACTTTTTATACCGGAGAAGCCCATAGTTCCCGTGGGAGCGCGATAACCGAATTCTACGCGGGCGAAGTCGCGGGCAGAAGCTAGTTAGTCTATAAATTAATAATAAGTCTGTAGAATAAGAAGAAAACTACCATCTATCTATTAGTAGAAGTCTTTTCGTCACGTTTCCTCCCGAACACATAATAGTACATTACACACCTAGGGCGGTCAAGTAAAGAAAGTCTCAGATCGCGGGTAATTGAGGCCCGAGCCGGAGGCGAGGGCTATAATCTAGCGGTCTGAGGATTTCTTTACAACCACCCGTGGTTAGTATACGATTTTACGTCACCACCTGGCCGTGAAGAGGGATTTTTCGTAGCGCCCAAGGGCGGTAAATCCCGCTTTTCGGCCTGGTGTGACGTAAAATGATTTTACATAATAATAACTCGTTAAATCCTTGTTCCAGTGGTAAAAAGCAGTATACGTCACCAGACCACGTCCCCGCTGAGCAGGGTGGGTCCCACGGTGTCGCTTCGGGACCCGGAGCCCGACTTCGCAGGACCCATACAGAATGTCACCGTGGCCATCGGCAGGGAAGCCGTGCTGACGTGCTCTGTGCTCGACCTTGGTGATTTTAAGGTACTTGTATAAATCCGTGGTGGCCTAGTGGTTCGACCTACCGCCTCTCATGCATAGAGTCGGGGGTTCGGGGGCGTTTTCACCATTCTAATTAAGATCATGGGCTAATAGTCCCCACGCGGGGATGAAGTGTGGATTGGGGACTTCAAACACATCCATGAACTACAGCACGGAATGTGTGGAGCATGATCTAAATGAAAAATAGTGATCTCATTTTACAGTCGATTTTAAGTGTAAATCTTTTATATAAAATTCTCGTGTCACAGTGTTTGTAACCAAACTCCTCCGAAACGGCTCGACCGATTCTTATGAAATTTGGAGTGTATGTTCAGTAGGTCTGAGAATAGGACGTAAGCTATTTTTCATACCCAAAAAAAAATCCAAGGCGGTACGAAGTCCTCCGTCACTATGCGGCATGAGGTAAAACCCTTGGGTTTTTCGACGGTAGTCCGGGCAGTTTGGGCCAACTGCCTGGGAGTCCGTCATACCCGTCCTGGTCCCCCGGCCGGACGAGATGCGTAAACGCATTTTCCCAAGGTTAAAAAAAAGGCGGTACGAAGTCCTCATATAACTATCAATTCGTGAAGACGTTAATTACAAAATTCCAAACCCGGAGCCCGACTTCGCAGGACCCATACAGAATGTCGCAGTCAGCCATCGGCAGGGAAGCCGTGCTGACGTGCTCTGTGCTCGACCTTGGCGATTTTAAGGTGCCTGTATAAATCCGGAAAAGCCGCGGTGGCCTAGTGGTTCGACTATAAAACATTTCCCAAAATTGGCATTTTGTAATTACCGTTTTCACGAATCGATAGTTATAAAATATTTACACTTAAATTCGACTGTAAAATGAAATCACAATTTTTCATTTGGATCATGCTCCATGTAGGTATTATTAAATATTAAGTAAGGATTCACAATCAGCCGGAAATAAAGGGCCTATCGAAACGGGTGCCCGAAAAACTCGGGCACCCGTTTGGCGCTCAGTGAATTTGACACTTTTAAGTCTTATAGTCGTGTTAGGTTTACTTTTGTATAAAATATTTATCTTGACACATATTGTAAAGAAAGAGGCGTCATTAGCATATTGGAACGTTTTTTCTAATGTCAGTTTGCTCCATATATTTTGACATATTCTGTTAGGCACTGTTCGTCCATATTTTATCATAGGTCAATGCCAGTAACAGAACAAAGTAACATGTAAGTAAACCGTCTATTAACACGTTCTCAAAGGGAAAGTTTCATTAGCTACAAACCCCTAAGGAACGCTCAATACGTCTTACGCGTCCTTTCTCAGACGGGCCTAGTCCTGTCTCAGACTGAATTTGGTCCTTCAGTTAAGGCCTGTCTGAACAACTTGTTAATCCTACCTACAGAGTTACGTAGTTACTTTAATTAAAGGGATGTTGCGTAGCTTCCACTCCGATTCCGAAAAGTCGAAACTTCCGATTGACATTACACATCCGACTTCGATTTCGGTTCCGATACTTTCTATCGGAGTTTTTAATCGAAGTAAGTAGGTACAGTAGGAATACATAGGTAGTAAATTCTTTTAAATAAATTTACAAACGATTACGGCCGGATTGGTCCAGATGGTAGTGACCCTGCCTTCTGTTCCGATGGTCGCGGGTTCGAGTCCCGCTCGGGGCAAACTTTGTGTGATGAGCACGAATGTTTGTACTCGGGTCATGGATGTTTAGTATTTATATATGTATAGCTTCTGCCCGCGAATTCGCCCGCGTGGAATTCGCTTATCGCGCTCCCGCGGGAACTATGCGTTTTTTCGGGATGAAAAGCCTATGTCCTTTCCCGGGACTCCAACTACCTCCATGCCAAATTTCATCTCAATCGGCCCAGCGGTTGAAGCGTGAAGAGGTAACAGACAGACAGACAGACAGAGAGACAGACTGAGTTACTTTCGCATTTATAATATGGATTAGTATGGATGTATTTCTCTATATAAGTTTTTTTTTTTTTACTTTATTGCACATAAAGAAAACTTAGTGTACAATAGGCGGACTTAATGCCTTGAGGCATTCTCTACCAGTCAACCTTTAGGCAAAGCAAAAAATGGTTAGGGGCGGCGCCAAAAAACCCAACATTACTGAATATATTTATATCGTTGTCTAGCACCCATAATACAAGCGTCGCTTAGTTTGGAGCTAGGTCAATATGTGTGATATGTGCCAGGATATGATTGTTATTATTAAACATACACCTACTAATTATCTAAGATTCTATTCTTTTCAATACCTATGCTGGTGTTGTTTCGTTTTAATTAGAAAATTTCATCTTTTTTTTCTATCAATATTGTTGCATCTGCCCTTAACTAACGCAAACACGTGTCTCCGGTAATTTTTCCTCAAGTTCCGACTTCGGTTCAGATTAAACGACCTCCGTTATATCCCCACTCTATTTACGCCGTGTTTACCGTGTACACAAATTAACAGACTGTTGGTGTTACCCTATTCTTCAATCCAGAAATAGTTTGGAGCTTGTTCAATCACCTCTGTAGTCTGTCTCGTAAACGGTTCTTAACTGAGATACGTCATTGTAAGTTGTAAAGTTACATTTGATGACTAGCTTCTGCCCGCGACTTCGTCCGTGTGGAATTCGTCCGTGTCGAATGCCTTTAGGCATTAAGTCCGCCAATTGTATACATTTTGTATGTGCAATGAAGTTTAAATAAATAAAAAATAAAAAAATTCGTTTATAGCATTCCCGCGGGAACTTTGCCTTTTTTCGGGATAAAATGTAGCCTATAAGTTGACCAGTGTTATAAACTACCCCCATACCAAATTTTGGCGCAATCCAGTCGTTTTCTAGTTAAATCCGGACATACATACATACATACATAAAAAAAATCTAAAAAACGTTATTTTGTGTTCAGTATTGTTCTTTATAGTCCCCTCGACTTGATAGTTTCTTTTAATTTTCAAGTTTCAGACGCGACTTCTTCTACAGACTTATTGTTAGTATAGATGATGATACAATACATACTTATAAGTATTTAATACTTGTCGTTCCCGTGGAAATATCGGGATAAAAGTATCCTATGTTATTTTCAGGGTCTCAAACTTGATAGTTTGAGACCCTGATGATGATGATGATGATGATTAGGTATTGTGATCAATACCTCATCATCATCATTATTTCAGCTGAAAGACGTCCACTGCTGGACATAGGCCTCCCCCAAGGCGCGCCACTCAGACCGGTCCTATGCCACTCGCATCCACCGCGATCCCGCGACCTTTGCAAGGTCGTCACTCCATCTTGTTTTATGACATACCTGATTTCATCAAAATCGGCCAAGCAAACGAGGACGGAAGTATGGATAGTAGCCAATATAAATTGGTTGTGAAAGTTAGATGAAATGTCCGGTGAATTTCAGGCATTGCGTGGAAATTTGTACGTTAAAATTTACACAAATATGTTTTCTATGTATACGTAACATTCATTTCAGTCTAATGCGATGTATGTTTTTTTATCGACAAGTTTTTCTCACTCCATCTTGTTTTATGACATACCTGATTTCATCAAAATCGGCCAAGCAAACAAGGACGGCAGTATGGATAGTAGTAGAACAAGCTATTTGGTTGTGGAAGTTTGATGAAATATCCGGTGAATTTCAGGCATTTGCGTGGAATTTTGTACGTTAAAATTTACTCAAATACGAGTATCTTTTCAATGGATACGTAACATTCATTTCAGTCTAATGCGATAATAGGTTTTTTATCGACAAGTCTTTCTTTCTAGGTTTAATGAAAGTCTCCGTGTTTTCAATAAAACCAAGTACTTACCTTTTTACCTTAAGAATAAGACTAACCCCAAGCTCGCGCTCCATCGACATCGGAAAATACGCCATTCACAAACTTTTCTATAGATAACTCCTTAAAAGGAATCCAATCAGGTCCGATGGAGCGAAAGCCTTTAAAACAATATTTTCCTGATCCTAAATAAAATTGAGAAGAAATAGTAATATTTGGATTACTCTAAATTACTTACCTAACTGAAAATTTTGTATTTACATTATAATAATTCAAAACACCGTTACGTGTGAAAAAGAAGAACGTGTCTGACTCTTGTCACAAATTGAGAAATAAAAAAAAACGAGAGAGCATCTCCACCTCCTCCTTTTTTGAAGTCGGTACCTATTTATTGAAGACGTGCACTGCTGTACCATAGGCCCTAATTGTTATGTTCAAGTAGGGTTGTAAAATGAACCCTACTAGAAGATAACAAATTGAACTATAGGTAGATGTTGGAAATGGTGGGTTTAAAGTACATTTTCGCCATTCTTATTAAGATTATGGGCTAAAAGACCCCACGCGGGCTCAGTGTGGATTGGGGGCTTCACACACATGAATTACTTACTTCGCAGATGCGTGCAGGTATCCTCTCGATGTTTTCCTTTACCTAAAAGCAATGTGGTGAATTAAAATTAAATTTCGCACATAAATAAACTCAGAGGTGCGAGCCGGATTTGAACCCCCGTCCATCTGCATGCGAGGCGGAGGTCGAACCACTAGGCGACAGACTATAACAATACAACAGCAAGGAATGCATGGGGCATTGATCTAGAAAAATTGTGATTTAATTTTACAGTCGATTTTAAGCGTAAATATTTTGTAACCATCAATTCGTGAAAACGTTAATTACAAAATGCCAGTACAGTTTTGGGAAATGTTTTATAGTTTTATAATGGAAGTTCAAAAACTGATTTGTTAATTACGACCTTACATGATGAGCTAACGCCGCGGTGATATTTCCGATGAAATACGCGGAGGGCTATCGAATGAATTTAAGTCATAGTACATCGGTGCATCTTCTACCATCTACTCATCCACACTACTTAGGGTTGATTCAAACCGTCCGTTAAAGTTAACGTTAGCGTTAAATATTTTACTATGGGACAAAATGACGTTTCTGTATGGAATGACAGGGCATGAATCAACTCACCCTGAGCCTAGGATTCAAGAACAGTTGACGGACTCCTGGTCGTTAAATATGGCCGCCGAGCTGTCATACCATACAGAAACGTCATTTTTTTCCATAGTAAAATATTTGACGAGCGCTGCTTAGGCGGTTTGAATCAATCTACCCTTAGAGATCTTCTACTATCTAAAGTCCCGCGCCTTCACGTTTCAAAACGCTGCAATTTTTTCATTATTAATTGAAAAGCACCACCAACACTCTCAACGCATAGTTGATGGCTGTCTCAGCACGCACACATGTGTTGAGAGTGTTGGTGGTGCTTTTAAATACATTGAAGCGTTTTGAAATGTGAAGGCGCGGGACTTTAGATAGAAGAAGATCTCTACACGCTTACTTAACTAACGATACCTAACAAAAATGAGAACGCGAATATCATATTCATATATGAAAACACTCGAAATCAGCCTAAATCAAATATTTAAATTAGGCAAGTATTAATAGGACTCGAGAGTAGAAGTCGAGTCCTACGTCGAAATGGAAGCTTAACCCTTCGACCGCCACACCAATTGCTAATATTTAGCGTCAATTTGAACTCTACTAGCATTACCTAAAGTACATTTTACGGTATAATTTTAGTCGTCTGTGTTCGACTGTGGAAGTCCGCCTTAACTAAATACGGCTCATTAATAATTTTCATCAGTCAGTGAGGAAACAGACAAATTGATGTTCATAACCCTTGTAATTGAAAACATCCCGGCGAGGGAAACCCGAGCCAGCCGGCTATAATATCCAGTTTTAACCGGTTCCCGTAGAAATATAGGGATAAATAGTTTCCTATTCATCCAAATCGGCCCAGTCGTTTCGACGTGAAGATAGGACAAATAAACACACTTTCACATTTAAAAATTATAGTTGGTATGTATTCTTATAGAAACCTATTTTTATTAAATGAGAGTGGCATCCATACTAATATTATAAATGCGAAAGTAACTCTTGTCTGTCTGTCTGTCTGTTACCTCTTCACGCTTTAACCGCTGGAGAAATTGAGATGAAATTTGGCATGGTGATAGTTACATAGGCTACTTTTTATCCCGGAAATACGCATAGTTCCCGCGGGATCGCGGTAACCGAATTTCACGCGGGCGAATTCGCGGGCAAAAGCTAGTCATTGATATATTTTTTACTAGACTTTGATATATTTTTACTTTAAACCTCAGATGTTATTGGTAAATACGTACCTATAACCCGATTCCTGATCTCCATCTTTGCGTTAACGAGCCTGCCAAACATTTCTGGCGGCGGCGATGCGTGCATTTTAACTGTCATACGCAGTTACGTTATTTTGCCTTCGTTCCTCTCTGATTTTTTTTCTATTGATCTGTTTCGGAACATGAAGAGGTAGGTATTTTTTATCAATTTTCTGTGTAGTTGAATACTCTCCAATCTCGTAATTATCGATATTTACTTATATCTTATTACTAGCTTCTGCCCGCGAATTCGCCCGCGTGGAATTCGGTTACCGCGCTTCCGCGGGAACTATGCGTTTTTCCGGGATGAAAAGTAGCCTACGTCCTTTGCCGGTCCATTTCATCTCAATCGGTCCAGCGGTTGAAGCGTGAAGAGGTAACAGACAGACAGACAGACAGACAGAGTTACTTTCGCATTTATAATATTAATATGGATTAAAAAAAGGATATTATTACAACGGAAGACAGAAATTTAAATTGCGTATACCTTTACAAAATCATGTCTTATTTGTATGAAGTCTCTACTATTTCACCAACTTGAAAATTTAATTTCCTTTAATCGGATGAACGGATCTCATACAAGGATTATCTCATTATTTTTATAATCTCAGCCCTACCCATAAGTCGACTACCCGGCGCCGGCGCGTGGGGATTGCCAAGCCAAAATCAAACAAGCTCTACACCAGATTACGCAGTAAGGCCAGTAAGCCTGCACACAGAGATGATATTCAAAATCCTACGTGAACCCTACCTTAACTGTTTTATATTCATTCTAAGATACCCCAAGAAGCTTAGCAGCGTGACTTTACTTAGGAAAGTTTGTCTTTCTTAAGAGTGAATCTGAGTAGATGAGCTTGGTAAGTTATACTTACACTAGTTTTAAGCGGTTTAAAACTCTACCCTAACTTGACAAGTCATTCTGAACTTAATGTAATATGCTCACTTGAAAGTTGCTGGTATAACTTGGTGATTGCGTCCAGATGTTCGGATCTCCTTCGCGTTGTAAGATATGCACAACTTTAAATAGGTACCAAAGCATTTTTCTCGTAAAAAATTTAAACACCGGTTGCTTTGTAACTTAATTCTGTTGGCGTCCAGTTACGTTCGTTGTTTCCGCAATGGTCTTTTAATTTAGAGCCGATTTTTCAACGTCAGATAAAGTAAGTAAGTACATAACACTTTATTGTACAAAAACACAGTTGTAAAGTTTATTATTCGAATAGTTTAATTTATTCCAGCCTAAATTAAATAAATGGACTACCTATTCGAAGAATAAATTTCATCCGGAGATTGAAAGATCGGCCCCTGGTTAAATATCTTTTTTATTCGAACACTTTGTAGCCACTGTGTACCTCTATACTTTTCACAAAATATTAGTCTAAAATTCTAAATGTATGTATGTATTGTATGTAGATACATAACTGTACTCACTATTTTTTATTTGACAAAGTCGCGGACATACTCAGCTCTTCAATTCGGGTGGAAAGATTTGCGTATTTAAAACCCCAAAAGCTTTCGAGCTTGAAATAAACGATCCTTATCCGACGCAAATATTTTATCCCCGGATTTTGCTCCTTTCATCTGTTTTTTCTAGAGAGTAAATATATACCTACCTAATATTTTATTGGCGGTCTATAAGTGTCTCCTTGTGACAAATGAGTTTCTTTTCTCGTAACAGCTATCGATCACCGCGTACCGCAGTACTTAAAGTTGGTCATGCCGCTTTTCACCGAAATTACCCCCACAATCATACGTTTGCACAAATTTTAAGAAGATCCTTCGTTTTCGCGTGC
This sequence comes from Aethes cnicana, assembly GCA_963971205.1. Taxonomy (NCBI): domain Eukaryota; kingdom Metazoa; phylum Arthropoda; class Insecta; order Lepidoptera; family Tortricidae; genus Aethes; species Aethes cnicana. The sequence goes on from OZ020286.1 coordinate 10,030,213, forward strand.
ATCAAAACTGAACCAGAATCATCAAAATCACTTCATATTCGGCGGAGTCATTTCGTAACACATGCGGGTAATTCTCAGCATAAGTTAATTTTGTGGGGGGGTGGTCATTTTTCGCTTATTTTCTTAAATAACTCGAAAATTATTGACCAAAAAAGAAATGAAAAAAAAATATATTTGAGAGCCTCATAAGAAGTACTTTCATTTGATATGTCAGACGATGTAGTTTGAAGAACTTCATTATTATTTTTTCAAATGTAGCCCCCAAAAATAGGGTCTATGTTTAAAATTCATTTATTTTCGTTACAAGTCTGTCTTCTTTAGGCCACAAACTTACATCTACGTACCAAATTTCAACTTAATCGGTCCAGTAGTTTCGGAGAAAATCGACTGTGAGAGACGGACGGACAGACACATGACCGATCCTATATGGGTGGAGTTTTTTAAATAACACTTCTTTGATGAGACTTTGCTCAAATATAACCGACATCATGTCAACTAAATATACAAATTGAGCGGTCCCATTAACAGTTACTAATTTTCAAAATACGTTATGTCACGAAATTTAAAATTGTAGTTTAAAATGTTTGATGACCACCAAAATTTCAATCAGTCACCAAAATAAGGAGGAGTAAAAGGTACCTACAAAAAAGTTACTTACAGATGAATTAGAAAATCTAATATTTTGGATGCCGGTAAAAAACCTGATCAGCCGCGGAACTTCCTCAGTTACACTTGTTACTTATTAAACAGACAGAGAATTACTATCGCATCTATGGTATTAGTATAGACATGAAAAATTGAAGGCACTGCCACGTCAGACGTTCTGATGAACAGAAAAAAAAACACAATTACGACGAAACCAAGACGATGTGATCAGTCAAAGCGGGATTAGGGGAAAAACACGTTTTCGCGATTCCTTTTTATGATATTAAGTACGGAAACAAAAACATTTGCTCGATGAAAATATTGAACGAAGTTTCAATTTTAAGGTGTGATGTGTGTTCTGTTGTTGTTTATCCCACTTAAGATGTTCGTCAAAGTCCGTTTTCTTTAGGTTCAACTGGATAGTTTTTATACAATTCTATTGCTCAAGTTTTGGATTACGTTTCACTATTAGGACCACTTAGGACCTTGTGGGTTATTCGGTCACTCCGTTATAGCTAGTATCTTTAGGACCGAGATTTGCTTGGGTGTAAAGTATAGCAAAAATTAGTTTACCCAGATATTATTATGAGACCTATTTACTGGGTTAAGGGAAACGTTGTGAGCTGCATCGCTAACAACATTAATTCCACTATTTTTTACCACCACAAAAAAAAACCTAAAAAAACATTAGGTATCTTCTTTTATACGAGTGTCACAACAAAATATGTCAAGTACTTTTATAATTATTTTAGTTTTATCCTTTACATTCGTTTTTTATATCAAACTTTTATATACATCCACAATTATGTGGATGTATATCCACTCGGTGAAATCTTCCATATGGTCAGCCAACAAAGAAACAATCAAACAGATGGATTTACCTTACTTTTTCCTTATCACTTTCTGTTCAAATATTATGGGTTACATAAATATAGGTAGTCAATGTTCAATATTTTATATTATTATTTTAGGAAAACTTGCAGCTATGTTATACAAAACGGTAGGTAATACAGAAAATCTATGGTAAAAATTAGCCAGGAACAATATCTATATTTGTATATAAAACTCTTGCATTACTGTCCAAGTGACTGACAGACAACGCACAGTCTGAAATTTGTCATGTACTGATCGTATCATATGTTCCTTAGGTAGTGTAGGGGATCGCAGAGAATAGATAGTCGAAGGGAACGGGGTAAAATGGGACCCACGAGAGTTATACCGCGGCGTAGGAGACGGCCAGTATAATAATAAAGGTGGAAAAAATACTAATAAATAATTTAAATATCAAAGAAAACAAACGTGTAACTTGATGGAGGTAGCGTAAATACACGATGGAAGTAAAATGAAATTCTTTAAAGAGGCTTTAAAGTAAATTGTTGAACACGATTATTTTGACAAATTTATTTTCACAAGACGATGTTTTTCTTACTGATTGAAAATTTTAGAATATTTTTTAAATATTAGAATGTTCGGAAGTGTTTTGCTTTTAACTTTTTATTCAACATCAGGAACCTATTGGAAATTATCGACTACTTACTTATTATAACATTGACAATAAAACTAATAATTTAAGTATTATTTCTTAAATTGTTAGCAAATTATTTGAAGATATATAAGATATCAATGCTATCTTAAATTAAATAATCACTAGTCTAGACACAGCACCGCCTTTAGGTAACAAAACAGGAACACTTTTGAATTACTTGTGCCATATCTTGTCAACTTGGAAACAAGTTTTAGTAATTCCTTAAAGTTCTATTTGGGTTGTAAAAATAAAGCTAATGCTGTAAATGGTTTGGAAATTCAGTTGCACGGAGCGACTTGCATTTAGCGAGCAAGCGGACGTTAAACAGGCTAGAGGTTAATGCCATTAGGTTTGTACTCTATAGATTAAAGTAGTTTCTGGGTTAAAATAGAATAACATACAACATGAATGATATTATGGAACGGCACATATGCCAATGAAACTAAACTATTTGCTTATAAAAACATTTCATTGCAATTGGTCTGCATTTAACTCAGGAATCTACCGACTGTAAAGCATCGACCATGACATTAATTACATTGACAAAAATATGTTTACCATAAATATCATTGTATCAAAACTTTAAGCATTTTTACTTTAAGTATTATTATATTTCTTAAAAACATCGCATTGGTCGTGAGCAAGACAATTCATAGACACCAAACAGAGACGTCGCCAAATAACTCGATTATCTTTTCCTCACCCTGCGCAATAACTTTTCTTGACTCATAATACCTAGCTAAATTTATGCTAGCGGTAATTGTAAATCGCGGCAGGATGTATTTACTAAATGAGCGCGCAAATTCAGACGTCTGCCCCAATTTGTTTCCAATCCCGACAGGGTCCCACACTCTGATCCTTTATCGGACAAACCAGCTCAGCACCGCTCTGTGTCCTTTTCCGACGCACCGAGTAGCCAATTTCCGTGAGCGAGACGGGGCATCGTGCCATTTTATCCCTTAGCAAGGCCCGGGTCCCGGCGGAACCAACCAACCGTCAAATTCATTTGCATTTCATCCAGCCGTTATCTCATTACGATATGCTGATTTTCCTTCAGCTCATCAGTCTCTCAGAAATAATTCATAAGACTTTCGGGAAACACCGCGTTCACAGTTTGACGCGCCGTCAATACATATTTATTTATGGTAATGTTTATTGGTTTTTCTTTACCGCTGACAGGATTTGAATCAAGTTTTTATGAAAATTGTATTGTTCAGGTAACTTTAATTATTTTTTGTAGTTTATTAAATAGATGCAAGCGAATGTTATTGGCGCACATTTATTATTGAATAACATAACTTGTAGACCGTACAACATTTATCCATAAAAGCATTTACTTTGTTTAACGTTCAATTGCTCTTAGCTACTTATATCATGAAATACAAAGTTATACAAAATACTATAATACTTCTTTGAATATTTCGCTTGGAATTCAAAATTACACAGTAAAAGATAGAGTTATGGAAAGTGTTAGAATTCAGAGCAAGCCCTCGCAAACCGCTAAGACTTGGCAACCAACGGCGGTGTAAAATATGAATTGGAGACGAGTATTTCATCTTCTTAAACATTTAATAAAATAACAGTCATTACGTAAATTCACGTGGAGCTGTGAAATAATTACATTTGTATAACAAACAAATTGAACATTGTTTATGTTTGTTCAGTCACGTTTCGTTATAATTGAAACACATTAAGGAATACGACGGATGGCTTTAATGTTTGAACACGGCGTGTATTTAACGAAACAGTGCTACATGTCCTTTGTTTTCAAAAGTTGTTTATCAACGCCTCCAAAAACATAGAGTTTCTGAGCCTGCCTCCGCACACAAAGCGGTTACCGTTCGTGTTCCTCAACGTATTTGGGAACGAGTTTTGCTATTTATTAGTAACTAGCTTCTGCCCACGACTTCGCCCGCGTGGAATTTGGTTATCGCGTTCCCGCGGGTACTTGGCGTTTTTCCGGGATAAAAAGTAGCTTATGTCCTTTCCCGGGTTCCCAACTATCTCCATCCCAAATTTCATCTCAGTCGGTCCAGAGCGGTTGACGCGTAAAGAGGTAACAGACAGACAGACATACTTTCGCATTTATAATATTAATATGGATATGGAATAACTGGATGGGAAATCAAGAAACACTTACACATTCAATATTAACAACAAGTCTAAGTATTTGAAATAAAAGGAGCTCAATAAAAGAAAATGTGAATAGAAGTAAAACTGTGGAATGAGGTTTTAACTGTGTATAAAGCTCTTTAGGTCGGTCGGTTCAATCGAATGGCCTTTTTTCAGGAACCTTGAATCGTACTAAGTTAGGTGCTTAAAAGTCTATTTAGTTCGGTAGGGGGTTAAGAACGGCTTTCCATCGATCAGCGCCCGGTGGGCGGAATTCATAAAGCTTACACGGATCACTACTCTAGCCCTCCTTTTAGATAACTCGCCTTTTTTCCCTTATCAAGAGTTTGCCACGTGTTCCTCGTCGATCGCCCTGTAGGGGTAAGTATTTTACCTGTTGTGTGGACGCTTGTACCTTTGGACACTGTCGTTATTACAAAAACTACTGAGCACAGAGAAAAATGAAGTACTCATTCGAAAAGCATTTTTCTCAAATGGTAACACTGTGATTTTAGTAAATGGAAGTAATAGTTTATTGGAAGTAATACCTTAGTCTATCAGGAAGATTATTAAAAAGTATTGGACACGTATTTTTTCTTTTTTCACGTACCTAATCAAACTTATATGGAGATATATTGAGTTGAAATGTTGCGTGACTTCACGGTTAGGCACGATTTATACCTAACGGTGACGTAGTTAGCCCCCACTCTCCAACTTTAATGCGTTTTAACTTAGTCATTCTTTGTTAATTTGATAAAACAAAAAATACGTGTCTAATATTTTTTTATTACCTGACTGACGGACTAATTAGAATTTCCATTTCTTCACCATGTCGTCATCCCTATTGTGCCTTTTCGCCTTTACAAAGTTTTTGTACTGTAAAGTGAGATTTAAAGAGGATTTTGAGCTTGTTTCATCACTACTCTAGCCCTCCTTTTAGATAACTTGGCTTTTTTGCCTTATCAAAAGTCTGCCACGTGTTTACTCGTCGATCTCCCGTAGATTGTTTCAATAAAAATCCATACCGACATGCGATGACGTAAATTAATTATATTTTAATGACGCTTTTGTAAGTTTTCGCTTCAAAACGGCTCTCCAGTTAACGTTCGGAATTTTCACAAGCGGCCTTTTTAATTTTAATTTTATGACAGTAAATTTAATCTCATTGATTTTGTATTTATTCGTGAGATTGAGTTTCATACGTGTTATTCGATATGAAATAGTAGAAAGTACTTCCTTACATATGCACGCAACATATTAGATATCTACATAATGTATTTATTTATTTAATATGGTTTGCCAACAGGTACAATACCATAGCACATGCACAAAATGAACGTTTAGTACGATAACATCAAGAGTATCCACCTAATTACTGGCAAACGCAGCATGCATTATAAATCTTTCTCTAATTTTTTTTTAACGGTTACCGTAAAAAAATACCAATTAACCATTTCAAATGAACAATGGAACATGCACGATGGTAAACTTAAATACTCATTACCTATTAAGTATTGCATGCTGGAAACTGGCTGATTGCGGGCGGTCTGCCATTAAAACAACACCTTTACTACGCACATCGCACGATATATATTAGATTGATTGATTGAATAGAGCTTAAACATATCCAATATTTTTAGACGACATTCATATCTACTGTACTCGAGTCGTTTTCTTAAGACTTGTTATAAACATGTTGGAATTAACAACTAGTTATTTAAGGAATCTTATATTTAAATTTCCTGTACGTTGTATTATAAATATTCAAGACCTTCAATGAATAGTGTAGCTAAAAAGGTTTATGTACCATAAATAAATCCATACTAATATTATAAATGCGAAAGTAACTCTGTCTGTCTGTCTGTCTGTCTGTCTGTTACCTCTTCACGCTAACACGGCTTGACCGATTGACTTGAATTTTGGTATAGATATAGTTAAAGGCCCGAGGAAGGACATAGAATAGTTTTTATCCTGGATTTCTATCCTTAACGGGATGAAATCCGGGATACCACGATAAGTTATGCACTTAAGCAGTAGTAGCAATGACGTGTATTATAATGTTTGCTATTCCAATTTCTGCAGGCGTTTGAATGTTCGGAAGAAATCCATATTATCCATATTAATATTATAAATGGAGTCCCGGGAAAGGACATAGGGTACTTTTTATCCCGGAAAAGCGCATAGTTCCCGCGGGAGCGCGATAACCGAATTCCACGCGGGCGAAGTCGCGGGCAGAAGCTAGTGCTTGCATAAATGTACCTTACAATAATTTTATACCAATAAAACTCTTCTATCTATCTATCTATCTTTAAAAAAAAGATAATGTCGTCTACGTATCTCGTGCCTACCCGTCAACTATCATTAGTACTCGCTTGTAAAAGGTATTCCATGACACGACACGGTGTTAGGGAGCCAGCGAATAGTCATTTATTTTGCTCTAGGCCCTCGGGTAATTACAGTTGGCGGGTAATAATGCTCCTGACCAAGCGTTTAGCTCTTATGGTGTTCTATGTCGTTGCTCACATTGAAGCCGTATTTATTACCGACTAGTTTCTGTCTACGCTTTCGCTTGCGTAGAAGACATTCTAAATGAAATACTTACATGTACGAATATGCTGTACATGCGTATACTCTGATGATGATGATACTGTACATCTAGGCCCAACAGCCATGTGAGGATCTCAATCGGTTACTTTTCAACTGGCAAGAAAACGGAGGTTTTATTATGCATAATTTTGTCAATTGTAAACCGATTTCAATGATTATTTTTCAATCAAAAGGTGTTAATTGTTACTTCGGAATTGGTCCCATTTTAATTTTGTTTAGTTCTGATGATGATCCCATCATCAGAACTAAATGAAAATGAATGCGAAAATGAGGGAACACGTATAAGATTTTTTGGCATCAATTTCAAAGACTACAGTATCCATGGACCATCCATACCTATAATCAGTAGGTAGGTATCCATGTGAAGCCGTGGTGGCCTAGTGGTTCGACCTACCGCCCCTCATGCAGAGGGTCGGGGGTTCGATTCCGGCTCGCACCTCTAAGTTTACTTATGTGCGAAATTCAATTTAAATTTACCACAGAGCTTTTCGGTGAAGGAAAACATCGTGAGGAAATCTGCATGCATCTGCGAAGTAATTCAAAGATATGTGTGAAGTCCCCAATCCGCACTGGGCCCGCGTGGACTATAGTCCAAACCCTCTCGTGATGAGAGGAGGCCTGTGCCCAGCAGTGGGACGCAAATAGGCTGTAGTAGTAGTAGTAGTAGGTATCCATGTGAAGACAATGTAGGTAGCGAAAATAATCAATTAAAAATAAAACCGACATCAAACTCCGACAGCCTCTAAAGTCGGTGTCAAGTGAACCAACCCAAAGCTTTGACTATTTTTAGGGTTCCGAACCTCAAGAGGTAAAAACGGGAATACTCGTGTGTCTGTCCGTCCGTCTGTCACAGTCGATTTTCTCTGAAACTACTAGACCGATTAAGTTGAAATTTGGAACATATCTGTAAGTTTGTGACCCAAAGACGGACGTGTAACAAAAATAAATGAATTTTAAACATAGACCCTATTTTTGGGGGCTAAAGGACAATGGGCAAAAATGTATGGAACCTGGCCCCAGGTCCAATAGACATAATTTATATATCATTGGAAAGGTAATTTAATGCAGATTATTGTTAACTGGGGCGCTTGGCTTCATTTGGTGTGGGAAGCGAGTTATTAAAAAAAGAAAGGTCGTCTAATTAATGTTAATTAATAAGATTATTCTATTATTTAGGTACAATATATTCAGTTTAACGACGTCTACTGTTGCACATACTCTGCCTGAATGATTTCCATAATATAACGGTGTCCGATGCCGCCCCCATTTTGCGGATTCCCGCAACTTTCGGCTAAATATTTTTCCCTCTCCACGCGAGTTTAACTCGCTTCATGGCCGGTTTTTTTTATTTGAATAAGTAATGATTAGCTTGTGGCCGCGACTTCATCCGCGTGGAATTAGATTAAAGCGTTGCGTTCGCACGCGAAGTGTGCGTTATTCCGGGACAAAAAGTAAAAAAAATGAAAATTGGTTCAGTAGTTTATCCGACAACTGTAACTATTTCATTCAATTTGTTAACCCCCCTCTACATTTAAACCTCTATATTCCATTTTTTGTCCAAATCGGTAGAGCCGTTTCTGAGATGGCTTGTAGAAATAGATTAATCCATATTACTGTTATAAATGCGAAAGTAACGCTGTCTGTCTGTCTTTCTCTCTGTCTGCCTGCCTGTCTATTAGTTACCTCTTCATCTTCACGCTTCAACCGCTTGACCGATTTTCATGAAATTTGGCATGGAGATAGTTGGGGTTCCGGGAAAGGACATAGGCTACTTTTTATCCTGGAAAAGCACATTGTTACCGCGGAAACGCGATAACCGAATTCCACGCGGGCGGAGTCGCGGACAGGAGCTAGTAAATCTATAAAGCCGGGATATGATTTCAGCAAATTACAAATAAAAGAGCACGTGAAAATTTTGAACCTTTTCCGTGTAAATATATCCAGCACACGGGAATGCTTCCAAAATGTAAATCCGATAAACAAGCACAAATACTACAAAAATAAATCACTACAACATACGTTCTCATGCAAACCTCGTATTTTGTAGTTTTAAATAAATGCATATCTGAAATGAAAAGTATTCGTAATTTCAAGCAACGTATAAAATTCACAGTACACCCGCGCGAACGCGGTAACCAAATCCCACGCAGGCGAAGTCACGAGCAGAAGCTAGTTTATTATTTAGCAGTATTAATCATCATCATCTCAGCCAAAAGATGTCCACTGCTGGACATAGACACTGCTACACTCGCATCCACCGCGTTCCCGCGACCTTTACAATGTCGTCGCTTCCATCTTGTAGGAGGCCTAACAGCTCACCTCCCGGTTCACGGACGCCACTCGAGAGCTTTCTGGCCCCAGCGGCCATCAGTGCAGCGAGCAATTTGCCCCGCCCACTGCCACTTAAGCTCGCAACTCTTCGGTGCCCAGGATAATAAAATTTCTAATTCTAAACCATTAACACATTTTAAATCATTAACTAAATCCATACTAATATTATAAATGCAAAAGTAACTCTGTCTGTTTGTCTGTTACCTCTTCACGCTTCAACCGCTGGACTGATTGAGATGAAATTTGGTATGGAGATAGTTGGAGTCCCGGGAAAGGACATAGGCTACTTTTTATCCCGGAAAAACACATAGTTCCCGCGGGAACGCGATAACCGAATTTCACGCGGGCGAAGTCGCGGGCAGAAGCTAGTTATAAATATTTCTAAATATTTAATCATCTTTCCACAGGTGGCGTGGATTCGCGCAGACGACCAGACGATCCTGACACTCCACACTCGTCTCGTGACGCATAGTTCCCGGTACGCGGTCGCCAACGACTCGCCCGGCTCGTGGAGACTTCACATCAGGCCGCTGAAGGTGGAGGACCGCGGCTGCTACATGTGTCAGATAAACACCAGCACGATGAAGAAGCAGATCGGTTGCGTCGATGTGTTAGGTATGTTGACTTGCCAAGATTGTTTGCAGTCGCTCTGAATGTTACGTAAAAATATCTAGCCCCATCATCATCATTTCAGCCGAAAGATCTATCCATGGACATAAGGCCTTTCCCAAATCTTGCCAGACAGACCTATCCAGTGTCTCAGGCGTCCATCGAACTCTCTCGACCTTCAGACCTTGTAGCAGGCCTACCGACAGCTCGTCTTCGACTACTTGGTTCAAATTCGAAGACTTTCTAGCTTCATCGACTATCAGTCTTGCAAGCAATGTGTCCCGTACACTGCTGCCACTTATTTCCTGCCACTGTTCTCCTGCATTTAATTGTTTCTGATTTTATAATTATCAATCATCATTAATATCATGATCACCATAATATTCATCATGTTTGCAACTAGAGTATTGTTCGGCATTGTTAGGATATTTTATTTACTTAATTTGTACACAATTAAAGTAAACTCCCAAACTTTAACTACATTATCATAATTTTCATTTCCATTTAAGTATAATATTTACTTAAAGAATGCACCGTTGTTTCCTAGAATTAAATACTGCTTGTTTTAATTTCCTCTGAAATTGCATTTCCTGTTTCAATATTTCCTCACGTTTCTGCAATTATACGACATCTTCCAAAGTTAAATAATCCAGATTCATGCAACAGGCGTGTCAGTCCAGCCCCATTTAGGACGTCGGAAATAACGGCGATAGCGATTTCGATTTTATTTTCGGCCTCTTTCACCACCACCAACAGTCTAATTTAAGTCCCACCGCGGCTGGCCTCCCCTCACCAGGTTTTAGGCCATTAGTCCTCGGTACCAGTGTGGATTGGGGACTTCAACACATTCTTGAATTACTTCGCATTGCAGGTTTCCTACCAATATTTACCTTTACCGAAAAGCATAGGACGTCTTTAAAAGCAGAGACCTTTTTCAGCCTAACGGAATGGTCGTATGTAATTAATGGCTAAGAGATTAATGTATACTTGATTAATATTCCTGATCCCGCAGTCAAACTGTACTCCAATTTTGTGGGACAATTTTTATTCATTTAATTGTATTTGTTCCCAATAAATAAATAAATAATAATAATAAATGGCACTATTGTAACAGAACAGACTGCTTTAAGCTGTTTGTTACATCACAAATATTTTAGATTTCTTAAGGAATAGATAAAGTCTTCTTATTATTTGAATACTAGCTTCTCCCCGCAACATCGCCTGTGAGGAATTCGGTTGTCGCGCTTCCGCGGGAATTATGTGTTTTTCCGGGATGAAAGGTATCCTGTGTCCTTTCTCGGGACCCCAGCTATCTTCATTTCAAATTTCATCCAAATTGTTTCAGTAGTTGAGGCGCGAAGAGGTAACAGACAGTCAGATAGACAGACGGACCGACCGACAGACAGAGTTACTTTCGCATTTATAATATTAATATGGATTTGTAGTTTAGTTAACTTGAGTCGAGACTTCCACCACCTCCACAGCAGACTCAGAGTGATTCGAGACTTCGCGCGCGTTTTGAATTGCCTTTCGGATGCGTGCAGGTTTCTTTACGATGTTTACTTTCATCGAAGAGCGAGATGGCCCTTCTGTTGGCCCTCATGAAGTTGAATTTTGCACATAAGTGGTACTTGAGGAGCAGACCGGAAAAGAGTCTATGATCTTCTGCATGAGAGGTGGAAGGACGAACTACAGGGATACTATGACTTATTGATATTGCTTATGTGGAGTTCGGAAAACTTGATTGCGCGGAAATCTTGCATTTTCCAAGGATGGAAAATAGTCTATGTTACTCTCAGAGTTCCCAGGTATATTTATACCAAGTTTCATTAAAATCTGTTCAGCCATTTTGGCGTAAATTAACGAGGCGAACGCGGCGAACGGAGCGAACGCGGCGAACGGAACGAACGTAGCGAACGGAGCGAACGCGGCGAACGAAGCGAACGCAGCGAACGGAACGGTTTCTCTCGATTACGCGGATGCCTTACATTTTCCAAGGATGGATTATAGACTATGTTTCTCCTAGAGTTCGAAAGTATATTTATACCAAGTTTCATTAAAATCTGTTCAGCCATTTTGGCGTAAATTAACGAGGCGAACGCGGCGAACGGAGCGAACGCGGCGAACGGAGCGAACGTAGCGAACGGAGCGAACGCGGCGAACGGAGCGAACGTAGCGAACGGAGCGAACGCGGCGAACGAAGCGAACGCAGCGAACGGAACGGTTTCTCTCGATTACGCGGATACTCTACATTTTCCAAGGATGAGCTATAGTCTATGTTTCTCCCAGGGTTCGGAGGTATATTTATATCAAGTTTCATTAAAATCTGTTCAGCCATTTCGGCGTAATTTAACAAGGCGAACGAAGCGAACGGAGCGAACGCGGCGAACGGAGCGAACGGAGCGAACGCGGCGAACGGAGCGAACGGAATTTAGTATAAATAGCGGTGGATTTTGATTGACAAGGGTTAGTTTTACTTGGTCTTCGTATGGGAAGCATCTCCCTTGTATCGTTTTAGAGTGCAGTATTTTCTTATATTTTATTGTATTTCTGTGTATTAATGTGATTGTTTCAGATGGATTGATGGAGCAAGGGTTTAGCATTCAGTTCAGTTGGAACATGCGAACCATAGTAAATGTAAATGTCATAACAAAATGGATTTTGCCTTTTGTTGTTGTTTTGCATTAGGGCTGGCGTAGTCCGGGGCCTACAGTTGGAATGGAAACTGACTGTGACAACGAAGTTCCTCCTAAAACTCATCCGTTTGAGTTCCCCAAGATGTGGCTCTTTTGGGGCATGATTGCTATGAATGATAACAATGGGTTATTATGAATCGCAACTCATGAGATCTTCCACACACGGTGGAGTACTGGACAGTATGCGGGGTCTAGACAGTGATTCTCTCAACTGTACTTGCTTGCCGTGGTCCCTCTTTATCTATATATTTATTTATTCGCACAACATAAGTAGGGAATCCTGTGGCCCCTCTTCTCTCCCAACCCTCTCGGTTGCTGTGGGGGCCTAACGCCATTTCAGCGGCACAACACCGGGTGATAGTGTCAGGTTCTTTAGAGGTAACCCGAACCTCGCACCGAATAGCCTTATATCAGCTTAGAAACTTAACATTGCACTGAGTTAAGTTACATCACACATCACACGTTTAAAAGTAAATGTGAGGCGCGGCGCGGCCTCTAGCTTTGCAAACATTAGCCTAGGGTAACAGGGAACTATGTGTAGGATACGGAACCTTCATTAACTACTACAAACCTCCATTAACCTAATCTTCAAAGCATAAAAGGTAGTTTACCTTATGCAGATTCTCATCTAGTGGAAAGATATTTAACTGAGGATCAATAATATTAAATAGTAATCAAAGTTTTGATTTATTATGATTTGTTTGTACGCAAAATAAGTACACGAATCTTCAAGTATATTTTTATCAATTGATTGAGTCATACTGGGTCATATGTACCTTCTCAATCCCTGTCTTGGTCGCTCGAAATCAGACATATTGATCGACAGAGTCACTGACTAATCATTTGTTATTTTATGCTAATAACCTCAGTCATAATGTATCAGAACTAAGTGGAAAATACGTACTTCAGTTAGAAAACTTGAAGCTAAAACTGAGAATAAATATATCTGCTGATCAATTTTGGTCTTTAACTAATTATATATATAAGCTCAAAATGGCTTCTAAATAAAGATCTAGCTGGTCAGACCCCATCCAAAACAAGGATTAATTTGGAGATGTGATTATAATGTCGTTTGACAAGAAAGCTTTTGAAACTCTAGAAATCTAGTTACAAGTATTGATGCCTTTATCCAAATGAATCAATGTTGTATCCGACCACCCGGTAGGGGAATTAGGTAGGGAAACTGATAATTATCTAAATTCTAATATATTTTAAATAAATTAAACAATAATCATCTCTTGCTTAATAACTTTAATAATAGATCATTCGTTAATCCATAATATACCATTCCTATTCACGTTAAAAGTCCTTGAGTTATTTACGGTTCATAACATAAGGTTCTATAAACTACTAGACGATTGCAATTACAAATTATTTGGCCAAAATAAATTGAATATATAAGAATTTAGGTTAATAAAGACCAAGAGCCGTTTACAGAGTTATAATCCGTTAGTTAAGAGAGAGGTTTTAGGTTAGTGAGGGGTGGGGTGTTACACTATGGAATACAAAATAATAGTTCGGTTTTGTGATAGGTACCTACTTTGAATAATTTTTCGCACTTAATAACGTCAAAAGTCATTCATCGTTTACGACCTTTCGAGAAATGCGCGGTGGGGATTTGTATAGCTTCAAACGAAAAATATACTTAGTTCACTTCTGTGTCACTAAGCTTAGCGGTTGTGGCACAAAGAAATTATACGGGTTTTATCAAGGGTAAAAAGGGTAGTTGTACGACAATCCGACGTGCCGTGTAAAGGCGTGACTCGAGTCGGCACCCTGATTCTGGGACAAGTGACAGATACGTGTTTCTGCTGCTGAAATAAGACAAGTCTTTTTTTTATTGAATATGCTGGGCGGTTTAGGGTACTGTTGACCTATCGATATAAAATATATATCCGTGTACATATTCGTCGTTGTCATGTCTTCGCAAGAGGAGATCTGTCCGCAGCAGTATAAAAATAATAGAAATTTTAATAATGCTCTGGTTTTTGTTTTTTTGTATACTTACCTACCATGCATTATAGGCAAGTTAAAACAGAGCATCTGTCGTAATTAGATCGAGGCCCGGTTCCTGTATGAACAAAAAATCGTTTTGGCTGCGGATGGTAAAAACTTTACAGTTGCGCCATAGAAATTCTGTCAAATAAACCACCTCGTGATAACAAATACAGTGAGAGTTTATCTTGAATTTTAGCACTGATTTTATTTCCGTGTACAAATAGTACGAATGGAATTAAACGAAAATTTTGGAGTTGTTATTTACAGTATTATTTTTCAAATCATTTGTAACAGCAAAAGTTTGCACAGTCGCGTTTGACAGCAAGACTAATAATTCTAAGAAAATTAACTTTCTTGACTAAGTACGATAAATCAAACGGAAATCTCATTAAGATTTGCAGCAGTAAAATTTAACAACAAATACCAAAACTAGGTACTTAGGTATACAACAATTCTATAATTATAATACTACCTACTACTACTACTACTATACAGCCTATTTGCGTCCCACTCCTGGGCACAGGCCTCCTCTCATCAGAGGGTTTGGACTTTGCGAGCCGGAATCGAACCCCCGACCCTCGGCATGAGAGGCGGTATCGGTAGGTCGAGCCACTAGGCCACCACGGCTTCTTTAATAACAAAATCTATAGTAATCCATACTGACATTAATAAATGCAAAAGTAACTCTGTCTGTCTACCTGTTTGTTACCTTTTTCATGGTCAAACCACTGTCTATTTAGATCATTTTTTTAGGAGGTACTTCGAATCCCAGGAAATGACAAAGGCTTCTTTTTGTCCCGGAAAAACGCTATACCCCGCGGGCTATCATAACAGAATTTCACTCGGAAAAGTCGCGGGTAGTAGGTAAATAATATTGATAAATGCAAAAGTAAATCCGTCCGTCTGTTACGCTTTCACGGCTAAGTCACTTTTTATTAGTGAAACGTGAACACGCATAGTTTATTATATACACGCAAAAAATGATTCGAAGCCTATACTTTGACGAAGCGAACCTATTACCTATACTGCCTTTGTGGTTTCGACGAAGCATGTGCCAGTACAACATGTTAAGAGTACTTTCATAAAAGCGCTTGAGCGTGTTAAAAGGGTTTATCCCGAAAGTTAGCAACGTCGCATATAGGTGTCAAATGTTTCGCTGTTTTTATTAATTTCTTAATATTGCTGAATTAAAATGGAAGATATCATTCTATGGTTGAATGACGCGTCTCGTCTTATATTTGCTGGTTAGGCATTAAAATGATAAGATTACATTAAAATGCATGGAAACTGCGAAGGAAAGTTTTCAAAAGATATTAAGTACTTACATTATACAAAAAAAATCGTGTTCCTATGATAACTGTTGCAATCCATACTTAATGTTTTATTCGACCATAGAGCGATAATTCATGTTTTCATTCAGTTATATACAGAAATTAATGAAAACAGCAAAATATTTGACAGCTATTTGCGACGTTGCCAACTTTCGGAGTCAACCCTCTTAAGAACATACCTTTGCTCCCTTATAATTATTTTATTCCCTGCGCTTGACGTTGGGTCGTTTATTTTCTAATTTTCTTTATAGAAACTCTATCGGTATTTTCTTTGGAACGCTCTAGAGCGGTAGATTCCCGTATATTGACGTGTTAATGAGCTCTTTGTGGTCGGCGCTCGAGAAAGTGCCGGTGTCATTGTGAAAACGATTTATGTACCAGTTTGCTTGTTTTAAATCCATACTCCATACTAATATTATAAATGTGAAAGTGTGTTTGTTTGTCCTTCCTTCACGTTGCAACGGCGGGACCGATTTGGATGAAATTTGGTACCGTTTAAGACTCTGGGTATAACATAGGATACTTACTTTGTATTCCTATATTTCCACGGGCACGGGTTTTCACGGGTCAAATCAGTTTTTCAATACTTCTATAACTAAAACGATATACATGGTAGGTCAGAAAATATGGCAAATAATTAACCCACAGTATCGGCTATCGATTCTAAGTATATTGTATAGGTCTTTAATTTTTTTCGAGTTGGTAAAAAAAAATGTATAGGATTCAGGCGTCGCTCACACAACCAATCCCATATACAATTTTTTTTTACCAACTCAAAAATAATTATAGTCCTATACAATAAACTGCCGGTAACTGAGCTGTCGGTAGGCCTCCAACAAGATGGAGCGACGACCTCGTGAAGGTTGCGGGAAACCGGTGGAAGCAAGTAGCACAGGACCGGTCTGAGTGGCGAGCCTTGGGGGAGGCCTATGTCCAGCAATGGACGTCTTTCGGCTGAAATGATGATGATGATGATGATACAATAAACTTAGAATCGATAGCCGATACTGTGGGTTAATTATTTGCCATATTTTCTGACCCACCGTGTATATGTATCTACAGTATCATCGGGTACGCAAATTCTTACTACGCGAGACAAAGTCGCGGGCAAACGGCTCGTAGGTAAAGCTTAAACCGTATGCTATTTTCATTTAAATTGAAGTAGAAATTTAAATCGAAGGATTTTATGAAAGTTAAAGAAAATTGGTCTTATCAAAATGGCTATAACCATTTTGATGTGGCGTGGAGATAGTTTGAGGCTTTGCGGCCCTGGAATTAACAAACTTTACTTTTTATCAGGACATATATACTTCATAACACACGTAAAATCACGCCTGTATCCTGTTGGATTAGGCAGACATTAGATAACGCCAACTTCTTTACGTATATTTTTAACCAAAAGTATAAAATAGTAATGAATGAGGCACGTGAATTCTACGTCTACACGAACGAAGTCGCGTGAAAATGCTGGTTATACGATAATTTGACACAAAAACAAAGTAAAATCCAAAAGTACACTTTGCATTGGAATGGCCGCCCAAAACGGTCACGTTTTGTAATAGGCCGTCTCACGTTCGGCATCCAATGTTTTGGCCGGTGATTTACCGGCGGCACGGTTTGTCCGTGACGACTGAAGTGACTTGGCGTACGTTGCCCACCCTTTCTCTTCTAGTTCTCCTATTTGCTGTGTGCATAGTTATTAGTGGGGGAAACGACCAAACCAACATTTTGAACTTAGTAATTATATTGTATTGTATTTCTTTCTTTCTTTCTTTCAAGTGGCGTATCATTTGTTTTATACAACTTATTTAATGTATTAACTACTTATTATTTGTCTATTACTTTATTGGTCTTATTAATTTTGTTTTTAACACGAAATAATGGCTTTTAATATTTATTGTATATCACGGTCTTTCAATTAGGTCCCATGCGCGCCCGAAATTATACTTTCAGTAATATTTATTAAAGATTCGTATCAAGAGATTTATGGTGTTTCACCGAAAAAGCACAGGGAAAAAATATAAATAAAAGTTACGTTGGCTCTGGATATTAATTCCCTCGGCACCGTATTACAAAGTAGCTTTCGGTGCATATATTTTCACGATTAGGGACCCCCGTTCAACTTTTACTAAGTAAGTACACGGACGTCCTATCCGTTTGGAGAATTAGAGTAAATTAACCACCTTGCTCAAATACTTTATGAGTTTAACACCAGCGGTACAATTACGCGGCTTATTTCTGTAGCTCTTGCTTAACTCGTTAAGTTAGTGTTACAGTATAAGTTTTAAATTTACCGTTTCAAGTATTCAGTGTTTTCGTATTGAGTGTTTTAAGTTAGTGGAGTTATTTTAATATCCTTATTTATGTCCCACTGCTAGTCAAAGGTCTCTTTTATTTCACGTTGCGCGATTGTCACTGCCTCCAGCTTGCTTCGAACTTATTGAGATCGTCTAGCATAAAATAAAAAAATACCAGATTTTCATCACCATACCTAGTTATCATAGTCATCATCACTGTAATCACGTCATGTTTGACAGTGTCGTTATTACGTGACAGTTTTATATTAAAATCTGATTTGACTAAGTCAAGTAGCCAATTAGTTATGAAAATTTTCTATCGTCTCTGGAACGTCTGGGTCGGTCTCGGCTGCTCTAACTGATCCGTCTATGATCCGCCCAACGTTCCTATTTACCTCTACCTCCTTTTAATTCAACTCTTTCGTTTTGCCATCAGTGCCGCCGAACATAATCGACGAAGGTACCAGCGGCGACCTGGTGGCGCGCGAAGGTCAAGACGTCAGCCTCTCGTGCATGGCCGAAGGGAGGCCACTCCCGCGCATCCTCTGGCGACGAGAAGACGGCACCAACATACAGCTCAGGGACGATACTGGAGAGCTACATAAAGGTGAGTCTAGTGAAGATTCTGAAGCTTTATACTTGAAAGACAAAACGTAAAGCATCATTATGGTGCCTGCCCTAGGAAAGGAGACGGAAATTTTAAGTTACAAAAATGTGGCTTCGTTGAAGCGTGCTGGAATTTTGATTTGAGTGCCCTGAAGTGTTTATAGACAGCTTTGTATTCGACTAATTGAATGAATATCTTCTGGGACCATTATTTTCATTCAGAAATCATAAAATACAAATGGAACAAATACCCGTCGCATCTCTTAATCTGATCCAATTAATGTTAAAATATTGGCTTTACATTTTAAATTGCTGCGCTTCCGTAACATTGTGGCAAACATTTCATCGAAATGGCATACAATAGCTCGCCGAGACGGTTTAATTAAAATTTACGTGCATTTCAAACGTTGCGGACCAATTGTTTACTATCTCACGAACACCGCGCATGTGGAAACTTGTCAAACGATTCTTTGGCAACGTCGGTCGAAATTAGGGGAGCGGAAGTTTTTAATAAATGGCTGTGACAGTTCAGATTTACAGTACCGTGTCGGTTTTATACGCACTTCGGATCGGTGTTATTTTAATTTCTCCTTGTCGAGGATTTGCGTTCCCGTGTGTATTTAAGTCGTTTTGCCGACTTCATGGTGGTTTATTTAGATACTACTACAGCCTATCTGCGTCCCACTGCTGGGCACAGGCCTCCTCTCATTACGAGAGGGTTTTTGGGCTATAGTCCCCACGCGGGCCCAGTGCGGATTGGGGACTTCACACACATCTTTGAATTACTTCGCAGATGCGTGTAGGTTTCCTCACGATGTTTTCCTTCACCGAAAAGCTCAGTGGTAAATTCAAATTGAATTTCGTACATAAGTAAACTTAGAGGTGCGAGCCGGAATCGAACCCCCGACCCTCGGCATGAGAGGCGGTAGGTCAAACCACTAGGTCACCACGGCTTATTTAGATATGTAAGTATTCATTTTTCAATGGGCTCTCCCATTTCACCGGTTATGTGACGCCTTGCTGGAAGCTTAATAAGATTATGAAACGAATCTTATTAAGCTTTTTGTATTCGTAAAAACATATAATAATAACTTAAATTAGAAAATTAATAACCTGGTTAAATGGTGTAGTAAATGACTACCGTAAAACAAAATGAGTGAAGACAAAATGAATAGTAAATAAGTAGAAACCAAATGAAAACAAACAGCGAAACGTACTGTTTAAGGGCCGGTACAGACGGACAGCATTTCAACTGCAACCTAGCTGCAAAGTGTCAGTTCCAGGGCTGTTCTGATGCAGTTGGTGCAACTGCATCGAAACTGCAAACCCATTGTTGACAGAACTGCGCGACACCTGCAAGCGGACTGCACAATGGGTTTGCAGTTTCGATGCAGTTGCACCAACTGCATCAGAACAGCCCTGGAACTGCCACTTTGCAGGCCTAAGGGCCGGTACACACGGACCGCATTTGAACGATAATCACTATGAAAACTACAAACCAACTGCATTTGAACTGCACAGCCCTCATAGAAATTGCAGTTCGGTTGCAGTCCGTGTGTACCGGCCCTAAATGTTGAGATGACAAAATGAACTACAGCATTTTGCAACTTTGATGAACACAATATGATAATTTACATAATTACAAATTAAAGGTAACAAAATAACACAAACACAGTTCAAGCAGGACGGATACTCATACTCATAATTAGGTAAACTCATAGATAGGTATAATATTTTAATCAAAATCCAGTT
The DNA here is from genome assembly GCA_963971205.1 of Aethes cnicana. Classification (NCBI taxonomy): domain Eukaryota; kingdom Metazoa; phylum Arthropoda; class Insecta; order Lepidoptera; family Tortricidae; genus Aethes; species Aethes cnicana. The sequence continues at coordinate 10,050,722 of OZ020286.1, forward strand.
TCACAGCTCCGCTCCGTCCTAATTTCATCATCGGCATTGATTCCAGAGGCGAATTACCCAAATAAATTGAGTTTAGCGGGATCCACGTCACTGCGGTCAGATTGATCTTAACGGATCGAGATGTCCGTACGGAGCTTAGGTGGATTTATTGTTCCAGGGTATTTGGTCATTGGATTAGGGTGGTACTAATACTAAGGCCGGAACCCCACTGTTGCGCATGGTCGAGCTACGGTACGTGGTTACAAAAATGTTTCGTATCAAAATGAACTTAGATACTTCTACAGCAACCACGACGTACGGACCATACAATGTATACCCACGTTAAGCATGTGCATGCGTAGCGTACGCAGCAGTTGGGTTCCGACTTAATTGATTGCTTGATTTGAGCCAGTGTTAAGTTTATGACTTAGGGTGAATTGATTCATGCCTTTTTGACAGACTGGGCTCGTTAAATATGGCCGCCGAGCTGTCATTCCATGCAGAAACGTCATTTTATACCATAGTAACTTCTTTAACGTTAACTTTAACGGACGGTTTGAATCAACTCACCCTTAGTTTAACCAGCGTTCCTTATTTAAAATTTATCTAAGTTATGACACCGTGATGTCTGATTATAAGACCGGCCGCACATTATGAGTTTCTGACAGAAAAATTCTCAGGCAGAAATTTTCACAATGTTATTTCATGGTACCCTACTGGGCATATGGAAAAGTACAAACTATGGATTGCTATTTTTTTTTGTACGAACAGTATTTCCTTTTTCAATGGCATTTTGAAGCACTTAGCTCATTTTGCAATATTTTAAGTCAATTGCGATATATAAAGCAACTCCGATAACAATGAATCCAAAAATAGCAGCAAAAATAAATGAACCTCATTCAAATTGCGTAGATAATGTTTTAATTTCGCCTTTTGTATTTTTTTTCTGATATCGTAATGGTCATCGGATGTCTGTCAGGAGTTTTTTAAGTGTTCATTTTAGAGTTTACTCGAAATGTATACGAGTTTCATCTCCTTTTTCACATCATCAAGGGATGATTTCCGAATGAAAGCATCCTATGTTTCGATGCACGTTTAAAGTATACCAAAGTACATTTTGACAACGCTTTTATTAGGTCGTTGTATAGGATTTTCCATACAAAGTGACCCGTTTTCATTGTTGTTGAGTGTATTTTAAAATTACGTTTGTAATTAGGATAAATGTTAGTTGCACGTTTGAAGCCGAACCAACCAAAGCCACCCTAGTGGTTCGACCTACCGCCTATCATGCAGAGGGTTGGGGGTTCGATTCCGGCTCGCACCTCTAAGTTTACTTATGTGTGAAATTCAATTTGAATTTGCCACTGAGCTTTCAAGGAAAACATCGTGAGGAAACCTGCACGCATTTGCGAAGTAATTCAAAGATGAGTGTGAAGTCCCCAATCCGCACAGGGCCCACGTGTTGACTATAGCCCAATCCCTCTCGTGATGAGAAAAGGCCTGTGCCCAGTAGTGGGACGCAAGTAGGCTGTAGTAGTAGTAGTATCTTTGCACGCCAAGCAGTTAATTAAATTTTTTGTTGCAGTGGACATGTTCATGGGGCCAAACCTCAACCTCACAAAGGTGGAGCGGCGGCAGATGGGGGCTTACCTCTGCATCGCCTCCAACGACGTGCCACCGTCTGTCTCCAAGCGCATAATGCTCAATGTCAACTGTGAGTATCAATTCTCCAGTTTAAACTAAGGGAAGTTAATCGCAGGACTGATGGCCGACGGAGCCAGAATGTAGTCGAGTAGCGCCCGCGAATCGGAAGATGCAAAGCAAGCCTCCAAGAAGATGGAGCGACGACGTCATGAAAGGTGGAAGGAAGCGAGCAGCATAATACCAGTCTGAGTGGCGAGTCCAGCAGTCCAGCAGTGGACGTCTTTTGGCTGCAATTATGCTGATGAAGGTACCTAATGGGGTTAGAGAGCCGGCAAAATTTATTACTAACATAGAGGCATTCAATCTTAGTTGTCATGGCTCGTAACGCACCCGTAATGTTTTGATACCATAATTATGTTCATGGGCCATAGTGACCTTTTTTTTACTTGTGTCGTGCTATGTGATTTTTGGGTGCTTTGAAGATTTTAGTCAAGAGATCATCGTTTTTATTGTCAAATTTGGGTTGGCATAAAGCTCATGGTGGTCACATGTCAACTATTCGATATTTGATAGTGCAAACAAACTAAGATTACTTACAAAGAGTTTATTGTCCGCCCTTTCTTCGTGTAATTTTTCTTTATAATCTTCAAATAAAATGTGTAACTGGCACACCAATGCCATTTAATAAGCTATTTCCTTTAAAACACAATTAAAACAGAGCACAATTTCCCAGAGCAGCAATGTCCATTAAGTTTGAAAATCATATTAGAGGCTGCAATAACAAAGGACTTTAATATTATTCGACAACGCTGCACGAAATTCCTGCCAACTCTAAGTGTGTTTAAAATAAGTACTTGTTCGCAGTTGCGCCTTCGATAGTGGTGGCTACAAAGGTAATCGGAGTACCGACGGGGTCTCAAACTAGACTGGAATGCTTCATTGAGGCGTACCCGCAAGCTATCAACTATTGGTTGAAGAGCGGAGAGGAAATGATACTTTCAGGGTAAGTATGAAGTATTTGGGACGCGGTTTTGCCTCAAATTGAGTGGGAACAAGTTTAAAATGCATCAAAGTTAATAATGACCACATGTGGTGAGGGATATATTATGAGCCTAATCTAGATAGATGTTTTACGATATCATTTTTAGCTAGGCAATTCTCCTATATACACATATAATCTATACACGCATAGGGACGAAAGTCTTTACATGGGAGATATTCTAAAAACTGTTGGAGTGTGTTCTGTTATCGATACTAAGTATCCCCAGCTAGGATACTTATAGAATCCATAACAGAACATATTCCAACAGTTTTTAGAATTTTTGTCTGTTTGTCTGTTTATTTGACCGCGCACCACGTAAAAACTACTGGACCAATTTTGATGAAATTTGGTATGAAGATAGTTGGAGTCTCGAGGAAGGACAGGCTACTACTTTTATGTGCGAAAAACGCATAGTTGCTGCGGGAACGCGGTATCCGAAGCGGACGAAGTCGCAGGCAGAAGCTAGTAATAAATAAATAAAATAAGTATTGGGATATTTCACACAAATAGACCCAGCTCCAAACTAAGCAAAGCTTGTACTATGGGTGCTAGGCAACGATGTCAAATCTTATATGAAGAAATAAGCACATAATTCTCGTCCTGATATTGTCGGATTAATGAATAATACCTATTATTGAATAGATATTGTAAATGCACAAGATTAAAATTAATTTCCGAGAGCATTTCCCTGACCTCATCACCTTCCAGGGGCCGACACAACCTGTCCGATGACAGGATCCTGCCCTACCAGACGCGGATGACTCTGAACATCTCCAACTTTAGCAGCGAAGACGCGGGCACTTACATCTGCGTGTCTACCAACACCATGGGGAAAACTGAAGGCACCATCAGACTCTATGGTAAGCTGTTTATGGTAGAAACTGGCTACCATCATCTTACCTACTAACTTGCCGCCAAATAGGATGGTTCGCACTGTTGTGTACCGGTAAGGCGGTAAGACATGGTCTAAGAAAGCAATACGTCTGCCGATCCGGGTGACGTGTCACCCTTACGTCAAAGTCGAGTTGCCACTTTATTGCAATAAAACAAAAATACACTTTGCAAACGCAAAATATTAATAACTAGCTTCTACCAGGGACTTCGTTCTAGTGGGAACTAAGCAGTTTTCCGGGATAAAAAGTAGCCCATATGTTGACCCGTGTAATTAACCCGCATACCTACCAAATTTTGTGGCAATCCAGTAGTTGTCGACATATATGGAATTTATATTTATTTGACAATGGAGGCCATCTCCATATTTTTTTTTCTGGACCCTTGGAGACTATACATCTCTAAGATCTTAGATTTAAGTTTAAGTTAGGGACTATACATCCCTTCAATGTAATTTTAGTACGTACCTATATGTATATTTTATACATGTGATGAGGTTTTTGCGGCGCTTCTTCTCAAGCAATGGGTCTAGGACGCGCTGGTAAATTATTTTTCTGACGAGTAAAAGTGCCCCTATGTGGCCAATTTGCTGAATAATTGAATGGAATTGAATTGAATTGTTGTCCAGCTTAAATTGGTCACATATTAATCAAACTTATTATTCGTCTGGCTGTGTATTTTTTATTTTCATAAAGCCTTAAGCCTATAAAGCCAAATTGCTCATGTAAAATCATACTTTTGTAAGAAATGTAAAAAGTTAAAAATATGTAAAAAACATATTATTTGTTATGTATTTGATTATCTCATCCTTACATTGACAGCTTTCGTTGCACGTTTCACGAAACTTTACTCGATACAATTTAATTCCAAAGTAACCTCTAACTCGGACCTTTAATCCAACTTTACTCCAGTTTATTATATCTAACAGTGTAAAACTAAATATAACAGAAAAAATATCCATAATATATGTATACATTGACAGCTTTACGCGTTAAATACTAATTAAATCGGGCGTTCTGTGCGTAGCGCTTTCTCTTTCACTCGTTGCACGAGTGACAGTGACGGCTGAGCTGGGTATAGGAACGGCCTTAATGTTTTATTTATTCGTACCTATTTACTGTCATCATCACTATTTAACTCATCCTCTCGTGTAAGTATGTAACGGTCCGTTTATTGTTTATTTCTTGATTTAAAAAAAATCTGCTTTTTTTGTACAGAAATCAAAATAACAACAACAACAACAACGACAACGACGACAACGACGACGACGACAACCACAACTACCACAACTACGCCGCCGCCGACGACTACGGAGTTCTTGTCGTCTCGTAAGTTTCTCGATGCTTTCTAACCAAACTTCGAAGTGTTAGGGACCTGATCAATCACCCTGAATAATAAAAGCCGTGGTGGCCATGTTTGAGCTACCTTCTCTCGTGCAGAGGGTCGGGGTTTCAGGTTGCACGTTGATTTTCCTTTTGTGCTAAATCCAATTTGAATTTCACCATCATTTCAGTCAAAAGCCGTCCACTGGCTAGACATAGGCCTCCCCCAATGCTCGCCACTAACACCGGTTTCCTGCGACCTTGGTGATCCAGCCGATTGTAACGTGAAAGAACTACCAACAGACACACATTTATAATATTAAGTAGCTATGGGTTGAAGTAACACGACATTTAGCGAAATGCCAAATCGTCTTAGTATTGTTTTAGTTAAATGACTTTTTTCAATACAATCGGGATGTTTCTTTCAGATTACGTGAAACCTTTACAACCAGCGGAGCACAAGCTATATACGCACGACGTTACAACATATGGTAAGCAACGTTCAAATAAATTACCTTTAAATGCTGGAAATATTTGGTTACAATTCATACTTTTTATTTTTGGCCACTTTTAATTTTATCATTAAATAAAAGTATGTTCATAAGTAAAATTACAAACCACTTCATAAAATCAGGAAAATCTGATGCAGATTTACTGTCTCGGCTGTCTTAAGGCTATAACGGTCAATCCTTTTCCAGCTTCTAACATTTCAATAGTAGGTACTACTGCCTACTTGTTGTCATAGGCTACGATAAGCCGCCCTAGGGCCGGGCCTACTAAAGTGTTACTTTACAGCTTGATTAATTTATTTTTAGAAACGATGCAAAACGTCATCGAGCAGTCCGTCCTCGACAACAACTGGCTGCCGACTGCCGAATCAACAGGTTCCAGCGCCCATCAAGCCTTGCCTCTCCCCACTCTCGCCGCTATTTCAGTGTTGCCACACTTAAATAAGATTATACATAGTAGTTTTCAAATATTCCGCGCCATAATCGGCAAAAGTTACTCAAATATGGTAGACGCCGCGAGATGATAAGTTTGTCTCTAGCTCTTTGGGAATCTGTGTCAATTTTACAATTTACACATAGATAGTTGTTGTTAAGATAATCATGTCTGCGAAATAACAATACAGTTATTGTTTAAAAAAATAACGAACAGACGTTGAATTTCCGGAAAATATCAGTTTCATGTAAAAGATATCGTCCAATACGTACGTGACAATTGATGTAATTTAATGTGGACTGGACCGATTTTGTAACCAACTTTAATTGTCTATAGAACCTGTACCTATGTTTGCTACCCATATCTATTTTTTTTTCAATCAGAATTCAGTATAATTTATACCTGAAAATCTTTTACACTTAAGTATTTTATTTAAAAAGTCTGATGTAGGTTTGTTCGTTGACTTTTAGAAGTATGGTTTCGAGTGGTTATTAATGATCGATCTTCAAACGAAAAATGAAAAATTTTGCTATCAGAAATTAATGAAGTCAGATGAAGTTCAACCTAAGATCGTAATTAATTTGTTAACTGAAAAGGCATTAAAACGTTAAAAGTATGATAGCGAACTTTGTTAGATTTTAGGTATAATTACTTGGCTGTCGCTGAAAGTGACAGTTCATTACTTGGTTGTTCGTTCACAAGTAAGAGTAATTATTACTAAATTGAATGTGACTTGTATTAAAAAAAAAAAACAATACATCATGTTTTTCAATAAATCATTTAAGCATTCATGATGAATATACGTATTTAAATCTGCATTGTAAAATAAATATGTACCTACCTTGTGAATACTAGTCACTCATTCATTACCTAAGCATATCACTAACAATGTATAAATCAATAAATAACTATTATTAATGTACATAATACTATATATTATAAAGAAACTCTTAAGAATAATGGTTTAGCTTTGTTATATTTTTTTTTTGTATTATTTTGATTTAAAGGCTGAATCGCCATATTGATTAATTTATTAGAAAATTGTGAAATAATAAATTTATGGAATATTTGTAATTCAGTAATCGTGTGCTTAAATTCTAGTCCAAATGCTTATTTGGATGGCTTGTCATGTTTATAAGCGTTATTTAGTTTTAGGAAATGTTATGTAAATATTACAGGCTTAGAATTATCTACAGTTTTATTACGGTACACTGCAGATTAGGTGGGTAAAGATAGACATAAGTTAAGTAAGCAAGGAGTGTAAACAATGGAATTTGAAAATAAAAATGATTTCTATAGTATTTTGTTTCATTGTTACCTTTAAAATATGCTGGTAACTAATTTAATTATCCCAGAAAAAGGCATAATTCCTGCGGCAACGTCCTAAACGGATTCCACTCGGACGTAGTCGAAGGCAAAAGCTAGTGTAGCTATAAATTCTATACTCCTGTCATTCAATATTTCTTCAAAATCGGGATAGTGAGTTTCTAGGCTCAAAAGTTAACCCAAGTAACACTAAGAGTTAATTTTGAGTGCTATAAGGGTGGTATTATGGCGGTCACTAACTCTAACAGTGTTAGAAGAGCGCTAGAATAGGTGGTATATCGGCGCTATAAGCCGATATAGCACCGATATAGCGCCATTTTGGCATAACTTTTTAGCGCCTTAAGTGCTATAATAGCGCTATAACAGTGTTAGTGGCCACTATCAAGCGCTACAATGGCGCTACAAAAGCGGTCACTAACTCTTAAAGTGCTACAACGGCGCTACAATAGCAACCACTAACACTTAAAGCGCTACAATGGCGCTACAAAAGCGGTCACTAACTCTTAAAGCGATACAATACTCCATAATTAAAGCTTAAAGTGGCAGAGTTGCGGTACTATCGCTCTTAGTGCTAGAGTGGCGCTACAATAGCTACTACTAACACTTAAAGCTCTACAACGGCGCTACAACAGCGATTACTAGCTCTGAAAGCGATACAATACTCCAAAATGAACGCCTTAAACTCTTAAAGTGGCGATATATACATAAGGTTATATCGGAGAATATTTTAGTTTGACAGCTTATAGTTTTGTTGCATTTGTAAAGTGTCTTGTGATAATTTAATGGCTGAAAGTGAAGTTAAATTAAGGTACTTTACATTTCGTGAGTGAGCTTGTGATTCCACAGGAAATCAATTGCGCAGGTAAGTTTACTGTGAAATACTATACATATTATTATCAAATTCTGAAAGGGCTTTCATTTTAGTGGCTTTTTGCAGAATCATAACAAATGTATTGGTGTAGAGCATTGTTACAAATATGTAAATATCCGATAAAAATAAGTTTAATGATTCATTTTCTTTATAAAAGAACATCGGCATTCCGTGTCTATGCTATATACTTAAACATTTAACAATTCTATAGGTCATTTGTAATGTTTTGTGTGTAATGTAGATTATTTTATTTATTTATTACTTCAATAGAAATGGCGGACCTGTATGGGCCGCCAAATGAGTGGCTTTTAACTCCTATACCTGCACAAAGGCGCTATAACTCACTCATGACTCTACAACAGTTCCAGAAATCTCTCTTGTAGCACCCAAAGTGATATAATTGAGTTTTATATCACTTTAAGCGCTATATAAGTATTTTTAACTCCAAAAGAGTTCACTAGCACTCTTCTACAACTAAAGCTCTTCTTTAGAGCTTAGGGTGGTAATAATCACTATAGCCTGTAAGGCAGCAGGCTTCAGCTGTATAATAGCGATAACAGACGCTCTTCTAGCGCTGTTATAGACCTGAAGGAGTTAGTAGACACCACTATAGCACTGTTAGGGTTAAAAGCACGAAATTATATCCTTTATAGAACTTAAAGAGTTATATCATGCTAAAAGCGATAGCACTAACTGCGCAACCTGCACAAGAGTGATTGTAGTCGCTGTTATACGAGTTTAAGCTTATTATAACTCTCTTATAGACCCTTTTTACGCTCTTTAGTGGTAGTAAACTCTATTAAGCCGTTTGTATCGCTGTAACAGTTAATGGTGGCTATTGTAGCACCCTTGTAGCACCTAAGGCTATAAAATAAGCTCTATATGTCGCTAATGTGTTACTTGGGAATGCGCTTTCTGTTTCATTTATTTAAACTAGCAGAATTAGACTTCTTTTGATGATGTCATCATTTCAGCCGATAGACGTCCACTGGCCTCCACCACATAGGCCTCACCCAAGGCTCGCCACTCAGACCGGTGCTACTTGCTTCCACCGGTTTCCCGCGACATTCACGAGGTCGTCACTCCATCTTGTTGGGAGCCTACCGACAGCTCGTCTACCGGTCCGCGGACGCCACTCCAGAACTTTCTGGCCCCATCGGCCATCAATCCTGCGAGCAATGTGCTCTGCCCACTGCCACTTAAGGTTCGCAATTCTTCGGGCTATGCTGGTGATCCTAGTTCTACTGCGGTTTTGATGATGTGTTATTAGCCAATAGGTAAGCCTACAATTTTACTAATAGGTATGAACAGCATTTGCCTAAGTACTCGTAGTTGCCCAAACTTTGTCTGAATAGTATCTATCATGGTGAGTAATACCTTTATTTTACACCAAGTAGAAGGGAAAGAAGGAAGCAGGAAAGGGCTCTTGACAAACGGAAGCTAAAGCTCGAATAACCCGTCCACGCCCTGTTTAGCATCAAGGACAGTGATGAGTAAATAAACCTTGGACTAGATTTTACCACCACCACCAAAACACCCTATTTAGATATGTGGGATGTACGTTTGAGCTGTAGTCCCTACGCGGGCCCAGCGCGGATTGGGGACTTAAACACATCGTTGAATTACTTAATGAATTCAAATTCAACTTCGCACTAAGTAAAGGCAGAGGTAGGTACGAGCCGGATTCGAACACCCGTTAAAAGTCAAGAAATCACCGAACTTTACAATCTGTCAAGTTGGTAAATCTAGGTAATGTATGTTTGAACTAACTCATGCAGTGTTCCATGCTCAAGTTGTCACAAATGTAGCGTAGCTATATCAAAGACATTGGGTCTTAGTTTCTAATTTATGTAACGAGGTTCTCTAAGTTGCGTCCCAAACTTTGAGTAACTTTGACACTCCGCCGCAGGTAAGTCGTTTTGGAGAACACAAATGCATTCTCGTTTACGACTTCATGCAATAAACGTCGGCACTTTTATTCAGTGAATATATTCCTAACTAGCCGTTTTCCCGCGACTTCGTCTCGTGTAGTCTTAGAATTTGCGTACCCGATGATACTATATATGTATATACATAGATGGTTATAGTTATAGGAATAAGTATTGAAAAACTGATTTGACCCGTGGATAACCCATTCCCGTGGAAATGTCGGGATAAAAAGTATCCTATGTAATTTTCAGGGTCTCAAACTATCTCCATGCCAAAGTTCATCCAAATCGGTCCCGTCGACGTGGAGGAAGGACAAATAAACAAACAAACACACTTTCACATTTATAATATTAAGTATAGATACTCGCAAATTAAAAAGTAACTCTGTCCGTCGGTCTGTTACCTCTCCACGGTTAAGCTGCTTAACCGATTTAGATGAAAGTTAATATGGAGATGGTAAGCGTCCTGGGAAAGGACAACGGGTAGTTAATATCACAGAATTATCTCTAAAGGGTGTAAAAAAGGGAGTTGAAAGTTCAAACACGAAGACCAGGTGCGGGCTAAGCTAAGAATATGTTTATAGCAAGGTACTTAGTGTTATTTAAAATCGAACAACGTTACGGCATAATAATGATGATTATGATGAATTTCTTTGACAAATAACCTTTTTTGATTTGGTTTGATTGGGACCATTGCCTAACAGAATATGTCAAAATATATGGAGCAAACTGACATTGGAAAATACGTTCCAATATGCTAATAACGCCTCTTTATAACGAAGGCCAAACGGGTGCCCTATCTGTTCGGGTATCCGTTTTGACGGGGCTATTTTTCTCCGGATGATTGTGAATCCTTACTTATTATAGATCAATGATTGGGACATTAAATTGCCAAGCACCAAAATCGTACCAACATCGTAAGAAAAATCCATACTAATATTATAATTGAGTAAGTAGCTCTGTCCGCTAGACCGATTGAGATGAAATTTGGCATGGAGATAATTGCGGTCCCGGGAATGGATATAGGCTAGTTTTTATCCCGGAAAACGCATAGTTCCCGCGGGAAGGCGATAACCGAATTCCACGCGGGCGAAGTCGCGGGCAGAAGCTAGTAGTTTAATAAATCAGATCTTTTGTCAATGACCTTCTACTAAAAAAACACATTGCAGCTGACGTAATAACTAATTTTCTTAATTTAATGTATCCTATGAAGCTACCAACTAACGGAAGACGAAAAAAACGGGACGGGATAAATAAGCAACGGAAGTGAAATATGAGGGTAATTCCGCGGCAACTTATCAACGAGCCGGGGTCAAGCACAATCGCTCCAGCCTTATCGTGCCTTTCGGTAACTCTTTGTAATGCAAATCTTATAGAACACAATTAAAATGTTAATTAATTTACAAGAGCGTAAAATTGCGCGGTCGCCTATTTACTGGTCATGTAAAAGTATAATTTACAAAACGGTACCGTGTTTTAAAATTTTAATTAAGAGACGTGCCCCGAATAATCTGTTCTTTTCGTTTTGAATGTGGACTTGAATAAATAAGGTTGCTAAGCAGATTTAAATTCGGTTTTGCACTTTTTGAAATTCAATTTTAAATCTGTTGGCGGGGTTTTTTTTTTTAAAGTACACCCAAATACAACACTATTATTTATTAACACTACCTATTTAGTGCTTATTGTAAATTTTACAATAATTAGAGATCTTCTACTATCTAAAGTCCCGCGCCTTCACGTTTCAAAACGCTTCATTTTTTTTTATAATTATTTAAAAAGCACTACCAACACTTTCAACGCATAGTTGATGGCTGTCTCAGCACACACACATGTGTTGAGAGTGTTGGTGGTGATTTTTAGAAATGTGAAGACGCGGGACTTTAGATAGTAGAAGATCACTACTCGTAAAATTATGTACTTTAGAATCACAAATTCCTGAATAATAAAACCGATTGCGTCAATAATTAAGAGCAATTTAAGGATATCTCTCCAGCAAAAACCAACCTGATGATGGAGATGAAAGTACGCCATAGGAATTCCTAAATTAAACAAGATAGGTAATAAATAAACCTATTGAGTTTAGGCTCCTTAGATAAGTCTCGATAAGCATTATCTATAAAATTGGTTGTCTGTAAAGTCGGTTTACGGATGATAATTTTATACGTGATAACGTCACGTAACGCTACAACGATACTATTGCGTCATGTTTCTTCGTGGGCTCAATTTATAAGACGTTATCACGTCAAAAACTTAAACTACATGTGCGATCCTAAATACTATTGTGACGCGAATCGCGCTTTTAAATCCAGTGTACACAGGTAGTAAATCGCCGTAAGTAAGCAGGAAAGTAAATCACCCGTGTTATGCATCGTGGCCACTCGAAGACGGGCGATAACATCTCAGCTTTGTCCGTGTCTCGACAATATCTTATTCAGGACTGGGATAAATGTACCTTCGGCGTTCGTGAGGAGACTACGGAATAATATATACGACTTCATTTGCGTACGAGGTATACATGCCTGGGAGGTTTGCCGTGTTTAGATTTCGCTGTTAACACGTTAAGGGAGCTGTCGGTTTTTGGGGCTCCGCAGGCAAATGGAAAACAACGGAAACCTTATGAATTAAGATTTCGTCGTGTTTGCTGTCTTTCCGTCCGTCTCTCTATCCGCCTACCTATGTCACAGCCATTTACTCTGTGGTTGAAATTTGGGAGGTGGGTGTGCTCTATGAATCGCTACAAAATGATGTAGGACGATTTTATTTATAACAATATTTTGCGATATATTTACTTCTAAAGTTGATTTCTAGAAAAATATTGAATATAATTAAGGGACCTTCAGTGGCAGTATTTGTAGAGCTGCCTTGGTAATGTGTAAACAGTTAACGGTTACCCCATTTAACGGTTTCACAATGATTCTAAAAATTGATAAAGTGAAATGCTGCTGAAAATAAAAGAAAAACACAAACCCGGATTTTTTTCAGCACAGTCATACAATTTTTATCTCAACCCCTATCAAATTTCATTACGCCTACCTTCGTTAATGTCGTAATCCGCACCCTTTCTATTTTGGAGCGTTTTAAACGCTACGTCACAGAATAAGTGTCCTGAGTGTCAGTTGTCAGCGCTTCGTCTAATCAGCTGTCAGTCATACGGGCGAACATACCATCCGGCACCTTCGAATAAATAAATTACGGGACGAGTGGCCACCGACCCTCTTCAACCCTTTCCCAACAAATAGAACAATTATCTCGCCCTTTGCGTTGGACGTGCGTGTACACGTATTTATTATTGACGGAGGCTACTGTTGCGAGCGGGCGCGAAATGCTGTGATATGGTTAGGGAATGTTATTTTACTGACAATATCTTTCTTGGTTTCGAGAGTAGTTTTTTTTTCATTTATAAATAAAGATAATTTATTTCGGCACAAACTAAAAATAAAACTAAAAACTAGAACAAGAACTAAAAATAACTTATAAATGAAAAGTTTGGCACAGATCAGTGTCGCTCGGCAAGGTCCCCAAAAGGCTGGCAACATTTCCGCGCTGGATGGCAATGCTTATTTGCTGAGCGAAGTAGTGGCCAGCCCTTTGGTCACCAGAAGCCTTGAGGCGGGCGGACAAATCCTTAAAAAGGCGACGGCGAAGTAGTTTTGATGTCAAAATTGAAAATTTGACAAGTACTTATTTATAAGTAAATAATTACTGTTTTTTTTGATATGGTAAAAATAGCCATGGGCATATTTTGCTGAGCGATAGCTAAACAGAGCGACCAAATACGTGAGTTAAATTATTGTAACCCCGGGTTGAATTGTAATGGATTCGATGACCTGTCAAACTGACCCTGTACTATCGCACCGTAAATCTGTCAGTCGGTTTTGCCGTCCGCTTTCAACACCGAAGCTAGTTTATGTCCATAGCAATTTATTATGACTGGGTGCCTATATTTGTAGAATGGTGAGTATCATCGATCCTGCAAAATATTGAATATTATTGAAGTCAATGACAATGGGTTCCTTGAATGAGGCCAACATTGTTTACTCTTTTTAATTATAATTGTTTTTATTACACGTCAAAACCGCCACCACCACAACAGCCTATTAGCGTCCCACTGCTGGGCACAGGCCTCCTCTCATCACAAGAGGTTTTAGGCTATAGTCCCCACGCAGACCCACACCCTAGTCTTTCTTCGCAGTTGCGTTCAGGTTTCCTCGCGATGTTTTCCTTCACCAAGCTTAGTGGTTAATTCGAATTGAACTTCAAAAGGGGATCGAACCCCCGACCCGCTGAATGAGAGGCGGTAGGTTAAAACACTAGGCCACGGTTTCCAAACACGTCATAAACCGCTAAATAATGCAGATGAAATTTGGTATAGAGATAGTTTAAGTCCTGGAGAAGGAAATAGGCTACTTTTTATCCTGGAAAAACTTTGTAGCTTTTACCGAAATCCAGGTGGAGAAATGGCGGACACAAGCTAGCAAATAATAAGTAAACATGAACGTAAAAACTTCAAATTTTCATGTGCTGGAGCAATTCGATTATGTCATAAACCGAATAACCCTGGGTAAGCATCTTTCGGTCTGGAAATCCAGCTGACCTAGTTTCCAGGTTAACGCCTCCATTAAAGATCAAGTTCAGAAGCCAAACGGTTTGGCTGACAAAAATTTGAACTCACAATTTTCTCTCATTTACCAATGAGTTTGATAATTTCAATATCATAGACTGTGATACAATTCCTACTGATACTTGTTTACACAACTTAGAAGGCGCGTGGATTAAGCAATAATAGACTGCTTCAACGACTTAAGTGCTTCGCCGCGCGCCTTCTAAGTTTGGGGTGCTATAGGTACCTAAGTGGCCCCTAAAATTTGCCACTCGTACAGGTACTGTACTACCCACATCCAACAGATTCATTGTCTCAAACTTTCGCGATACACACTACAGCGGCTGCTTACAGCGGCATCGTTGATCGGGTCGCCACCTTCCCTAAGAAATGGTTGAGGGAGGCGATGGCTGAGATACGCGTCACGCTCGTGAACGGGTGCTGTCGGTGGGGTCCAGTATGTTCATGCTTGCAAGGACGTTTAAAAATAATCATTAGCTTTAAATATATTACTAAGTCAAACATTTTAAGCGAGAGACCTCATCATGTTCTTATTGACATGTATTAATGAACTCTTTTATACATGATGTATTTCATTATTTATTGACATTTTGAAACTGTCGACATCTATGGAATTTATATTTATTTGACAATGGAGGCCATCTCCATAATAATTTTTTTTCTGGACCCTTGGAGACTATACATCTCTAAGATCTTAGATTTAAGTTTAAGTTAGGGACTATACATCCCTTCAATGTAATTTTAGTACAGTCCGCAGCAGAAGTAGATAAGCTGTCCAGGTGTTCAAAATGACCTACACACGCCCTTAACGTCTTAAGAATAAGGTCGTGTGTAGGTCATTTTGAACACCTGGACAGCTTATCTACTTCTGCTGCTGACTGTACGTACCTATATGTATATTTTATACATATAATGTAAATTTTATAACTGTGTAAATTTTGAAAAAGGCCTTCTGCTTGACTTTGTTGCGGCGCTTCTTCTCAAGCAATGGTCTAGGAAGCGCTAGTAAATTCTTTTTCTGACGTGTAAAAGTGCAGGGGCACTTTTCAATAATTTATTCAGCAAATTGGCCACATAGGGATGTGGCCAATTTGCTGAATGATTGAATTTTGAATTTTGAATTGACTATTAACGGGACTTAATCGCTTAAAAAAACTATTTATATTTTACCTCGACGTTTCGGCCGCGATGCAGCGGTCGTGGTCACGAGAAGACTGAAGTGACGGTATCAGCATATTTTTCTTGTTGCGCGGGTGGATCGAACTACCCGCACGTCGTCGAGGTAAAATATAAATATAGTTTTTTACGCGATTAAGTCCCGTTAATAGTGTATCCATCAGATTCTCGTAATTTAACAATAATATTGATACTTGTGCACATTTCATATATTAACTAGCTTCTGCCCGCGACTTCGTCCGCGTGAAATTCGGTTTTAGCGTTCCCGCGCGGACTAAGATTTGTTCCGGGATAAATTTCGATTTAGTCAGTGATAGACTTTCTCGAAACCAGCAATGTACGTCTGACTGAACTGACTGTCATAAACCTTCCTCAAGAACCACTTTATCTATTAAAAATAACCGCATCAAAATTCGTTGTGTCGTTTTAAAGACCTAAGCATACATAGATACAGACAGACAGCGAAGCGACTTTGTTTTATACTTACTATGTAGTCATGTTTCAGGTATTAAAAGTCGTAAAAAGTTCCTTGCTCTTTACGACTTTTTTATTTTGTCGTTGTTACCTTTTTACGGTTTAAATATTTTAATGACAATCAGTCTAAAAGATTATTCTCTATTAACTTCCTATTTATACATTAGGTATAGGGTATTTTCAATATGAGGATTACACACTTACAAAGGAAATAAAATGCTTTTTTGAAGGTTAACAGCAAGTTTTCTTCAATAATTTGATCCTATAAGAAAATTTTCCCCGAACATGAAATTGAAGGGTGAACTAATCATCACCCACCATAGTGCAAGAACAAATAGGATTAGAGGTACATCCAAACCTCAGTAAGAACAGTACATTCATGCAATCAAAACAATATCAACTCAATGAAAAACAATCAAAACATATCAACACGACGAAAATCGATTTTTATTCTTCTAGGTAGAATATGAAGACTTCTTACCGAGGACACCTTGGAACAATCAGCTGAAAACTAAAAGCACTTCAAACAGCGTATGCAATATAACGCCCCCTTTCTACCATGGGATAGTATTCGAGGAACCTTTAATAGAGTCTCCGGTTCGGGGGCGGTATTTCACTCCGAACTTGTTTGAGCCAGTAAAGCGCCAGTTTCTTAATAGTTTGCTTTATTTATGTTCGGAGTGTCACTTACTAAGTTGCAGAAACGTAATTTCAAAAATGTCGCCGCCAAAGCCGTGGTGGCCTAGTGGTTCGACCTGCCGCCTCTCATGCAGAGGGTCGGGGGTTCGATTCCGGCTCGCACCTCTAAGTTTACTTATGTGCGAAATTCAATTTGAATTTACCACTGAGCTTTTCGGTGAAGGAAAACATCGTGAGGAAACCTGCACGCATCTGCGAAGTAATTTAAAGATGTGTGTGAAGTCCCCAATCCGCACTGGGCCCGCGTGGGGACTATAGCCCAACCCTCTCGTGATGAGAGGAGGCCTGTGCCCAGCAGTGGGACGCAAATAGGCTGTAGTAGTAGTAGTTTCAAAAATGTATACATATTTAACTGAGCTACGGCTTGAGTTTTGCAGATCGAAATGATACCTTATCAAGTGAGTTCTAAAGTACAATACACACGTATTTGACTTCATTAACGTTTCACAAAAAAACTTTTCACGAACTGTTCGTTTCATAAGCCGCATTTTATCTGAAACTATTCAGGATATCTGTATAAAACCGGCCAAGTGCGTGTCGGGCCACGCGCAAATTATAGGGTTCCAAAGTTGAGGATGCCCACAGTACCTTTCTAAGATATATTAGCATCTAGCTAGCCTGTGGTATGACGTGCCCGCCCGACGCCCCTGCCGCTCGAGAAAAATCATTGGTTTTTTAATAATTTCATATGTTGATCGACTATGACTCGTAAGTTTGTACAGCCTACTTAGCTGTGATAGTTTTCCTTTCAACTACGTTATATTTGCCACAACGGTGATTTTTTTCAGCCATCCAAATACCACCATTTTTTAGCTGGCAGGGGGGGGGGGGGACACGTGACTCTAACAAAAAATAGCACTTTAAAGCTATGCCGCACCATGGGGTACGCAAGAAAAAAAATTACATCCCCACTTTACGAGTAGGGGAGGTACCCTATAAAAAAATATATTTCAAAATTTTATCGTACTACTTTGTCAGCGTAACTAATATGTATATTCATGCCAAATTATAGCTTTCTAGAACTAAGCATCTCCGAGCAATAGTGCGCACAGACGGACGGACGGACGGACGGACGGACGGACGGACATGGCGAAACTATAAGGGTTCCTTGTGGACTTCGGAACCCTAAAAATATGTAAATAAAACATAACCTAACCTAACTAACCTGTAAGATTCTACCTACACGATGGTCTGGTGATGGAAATAGAAATAATAAATATTATATGCAACTTGAGAATAATAATTATTTCATTTTACTAATAAAGAGCAAAAAACAATGCGTTTATCTAGGTAATGAATTAGTGACATGAATTACAGAAGCACTGCGCAAGATAATAGACTCAAAAAAAGAACGTTATATCAAAGGCAGAAAGCCCGTCACAGCTCATCTTTTTATGTTGGCAAGACGGTATTTTACAAGGAAAAAATCTCATAAATTACGTTAGTAGAGCCGCTTTCGTTTTGTAGAACTGCCGGCTAGGTAAATGGGGTGAATTTCGCGTCAAGGACATTAACTGGACGGGACTTTGTACCCGAAGATGATATCAGTAAAGTTTACGAAAGGTATACATAAATTCTTCTCCCCCTTTGCGTGAACTTGATAGCGGGTTACACGGGTAAATTTTGCTACGGTTTAATAATAAAGGAATGCAAATTAAAAAGGAAATGTCATCGAGGAATGTAGGTATCCTCGATTACTCCGTCAACCGATTTTTTTTATTTTTTCTTCGATAGGTTCTATTTTAATTTGGTTCAGGTCCGGTGACGGAATTAAGTTATGAGAAAATGAGGGAACTCCTCGAAATTTGTTAGCGTGTATGAGTCTGCACGCCTATGACGTACAAAAAAGCCGCGATAGCCTAGTGGTCTGACCACTCTGACATACCGCCTCTCATGCAGAGGGTTGGGGGTTCAAATCCAGCTCGCAACTCTGAGTGCGAAATTCAATTTGAATTTATCCCTCAGTTTTTTTCTGTGAAGGAAAAATCTTGAGGGAACATGTGAAGTCACTAAGCCAATCTCAGCGTTAAGTTTTAACCGACCCAATGAAATCTATTACAATATTGTAGATTTGAGGTCGAATGTGCAGGCTTTCGGAGTGTGAAGGCAGTTTTTATATGTTTTATTTATATTTTTGACCTTCTCAAGTAGGTACTCAATTGGTAAGATATCTCTATTTGTTGCAACTGTATATAAGCGGTGGTGAGTATATAGTGACCACTTTCTATTAAACTTTATAGCAGTAAACAAAGATCTCAAATACCGACGAGTAGGTATGAAAAGTTAGAGAAACCAAACAAAAACTGGCGGCTCGCTCAAACGAGCGCAGTCATTAGTTGATGTAAATAATATTTAAGGAAGGAAATTTTAATTAAAGCACAGTTGCTTCTTCCCTTAGAGACGTATTTTATTCTCTCATAATACTTGCGGAAGATTTTTATAAGTACGGATTCATAGTCAGAATGTTCTTAGAGCGTCTCGACATCGTAACCCTAGGGAGATAAAAAGGATTTGTCGTGTCACAGATGGTGGTATCGCCATATTATTGACTCGCGAAAGTTGCTGCGACACATGCAAGTGATAGGGTCGGCCCGCACTTATGGGGAAATGTTCGATTAACTTTTTTGTCGCTTCGTTCGCGGGTGCGGCTTTAATGGTCTGGTGGAAATATAATGGTTTCCGCTGAGCCTTACGGCGGAAAAATTCACTTTCGTTTCACCAACAAAATGTATGGCGTGAGTAAGCAGAAAAGTAAAGTCTCCAGCACCAACATCGAAAAAGAGATGACGGAATAAAATTACTACCTTATTTTTACCATAAAGACTTTTCGCCTTTTTGTTCATAACTAACCTAATCAGAATTGGCTATGGGTGAAAAATTACAAAGTGCTTGATTCTTTTTAGGGTTCCGTACCTCAAAAGGAAAAAACGGAACCCTTATAGGATCACTTTGTTGTCCGTCTGTCCGTCCGTCCGTCCGTCTGTCAAGACCCTTTTTCTCAGGAACGCGTGGAGGTATGAAGCTGAAATTTATATCAATTACTCAGGTCTACTGTCCCTTGAAGCTGTGAAAAAATCAAACTTCTAAGCCAACGCAATCAAAAGATACAGCCGTTTATGCCGCAAATTTTCGACACTTGCAAGGGAATCAAAACCTACAGGGTGCTTCCCGTGAACTCAGAATCTTGAAATTTGGTACGAAGCAACGTCTTATAGCATAGATAAAGGAAAAATTACGAAAACCATAAATTTTTAGTTACATCACATAATATATTTTTTTTTAATAATTTTAACCTTACTACCCATTTCCTCATAAACGCGTAGAGGTATTAAATTGAAATTCATACCAAATACTCAGGTCTATAATACCTTTAAGCTGTAACAAAATCAAACTTCTATGTCAACGCAATCAAAAGAAACAGCAATTTAAGCTGCATATTTTGAAACTCGCAAGTACTCGCAAGGGAATCAAAACCTAAAGGGTACTTCCAGTCGACCTAGAATCTTGAAATTTGGCATGAAGCAACGTTTTATAGCACACATAAAGGAAAAATTCCGAAAACCTTAAAGTTTTAGTTACATTACAAAATATATATTTTTTAAGATCTTTGTCTTAAATTTATGCTACTCCATCTTTCCCCATTGTAATGTTATGAATTTCATTTTGCAATAAAAATACCATAGTTATGACTCGATTGTCGTAAAGAACGAACTTTGTAAACCTTACAGGTTTGTACGGAACCCTCGGTGCGCGAGTCCGACTCGCACTTGGCCGGTTTTTTTATGGATAGGAATAACCTTCCGTAATAAAAGAAAAAAATCCGAGAATTTTCCGTGGCGTAGATTTTGCTTAAAAAATAAAATTGGTTTTGCGTTATAACGATTAAAAGATTCGGGCTATCCTTGGTCCAAGTAAGCACAGCACATGTTTCTGAAAAAAATAGTTTTGACATTTGACGCTGACAGTTCTCGCTTCCTTCGTACGAACATAACTTTACGTGTTTTAACAATTTTATTGGAAGAATAGCTTATTGATGATTGCTTTTGCTTACTGGACTTTCGATTATGCTTGGCCCCAACGACGACGTATGCTTTAAACACGTTATTACGAATGAAGCAAGAACTGTCACCGTCAATGATGTCAACACTTTTTTTTAAGAAGTAGTGCTGCATACTTGAACCAAGGAAACACCTTTATTTCAATCGTCATAACACAAAATCAATTTCTTTTTTTTTACGCGAAATCTACGGCACGGAAAATTCTGAGATTTTTTTCTCTTGATACGGAAGGTTATTCCTATCCATAAAAAAAAATCGAGCACATTGTCATTTTTCACCCATAGCCAATTGTGTTTTATTTTTAGTGTCATATTTATTTGAGCCACTTTCTTTTTCAGTCAATACAGAAAAACACGATATCGGCAGGTGAAAAAAACCTCATGTCATTGCATACCAAAAATTACTTAACTAACAAACTTTAGAACTTTGTAATATAAATAGATTTTAGCTATAAAATAAGGCAGCGTGGCTCGGATAGCGGTAGCGGTTAATTTATATCTGTGATACATAAAATGAACGTTCCCGTGGATCCGGTGGCCATTTATCTTATTCACTTTACACAAGGGCGTGTCGGTCGAGTTTTACATTTTAATTTGGGCCGCGGTTTAATATGTCAGTGGGATGCTGGCTGACGAGACACGATCATTTTTCATGCAGTCATAAAACACGGTAATAGTCATTTAACTGTATACTGTATTTACTTAGGCTTAAGGGTGATCGATTGTTTTAGTTTCCGCAAAAAGACGTTCCATTTAGGGTTCCGAAGTCCACAAGGAACCCTTATAGTTTCGCCATGTCCGTCCGTCCGTCTGTCCGCACTATTGCTCGGAGATGCTTAGTTCTAGAAAGCTGTAATTTGGCATGAATATACATATTAGTTACGCTGACAAAGTGGTACAATAAAATTTTGAAATATATTTTTTATAGGGTACCTCCTCTACTCGTAAAGTAAGGATGTAATTTTTTTTCTTGCGTACCCCATGGTGCTGCATATCGTTAAATAGGTCTTAAAAAAATACTATGGGTTTGTTAAGATTATTTTTTGATTAAGTGATGCGTTTGTGAAATATTAAGCTTTAAA
Organism: Aethes cnicana; assembly: GCA_963971205.1. Classification (NCBI taxonomy): domain Eukaryota; kingdom Metazoa; phylum Arthropoda; class Insecta; order Lepidoptera; family Tortricidae; genus Aethes; species Aethes cnicana. The sequence goes on from OZ020286.1 coordinate 10,072,776, forward strand.
GTGCTATTTTTTGTTAGAGTCACGTGTCCCCCCCCCCCCCGCCAGCTAAAAAATGGTGGTATTTAGATGGCTGAAAAAAATCACCGTTGTGGCATATATAACGTAGTTGAAAGGAAAACTATCACAGCTAAGTAGGCTGTACAAACTTACGAGTCATAGTCGATCAACATATGAAATTATTAAAAAACCAATGATTTTTCTCGAGCGGCAGGGGCGTCGGGCGGGCACGTCATAGCACAGGCTAGCTAGATGTTAATAAGTCTTAGAAAGGTACTGTGGGCATCCTCAACTTCGGAACCCTATACTTTGCGCGTGGCCCGACACGCACTTGGCCGGTTTTTGAAATCATTGTTATTCTTTTGTTGCTTTGGTGAAAATGGCAAGCAATCTAAGCTGGCCGCGGTAACGGCTTTTCGAATGTCTATATTTTTTTAAAGAATAAAGTTGATTCATATTTAAAATAGATAGTCAGTATTAATTACATAGAAAAGTGTTTTTCAATATTATTTATACTCTATACTATACTAATAATAAGGCTGTAGAAGAAGTCGCGTATGTAACTTGAAAATTAAAAGAAACGATCAATTCGAGGGGACTGTATAAACGATACTGAACACAAAAAAAACGAATGTTGAAAAAAATTCTGTATGTGTGTGTGTATGTCCGGATTCAAAACGAAAAGTACTGGTCGGATTGCAACCAAATTTGGTATGGGGGTAGTTTATGGTCAACATAGAGGCTACTTTTTATCCCGAAAAGGCGCATTGCTCCCGCGCCAAGCTAGTATTCAATCTAAATATATAAAACTCAAAGGTGACTGACTGACTGACATAGTGATCTATCAACGCACAGCCCAAACCACTGGACGGATCGGGCTGAAATTTGGCATGCAGGTAGATGTTATGACGTAGGCATTCGCTAAGAGAGGATTTTGCAAAATTCCCACGGGAACGGGAAAAATCGGGATTTTACTTTTTAATATTTCTACGCATACGAAGTTGCGGGGAAAAGCTAGTTTTATCATAAATATATAAAAAATATCAGCTGTGCAAGGCTATTAAAACTTTAACGATTTTCAAACTTTGATACAGTTTCGACTATAATTTACATTGTATCGTATAAATTACTAAACCTGGCTATTTGCGTAATGACGGGTAGAGGGCTAGATGTTCGTTATTGTTTCGAAACTTGGAGAGGCTGCAGCATCTTCGGATTAATTTTACGTTAGTCTTAAGTGGCTTACTTGGTAGCACGAGTTGTATTTATAGCCGAGCTAATGCTTTCTGCATTGTTTTTGAGGAGAAAAAGGAAGCTATTGAACGTTGTGTTAAGCAATAGAATTCGACTCGGAACTATCGCAGTGATACAATCCCTAACTGTCTTTACGTGGAAACATGTTATATGCTTAGTCGAAAAATCTAAGATTTGCTTCGCTGCCGGCGGCACTCTAGGTTAGGTTTTTATAATGTGTTTATATTTTGTATTATTATTTGCATTTTACTTTTTATATTCATATTGTAAAAACCTAACTTAAGAAAATAATTTAATAAAAGAAATAATATAATAATAATAATGCTCAGATAAAGGAAAGAAAGCTACTTAGGTATGGCCAGAGAAAAATGATTTTTACGTAACCCATGGCCGTAAAGTGTGATTTTCTGCCCGCTACGCGGATAGAAGATCTCACTTTCTTGGCAAGGCAAGACGTAAAACTTTTGACAAACCACGGGCGGTAATTCGTAAAGCCCCAGATAGCATATTTATGGCCCTCATCTTCGGTTCGGGTCACAAACACCTGCGGTCTGGGACATTAACGAATTCACCGCCCTAGGTCTGTAATGTACTATGATTTCACTAGCAGGGCAGATTTAATCTTTTCTACGAGCCACCACCACAACAGTGTGTTTACGGCCCTCTGCTGCTCTCCTCTTACCACGAGAGGATTTGGGCTAGGTACAGTCCCCACGCGGGTCCAATGTGAATTTCTGGACTTCACACATCCTTAAATTTACTTCGCAGATGCGTACAGGTTTCCTCGCCATGTTTTACTTCACCGAAAATCTCAGTAGTATATTCTAATTGAATTTCGCACATAAATAATTTCAGAGATGCGATCCGGATCCGAACCCCCGACTCTCCGCATGAAAGGCGGTCGGTCAAACCATAGGTTATCAGGGCTTCTCTGACGCTATTTTTCACGAGCACTTCCTAATTATTATTATTTCTACGAAGTGATTGTTCGAGTAAATAAGAACACTTAAGAAGAAGGATAGCAACGCATTTCCGTAGGAGCGAGTAACTTGACCTCTAATATTATACAATACCATAAACATGCCATCAACCGAATAAGGTTGTGTTTACCGAAATCGTATGACTGTAGAAGTAACACAATGATACTTCACTATGCGTATATGTAATCCTATAAGTTACTTAAATAAAGTATCTAAATTACCTACACACAACACAAGTACACGCTGGTTTACTTGTGGGTTTTCATTGCGACAAGCTTAGGGGTAATTTTAAACTGAGGGAAACTCAGAAGTGCGCGCCATGCCCCAATCCTCTACATGAGAAGCGGCCGGTGAGGCTTTTTTACAGCGAAGAAAAGCATCTTGCGAAGTAATTCTTCAATCTGTATGGGTCCTCTGGTGATGGGAAGAGGCCTGCGTCCAGTAGTGGCATGTAATAACTAATAACGTAACGTATTGGCAGTGCGCACGACGACAGCGCTCACGAGCGGATGCGAAGTCGGCGGCGCAATATGCAACTATACTCTTTGGTCGAGGGACTATGGATAATCTAATAAGTGGAACTACCACTGTGACGAAAATTAGTGGCGTAAAAGGCTTGTATGTCTCTTTATCTAACCTCATAACGAGAGATAGAGACAAAAGAATGATAACACAGATGAGCTTAATGCAATGCAAATAAATACACAGCAGTAACAGTTCACTCCACCGTTGGTATCCGTCGGAAATTTCATATTTGGCCATGTAATAGGTACGCTGCGGTTTCTATGCTGCCATTAAGTCATCAGATATGCAAATTTTAGTAGCTAAGCATTACCAACTTTGTCGATGACCCTCTACATTGCATTACTGTTACGTATTTCTACTATAGCGGATAATATCATTGAGAAATGATACAAGAAGAGTGGCAGAGCCCATACTGTAGTGCGTGCTCCGAAACCCGGGTTAACACTAGATCGACATCTAGCGTCCAGTGGCTGAACCCCGATTACCCGACCGTTTAGCACTTGCTACCGCTACTTGAAGCTGGATGGCGAGCCATTATTTATAGGCTCTGCCATTCTTCTTGTATCATTTCTCTCTGATAATAACTATGACAATTTTTACACCATTTGTCCACCGTCCCCAACACTGGGACGCATCGAGAATAGGATGGCGACTCCGAAGTAGCAACACACAGAGATACCTACATTTTCACTACAGCCGCATGCTAATACGAGTATGTGTCGTTACAGGTTTACACAACTTAGAAGGCACGTAGATTAAGCGATAACAGACTCTGCGTCAACGTCTTAAGTGCTTCGTCGAGCGCCTGGACGAACGCCTTCATTTTCTTGTTTGGCGGTGAACGAACCTCCTGATTCTATCTCGCAAAGAAACTGGCATCTACGAGAATATGCCTCGTGGACGGACCCCTCGAAACGTACTGTAGGGGTTCGTGCTAGCTCGTGTAGATGTTGTAGGCACGGAGATCAGCAGTGGTACTTGAAGACACGCAGACTCGCTGGGCATCAGGATGATGTCTAACTAATTAAGAAATCTATATCTCGCAGACTGGCCCTAATACTGCCCTTTCCTAATAAATAAATAAATATAATTTTCTTGTAATTCATGTTATATATTCCGAGATAATTAATTTACAAGCGCTATCAAAAGACTAAACAAATTGAACAAAACAATTTTACGCTTAAAAATACCTATATTCGAAAGAAAATGTGTCAACTCACCGATTATACTCGGCCAGTCTCCACAGTACCTACATCCAAGTAATATTTCCACGAAATACTTAAAAAAAAAACAATATAAAACATTTCGTGCCCATTCCGCTAAATCTTTGTCGACTTTATTCATATACTTTTCCTGTAACGAAGCGAAGGGAGAAATAGGTTAAGAAGATTTATCTCGTTTAAGGTGACTTCTTGTAGCGTTTCGTTCGTGCCATTTGATTATTTTTGTATTATTTATGCGCGTTTAAACAATAGACTGATAAATTACTTCTGTTAAGAGGGTTAAAAGTTGACAACGTCGCATACCTACAGCTAACAAATGTTTCGATGCTTTTATTAATTTCCCAATATTACTATGGGTCATTCTCTGAGGTCGCGATTTTTGTCTGATTCCTCTGCCCGATTTTGTTTTGCTATATCCGTTAAGTACGTTGCTTACTTAAAACGTCATCCATAAATAAAAATGCGAAAGCGTCGGTGGAAAGTAGTATTTCACAAAATCCTTCATAAGCAAACGGAATAAATTTATAACGCTATAAACGCAACTTTGCGGCTAGTTTTATAGGATAGGTACTTTCCCGCGAAAATTGCGATCGTCGTTAAAATTAAAACGCATCATTGTGCCGAAGACCCTCGAAAAGTCCAAACTGGGTTGACTTTGGGTCTCGCCGACCCGATTAAGATGCCCAGTGAGTGGACAGTCCCCAGAAGAGCCATCTCGGAGCCCTCTTCCCTATTAGGAACACCCTCTTGCCTGCCTTGAGCACCCTCGATTCTTCACAGACACGGAATTCTCCGGCCAGTGATTTTCCACTTCGAGCACACTCGAACCCCTGTCCTTTCTTTATAGAAATTTTGTTGGATACAGTTTACAATAGGCTGCAGGCCAATTAATTTTAATTAGTCCCTGGTTCAAGAATTAAATTGATAGTTACAATTGGATTAGCAATTTATGTTTTTTTTATATACCTATGGTATAGGCAAACGAGCTCACAGCCCAGCTGATGGTAAGTGGTCACTGCGGCCCATGGACACCGAAATCCTATGATCCCCCATTAAGAAACCATAAGATCTCGAATACGTTGCCTACCCTGAGGGCTGAGATGGAATGCCTCTGTGCCAGAAATTTCACCGGCTGCCTTAACCCCCTACCGGAACACAACAGTGCGAGCACTGCTATTTGGCGGCAGGATAGCGGGGAAAGACGGTGGTGGTACCACCCTGGACGGATCCAGCACCAGGTCCTACCACTAACAAATGTACCACTACCACTGTTTCCGCGTTGGCTGGTTTTAACGTTGTTGTGGCAAATAAGAAACCTGGTCTGTATTGTGGCAACTTGAATAAAAAAATGTTTTGTGAAACCATTATAAAAAAATGAAAGGAGAATGCCAGGCGTCCCATACAACCGTGCCCCAAGTTGTGCACAAACCTCTAACTGTTGGAAATTAATAATTTGGATTTAAAAACGTTTTGCCATTGTTTTTTTTCTTGTAAAACTGCAGGTTTAGATTTCAATTAAACAAAGTTAATCAATCTATTAATTCCGGTGGGCCAGTCCAAAATGGCGCCAGTTGACGTATTTGACATCTTGAATCGGTAAAAATATGGTAAAAAGTGATGGGACACATCATTCATTCTTTGAGTGAACCAGTATAGAAAGTCATCAGTAAAGTGCGAGTCGAACTCGTGTATTAATGGTTCCGTATTTTAACTTTTTTTGAGATGATCTGAAAAAGTTTTGTCACAGTTCTCTAGGAAAAAATTGGAAACGATATGACCTCCACATCTTACATCGGTAAGTCATGGTATAGCCTAGTGGTATGCCCACCACCGCCTCTCAGCAGAAGGTCGGGGGTTCGAATCTGGCTCGCACTTTACTTATGTGCGAAATTCAAATTGAATTTTGGTACCACTGAGCTTTTCGGTGCACGACATATCGTGAGGAAACGTGCACGCGTCTCCGAACTCCGAAGTGATTCAAGGATGTGTGTGAAGTATCCAATCCACACTGGGCCTGCGTGGGGTCTATAGCCCAAATACTCTTGTGATGGGATGGTGCCCAGCAGACTTAAATAGACTTTAGTTGTAGACATCACCATTATCACCTCAAAGACAATGACATTTGAGGCTCTTCCTTCGAAAAATAAAATTGTCATTTTCAAATAACCGCCTTGGAGGAGGCCCATGCAATGGACGTCTTTCGGTTGAAATGATGAAGCGACTAACAAGACGGTAGAAAAGTTACATGCCGGGTCGAACGAGTCTGAAAGTAGCGAAACCTTTGAAGTAGGGGTGACGTGTCCCTGGTGCCCTGGTGCCCCAGCGTAAATATGATATGCGGCCTGACTGGCGCTTTGTGGGAAATAGCTGAACTTCAAATATTCTACGGAAGGGCTAAGACGAACTCTTATATATTCTTTCCAAAAGTTTATTACGTATGTCTACTCCTCAGAAAAAGGATCTTGACTTGCCAGAGCCACAGACAAACGAACAGATATGAGGGTTCTCTTTTGCCCCTTGATACGAAACCCCAAAAAGGTGAAATCGTCACTCTATTGTTTTAATGTCATATGATTTTAATGACAGTGACATAAAGTGAAAAAAATAGGTTTTTGAATTACAAAATAAATGTAAAATATTTATTCGAATTACACTTGACGAAAACTGATCGCAGTAGGATGCTTCTTACAAGGTGAGTGTGTAGATATATTTGAATACACTAATTATGTATATGATTTTTGTTTTTCGTGTCGAAGCGATGGTTTTTCATAATTGTTTAGGTCTGGTCCGAGCCATGCCTTAGCGAATGCCACGCTTAAAGATTGGGATAAAGCCTGTAGGCGCTGGATATAACCGCCCTGTTTTCCACGGGATGGGTTCGACAAGGATGTCCCCACGAAAAGCAGCTTCCTATCTCCTCGACAGTATTTAACCTAAAGTTCCCTCGGTAGGCTTTCACACACATATTTTGAATTGCTTCGTATCTACGTGCAAGTTTCCTTACGATGTTTTCGTTCACCCACCCTTGCTGAGATCAGGCATGTGCGGTGCGGGACTTATATAGGTTGTTAAGACAGGGATACACTTGGGGACAAATGTCCTGCGACACCTGTCGCCAGTGACTGTCTATATGTCTGGCGAGATCGCTCAGCTTCTTACGTCGTGGAAGATTTGTCCCCTAGTGTAGGTACACTAGGGGATTTATGGTGGTTTTCTTTCACCGGATATCTAGTTTCAAATTATTTCACAGATGAACATGATATATAACATGACATTCGAACAGAATATCACAATATGAGCGGGACGCTGCGTGACTACGTGGTGAGGTGATCTTCTACCTAAAGCGGCCAGCTTCTTCATATACAGATAAGTTTTTTAATTGAAAGATTAAAATTAAATTATTTATTCGGCAAATTGGCTACATATGGGCAATTTTACAAAACAACTTTTACAAGACAGGTGAGTGGCAAGCCTTGGGGGAGGCCTATGTCCAGCAGTAGACGTTTTTAGGCAAAATGATGATGGTGATAATAATAAATAATAGATATCTTGGGACATTTCACACATACCTTCACCTAGCCCCAAACTAAGCAAAGCTTGTACTATGGTTGCTAGACAACGATATAAATACTTATATAGAGAAATACATACATATATAAATACTAAACATCCATGACTCGAGTACAAACATTCGTGTTCATCACACAAAGTTTGCCCCGAGCGGGACTCGAACCCGCGACCATCGGAATAGAAGGCAGGGTTACCAACTGGACCAATCCGGCCGTCAATGATGATGATTCTAGCCCATTGCTGCGACCAAGAGTAAAGATTTGACTACTTGTCTTGTTGATAGCTTGATAATTATTTCACCTGCAAATTAAGTTAGTACCGGAGAGCTAACGAGTAACATTCTTTTTATCCCTGAAATCAACCCTATGTGGTTGTGAAAGGGATTGGAAGATTGGTAAGAATGCGGGCAAAAGCTAGTTATACCTACATTAGGTAGAAACAACAATTAGGTATTCAGTTATTGGAACCATTTCAGATGGGTTAACGTTAACGTGTTAGCAGTCAGAAATGCTTCTTTATGTGAAACAGTTAAAGGTTTCGTTTCCTAAAATCCATTGCATGTCATTCACATCTTTGGATTATTTTGCATGTTTCTTCACGATGTTTTCTTTCATTAGAAGTCATTTTAAGGATTACGAGTACTCAACAAAACGTAGATACTTTTTGTTGAGTAATCCTTGAAATGAATATATAGATACATAGTGATACATTTTTTAGGGTTCAGAAGTCCACAAGGAACCCTTATAGTTTCGCCATGTCCGTCCGTCCGTCCGTCCGTCCGTCCGTCTGTCCGCACTATTGCTCGGAGATGCTTAGTTCTCATCATCATCATCATCATCATTTCAGCCGAAAGACGTCCACTGCTGGACATAGGCCTCCCCCAAGGCTCGCCACTCCGACCGGTCCTGTGCTACTTGCTTCCACCGGTTTCCCGCGACCTTCACGAGGTCGTCGCTCCATCTTGTTGGAGGCCTACCGACAGCTCGTCTCCCGGTTCGCGGACGGCGGCGGCGGTGCTTAGTTCTAGAAAGCTGTAATTTGGCATGAATATGCATATTAGTTACGCTGACAAAGTGGTACAATAAAATGTTGAAATATATTTTTTTATAGGGTACCTCCCCTACTCGTAAAGTGGGGATTGTAATTTTTTTTCATTTGCCCACGTGTTTGCGTCCGTGGGATTATTCGGCCTAAATTGTCCACTTCGGGGCACCAACACACAGGTTTCCTCACGACGTTTTCTTTCACTGGACGTCTAGTTTTAACTTGTTTCATAGATTAACACTCATATCTCAAACAGAATGATACGAGATGAGCGGAACTGCGCGTGACTCCGTGGTGATCCTCTACCATTGTCGGCCAGATACAGAGATAAGTATACCTGAATATTAAGAGAAAAGACGGAAAGTTCTCGAGTGGCGTCGGCAAACCGGGAGACGAGCTGTCGGTAGGCCTCCAACAAGATGGAGCCACGACTTCGTAAAGGTCGCGGGATACCGGTGGAAGACCGGTCTGAGTTGCGAACTTTGGGGGAGGCCTTTGAGGGAGGAGTAGCACAGGACGAGTCCGAGTGGCGACCCAACTAGCACGTTGGAGTTAAGATAAGCGTTATGGCTATCGAGCCTTGGGGGAGGCCTTTGTCCAGCAGGCAGTGGACGTCTTTTAGCTGAAATGATGATGATGATGATGATGATGATGATGATGATGATGATGATGATGATGATGATGATGATGATGGTGGTGGTGAAATTGCTGATTCGGCTACCGAGTAGCTCAGCATAACTTCCCTACTTGCATTTCCCCACGGTAAAAGCCGTCCTATGTCCGGGGGATTATTCGACCTAAATTGTCCATTTAGGGGTACCAACACACACACAGGTTTCCTCACGATGTTTTCTTTCACCGGGAGTCTAGTTTCAACTTGTTTCATAGATTAACACTCATTATTTCAAACAGAATGACACGAGATGAGCGGAACTACGCGTGACTCCGTGGTGATCTTCTACCATAGGGATGATGACAGGGTGAAGAAATCGAAATTCTAATTAGTCCGTCAGTCAGGTAATAAAAAAATATTAGACACGTATTTTTTGTTTTATCAAATTAACAAAGAATGACTAAGTTAAAACGCATTAAAGTTGGAGAGTGGGGGCTAACTACGTCACCGTTAGGTATAAATCGTACCTAACCGTGACGTCACGTGACATTTCAACTCAATATATCTCCGTATAAGTTTGATTACGTGAAAAAAGAAGAAATACGTGTCCAATACTTTTCAATAATCTTCCTGATAGACTAAGGAAAAAAAAGTTGTCGTCATCCCTATTGTCGGCCGGGTACGGAGTTAAGTATACTTGAATATTAAGAAAAAATATTTCACTACTCGTTTGTTTGTTTGTAATGGATCAAACCGAATACTACTCCAGCACATAGCGTTATAACCACAAAGTTCTAAAGTCTTACCACAGAATATTTTATAGTACTACTTGCAGAATGGCCACGGAATACCTGCCAGAATCTAGCCCGCTGGTCAAGCTGGGCCGCTTGGCCCGCGTAGTGGCAAACACACATTTAAAAGTGTACAGACGTCCTCGCACGCAAATATTGACACTTCATTCGAATTGTGTTTGAGATCGTGTTTTTATACCGTGTCCGCCGTGTGGTTTTACCATCTAAAACAACTACTAGATGAAGCTTGCGGGAATCTGAGAGATATACTGTTCGTATTTTAATGCCTAATCATACAGTGGATTTCTGTCATAGATTACGGCAACGATATTATATAGAAATCATTTATTTCAAAAAACTGAAAATAACAATGTCCCATAGTCGCCGCAGTTTAGCAATTTATTTATCCCAGTCTTAATCGCATTATAGACGGTATCGTTCTACTTTCGCAATATTCAATTGATAACGATTTGGTAAGTATACGAACAAAAGCAGATGGACAGTCAATGTGCTCAAAATTATCTGCTCACCATAAATAATATGAGTAGGTGTAATGAGTACGGCAGTGCAGCTAATTGTAATTCGAACTTCATTCTTTTCTACTGCTGATTGTACATGATGCTCTTAATATTCAAATATTGTTTCAGAGGTCATCATGATGCATTGACTTCATCAACCAATGTATGCTTCATTCCTGCTTCAGCCTTGTATGCTAAGTGCATGTTTTTTTTTTCAGTATGTTCACAGATTCCTCCGTCAAAATGAATAACCGATTTTAAATATATTTTTTAATTAAAGGAGTATGCTACGCCTGAATTCATCCCATTCTCATCAAGTCACGATGTGATGATGGAATCTCGGTGAAATCGAGGGCAACCCGCAATTTTTATAGACACGATTACGCCTTTTATATACTTTTCTTCTAAATATTCTGCATCTAGTATTCATCATTTCATCATGTTGAGCTGGTGATGAAAGGTAAAGCTCTTTAACAGTTAGACGTTAGAGGATATTTTTAGTGGTGGGACCTGGTGCTAGATCGCTTTTGCAATTTGTCGAAGTTTGAAGGCGGTATTTTATTTTTTGGAGGACCTAACATGATAATGTCAACAATGGTAGGTGATTAACTTTATGGTCCAAGCGGAGTGCATGAGTATAATACTGATCACCAATACAGCTAGTGAGAAAGAGGTAGAGCCCGTCCCATCTACATACTCGAAGCAGTCTTACAAGCCGTCCAGAATAAGGTATCTATTGTGTCAAGAGTAGAATGGCACATACTTATACGATGGCTGAATGGCTCCAGCAACAAACCAAGGCAGCTCATCATTCATCAACAGTACTGGTCGACTTTGGATTACCTGCAGCAGGCAAGCAGACCCTTCCACTGTCAACTCTAGATTACCGCAAAAGCTTGGTAAGTTAAAGAAGTGCAGGATCAGTATCTGATCATGCTTTCCTAAACAAACTTTGAAGGCGCGCTGTTGATAGGCCTCCAACAAAACGGAGTGACGACCTTATAAAGATACGCACGACCGATCTGTTGAGCAAATCTTGGGGAAGCTTATGTGCAGTCAGTGGGTGTCTTTCGGCTGAAATGATGAAGATGATCATATGATGATGCTGAGATGATGATGATGATGATGATGATACATGATGTTGATTAGACTGCTCATTGCGCAGAGCCTGCAAGAAGGTCGGGGAAATAAACATACAATCACTTTTTTGGTTTTTCTGGATTGACAATAATATTAGGCATAACACCAATAATAAAACCACCAACAATAATATTAGGCGTAACCTGATGTCGGTCGCTTTGGTATTTTGGAAGAAGTACCAGCGCCAGCCCAGCTCCATGAAAAATAGGCTCAGATTTCCCGCGCAACCCTACACCTACTTAGGTATAACTAAGGCATAGCTGAAATAGCGACTTAGTTCTGAGAGCACCTGCTTTATACTTTGGCTGGACGGGCTTGTGAGATGCGATGAGGAAGCATCGCGGCGAGCTGCATGCAATGGTGTTGAGTTGCTTTTTGGACAACACGACGGTATTTTTCTTACTATAAGTGGAGATATTGAAATAAATGTTTGGAAGTAATAATGTGTATTATTCAGATATTTATTTTCCAAGTGCCGCCGGCCTCCGAAACTCATATCTTTCTGTATTATCTTCGGCGAGAGTGCAGCCACCATCATCAGATTCACGTCTTTCGAAATAATCTCGTCATCAGAAAGCACTTTAATATAAAATTCAAACTTACATGAACTTTATTTTATAGTGCTTTCTAGGTACGCTTTTCAGGGACAATCTAAGAATGAGAATGTAAGCCCTACCTACTGCCAGCTTCTACCCGCCTTGTCCACTTCCCACAGGTTAAAGGTGTGTTAGGTATGTGCCCGAAGGGCAGTTACCTGGCAATAGAGCCCCCGCGGGACGAAAGCCTGCTGCCTGGCCTACGTTTTTTCGCCAATTCCATCAACCTCTACCAAACTATCTCCACTGGTAGAAGTCCCTACCAGTGTAAATAAAATCCACCTATCCCTCTTCCACTAAGCTATCCCCCCTGGTAGTAAAAATATAATATGGATTTTTGTCCCCGAATGTCTCAATTCTGTTAGTAGAAGAAGGTACTTAGGTGAGTTTCGTTAGTTATATAAATTCGCAAAGGGCAAACTGCCTAGAAATAGCAGCCCCCGTTGGCGATGAGTTGGTTGGCGTAGCGGGGACCCATCAACTCAGTCACAAGTAAAGAAATTCAGTCAAATAAATACCGCTAACGAGGCGCCCCACCAACGAAAGTAACTAAGGACGAACGCTACTTGCACTAAGTAGTGTTCGTCCTTTTCAAGCTCGCCGGCTCCATATACCTACTGCGGACAGAGCTTGGTGTATCGAAAACTCTAGTATTAGATATACCGTGCCGCTGACGAGCAAATGTCGTTTTTTATATAATGATCGATTAGGGGCGAAATATACTAATGCAATATGGAGCCACCCGAGCAGACTAAGACTGCGGAGCATCTTCAAGATAACACAGCGGCTGAAAGAGTGAGTGCTCATGGCCTTTCTTGACCGAACTGACTACGCATAAGTATTTCACACAGGTTTCGGGTATTATGGGTAAGAGACGAGACATCGACACGAGACGCGTCATCTGCGACCAAATTGCCCAAAGTCACCTCGTCATCTAAATATACGTTGGATTGTACTCTTGAATAGATACTTTGCGTTAACCAAGCGTTAACAGATATCTTCTTATCATTCACCCTGCCATAAGGTGGATGTCCAACCTTTTTATAGATAAATAGGCCAACTAGTTCATTCAAAGAACGAATGAGTTCGCCATCACTAGTTACCGATTGACACACACATTGATAGATTGGCTCATTGACGGGTTTCCGATTCACACACACATATGAATACTTGTCAAGCCGACATTTTAACCCTTTTCTCGCTACGATTTTTGCAAATGTAACGCCAATTTGAGCTCTACTGGTATGAGCAAAAGTATATTTTACGCTGTAGTCTTGGACTTCATATGCCGTCTGTGACTGCTAATACTAGCTAAACAGGAACTAGCTATTGAGTACCTAATTTAATTTAATTTCTAAACCTGCAGTTCTAGGAGAAAAATAACAATGCCAATGATTAACAATATTCATATTGTTAATTTCTAACAGTGTCATGTTTGTGCACATTTCTGGAGCCAAATGTGGCATTCTCCTTTAGAGCTTCACTCTTTTATTAGGTGTGAAAAAAGCTGAGGCAAAAAACGCTGAAGACATAAACTGCCTCACGTTGAACTAGGGTAATAATAAATATTACCTACCTTACATAACCTTACTATCTCTACGACTATGAACACCAAAATTAATTACGTTATTAAGGTTTTCAAATACATACTCATTAAGTTAAATGCTATCTGAGATGAATGTTTTTCAAATTTCGAAACTAGAAAATTACCAACAATTTCGGAATTTCCAAGGGCATGACATGTCGGCATGTCGTTAATATTATCCGTCTAAAAGCCGGCACTTAAGCTCGTTTACTTAAACTCACGCGCACTCAAATTACGTCTACGATTGATGACGCACCATTATTTTAAAAATACCATCCGCCGAGGAGTAACGATATTTGGGCGCGTCTTGTTAACTTTGACTGAAACGTTATGTAAATAACGAATTTCGCTTGTCACTAGCGCAATTCGTGTAATTGTAATTGTAACACATTTGAAACCACTTCGTCGGTAAAATAAGATGCAGCATCTCGAATCCGCCGTATACGCGTAGTGCTCGACCGGCCATGTAGCGTATCTTATGGAGGCCTATTCCCGGTAGGTATTAGGTTGCCATGGTAATGATGAAGTACAGAAAACTAAGACAAATTGTAAATTCCAATTGTTTCCTTGCTTGAAACTATTTTCGCGTAATAAATTAAGTATGAAACGAACTATAAAATTATGAGATGTCATTCTCATGATTTCATACACACTCGACACTCAGCAATGAAAACGGGTCACTTTCTGTGGAAAATTCTACACAAAGTGACCCGTTTTCATTGCTGTAAAGTGTATTACTGACCTAATACGTTCTCCCTATTTTTTTAGTTTCCACCATTTCCCATTGGCCTGTGTAAAACAGTTTCCAATATTTACCGGCCCGAACCGAACACCTATACAAACTGTGCTGGATGATTTACTAGATGGTGTACAAAGTGTAAAGCCCATGTGTGCTTTAGAAAAAAATCGGTCCCCATCCACAGAGTTGAGTGGGAGCCGGATTGCAATTACAGCCTAGGAACGCTTGGTTAAACTCGACGCTTCGTTTGTATAAAGTTTTTTGAAAATAATTGGATCATACGTATGATGTGTAACTGAAATTGTTATAAGTATGTAAATTAACTTTAACTTGAGATTGAATCTACCAAGATTCATTCGCAAAAACTTTTACTTTTGAGTGTTTTCTTATTTTAGCATCTTAAGTAGGTCTAATTAATCTACTATAAGAAGTCCCGCGCCCCCATAAGTCAAAGCGCTTCAAAGTATTTGAATTTTGTCAGGTCACCTGATAAAAAAAATACCGACCAGTGACCCGCTCCTCTGCTTATTTTTTATATTTAAAAAATCACGGTGAAACGAGTTAGTTAACACTAGGAAACTCGCAGCTTTTAATAAAGTCGGTGAAACGCGTCCAAATTTCAGCTATGCAACGCGTGAAAAAAAGCAGCTAATTTCCAAACCAAGTCGTAAAAGCACTGTACCAAACGAGAATATGTGTGACAGCTGTTCAGAATTGTGACATCGGCAGGAGAGGCGTGAATTTGTGACTGGCTGTAATAAAGGCAGCTGGCAAAATGCCTACACTCTGCAACTGCATGTAACCAAATCCTTGATACCTCTCTCTTCTCCCACCAATGCTAGACAAGGACGGACGACCTGATTTGATTTCGAGGATTGGATAGAGGTGGGACCACAGATTATAATATTCTAATAGCGCTCTAATGTGATACAGTTGGAATGGTAAGCGAGGGAGATCTACATTAAAATTGTAACTAAGTTAAGTTTATCTCGTTTACCTAAGTCTGTTGCAAAGTGTATAACTACATGTATAAATAAAAACTGTCCGAATCATATCTTTTCTTATCTTAATTTTTCTATGTATCTATTCTTATTTTTTTTTTATTTGAAATGAGTATTAAAATATGCCGAGGTAAAAAAAACTCACTTTTTGTTAAATTAAACAAAACTATTTAGACCTATTTGACATAACCTCTTTCAGACTACCTATGGAGTGTGGAATGTGTCTTAGTAAGGAGCGTAATCTTATATGGCGAAACAGTTGAAAACGTGTGCAGCGGATTTGATAAGCAACAAAACAAAACACACTCTCCTCACAACTGTTTTCGCTGCGTTTTCACCTCAGCAGCGCCATCTGAAGGCGCTACCGCAGACTATCCGTCTAGGTGGCTTGACTGGAGTGGCGACCGCAGCGTCCCCAATCTACTTGATTTGGTGTCCACTTTTGGAACTATAAAGCGCTCCTTTACTTCAACCCTCCATAAGACTACCTTACGCCCAGTCTGGACCGTATGACGTTAACAGCACTGACGATACCTTCATTTATAATATGGCAATGGGCAAACCTCACATCGATAAAGAAAAATGTTCATGCGTTAACTTTTTGCAAACGATATTACGTAAGGTATAGGTAATCGAAATATCCGCTTCCTCATACCCTCGCGAACTTCGCACCAGCAATCAATTTAAAATTGTTCCGAATAAGGTGGATCGAGAAAAATATAATAAAGCCAGCGCCAGACGAGTTTGCAAATTGGGAACAATGTAGCTAGCTCCCCTTGTCGGTAAACGTGAAACGCTCGCGAATAATAATAAAATTATAAATTCAATTATCGCCTACGTCTTATCACGATTTCCCTATATTGGAAAAACGAACAGTAGCACGTTTATTTTAAAAGTGAAGTGAAACCGACTCTTTCAAATTTTCATTTTTTTCTTAGCAAAAGTCAGTACCAAATGAAAAACTGAAGAGTGAGAAAACAAAGATTTTGAAATTAAATTAATTAAAGGTAAGTAGTTTAATTTAGTAAAAGTTTACCTAAAAGTATTAAATTCTGCCGGAAAAAGTAAGTAAATCAAGATATCAATTTGGAAGTCTTATTTTCATTACAATAGTAATGAATGTTAGTTATGAATGGTTGATCTAGCGTGATCTTGACTAAATCATACATAAGTATTTAAAATTAGTAACTTTAACATGGGTAAATTACATATCAAACCTTCACTCGCGTCACTACTACTCGCATGGAGAGCCATTTTGAACTACGCGTATGTCAACCACGAAACACTATAATTGTCACGCAATCCGACACAGCTTTAATCTCATGTCAAGATTCAACGACTATTCTACAAATATGTCGACTAGTAATAGTACATTATTGCCGTGGCCGGGAAAGTAGGTCTTTGCAGGCTGAGTACTGGTTTAAAGGGCCGAGGCTTCGCCGAGGCCCTTTAATATGTACGAAGCCTGCAAAGCCTTTCACGTGCCGAGGCTTATATAGTGCTTTTCTCAAAAATGAAAAAAAACCTTGATATTAGGTATTCATAATACAGCATTGACACGCACGCAAATGTAGCCAAGTACTTACAACAAGTCCAATGGAACGCCAGTCTTATTTCGTATTCACCGATATTTGACTTTAACAGACACACTAACACGGCAAGTTAAAAACTCGCATGTAGATTTCTCGTTTTTTATAAAAATTAAGACCTTTTATTAATTTTTAAACCAAACTAGTAAACTATTTTCATGAAATTTAGCTAAATAAATCTGATACAAGACAAGAACTCCCGCTCTTTATGGATCGTTCTTTTTTTAAATTCCGTTCTGAAATACATTGCGCTGTTTCAGACACGAATAAAAACGTTTGGTTTCGCGTCAATTGACAGATACAGAACATGCAGACTTGGCTGTTTGGGAATTCCTTCGCGTATTTATCAGTTTAAAAAAAAAGTACCTGTACGATAATGAAATTTCATACGACATTCCCTGCGCTTATACATGCCGCGGAAGTAAATTCATACAAATTTCCGGGGCATGCAGTTGAGTTTTTTTTTTTTAATTTTTGACTGATCGTCAATGACGCACTTCGCCGTCTGATAGAAAGCAGACAATGACGAGTTTCCGGGCCATTTTTGAGAAAAAGTAATTCTTGTTTCACAACATAATTGTCATACACTCAATGGTAGCAAAATAGCTGTCATGTTTGTTAGCATTTCTATAGAAAATATTTTACAAATTTGTCATATGACAATTGTCGCTTGACAATTGTCACTCGACATATGTCACTGACAATTGTAGCCGTGGTGAAATAGGGGCCAGGTGACTTACCTGAAATACAAGTAGTTCTTGTGAATAGATAAAAAAGGAGTTATTTGAATGCAAAGGGAATCCATGTTATTTCTATGCTTTATGGAATGCAGTTGACGTCACTGCTAACTAAATGCACGGGACAACTAAAACACAGTGACCTTTACGTCACATCTAAATAGGTATAGTTACGTATACCTACTATACGTAACTATAAGTACTTAGTTGATTAAACCTTTTGTAACTGAACTGAAAAATTTGAATGATTTTTCCCAACTAATGACTTGGACTTTTCACCCTCATTTTAGCGGAAAAAGTGTTCCCTTTGAAAACTTCGAGAACTTTTATTTTAGGACGGACTATGAAGGTGAATGAATACTATTTTCTCTACTTAGAGAGACTCATTGTCGGCAACTTAATTAGTTGGAAACTTTCGTTACTTCCAGCAATTTAAAACATTTAGAATTTCACGTGGTTTTAGTAAGTAAGTACTTTACTTAAATTGTTTTAATCTAGCCGTGGTGGCCTAGTGGTTCGACCTACCGCCTCTCATGCAGAGGGTCTGGGATTCGATTCCCGCTCGCACCTCTAAGTTTACTTAAGTGTGAAATTCAATTTGTATTTACCATTGAGTTTTTCGGTGATGGAGAACATCGTGAGGAAACCTGCACGCATCTGCGAAGTAATTCAAATATGTGTGTGAAGTCCCGAATCCGCACTGGGCTGTACTGGGACTGGGACTATAATAGCCCAAACCCTCTCGTGATGAAAGGAGGCCTGTGCCCAGCAGTGGGACGCAAATAGGCTGTAGTAGTAGTTTTAATCTACAGCGAATGAGTTATTAAGTTTCCCCGAGAATGATAATTTATTTAGTGTTTTTTTTTTGTCGATTGGAACGATGGTCTGGTATAAAGTCGCAGAAATCCAGACAGTATGCCATACGCGCAGAAAGAAGCTATGTTCAGCAATGAAAACAGGTCGGTTTGTATAGGATAGGTATGTCCAATACAAAGTGACCCATTTTTATTGATGTTCAGTGTAGTTGGTTTTCGGACGGATGTTGAATTATGATTTACTTGCCGTAGCCGGCCGTCTATTGCCATACTATTACTTATTCTGTGCTATTGCTCCCATTCGGCCGCACGCGACAGTCGTGACCTAGGAAAGGCTTGTTCCAGGATACATTCTCATACAACGACTATGGCCGATACTGCCGCGATCGATCGCTGGCCTTCGAATAGCTGGCCTTAAAACAAAATCTCTTTGAAAAAGCTCATGAATTGAAAATAATATTTAAGTTGATTTATTAATTAGGTAACACTAATATAATTGCTATGCATTCCACAGCTGCTTGGTGCACGAACCGAAGACAAACCTCATTAACAAACTTTTATAATGTCTTCAAACTGCAGTCATATCAGAACCATTATATTGGCATGTTTTATTATCAATATTATCATTATGGCCTGTGAAGGTAAACGTGGTAGGTCCACAATTAATTTAAATACCTAAGCTTTACTTTAATTAGATATTTTCTGAAATTCAATGAAAAGTACATCTAAGTATGTGAATTCCGCCAACGTGACAAAATTTCAAAATCGAAAAGTTTCAAAGTGTAGGCGAAATCTTTTATTATTTTTATTTAGATTATTATTGACTTCCAAAATTGCCGATTTTTATCATACTTACCCTGACTTGGTCATTAAACAGATTTATGTAAACTACTACTAATACTAATAGGTACTACTGCAACCTATTTGCGTCCCACTGCTGGCCACAGGCCCCTCTCTCACTCTCTCATCACGAGAGGGTTTGGGCTATAGTCCCCACGCGGGCCCAGTGCGGATTGGGGACTCCACACACATCTTTGATTTACTTCGCAGATTAAAGCAGGTTTCCTCACGATGTTTTCCTTCACGGAAAAGCTCAGTGGTTAATTCAAGTTGAATTTCGCACATTAGTAAACTTAGAGGTGCGAGCCGGAATCGAAACCCCGACCCTCTGCATGAGAGGCGGTAGGTCGAATCACTAGGCCACCACGGCTAGACTAAAACAATTTAAGTAAATTTAAGTTAAGTTATTTCATATCTTCTGCAGGTTAAATATCACTTTTTTAACTAGCGATGAACTTGTCTTGTTTTCGCATTTATGTTTTTGGTGGTTAATTTTATTCATGTTCATTTATAGGTAAAATCGGAGAAATGCCCCCCGACTGGCCGGAACAGTGGAACACTGGCGTGATACCCTATGTTTTCGATTACTATTCAAGCAGTGAGTACCCAAGAAATAAATGATCATCCATCTTTGTTTAAGTTTCACTGACAGCCCTTAAATACTAGAGCTTATTTTAGGCAGTGGAGATTAACAAAATTACCCCTACGCCGAAATCGAGCTTAAAGTTAAGATTATTCTCAAGCTCAAGTTTAGATAATATTACTTAAATGATTTTACTTCTGAAATTCAAAACTTCCAAAGATTTATACTAGCGGTTTAAATTGGTGATTCCTTGGAAATCCAAGTCGTAAAAAATATAATAATTTCTGAAGATCTTTTAAATTAAAACTGAATCGTTATCTTCAATATGCGCAATGCGAATGCGCTCCGATCCTTAAATTTGCTTCAAACTGAATTACATCAGGTCATTCAGAAACGACGTTCATCTTGTCGGAAGTCCTATCGACCGACACTCAATAATCCCGTTATAATAATAAATCCCGTATAAAAATAGCCATTTGAGCCAGAAAGTTCTCGAATGGCGGCCGCGCATAGGGAGACGAGCTGTCGGTAGGCCTCCATTGCAACAAGATGGAGCGACGACCTAATGAAAATCGCAGGAACGTGGTAGATGCGTGTGGCACAAGAGTGGTCTAAATGATGAACCCTGGCGAGGACTATGTGTAGAGAACTGGACGTCTTTCGACTGTCATGATGGTGATGATGATACAAAAAGTCTGAAATTTTTGATTGACGAAAATAATCAGCGGAATCCTTTCAGACCTCAAACGTCTCATCACCACTGTGAGAAAAGGAATCAAGTTGATGGAAGACAAAGGCTGCCTCTCATTTGAAGAGAAGAACCCTATCACAATGGCCAGGCAGTTAAATACAACCTACCTGTACTACACCTACTCTGGAGTGCTAGAAGAATGCTGTGGAATTTACTATAATAATATTATTGGACGACGGGTACTGGCTTTCTTCTCCAGAAACTATCATTTACCTAAGTCTTCATCCAATATAAGTTATCATTCACAAACATGTAATTTTCTGTGTCTATTTGTTTTTATGGATCTACAATTTTACCGTAAATGAATTGTTAAAAACTGTATTAGATAGGACGGGAACCATACGAGAATAGCAAATCAAATGTTCTCTGATCATCTTTCAAGACAATCGCATTAAAGGCCAGGTTAAAAAGTACCTATTCTAAAACGAAGAGCTTGAATGCGATAAAATGCAATAAAATTTGAAGAAGCGAGCGAGGTGTGCTGTTCTCGTAGTAGACTCGTAGCAAATGGAAAGAAGAGGTATAGGGAGATCAAGGCGTATGGTAAATCAGTAAATGGAGTGCCACCATACTGAAAAGAGGCACATTGAAACATTTTGAGGAAACGAATTTATTATATGTACGTACCTAAGTATAGGTTTCATCATCATCATCAAAATTCAAAATTCAATCATTTATTCAGCAAATTGGCCACATAGGGGCACTTTTATATCCGAAATCCGAAAATAATCATCATCATCATATCAGCCGATAGACGTCCACTGCTGAACATAGGCCTGTCCTGTGCCGTTTGCATCCACCGACTTCCCGTGACCTTCACCAGATCATCGCTCCACCTTTTTGGAGGCCTACCGACAGCTCGTCTTCCGATACGCGGACGCCATTCGAGAACTTTCTGGCCCCATCGGCCGTCAGTTCTACGAGCAATGTGCCTCGCCCACTGCCACTTAAGGCTCTTCGAGCTATGTCAGTGACCCTAGTTCTTCACAATATTCGTCATCAGTATAAGTATAGTCAGCGTATATTCTTCCAGTTAGTGCTAATAACTCCAATGTGCCGGAACCCTTCGGAGATAGTCCACGCGACGCTCCACGCCATGGGCCTGAAGCACGGTCACGATGCCGGCACTCGGTTTCCATCTTCAGCTGTCAACTCGGTCCTCTTCCCTGCCAACTGCGTCAATTATGACGTTGACGCCAGCTACGCTGAAAATGAAATAACAGGTAATAAAAAAAACGGCCAAGTGCGTGTCGGGCCACGCGCAATGTATAGGGTTCCGAAGTTGACGATGCCCTTAGTACCTTTCTAAGGCTGCATCTTAGCTAGGCTGCGGTATGACGTGCCCACCTGACGACGCCCCTGCCGCTCAGTATGTATAATGGAATTTTACTTTTCCGTACCTACGCATTTTTGCTTGCTTGCAGTTGGTCGACTATGACCCGGAAACTTGTATAGCCTTCTTAGCTGTGATAGTTTTCCTTTCAACTGCGTTATATATGCCACCACCATGAATTTTTTCAGCTATCTGAAAACCACCATTTAGCTGGCGGGGGCGGGGGGGGACACTTGACTCTACCAAAAAATGGCACTTTAAAGCTTAATATTCCACAAACGCATCGTTTAATCAAAAAATGGTTTCAACAAACCCACAATGTTTTTCCAAGACCTATTTAACGACACCCCACATCATAGGGTACGCAAGAAAAAAAATACATGCCCACTTTATGAGGTAGGGGAGGTACCATAAAAAAAGTATATCAAAATTTTATTGTACCACTTTACTTCACGTAACTAATATATATATATTCATGCCAAATTACAGCCTTCTAGAACTAAGCATCTCCGAGCAATAGTGCGGACAGACGGACGGACGGACGGACGGACGGACGGACGGGCGGACGGGCGGACGGACGGAAGGACATGGCGAAACTATAAGGGTTCCTTGTGGACTTCGGAACCCTAAAAAATCCATCGCCACATTACCACAGAATAAGTAATAGTACTAACGTACAGAAGGACGACTGCTAACAAAAACCCGGTTTTGGATCGTCGCAAGCCCCCAAATTGGCCATCTCTTTCTATCGCATGCAGCGCGCTCTTTCGGAGGACACGCCCTAGCGCTAGGGCTGGCGCACTCGACAAGATATTAAATCATGTGCTTAGTATTAGTACATAGGTTAGGTATAATAGTGTTATTAACAAAATGTATAGTTATAGTTTATTTTTATTTTTATTGAAAAACAGTCGTCTACACAGATGCTACAACGTAATTTACTATTACCTAAGTTGTCACATACTTTATCTGTCAATTTATGAATCTGCTAAATTCGAAATTAAGATACAGCAGTCACACAACTGCATTATCATAATATACTCGTACTAGCCGTTGTCCGCGACGTACATAAAATTTGCGTACCCGATGATAATATACTGTACATATGTACTTACATAGATTGTTATTATTCTTATAGAAAAATTGGGTTGTCTTGAACTACCTCCATAACAAATTTCATCATTTTACTCTTTACCAAATCTTTACTTTTTACCAAATCATGTTACTGTTGTTGTTACTACAACCCTCTGCTATACAATATTTTTTGACATAATTCAAATTTCATAGCATACGTACGCGGACGCGACGTACATTAGAGAAAACGCGCGCGCGTGCATTCGCTAGCAGTGCGCGGCAACCACTAATCATCACGCCACGGTGCGAAGCCGGCGGGTACTTGTATCGAGCGCGAAGATATCAAAGAGTGCGCCGCGCCTGACATTACTAACAATTACAATTATGATGGCAAGCGATCACCGCGGCCAGTGGATACCTATAAAAAATCAAAAGATTTCGAATGCGTTGCCAAAGCTGTGGCCTAAGATGGCTCCATGACAGTGCCTCGTTTCGGCGGCTACCGTACTCCCTTATCGACACCGAACAGTGCAAGCACTGCTATTTGGTGCCGGTTAGCGCTTTAGATGATTACATCAAATTATACCACCGACATTGCTAGCAGGGATCGTCTTTGGAGGCAGAAAGTTCACGAATGAAGACTCATATTGGCAGATCTCTAATTAGATGAAACATACGACCTGGTCTTGAAAAGGTCTTGAAGATCTTGGGAATAAGCATGATTTGAGTGGCGGACTTTGGGCCCATGTTCAACAGTGGACGGCTTTTTAGCAGTGATGTATCCACCGCCACAAAAGCCTATTATCGTCCCACTGGGCACCGACTTTTCATCACGTTCTTAGTATTGATGCGCAGAGTGCAGATTTCCTTAAAGTGTTATCCTTCCCCAAAAACCTAAAGTTTATAGTAGGTACCGTAACATCGGGGTACTTTGTCCCAAAATCATGATACTTTTTACGTTTCGTTTGAGTACTTTAATTTAAATGACATTATCACTCTTTAATAGGCATAGGTGTATAGTTGTGGATATAATCAACTCATGCACACATGTAAAACTAAGTAAAACAACCACTTAGTATTTTTTTTATTTTTGCAAAATTTGGGCCAAAGTTGCACATTGAAGCTCGTTTCTTTGGCCCTCGATTTTCTATGTAGTAAAACGTAACGGTTTGCAATGAAAGGATAAAGAAACCTGTTTAGATTTATTACACATGTCAAAGAAAGACACACTTCTGGATTAATTTGTTTTTATTACGCTAAAAAACTTCAGAAAATTCAACACAAAGTAATAAATCTATTAAACTTTTAAAACTTTGCCAAAACAAACACAAAAACCTTCTAAACCTATCCATAATAATTATTAAAAGTAGTTGACATGTAACTAAATTAAGTAACAAAAAAATTTGTAGGTTTCTTATCAAATTATTTTACTAGGTAGGCACCTAGTTAACAATCAACTGTAACTAATCAGTCTTCAAAATTGAGAATCATTAGGACGAGATATCAGACTTATGCGTACCTATTAACTAAATCAACAACGACTAAATTAAACATTATCAATTTCAGGTACAGTAAAAAAACCTTTTTTCACAAATTTAGGAACATTAATTTTCTTAATCACATCTTCCCAGCTATATAACTGTTCATCTTTTGTTGCAGGCCATTTCCAGAATTTTCCCCTCTTCATGCAACTTACTAGCGCTGCTTCTTCACACTTCTATATAATTTTTCCAGGATAAACGCGCGATTCCCATTTAACCAATACATGGTCACCGACACAATAGTAATCGTTTCCATCCAGACGTTTCTCCTCGATAACAGCTTCTTCTCCAACATTATGGCTCTGATCATTTGCTTGCACATGCTTCAGCAAAGATGTGTTATCTACCTGTTTGTCTTCATCATTAGTCTTCATTTTCTTTGCCAGAGGCCGGATTTCTTCATCTTTATCTTCATTCATTGCATTGCAACTTACTTTGGCCCATGGGTCAAAGATACCCGAAAACTATAGCCAAAGAATACTGTGATTTTAATTATCATATACTTCTCACAAAAATGACTTATACTCTTTGATTTATATCACATATGGATCCCAGCTACATATCTGTTACGATTGATAACAATCAAACATATAAACTCACCTGCTTTCTTGGTTTCGTGAAAAAGTTTGCACATAATAATTTCACGTAGTTAACTGGTAGGAACTTGTGACCAAAATGATGGATTGACCAATCAGCTTTGTTGAAGTGAAACTGTTTTACTGACCGCCCCATACGGTCATCTATCGATGAGTACCGCGAACTACATCGATAGCTCATGATCTGCGGCGTGACGGGAAGTTTGATATTTTTCCGGTTTTGGGCCAAAGTTCCCCCCTAGGGTTAAAGTACCCCGATGTTACGGTATGCAATTTGGTGCATCAGGGCTTGAGCACCCAATCCTCTGAATTAAAGGCGGTAGGTAAGGCCGCTACATCATCATCATCATCATCATTTCAGCCGAAAGACGTCCACTGCTGGACATAGGCCTCCCCCAAGGCTCGCCACTCAGACCGGTCCTGTGCTACTTGCTTCCACCGGTTTCCCGCGACCTTCACGAGGTCGTCGCTCCATCTTGTTGGAGGCCTACCGACAGCTCGTCTCCCGGTTCGCGGGCGCCACTCGAGAACTTTCCGGCACCATCGGCCATCAGTCCTGCGAGCAATGTGCCCCGCCCACTGCCACTTAAGGCTCGCAATTCTTCGGGCTATGTCGTTGACCCTAGTTCTACTGCGGATATCCTCATTTCTGATTCTATCACGCAGAGAAACCCCGAGCATAGCCCTCTCCATTGCCCTCTGAGTGACTTTGAGCCCGCTGAGGCCGCTACGCTACCAACTAATTTGTTCCATTTCCAGATCGTGAGGGTAGCGCCAATAGTAAAACCTGGACGTACGTTATCAAATAGGTATACCAGTATAAGGAAAAGAAATAAACAATGAAAATTATCTCATCTTCGATTTTTTCTCAATCGATACGTTCTTGGCAGAACGGTCTCGGCCGTCATTTAGTCGCATTCTTGGTAGTTTTTATTTTATTCTCCTAGTAAGGAGAACAGGGCAAGATGGCGATACTATCTTTCGCCATTTTGCCCTGTTGGTCATTATTTTGGTGAGCTCATGCAATGGGCCGCCCGGGGTTGATTTAATTTTGTCGGTCAATCACATGGGCGACCTACCGCGTGGCCTGGTAGGTACCCAAACAAAAACATGAATTCCTGATTTTCGGCATTAATTAATTTAATTTAACAGTGAATATGCCTGTTTTGACTTAGCTTCCAATTATAAATAGTCAACTTCAATTTAAAATTAGTGAGTTTGAGGCCTCTGCTATTCGATAGTACCTACTATCAAAATGCTTGAAAAAATACGAAAATATTTTTTTACTAGCTTCTGTCCCCGTCTTCGCGTGGAATTCGTTAAAAAAATAGCCTATATGTTGACCAGTGCAGTGTTATAAACTACCCCCATACCAAACTTTGTTGCAATCTGTCCAGTAGTTTTCTAGTTAAATCCGGACAAACATACATTCAGACAATTTTTCTAAAAATCGTTATTTTGTGTTCAGTGTCGTTTAAATAGTCCCCTCGATTTGACAGTTTCTTTTAATTTTCAGGTTTCAGACGCGACTTCTTCTACAGACTTATTATTAGTACCTATAGATTCCATTTAAATCCGTTCTTTATTTTCCGACTGTTTAGCATTCCTAGTGTCTAACTCTACGGTGCCTGCATTATGCCGGCTGACGATCGTCCTGCCTGTTGTGGCGTTGTCTTAGCTTTCATGGAGGCTGCAGCTTCCTTTTACGGACCGTTTCAATACAGAACGGAGCGTCACTGACTTCCTAGCAATTTAAATAAATGGCATTTAATTTCTACGCCATTGAGAGTTGTCGACATTTTATTTTAAACTAGCTTCTGCCCGCGACGTCGTCAGCATGGAATTCGGAAATAGCGTTCCCGCGGGAACCATGCCATTTTTCCGGGAAGTTTCTAGTTGAAATTTATATCAAACTAGCCGTTTGCCCGCGACTTCGTCCCGCGTACACTTATAATTTGCGTACCCGATGATACTAAACATATAGGTAGTTATAGTTATAGAAGTATGGAAAAACGTGTTTTGACCCGTAGAAAGCCCGTTCCCGTGGACATATCGGGATAAAAAGTCCTATGTTATTCCAAGGGTCTCAAACTATCTCCATACCAAATTTTATCCAAATCGGTCCAGTCGTTGCGACGTGAAGGAAGGACAAACAAACAAACAAACACACTTTCACATTTATAATATTAGTATGGAGTATAGTGTGGTTTTGGCTGTGAAAAAATCAAGTGTTTATTTTATTTAATGTTATCTGTGGTGACGAGATTTTCAGGTTCATTAATCGAATTCGTCAAACGGGATTTTCTGATTGAAAATACTTTTAGAAACTTGTATAAGTATCTTAATACACTTAAAGGTTTTTCCTTTAAAAATATTTATTGGGGTTTGGTGAAAAGGGTCGAAGTTGCCCGTTCGTTTATCTTGTTTCCAACGTGTTTAAATAACTTTTAATAAAACATTTGTTAGTATTAAAAGAAAAATATGTGGAATAATCGCTAATTGAGCATTTAGATATGCTACTCGCTTCCAACGGATTCCCGCGACTTTCGCGATGATGACCAGGAGCCAAAGCATTGACATATTTCATCACAACCTCAACCATTTCAAAACTGAAATTCTGCGACAGTTAATTTAATTTATAAAACTAATTAATTTTTATTTTTACTAAATTCAAAAGCATTTTTCTTAACTTAATGTAGCTCATGTCATACACTGTCATTATTATGTACTCCGTAATTGTCGTATATATCAGAATTGTCTTTGTTTTCATGTTGTTTACTACTACTAAAGTGTTATGTATACGATGTGGCTGTACTTTTAAATAAATAAATAAATGATGGTCAAGTATTGGTCTTATTTTTGTCATGTCAATTAGGAGGCATTTAAAACCAAGTTCAAATGAAACCAACTTAACTTACTTATTAAATTAAGTAAAACTAAATAACTTACTTATTATTACTTGAACCAAGATGTCTTAATTAGATACTTGAACCAATATTATAAACCATAATTCCCTTAAGTAATAAGTTAAGTTACCTTACCGCTAACCGACTTCTAAAATATAGTGTTCATATAGGTACGTGTGTATGTTCTTTTTTAATGAAAGGTCTATAATAACTACCTACTTAAAAACATGTGTATACACTCAATAACAAAGACTGATCCAAATTGATTTGATGAATTTAATTAATAAACTAGATAACTTTAAACTTCAAGGTAAAATAAAATGTTTTGGTTTTTAATATAATTGGCTAAAGCTACATACTACTACTACTACCAACGGATTTTAATGCGATCGAGTCCATTCACAATGCAAAAAAGCGTCAAATTGGAAAAATCACTGAACGGAAAGTTATGAGAAAATCACGTTTCTTTTACAATATTACTTAGAGACGGTGCCTGCTTCAATAAATGTGGAAAATGTCCTGTTGATTCAAGTAAGCTTATTTCGATAAAAATATCACTGTGACAGTCACCTACTGAATTAATATTAGATCCCAACGCTGGGCATAAACGTGTGAAACACGTTGAAATTATGATAAGATCCGTGTCATATTTTAATGCCCATTTTTAGGGTTCTGAAGTCCACAAGGAACCCTTATAGTTTCGCCATGTCCGTCCGTCCGTCCGTCCGTCTGTCTGCATTATTGCTCGGAGATGCTTAGTTCTAGAAAGCTGTAATTTGGCATGAATATACTTACATATTAGTTACGCTGACAAAGTGGTACAATAAAATTATGAAATGTATTTTTTTAAAGGGTACCCTACTCGTAAAGTGGGGATGCAAGTTTTTTCTTGCGTACCCCATGGTGCGGCATATCGTTGAATAGGACTTAAAAATAAGGTGGGTTTGTTAAAACCATTTTTTGATTCAGTGATTCGTTTGTGAAATATTAAGCTTTAAAGTGCATATATAACGTAGTTGAAACTATCACAGCTAAGTAGGATGTACAAACATAGTTGACCAAGTTATGAAATGATTAAAAAACCAATGATTTTTTTCTCGAGCGGCAGGGGCGTCGGGCGGGCACGTCATACCACAGGCTAGCTAGATGCTAATAAGTCTTAGAAAGGTACTGTTGGCATCGTCAACTTCGGAACCCTATACTTTGCGCGTGGCCCGACACGCACCTGTTTTGATACAAATTGGCTTCAATAACTGACAGGTCTGTATTTCATGTGAAATTTATTAGGTAGGTATCATAGTGATATTTAAGTACTAAACAAGACAGTAATTTCTAACGCAGACGGAGCAAGGCGTCGTAAAGAAACGATCCTCTTGGGACTTTAGGGTATATACTCGTATAACGCACCTACGGCGTGTACGTTGACAAGACAATATTTTTCTTCGGTGTCTAGAAAAATAAAAAGCTGACGTCATGGTAAATAACCACTCTTGATTTTTTATTTGTAAAACAGATTTTTATTGTATGATACACATATACATATCCATCGTTTAGTCAAAAATTAAAATCATGGTAGGTAACTGTGCACGTACTCCTACAAGCCGTGGTAGCCTAGTGGTTTTACCTACCGCCTCCCTTATGCAGAGGGTCGGGGGTTACTACGGGGGGCACTAAGTTTTCGGTGAAGGAAAACATCGTGAGGAAACCTGCTCGCATCTGCGAAGTAATTCAAGGATGTTTGTGAGGTCCCCAATCCGCACCGGGCCCGCGTGGGTACTCTAGCCCCTCTCGTGATGAGAGGAAGCCTGTGCGTAGCAGTGGGCCGTAAATAGGCACCTACCCCATTCCGTCGCACTTGCCCCAAAGGAAACATGCAAAATAAGTAAATAAGTGAGTAGGTGGCTAAAAACAACAGGGTGAAACGTTACATAGACTACAGTCATTATTAAAAAAATATGGAGGTAAGTGGAAACTGCAGAGACGCCGGGACGTTTCGGCAAACGACGCTAATTCCTGACTTGGCTGTAATCTAGTTAGTGAAACTTCGGGACTTATTCGCGACTGCTAATGAACAAACTCACTACGAGTCCACGGACAACTCCAACGTGTTTTAAATTATAAACACCGCAAGGGGAAACTCGTGATAACGGAGCGCGTTTTTTACAGGTTATGGGCCTTGAAGTAATCAAGGCGCATGTAATCTTAACAATTTGTGACATTTGTCTGAACGGCAAAAACACTTCAAACTAAGAAAAAATGAAACATCTTGCAAAATAAATTTTTTTATTGTTTATGGCTATAAAGCATTAAAAAAAGGCTTTTTTAAAATAAATATTTACTTAACGCGTCTCACGACAGAATAAAGTTGTTGATTTTTGCATTTAAATAATTCAAAACCTTAAATAAAATAATGACATAAAAAAGAGATTCTGGGTTTAGTATACTTAAATATCTGTGCCAGGCTCAGTGCCGATCATTGACCTATAATAACATATGGACAAACGGTGCCTAACAGAATATGTCAAAATATATGGAGCAAACTGACATTAGAAAATATGTTCCAATATGCTAATAACGCCTCTTTATAATATGTGTCAAGATAAATATTTTATATTGTTTTTGTTCGGGCACCCGTTTTGATGGGCCATTTTTCTCCGGCTGATTGTGAATCCTTACTTATCAATGGTGCCGATTGACTGAATAATAATGCGTGTCTCAAACAACCAACCGATGCGCAGAAAAATGATAAAACTTATTAGATGGAAGTAAAATAATAAATATTCATTTCACAATAAGTACACGAAACATTTAACTAACACCTTGTGGTTATCGTAAAGAAACTCCAACAAACACCGGCCGCAAATCACAAACAGAAGTAAATTTTCTACTAATAAATTTCCATTTCAAATAATTGAACCGAGCTCCCAGACGTTATCGCTCGCATTAACTTTTCTTTATTGTGTAAATAAACAAAAGGTGTGTATAAATCTTGAGAAATCTGATAGAAGCGACGTGATATTTCTCGAGGCTGAGGAAGCAACTTCGTTGTCAGCAGATCATTATACGGTGAAATGTTTTCTTTATGCGTGTAAAAGGTGTACTTAAATCTACCAGTACCGAAACAGCTTATTATTGTTTGGGTTGGGGATTTAAAACCATTCTTTTTAGGGTTCCGCACCCAAAGGGTAAAACCGGACCCTATTACTAAGACTCCGCTGCCGCTGCCTGATAGTTAGACAATTGAATTTGAATTGAATTTTCACTGATGATGTAAGTATTTCTGTTGCCGCTATAACAACAAATACTAAGAAAATAGAATAAAATAAATATTTGAGGGGGCTCCTATACAACAGTGTTTTTTTGCCCTTTCAATAGATAACCAGCCTCTTTCTCGCTCTCGTCTTCGTTTCTTCTAGCCCGCGTGGAACTCGGTTATCGTATTCTCGCGGGAACTATGTTTTTTTTCGGGGATAAAAAGTAGCCTATCTCCATACCAATTTCCATCTAAATCGATCTAGTGGTTGAAGTGTGAAGAGTAAACAGACAGACAGAGTTACTTTCGCAATTATAATGTTAGCAGGGATGGACGGAACCCTCCGTGCCCGAGTCCTACTCGCACTTGGCCGTTTTTTTTAATAAATTTTAACCACCCAAAATGTTAACTGCCGACCCTATGCGGTATTTTTTCTAGTTCAAAAGTCTAGTCGGTAAACAATCGGATCCCAGCCAGCCTCAGCCAGAAAACCAACGAACTTAAATATTACGCTACACATTAATGTCGGCCCTTTCCATAAAACTCAATGGCTCGGTTGCGTGCCGCGAACCCTAAAACGTTTTTATTTTACTGTTATTAGACAGTTCATTTCTTTCTTTCGTGCAATAAGTTCGTTATTAACAATAACCTAAGCATATGTCAGTTAAATCACTGAAACTAAATTTTGCACGTGACTTCGTCCGCGTACTTTTTATTACTCAAGCGATTATTATCGCTGAAAAGCCGATAGGCCTTAGCATGAGCTGAATCTTCTATGATTACTCAGTATTTTGATGATAACTTGCTCGTTTGCTGCGTGATATTCCACAACGGACAGACGTAAAAGAGAGCGCCTTAAGACGCTGACAAGAGCTAATGACCTTGAGCAATCGAGGCAGGCAACTGTCTCAGTGGACAATGTCTGTTTGCATTGGAAGAAGCGAGAAGCACGACCGCGGTATGTGGGCGACATACGTAGAAAATCAGATAAATGAAGATGTTTTTCATCTCACATTGCATGAACAATAATAAATAAGCAAATTTTTTGGAGTGAGTGTGACGGAATAATGTATTCAATTATATAAATCTGCGTTAGTAAAATAAACTTATAGAACCGTTTAAATAGGATAAGAAGTCGTAACTTCACGATTTTTTTTTTCATCGAACCGATTTCAAAAACATCCTTTTTGCGAAATAGCAAGTTTTTTAAGTATAGTGAATATTAACATATATTTTACTCGCCTTACAAAATCAAATAGTTTTCGTTTAAATACTGTTTAAATAAAGTCAATTTAGGTATTGTCAGCGCCAAATGCACCAATAGAGAAATATAGAAGTTTAGCGCGTTAAAGGTACAAGGTTAACTACGTAAAGACAGATCCCACAGCTGCGCAGGCCACGTAGTGGGTTTTTGGCATAAGGCAAGGCGTTGCATAGTTGATGTGACAAGTTGTTTCCCAAAAATTTATTTAGAATTCATGTCAGTGGCAACATTGTTAATGCCTTCATTTTTCATCATTATTTTCAATAAGAACACTCAGTTCAGTATACATTGAGTGCATATTGCTTGGCATTGCATTACCGTCGCGAAGTTCAAAGGATTCTCCGAACACCTTCGAGACAAAGTCTGCATTCCGATATTTCTACACGCTCGAACTGTCTCGAACAGTATTCGAGCAGCCAGTTTATTTCAAAACTTTACAGGCTTTATACATAATTTATTTAAATACAGTAAATAAATACAGGGGTCTCGGCGCCTGGTATCATTTTGTGGCTTTCGGTGTCGAGACTCTGGGTCCGTGGGGTCCAGGCGCGCATACCCTCTTCAAAGAGGGAAGAGGCTGGTCGACACAACGAGGGACCAAAAAGCTGGCAGCTCCCTCGCTCAACGGATTAGCATAGCAATCCAGCGAGGAAATGCTGCCAGCATCCTCGGTACAATGCCGCAGGGATATGTTTTTAAGTTTTGTTAGTTATAGTCTACTTTAATAAGATTATTTTATTTTAATTAGTATTACTTAAGTGAATTTATTGAGATGATTCTCAATACTAATAATCTTAAATCAAAAACACATTCTTAAAGGTGGCAATAAATTTAGCAATCCTATAATATGTAAAAATAAAAAAATATTTAATGTGTGTGTTAATTAACCGTAAACGAATTGTATCCCCCGTGTTCATAAAATGTTAAATTTGAGAAAACATTTTCACTCAATAATTTAAAAATAGGAAATTTCCTGTTTTAACAATAAATTTACCTCTATAATCGTCATTATCTCGCCATCATACATTAAACAAGTCTATGCTATCGAAACCTGGCAATTTTCACGATACAAAGCGCCCCAAAGCCCTCTTTAAAACCCGACCTAATTCAAGAGCCTAAATCTCCGAAACCTACGGTCGACTGTTACATGATTCACGTAAATGTTTTTACCTCGTCCAAATGAGACTGAGTCCGGTAAGGGCCGAAATTGGATTCATTATTGATTCAAAAAGGTCAACCTGCGGTGGCCGCGGCCAGCTAGATAGCACGTAGGACGAAACGACCTAAACAAAAAGGCATACAGTTATGGAAATTACACGTCATATAAGGCATTTCAAATTCGTGCTACAATAGTGCAGTTACGCTTCTGTGGTTTCGGGTGTTCGGTCGAGCTATCATTTAGGGAAATGATTTGCTCATAAAATTTAATGCTACATTTTAACAGAGTAAGTACTGTAGAGTTGGTATAGCCCTCGCTATACGAACTCTTTAGGGCTGTAGTTTTGTAATACGTTCTAGAACATAGACATAGATATTTATTTCTCAATATCAAATTACAGCATATTTTACATGTCAAAATAAGAGAATTTCACATTGAGATCGTCAGAAAGAATGCAAAATAAAATCAGGAATAAAATCACTAATCATTCATCATCATCATCATTCAATCTCCTAATCATTTGAAAATTAAAAAGAAAGCGGTTCTGGAATGTCTAGAGAGTAGTCTGAAGCTCGTCGTAGTAACGTGCACTTGTACTTAGGTCCCACTATAAAAAAAGAAGTATTATTCACCCCATTCTATTCTATTCTTGTCCCCATCTTTTCATTTAACCTCAAGGAGTACCTAGAAGCGCTACCATCTGACGACCCCCACTTTCTCGTCACAGTACCATCTTACCTATTTATTTGGAACGAAAGTATTTTAGTCTCTTTAGGGCTTAGTAAAAATATGTGATATAGGTATTATTATATTGGGGCTAGTAGTCATAAAACTGCCTTTGCATTAAAGTCACTATAAGAACTGCAGAATAAAATGCGAAGACTTTCAAAATCCTGATAATTAATCCTTTAAGGATTTATTATTCTCTTATTAGCTCGCGTTCCATAACAAATTTCCGTTCACACTAGCTGACATGCAGCTGATTCGTGGGTCTTAGAATAATGTTGGCTAAACTTGTTCCTGATATGGTTTGCAACTTATTTGGGCTTCTATTACCGACCCAGTGGGACCTTGTGATGGACAATTTGGGAAACATCATACAAACAAACTTGGGTTTTTTTTTGAAATCCTCATAATTGAGAAAGAAGCAATTACACACCCAGTTGGAACGTTTGATCTGGACTTCTATTAAATTTGTGAGTAAGTTCTGAGAAAAATAAATAAAGGATCAATTTTAGCGAGCAAAAATTGCACCGCGCAAGTAGGTAGTTCGGTTCGCGCTTCGAAACTTCATCTGGCAATTAACCCGGGTATTGATAAATAGCAGCCACGCTGAAGCCAACACGTATCGGGTATCTAAAATTTATTTCACACTCAAAAGGAAATGAGATTATGTTTCAATAACAAACCTATCCGACTACACGCTGCGAATAAAAAGTTGCATCCGGAAATGTAACGTATTTATCGCCCAACGAACTATTGATACAACTTTTGTGAGCGCTGGCTGAATTACGGCATGTCGTGCGTGAATTTTGAATACCTAACGTGTTATCGTGTTCTAAAATCGAATTTCAACTTTTTTAAACCTTTATCTTGATTTGTT
Organism: Aethes cnicana; assembly: GCA_963971205.1. Taxonomy (NCBI): domain Eukaryota; kingdom Metazoa; phylum Arthropoda; class Insecta; order Lepidoptera; family Tortricidae; genus Aethes; species Aethes cnicana. The sequence goes on from OZ020286.1 coordinate 10,108,396, forward strand.
GTAAAAAGGTTGTACGACGAATTTATTTCATCTTCTTACCAATTTTTATCTAAATCCAGTGGTTTTGGCATGTAGTGTTCCGCATTTACATAATTATATTATTATTAGTACCTATGGATTTATTACGAAAAATATGGAATAAAACCTATTTTTAATCCAGTGTCGAATTAATAATTATATAAAAATAACTAGTAAGCCCGTAATGGGAAAAAAATTAAAACCATTTATTTTTAAACCGTCTCAAAATATTTTACACTTTCAATATTTCAATAAATGAAATGGGTCATTAAATGACTATCTTGTTTTTTTATTCAGGACACCTATAAATATATTTACTTACTATCCCTATTATTTGAGTATACGAAATTTTCAGTCATTTTATGTCAGTGATTTTGAATTAATTCTAAGAAAAACAATACATTCCAAAACCAACCTAACCTAATTTACGAGATCCAAACTTTGTTCACTAAAATAATTTCAAAAGAAAACCTTTTAAGATTCTACAAAGAAAACAATTGATGAAAGCAAGTCTTTTTGTCTTTCATCGTTTAAAGCAGTACATATTCCAATATTGTCAAATCAAGAAACCATTGTACCTTTTCCTGAATCGCTTTCGTTTGCAGGTTCCAAAAATATGTTTGTTTGTTTTTTCATTAACGATATACATTCGACTTTGACCTTTTCTGACGTTTAGGTAGTGACAAATTTAACTGTCAGTACCTCGGTCACATTCTATAAAATCGTTTTTTTTTCTGGCCCAATGTATAATCTCTGTTTTCTAAACCTGGAGCACTTGTTTAAATTATTCACCAGCGGTTCGTATTAAAAATAATACCTGATATTTTTAGACACATTAAGTTACACAAATTTTCCTTGACAGTTAGAGAAAAAGGTTTCTCCATTTGCCGTCATTTGTACGAAAACTCAGCGCAATCAAAATGTTTTTTTTTTTATAATGTTTTTCATAATGTCGTCGTGTAACTACCTAACTAACCACACTTGTTGACAACCGGTCTCACATCCATCAGTGTCATCATAAATCAAAGGTTTTATTAGATTCAACTCGCCCTGTTAAGCAGTTTTTGACGTTTGTGGTCCGGAACCGGGAGCGGAGAGTTTGGAGTTTTGGGGATAGCGTGGGCTACATATGGTCAGTAGTTTTTGTTTCGTTGTGATAAAACTGCAGAGTTCAGATTGTTTTACCTAATTTTAAAGTGAAAGTGCTAATATAGTTCTAGAATTCTGAAGAAACTGTGTTTTCCTTCCGCCCTGCGTCTATCGAGGATTTTAGTTACTGGCTCCCATAGACGAAAATAATATACCCGGTCTAACGTACACGTAATATGTCCCCACTTCCACGGTGTCCAATCCAAAGTTCTGTCACCGAGCGTGCGTGACAATAAGCGTTTTTAAAAAATCTTTTTTCGAAACTGTTTCTCAGTATCTAAAAACTTGTCTCGTTCTTGAAAAAATGTGACCCAGCTTTAGTGTCACGATATAAGTTTAACTTTGGATTGGACACCAATGAAGTGGGGAAACATGACATGTATCTACGTTAGGCCGGGTCCATACGAAGTATTATTTATGTCTATGCCGGCTCCGCTCTGAAATGACAGCCTTTCCTATCGGCAACATAGTGGTCCTTCGTGAGCCTTCGTGTTAGTTACCAGCAGATTGAATACCTAGATGGTCATCACCAGACGCAAGGCAATGGAAGGAAAGGCTACGCCCGTCCTATCGCCGCAACAACAACAACACTTACCTACTATTTAAGGAATCTTGCAACTCTTCTAGTTTTCGTTCGTATCATCATGAAACGTGGCAAGTATATGCAGATTGAATGACAATGCAATAATATGGTACCATCCAGCTGATCTGATGATGGAACTTGGAGGTGAAAAGTCCAAACAATTACAGGGTCAAGCAAAACGTTTGACGATATTTTACCCACAGAATCAGCTATAAACTCTAAGCATGCTTTTTAGGTTATAATTGTTATAGAGTTAGTAAAAAAATAGTATGACCCAGTATGCGATTGATGGTGTGAACGATACGTCAATTCCATAGGTACATTTTTTTAACAACCCAAAAAAATATCCTAAAAAGCATGCTTAGAATCGATAGTTGATGATAGGTTTTTTATTCGAAAAAGGAGATGAAATCTAAAATACGGACAGCAAAATTATAAGATAACTAGCTTTTTCCCGCAACTTCGTATGCGCAAAAATATTAAAATTTAAAATCCCGTTTTTTCCCGTTCCCGTGGGAATTTCGGGAAATCCTCTCTTAGTGCTCCCCTACGTTCCCTAAGGAACCTGCATGCCAAATTTCAGCTCTCTACGACCAGTAGTTTCGGCTCTGCGTTGATCGATCAGTCAGTCAGTCAGTCAGTCAGTAAGTCAGTCAGTCAGTCAGTTTCTTGTTTTATATATATAGATAATATAAAATGTGTGTTTTAATAAAGTTCAATTTTGTTAACAGCACCGTTTTGGACCATTTTGCGGTGTAACGTAACACATATATATACAGTCACTAGCTGACTATACAGACTTGTATTACTTTGTTTTTTTTTTATTATTTAATTATTTAAATAAAATCATCTTCGCTGCACCCTTAAGTATGACTAGTGGTGACATCTCTTGTAGCATGCTGAAGTTAGCTGATTAACTCAACTGGTCAACCATCTGTAGTTATGTTGGAGAAGTCGCTACTCGGTGATAGATGGCGCTGTAATACAAAGATTAAATGAAGTATTAAATAAATTGTTTCTATCAACTTATTATCCATTTTTGTAGAATTAAAGCAAGTGCGACTAAAAATATCACTAATAAAACTAATGACATGAATTACAAGCAAAAGCTTACATGAATAACTTAAAATGAGATAAAAAGGGTTCTTTATACCAGAGATCTCTCAATGTTTGTTATATCCTAATAAACTCCAATATATTTTGTCCAAAACAGTTTTCCATTCCTTTCTTGTTTCTACTATAATGTAGTTAATTGTGCCACAATTTCTGTCCCAGTAACTGGCAAAAGTTGAAATCTTTCTGAAATAGAAATATTATCGGATTAGTAAAATAGTACTTAAAATATGCTACTTTTAACAACAGTATGGTTCAGAATTGAGTGTCTTTGATAAAATCTTATTTTCATTTAGATTAGGATAAGGATATACTTAGATAACTTCTGTTATACAACTTAATCATTCAGAATCAGTTAAGTTTTGACTTATAGAATTTTCATCGGGGACTGAATATTTTACATTATAAAATCATTTATTAGTATGCTGCTGTAAACTTTATAAAGTAGGACAGTGTAAATTTGTAATGAGTGATTTTGTACTTGTTATAGTTTTGGGCAGATATCAATGTAGATCTTTCTTGATGGGAAGTTACTTTGAAATGAATGAGTGAACACTCACCTGCTCACATGATACAAGAAGAGTTTACATCATTCCATGGGATAATTCCGGTGTTTCGATGTTAGCATGAAATCGCATCGAGGACTGAATGGGATTTGGGGTGTGGTATCTTGACCATTTGTCTGAAACGTAGAATGGGTTTAACACTTGATAAAGATCTTTATTTTACACTGGAAAAGCATTCGTTATTGAAGCGTCAATTATCTTACATAGAATAGACATATGAAAGCGATTTAATTATAGTAATATTTACCTTCTCAGTGAAATCTCTACAACACTATTACAACTATTTGTTGACAATAACATTGTTATGGTGGAATTCGGCTCAGGACTGGGTGTTACATTCATTTCACTTGTAATGGATCGAAAGTTGCACAACAAAAATTGAAAAGGGGTTAAGTAATTTGACATATCTGATCAACGGCCTGGGTTGTTCAAAAATAAGTGTCATGCGTTTTGTTAGTGCTAAACAGTTGATTTGGCTTGTTATTTTATGCCACTAAGGATAAATTTCGGACCTTTAATGGTCTTGTGATAATTTTAAATTTAAATAATTTGCATATTTTCTTTTATTTTTATAGGAAGTTGGCAGACTGTAAAATTTAGCCAATCAAACCCTTATATACTTCTATGATTTCAAGGAATGCACCAATGACGTCTTCAACCAATAAAAAGAGGTTGATTCTATTCAAGGCTAATACTAATATTGCCAGTTAATAATGTTCTACCCATTTGAAGGGAGATAAATCATTTTTATTCTATGATTCATATTCATTTAATGGCTAAAATAAGTAACTGTTTTATCTAAAAATATTGATAGAGAATTTGTTCAATAAAGCGGTTGAATGTATAATAATTTAGTGTATGGAAAGTCGTTATAATGAAATAAATGTACTTTATAATGAAGGTTGGAAAATGAATCTGGCAACTGGTGAGGACCGGAAGTTTGGATCGGCGAAATGGCTTATGTAAAATGCCCTAATAAGGAGATAATTTGGTGGAATCGCTTCCGTGACCAAATATGGGAATGGGGAGAATTTTGGGAAAGGTTATAAAAGGAGAGACAGTGGCGGGGTCGTGGCTTTTTGGGTTCAGATCCTTGGAGGCGAAGGTGCTCCCAGTTAGTAACTAGATTCAGTTAAAGTTGTTTTGAAGTGATAGTGGGACGATTGGGACATTATCGGTGAGTATTGTCTCCTGTCCCTGACTAGGTCTTCGTGCACAAAGATACTTACACTTTCACACAAATTACTTACACATTTCAAATTCCTCCTGCCGGGACAAGACTCCTAGATCCTCAGAATTAATCTGGGCTAGCGGTTGAGTCTGGTCGCTAGACGGCAGGGTTCCTGTAATTGACTCACTTTTATCCCAATACCTATATACAAGTGCAGTCGCCTAACGGTGTCAAAGATTGTATTTGGCTTAACGTCGCAAGGCGGTGTGGATCTTCGGACGGGTCCGCCAACGTTCTTTTCAGAACGTTGAAACAGTTCGGCCATGCGCTGGTTCTGGGAGGAGGAGTCTGGGGGCCTTTGTGCAAGGCATGGAGCGTCGGATACTGGCCTGCCGAGCTGCGGGACTCCCCCAGTATCCGGCCAAAAAACCCCAATAGGCTCCGAATCCAATCCCAGGGGGCTCCTACCTTCCTTATCCTTATTCCTATTCTCACTCTGGCTCCCCACAAGTTAGGAACCCAGAGTGGGCTGTTAGGGCGTCTTAGGGCTAGGGAGGCAGGGTGTGCATGCGGCTAATGTTCTTTACTGTGAAAGGGAATCAATAGGATGTGCATGTGTGTATTTTAAGTTGTGTTAATTAAACTGTGTTTATTTGATTTGTTGATTTATGTGTGCATACTTAATAACAACCGGTAATTCAAGTCTAGATAATTTTATAAGATAATATTTATATTCAGTTAAACTATTTAAAACCAAATTGTCTATATTTAGTACACATTATGTCTCAATTAACATGGTTGTTATTTAGTGCTATTTGGTAACCCAGCGAAACCTTCGTTTTGTTGTGTTGCAGGCATTATTCATTTTAACTAATAAATTCTACGATTTTATACACGATTAACTATTAGAGACAAACATCCTGTGCCCGTGCAATAGGGTGGTAACACATCGAAGCCTTTGTTTCGATGAGTTACATACATCATTCATATCATACATTAGAATTAGGTTGTCTAGACACACGGTAATTCATTAGAGCCATACACCCTTTTCCGAGCATTAGGGTGGTAACACTACGAAACCTTTGTTTCGTTGCGTTATATACAAAGATCGGTTCTATTTTGAAATTTGCTATTTAGCTCCGCGATCATTTATTAAACTCACTTTTGCCCGAGCATTAAAGTGGTAACATAACGATGCTTTATTCGTTACGTTGCACAAGATCACTTGTCCCGTATCACGGTAGCGTGCAGGTTTCCTCGCGATCGACACCTAACAAACACTATATTATTCAACCGTACTGATATAGTAGCTACATCACGAGGCCTTTGTCTCGTTAAGTTGTATTAGTACTACAAAATATGCTAGATGAGTTATATTAACCACTATACCTGAGTAAATTGTGCTGGAGGGGTCCTGACTGTGAAGAAACGTAATGTTCAGTGTTGAATAATAATAAAATTGAATGCAATGTATTACAATATGAACTAATAAATGAAACTATATTTTCCATCTATTATTTCTCACCCCTGACCTGAAATAAAGAGCTTTATGCATATGAAACATTTACCCTGGTTATTTAATTTAGAACATCAACTCTTACTTTAGCATTGTGTTCTAACGTCGAGTTCTTCCCTTACTTCCTTTAACATTAAAATCTAGGGAAACTGCAGGTAAGCTTGAATTTCTTATGTGGTGATTATCATTATAATGTGTTTATTTGTGATCATGACTTTCCTTTGAATTAACAATATAGGTACAAATAATAATTGTCAATTAATAAACTGTGTTTGTGACCACAATCTTAAATAGGCACCGCAAATAAAATAAAAGTAATTCCATAATTCACTAATTATAATTAGTACTAAACAGGTTACCGGGAAAAGATAAAGTGTATTCAAAATATAATATTGTGTAATTTAGTTGCTGTCCGACATCCTATCTAAAGTACATAACACTAGTCTCATGTTTAGAATACATAATCGGTTCAACATTAGTTCTCCTAGTTTCACGTTTACCCGGTAGATGTCGCAGTTCGACGGATATTGTTCCATGGGGTTTAGATAAAATATAACTAACTGCATTCACCCTCTGTTTCTCTGTACACTAGTAAAGGTTAGAAGCTGTAGTACTATTACACGACTGACAGACACGAAATCACATCTTAATTCAAATCCTTCCAGGATACATGGACTCCAATGATTATCTATTAATATTTGATTAAGATCATTCAATTAGAATGATCAGTCCGTGGAATGGTATTGGAACTTTTCGATCACACTCAGAGGTTTTATTTTATATTTAAATGTTGGGTTCGGTTTATGACAATCGCGACCCTGTCTGAGTGTGTTCAATGGCTCAATACAACACGATCTTGGATCTACTTTAGCGAATAGAGGACCATCCAAACTGTATAATTGAGCTGGGGAACTTTACCACTGCGAGACCAGACTATAGAATTTATAAAGTACTATGAATAGGTAATCAGTGAACAGATGAATCCTTTAATTCTAAACTAGTGCAGAGGGGTTCCTGTTTAATTTTATAAAGCTACTTTTTAAAAAACTTCCCTCATCCAACATCATCATCAATCATCATCATCAGCATCATCATCATCATTTCAGTCGGTAGACGTCCGACGCTGGACGTGGGCTTCTCCCAGGGTTCGCCACTCGGTTCGGTCTGGTGCCGCCCGTGTCCACCGCGTTCCCGCGACCTTTGCAGGGTCGCCGCTCCATCTTGTTGGGGCCTTCGCGGAAACTGCTTCAGAGCTTACTGGCCCTATCGACCATTAAATTAAATATATTGGGTATAATTTAATTATATACAAGCATAGACTTTAATAAATACAATAAAGATAGTAAATTTCATCAACATCATACGACCGTAGGAAGCCTATTGTTGACCGCTCCTTTCTTTCTCTAATCAAACAGACCTGGAACTCTACTATGAGAACATCGCGAATCTTTCACAACCATGTTATAATAATTATAAATAACATTCAACTGAAATATAAGTTCATTCACATAATCTCCTGACTGACCATGGCTTACCTTCCGACTTAAAACAATTTAATCAACTACATAATGACTGTTGACGATGACTGAATATGATTTCCTACACATTAAGACAAAACCTTCGGTTTTCACTTCATTCTGTTTTGCAGTTATGTTTCACCACATAGTAAGTTTAGAATCAGAATATATGCTACGTGAGTAATTGGTACACTAGAGAGCAAGCTCATTGATTATTTGTCTAAATCATCCAACTAGTGGGTGGTTCCCAAGCTTAGCCGTGACTGCCTTTTCGATCGCACTCAGGGTTTTGTTTTTATAATTAGATGTTGGGTTCGGTCTGTGATAATCGAAACCCGCCTGAGTGCATTCATTGGTCCAATACAACACGATCTTGGATGACTGCTTTAGCGAATAGAGGACCATCCAAACTGTATAATTGGACTGGGGCATTTCATTCTAAGTGAAGGTTGACTTCGGTCAGAACCTCCTAGAAAGCAATGCATTGTCGGATTTGCGTTCCCTGACTAAGACGAGGGTAGATTAAGATAGCACCCTCGTAGTTTGAGGCTGTGGAAAAGAGGACCCAAACTAAGGTCTGTGGAAAAGAGGATAGGAGGAGGCTCTTATTGTATCCTAAATCTCTGTTATGACTCATACCTACAATGAATTCCTCATAGGAGGTTAATCAACTTATTAATAACGTTCACCAAATACTCATGTCGTATATAAAGGGTCACTTGGAATGAGTATAACAGACTGACTCCCCGACTATGACAAAAGCCAACAGTTTAAATGGGGTTAGCATTTGTTGCTTGTCTGTTGGCTGGAGAGGTGCCCAGTCTAGGTTGAGCCTCACAGGGACCACGCGAATGGACGGTTGTGACTCGTTTCTAGTGTCGATCTGATATAATTGAAAGGGACTAGCACTGTAGTCACGGTGGTTAACCTAGGAGGTGCGTGGTCCTTCTCCCTCCACTTTTAAACATTAAAGAGGAGGGGGAGCCTAAATTAGATGTCCTCTTATTAATGACCTTTTGAATATTAGACGGCTATCATACGACAAGACCTCTGACCCACTCGTTTGACTAAGTATTCTCTAACGAATATCTATAACCCTGCCCATTATTATTATTTAATCTTTTCTCACTCGTGTCATACCGTAAGCTGAGTAATAAACTATAAATTGTATAACCATTATCCGCTAAATTTTGATGTTTATTCGTTAAACAGTCTTTTCTTAAATAAATTCAAGGAAATAACAGATTTAAAACCCACTGTAAACTCACTATGGCTCTGAAAGAATCGGGTGCTTTCGGTACAACTAAGGGGTCCTACCAAATTTCATCACTAGGCGTTCACGCTGGCCAAATTATTAAGTTTATTTATCTATTACTTTGGGTGAGACTCTTACAAAGTGGTGCCTTAAGGACCAGGATAACTCTGGGTTGTTGCGGGCTTTATTTAAGTGGCTTCGGCCACAAAGTGGTATCGTTGAAAATGGCAGAGATATATGTGGGTTTACATCGTGGGTATAATTGTTTCAATAAATTAATTACAGAAATTACAAATACTAATAAAATATCCAGGAGAAATAATTAATGAAAGGTATATTAAAAAGTTCACACAGGCCCTCTCGAGATGAGAGGGGGGCCTTGTGCTGAATCTTACATGAGTACATATGGAATAACATTGATGCTTATAAGGATCAGCTTCCCTTCGTTGCGATAATATACTATTTATCTCCAATTCTCTACACTAATGCAATTATTTATTTTCTGAATTTCATAATCGTCAGAGGAAACGCGTCAAAACTAGGTGTTGTAGTAGTCTGTCAGTCAATTCATATTATTACGTCGTCGATAGTGAACGATCAATCTATTGATCAACAATTAGGATTTAGCTATACACTGAGTTGCTAGACTTGCAGCGGTGACGCTTCGTTACGTAGTTTGCGCATGTAACAACGCCATCTAGGGGAAAACTATGGAATTAGAATTATGTATTCGTATTCCGCCTTGTTAATTACTCATAAATTTTGGACAGATAGGGTAGTTATCGACTATTGTAAAAACGCTTCCCACGGATGTTCAGATCTAAATATAGTTTAAGAGACAGGTAGTCAGGGGGGTGCGTACGAGATGAGTATAGAAATAATAGTTTACGAAACGTGTTGTCTGGGGGGTGCGTACGAGATAAGTATAGAAATAATAGTTTACGAAACGTGTTATCTGGGGGGTGCATACAAGACAGATATGGCTTAGAACTCGTTTCACAGACATAGGGAGATGTAACTCCTCCTAGATTCCGGGGGGGTGGCAAATTGTAACAAGCAGAACAGACACAATCAAAATTTTAACTTGATACATGAAGTAAGGATAATCGAGATCCCTTATGTTCATAAACATAGTTAACATTCGTTAAGCAAGGAATTTATTTATTTATTACAAAACACGAAAATATCTATCAGTGACCAAACTAGGCTGAGCCTGTATCTTGGCCATCTGCGATTTATAAACGTTATGCGGTTAAATTCGAAAGGTTAAGGTCCATAATATTGTATTTACTCATTCGGATATACATATTAACTATAAATTCTGATTTTATCTTCTCCTTTACACCTTTTGTTAGAAGTAGATTATTATCAGTGAAGGAGTTCTCTTTAGGAAAAAAAAAATAGTGACAGGATGCTTGGAGAGAGCAGACTATCGTAAAAGCAAACAAATTAGAGCTTATGATTTGATTTAGCGAACTAATGTATTACTATAATATGCAACTCTATAGAGCATTAACGACTGAGAACAAGTAATTAAATGACTCAGTATAAGAACAATCTTACTATATTTTAAATTTCTACACACATACATGCATATCGTCACGTCTATGTTCCCTTGCGGGGTAGGCTGAGCGTTAGTGGCCTTCGGGGTCACATCGCGCCACCTTTGATGGGGTTTCGAGGATAAAACATCGGGGCGTAGTGACAGGTTGTCAGCTCATCGTCACGGTGTACCAGTGCCCACGTGTCCTTTACTGTCTTTTGCCATGTGCCGGGAAATGCGTTGCTTATCCTGAGGTCTGAGATAGTGCCTCTGCGCCAGCAATTTCACTGGCTGGTATTTTTTTAAACTACTGGTTAGCATAACAATTGAAAATTAACTTCAGAAAAAAAAATCATTTATGACTTACACAGTGAAACTGTGATAATGATTATAGTAATACATTGTATAGTAATACAGCCATTCTGAACAAACTAAGAGAGTAACAGTCACGGTTATACAAATAATATGTACATCTTGTCACTATTTCCAGCAATACTATTCCCTATTAATTTAGACAATAGATGGTGCCGATCCTAACTAACACTATCCCCCACCCATCAACTTGTATACGCATCTTGGAACCATTAATGAATACAATCTGGCGAATTGATTAGGGGAGTCAATAATTTACTAGATTTCAATTCTCAAAAAAAAAAAAATCGCTATTTGAACTTTCCTCGCGCTTAGTCGGAATTTGTACTGGCAACACTAGTGATCTAATAAATCAAAACTGCATATTCGGGATGAAAAGCAGACTATAATATGTTGACCGTGTTGTAACCTACACTCAAGCCAAGCTTGATGCAATTCAATCAGTGGGATTCGGGATGAATCTAGACATAATGTATGCATACATGCGTATGGTCACGTGATCTCGATACTTATGATTAGTAAAGATAAAGATAAGCTTAGAATAACAACCACAAAGAGTAGGTCGTGTGTGCGACGCAAGGCTGCTCTGGATGGCGTAAAACCGGACCGTCTTCGTGATGCTATTGTCATATCAGGGAACCAGCTTGAATCAGATCGGAGCTCACTGGATTACTGTAAGGAAAAATAATAAATTAACCAAAAAGAAATATTAGTCCTATACAAGAGCGGATCTATAAATCATTATTTAAAATAGTTAATGCAAAGGTTATCTGGCCAAATGGAATCAATTTGTCATTAGGATTTCCCTCATTTCAATAAAAATCCAAGTTTTTATATAGAAATAGGAACTAAACGAAGTTAAACCACTAATCACCATCATCCTTAGTAAATGCAGTAAAAGCAAAATTAATTATTACAAAATTATGTCAAAACAAAAAGGGGACACATTCTGTGAGTAAAATCTTAGACAAAGGATATTCTTGCCGAGTACTTCAGTATCTTTCCCCAAGGAAGCTATAAACATGAACACCCAAATTGAACAATCTACAAGTCATATTATTTTTTACAACTGGTGGATTGGGCTGGGTGGTCAATCTCGCTTGCCTTTTATAAAATAAAGAAAAAAAAAAAAATGTGAATTTACCTGAAGTGTAATATAGGCTGGAATTTTTGAATATGTTAAACTCCACGCAGTCAAATCTTGTGCAGATAGGTTGGCAGGCAAAACATAGAGAAGTTGAGTCTGAAAAGCCAGGTTAAAAGATGTTAATAATACATGTTATTATTATAATGCCATACAATAAATACAGTCATTAAAGTAATATTTAATTTGCAATGGAAATGACCGCTAGGACAATCAGATGATCAATTCTTCGGTTTATTTTACCTAGCCCCTCGAAGGCAACGAAATACATATCTTACCTTTCTTATTAATAAAATATATCTAAAAGTTGAATGCTTATTACATCACTCTAATAAAAAAAAAAAAAAATGATGCAACAGATTTGCGTGAAATTTGGCAAAGATACCCTGTGACCTAGTTATAAACCCATAGTCCCCATTCTCTAGCATTCAATACAGTAACTTCTGACGTATGACAGCTTGTAGGTACACGATTGGGTCTAATTTAGAGGGCAAGTGTATATACACACAAATTATTCACAGTACCAACGTTCTAGCTCATCAAACAAGTTAGGGCAGCATGTTTCGGCCGTGGCCATCTGGACAAGAAATCTTCCCACCGGTATAACAATATTGATGCATAATAGATTGAATAAAAACTCACCATTCTATTCAATGAAGTAACGCAAAGTAGTTTAGTCGCTGACTGCAGAACGGTTGAATGTAGAGTTTGAGACATGTTTATTTTATCCTGCCAGTCAAAGTATATAGTTCATTAAAACGGATGCAACCAGCAAGTCAAAACTGAAAGTAAATGATATTCACATGGGTAATCATAATGATATTCATAATAGCAATTACAAATCAAATACAGGTGTCAATGTATGGAGACATTGAGCTAAAACTAGTAAGTCTGTCTGAAGCTATATTTACCAATGTTCATGGAAACCCTAACATATATTGTTATAAGTATTATGAGTATTTACCTGTATTATTAGTTCTCAGTTCCATAAACAATATACTAAAGAAAAACCCAACCAACACACGTTCCGAAGAGATAGTTATTTCACACGACATGATGCATTGCAGAGAATTTAAGGTCTCACATTAAACAAACGCCTCCATGCCAATTGCCAAGCGTCCATTTTGTGGGATCGTTGAAGCGAAGTTAGCGTCATTAGACTTCGATGAGCTGGAAATTAGTAAAGAATTCAAGCACGTACACACGAAAACGAATAACGAGCGTTGTAAAGTTACAAGTAATAGTGAAAGGGAAAATAGCTTAGGCATTTAATTCTTTTGGTTGGCGTCAATGCACAGAGGCCGGTGCACTCTAACCAGTATGAATTTACCATGGTTTTACCTTGCAATTTGTCAGTTAGACAAATATGGTTTCAACAAAACCTTCAGAGATACTTCCTTTCTGAGTTCGTACATAAAGAGTACACTGAGTAATTCTGTTAGTGGAAAAGGGGAATGATCCGCACAAACTATTTAGAGATGATCAGTAAATTATGGGACGAAGTGTCAACTGTCAACGCCATTTTATTCTTATTTAGAGCTAGCGCACACGAGTGTCATAAACGACTAACGAAGCGCGCCCGCGGGTGACTTTAGTTACTATGAAAAAAAAAAATAGGTTTTTCACATCTCAAAAGTCACGTCTACATCTACATAGCAAAATAAAGAAAAGTCACGTGTGACGGGAATCAAACGTGCACACATTTCCATACTTTCCTTGTACTTGACCGGGTAACGAAACTGTCGCCTGCGGCAGGATTTTCCCGTGGGCGCACTCCCCAAACGAGTTCACAAAGAGGGTGCGTTCCGGTTTGCGCCCGAAGCGCTCACAGCATTCACAACGCTTACGAAGAGTCCAGAATCGCTGTCAAAGCGCGGTGAGGGTGACTTAGGACGGACCAAGCAATTAAGGGTCGTCTGTAGAGCCCTATAGACGAAACGACCACAGATTACTAATGCTGGTGACGTCAACGGGCAACCAATAGCCACACAATGACAGGACAGTTGAGTTAGAACGAACTATAAACATTGGAAAAAACAAAGGAAATAAAAATAGTATATCTTTTCAGCATTCAATAATAGATAAGTCACTAACGCGGGAAGACTTAAATGCCAAAATTGTTGATTATTATATCGCACCACCGACGCGTCGAAATAAACTACATTCAATAAATAACGAAAGAAAGAACAGCTCAACCATGTCGATAGGAGGAGACCAAATAACCGGTAATTATTACACATTTTGAATTTATAAGCAACTTTGCAAGTGGGGTTGTCTGTAGTGCCCTTTACAAAACCACACATTTCAAAAATGGAAATGTGTATAGTTTAATGATTGCAGACTTACACGAAGAAAAGAATATGGTTTATTTGTCAATTTTAGATAAATGTATCTCTATATTCTGAATAGTTGTTTAATAATATTGTATTGAAAATATCAAAGAAAGATACAAATTATTGTAATTCGGACCGTTCGTTCGTTAGCGCGGTGTGAGCGCAGCAAGAGTGTGCGCCTGCACTGAACTGAAGTTAGAGAAGCGAAGTTGAAATCGTTTGCAAGATTGGCTACACATCACAATAATTTTGAATAAATGTTGTTTTGTATGTGCTTGTGAACAAAATTATTAATAATTACTTATCTGGATTAAATTTTAAAACGTTTCTTCAGTCATACTGTTTAAATTAGAACTAATAAAAATCAAGAGGTTGTACGAAAGTGTAAGTAACTTCGTAAAGATGTCAATGTCATTGTCACTGTCAGTCTCCGTCAGCTAACTACGGTAAACCGGTACTGGCAAATTATAAATATTGTTTCGAAGTCTTTTAAAAGACTATTTAAGTAGATTTTATTGAATGTTTGTGTAATGTTGTTTAACTTTAGTACCGTGTGATGAGAGTGAATTATAACCTAGTGTTTCTATAATAAACAGTCTCTAAGTAAAGCAATTAAAGAAACTATAAGTGATCAAGTTCAGGTTTAGTGCTCTTGGGTAACTTCTACGGTATCTAATAAGAAGAATGTTATATTTTACATCACTGAAGGCACCCCGCGAATTGCAAAACGAAAATTAACTCTGTGGCACTTTTGCATTTATGGGCGATTAATAAAGGAATTATGGTATGTATTGAATGAATATCTCTATCATTTTTTATTAATTTTAATGCCGGACAGAGAAAATATAAGGATATCAATAGGTTATTGAACAATGTTGGAGTAAGGTTCATTTTCCTAAAAGGGGCCTTAATTTGTTTACATAAGTACTATAGATTTGTCCAAATATGATTTTGATTGTTTCTTAAATACATTCTAAAACATTAAATTTTACTTAATTAAAGACTGGTCCATACCCTGTTATTACAATAAGATACCGAAAGAGGGTAAAATTGTAGGAAAAGATTTAGCAAAGGTTATTACGGTCTAGGAGATTATTTTAAAAATGTATTGATTTAAATAAGTGTGTAAAATTGATTACATATATAATTTTTTTTGTTATTATTTCACAAAATCCGCAGCACCTGTGGTATCTTGAGATATTAAAAGCTATTAAAAAAAAAAAAAGGTGTTTAGCTAGTAATCTAAAAACCTAAATTAAGGCCTTTCGGAACGACTCCTATCACACCGACCATCCACTCTTACCTTCTACAACACTTGTTATAACCATGCGATCAGAAAAAAATAATTGAAATTGATTTGAAAAATTACCAAAGGTAAACACCATTGAAAAAAAGGGTATGATATTCAAAAAAATAACCGTTTACAAGTAAAATCAATTCTTTACATAAGATTCCTCGTCTTCTATGAAAAAAAAAAACTACTTGTTCCCAAGATCTCTTTCCTAGGGATTTGGATTTGTTCATTTCATGAATCTTCCATATTCATTCAATTAACAACTCCAAAGGGGGTGGATGTAACGTAACACATATATATACAGTCACTAGCTGACTATACAGACTTGTATTACTTTGTTTTTTTTTTATTATTTAATTATTTAAATAAAATCATCTTCGCTGCACCCTTAAGTATGACTAGTGGTGACATCTCTTGTAGCATGCTGAAGTTAGCTGATTAACTCAACTGGTCAACCATCTGTAGTTATGTTGGAGAAGTCGCTACTCGGTGATAGATGGCGCTGTAATACAAAGATTAAATGAAGTATTAAATAAATTGTTTCTATCAATTTATTATCCATTTTTGTAGAATTAAAGCAAGTGCGACTAAAAATATCACTAATAAAACTAATGACATGAATTACAAGCAAAAGCTTACATGAATAACTTAAAATGAGATAAAAAGGGTTCTTTATACCAGAGATCTCTCAATGTTTGTTATATCCTAATAAACTCCAATATATTTTGTCCAAAACAGTTTTCCATTCCTTTCTTGTTTCTACTATAATGTAGTTAATTGTGCCACAATTTCTGTCCCAGTAACTGGCAAAAGTTGAAATCTTTCTGAAATAGAAATATTATCGGATTAGTAAAATAGTACTTAAAATATGCTACTTTTAACAACAGTATGGTTCAGAATTGAGTGTCTTTGATAAAATCTTATTTTCATTTAGATTAGGATAAGGATATACTTAGATAACTTCTGTTATACAACTTAATCATTCAGAATCAGTTAAGTTTTGACTTATAGAATTTTCATCGGGGACTGAATATTTTACATTATAAAATCATTTATTAGTATGCTGCTGTAAACTTTATAAAGTAGGACAGTGTAAATTTGTAATGAGTGATTTTGTACTTGTTATAGTTTTGGGCAGATATCAATGTAGATCTTTCTTGATGGGAAGTTACTTTGAAATGAATGAGTGAACACTCACCTGCTCACATGATACAAGAAGAGTTTACATCATTCCATGGGATAATTCCGGTGTTTCGATGTTAGCATGAAATCGCATCGAGGACTGAATGGGATTTGGGGTGTGGTATCTTGACCATTTGTCTGAAACGTAGAATGGGTTTAACACTTGATAAAGATCTTTATTTTACACTGGAAAAGCATTCGTTATTGAAGCGTCAATTATCTTACATAGAATAGACATATGAAAGCGATTTAATTATAGTAATATTTACCTTCTCAGTGAAATCTCTACAACACTATTACAACTATTTGTTGACAATAACATTGTTATGGTGGAATTCGGCTCAGGACTGGGTGTTACATTCATTTCACTTGTAATGGATCGAAAGTTGCACAACAAAAATTGAAAAGGGGTTAAGTAATTTGACATATCTGATCAACGGCCTGGGTTGTTCAAAAATAAGTGTCATGCGTTTTGTTAGTGCTAAACAGTTGATTTGGCTTGTTATTTTATGCCACTAAGGATAAATTTCGGACCTTTAATGGTCTTGTGATAATTTTAAATTTAAATAATTTGCATATTTTCTTTTATTTTTATAGGAAGTTGGCAGACTGTAAAATTTAGCCAATCAAACCCTTATATACTTCTATGATTTCAAGGAATGCACCAATGACGTCTTCAACCAATAAAAAGAGGTTGATTCTATTCAAGGCTAATACTAATATTGCCAGTTAATAATGTTCTACCCATTTGAAGGGAGATAAATCATTTTTATTCTATGATTCATATTCATTTAATGGCTAAAATAAGTAACTGTTTTATCTAAAAATATTGATAGAGAATTTGTTCAATAAAGCGGTTGAATGTATAATAATTTAGTGTATGGAAAGTCGTTATAATGAAATAAATGTACTTTATAATGAAGGTTGGAAAATGAATCTGGCAACTGGTGAGGACCGGAAGTTTGGATCGGCGAAATGGCTTATGTAAAATGCCCTAATAAGGAGATAATTTGGTGGAATCGCTTCCGTGACCAAATATGGGAATGGGGAGAATTTTGGGAAAGGTTATAAAAGGAGAGACAGTGGCGGGGTCGTGGCTTTTTGGGTTCAGATCCTTGGAGGCGAAGGTGCTCCCAGTTAGTAACTAGATTCAGTTAAAGTTGTTTTGAAGTGATAGTGGGACGATTGGGACATTATCGGTGAGTATTGTCTCCTGTCCCTGACTAGGTCTTCGTGCACAAAGATACTTACACTTTCACACAAATTACTTACACATTTCAAATTCCTCCTGCCGGGACAAGACTCCTAGATCCTCAGAATTAATCTGGGCTAGCGGTTGAGTCTGGTCGCTAGACGGCAGGGTTCCTGTAATTGACTCACTTTTATCCCAATACCTATATACAAGTGCAGTCGCCTAACGGTGTCAAAGATTGTATTTGGCTTAACGTCGCAAGGCGGTGTGGATCTTCGGACGGGTCCGCCAACGTTCTTTTCAGAACGTTGAAACAGTTCGGCCATGCGCTGGTTCTGGGAGGAGGAGTCTGGGGGCCTTTGTGCAAGGCATGGAGCGTCGGATACTGGCCTGCCGAGCTGCGGGACTCCCCCAGTATCCGGCCAAAAAACCCCAATAGGCTCCGAATCCAATCCCAGGGGGCTCCTACCTTCCTTATCCTTATTCCTATTCTCACTCTGGCTCCCCACAAGTTAGGAACCCAGAGTGGGCTGTTAGGGCGTCTTAGGGCTAGGGAGGCAGGGTGTGCATGCGGCTAATGTTCTTTACTGTGAAAGGGAATCAATAGGATGTGCATGTGTGTATTTTAAGTTGTGTTAATTAAACTGTGTTTATTTGATTTGTTGATTTATGTGTGCATACTTAATAACAACCGGTAATTCAAGTCTAGATAATTTTATAAGATAATATTTATATTCAGTTAAACTATTTAAAACCAAATTGTCTATATTTAGTACACATTATGTCTCAATTAACATGGTTGTTATTTAGTGCTATTTGGTAACCCAGCGAAACCTTCGTTTTGTTGTGTTGCAGGCATTATTCATTTTAACTAATAAATTCTACGATTTTATACGCGATTAACTATTAGAGACAAACATCCTGTGCCCGTGCAATAGGGTGGTAACACATCGAAGCCTTTGTTTCGATGAGTTACATACATCATTCATATCATACATTAGAATTAGGTTGTCTAGACACACGGTAATTCATTAGAGCCATACACCCTTTTCCGAGCATTAGGGTGGTAACACTACGAAACCTTTGTTTCGTTGCGTTATATACAAAGATCGGTTCTATTTTGAAATTTGCTATTTAGCTCCGCGATCATTTATTAAACTCACTTTTGCCCGAGCATTAAAGTGGTAACATAACGATGCTTTATTCGTTACGTTGCACAAGATCACTTGTCCCGTATCACGGTAGCGTGCAGGTTTCCTCGCGATCGACACCTAACAAACACTATATTATTCAACCGTACTGATATAGTAGCTACATCACGAGGCCTTTGTCTCGTTAAGTTGTATTAGTACTACAAAATATGCTAGATGAGTTATATTAACCACTATACCTGAGTAAATTGTGCTGGAGGGGTCCTGACTGTGAAGAAACGTAATGTTCAGTGTTGAATAATAATAAAATTGAATGCAATGTATTACAATATGAACTAATAAATGAAACTATATTTTCCATCTATTATTTCTCACCCCTGACCTGAAATAAAGAGCTTTATGCATATGAAACATTTACCCTGGTTATTTAATTTAGAACATCAACTCTTACTTTAGCATTGTGTTCTAACGTCGAGTTCTTCCCTTACTTCCTTTAACATTAAAATCTAGGGAAACTGCAGGTAAGCTTGAATTTCTTATGTGGTGATTATCATTATAATGTGTTTATTTGTGATCATGACTTTCCTTTGAATTAACAATATAGGTACAAATAATAATTGTCAATTAATAAACTGTGTTTGTGACCACAATCTTAAATAGGCACCGCAAATAAAATAAAAGTAATTCCATAATTCACTAATTATAATTAGTACTAAACAGGTTACCGGGAAAAGATAAAGTGTATTCAAAATATAATATTGTGTAATTTAGTTGCTGTCCGACATCCTATCTAAAGTACATAACACTAGTCTCATGTTTAGAATACATAATCGGTTCAACATTAGTTCTCCTAGTTTCACGTTTACCCGGTAGATGTCGCAGTTCGACGGATATTGTTCCATGGGGTTTAGATAAAATATAACTAACTGCATTCACCCTCTGTTTCTCTGTACACTAGTAAAGGTTAGAAGCTGTAGTACTATTACACGACTGACAGACACGAAATCACATCTTAATTCAAATCCTTCCAGGATACATGGACTCCAATGATTATCTATTAATATTTGATTAAGATCATTCAATTAGAATGATCAGTCCGTGGAATGGTATTGGAACTTTTCGATCACACTCAGAGGTTTTATTTTATATTTAAATGTTGGGTTCGGTTTATGACAATCGCGACCCTGTCTGAGTGTGTTCAATGGCTCAATACAACACGATCTTGGATCTACTTTAGCGAATAGAGGACCATCCAAACTGTATAATTGAGCTGGGGAACTTTACCACTGCGAGACCAGACTATAGAATTTATAAAGTACTATGAATAGGTAATCAGTGAACAGATGAATCCTTTAATTCTAAACTAGTGCAGAGGGGTTCCTGTTTAATTTTATAAAGCTACTTTTTAAAAAACTTCCCTCATCCAACATCATCATCAATCATCATCATCAGCATCATCATCATCATTTCAGTCGGTAGACGTCCGACGCTGGACGTGGGCTTCTCCCAGGGTTCGCCACTCGGTTCGGTCTGGTGCCGCCCGTGTCCACCGCGTTCCCGCGACCTTTGCAGGGTCGCCGCTCCATCTTGTTGGGGCCTTCGCGGAAACTGCTTCAGAGCTTACTGGCCCTATCGACCATTAAATTAAATATATTGGGTATAATTTAATTATATACAAGCATAGACTTTAATAAATACAATAAAGATAGTAAATTTCATCAACATCATACGACCGTAGGAAGCCTATTGTTGACCGCTCCTTTCTTTCTCTAATCAAACAGACCTGGAACTCTACTATGAGAACATCGCGAATCTTTCACAACCATGTTATAATAATTATAAATAACATTCAACTGAAATATAAGTTCATTCACATAATCTCCTGACTGACCATGGCTTACCTTCCGACTTAAAACAATTTAATCAACTACATAATGACTGTTGACGATGACTGAATATGATTTCCTACACATTAAGACAAAACCTTCGGTTTTCACTTCATTCTGTTTTGCAGTTATGTTTCACCACATAGTAAGTTTAGAATCAGAATATATGCTACGTGAGTAATTGGTACACTAGAGAGCAAGCTCATTGATTATTTGTCTAAATCATCCAACTAGTGGGTGGTTCCCAAGCTTAGCCGTGACTGCCTTTTCGATCGCACTCAGGGTTTTGTTTTTATAATTAGATGTTGGGTTCGGTCTGTGATAATCGAAACCCGCCTGAGTGCATTCATTGGTCCAATACAACACGATCTTGGATGACTGCTTTAGCGAATAGAGGACCATCCAAACTGTATAATTGGACTGGGGCATTTCATTCTAAGTGAAGGTTGACTTCGGTCAGAACCTCCTAGAAAGCAATGCATTGTCGGATTTGCGTTCCCTGACTAAGACGAGGGTAGATTAAGATAGCACCCTCGTAGTTTGAGGCTGTGGAAAAGAGGACCCAAACTAAGGTCTGTGGAAAAGAGGATAGGAGGAGGCTCTTATTGTATCCTAAATCTCTGTTATGACTCATACCTACAATGAATTCCTCATAGGAGGTTAATCAACTTATTAATAACGTTCACCAAATACTCATGTCGTATATAAAGGGTCACTTGGAATGAGTATAACAGACTGACTCCCCGACTATGACCAGTATAAAAACCAACAGTTTAAATGGGGTTAGCATTTGTTGCTTGTCTGTTGGCTGGAGAGGTGCCCAGTCTAGGTTGAGCCTCACAGGGACCACGCGAATGGACGGTTGTGACTCGTTTCTAGTGTCGATCTGATATAATTGAAAGGGACTAGCACTGTAGTCACGGTGGTTAACCTAGGAGGTGCGTGGTCCTTCTCCCTCCACTTTTAAACATTAAAGAGGAGGGGGAGCCTAAATTAGATGTCCTCTTATTAATGACCTTTTGAATATTAGACGGCTATCATACGACAAGACCTCTGACCCACTCGTTTGACTAAGTATTCTCTAACGAATATCTATAACCCTGCCCATTATTATTATTTAATCTTTTCTCACTCGTGTCATACCGTAAGCTGAGTAATAAACTATAAATTGTATAACCATTATCCGCTAAATTTTGATGTTTATTCGTTAAACAGTCTTTTCTTAAATAAATTCAAGGAAATAACAGATTTAAAACCCACTGTAAACTCACTATGGCTCTGAAAGAATCGGGTGCTTTCGGTACAACTAAGGGGTCCTACCAAATTTCATCACTAGGCGTTCACGCTGGCCAAATTATTAAGTTTATTTATCTATTACTTTGGGTGAGACTCTTACAGCGGGAAATAGGCATCCCTCAAAATACGTTTAACGAATCACAAAACCTGAAAAATACAATTGCCATCAAAACCAAGCAATTCCTCTTTGAGAATTTATTTATTTACTTTGTATGAGTAATGAATCAAATTATATTCGAAAATACGATTTAATTGTAATACGATGAAGGGAAATCCTGCGAACAAAGAAGCTTTGAACGAAACAACACGAAGAAATGTTTTTGACGTATTTAGGAATCCGTAGTATATATGTATAGTAGTATTATTACATACGTAAATGACTCCTATGACCCCCTCTCCCCCTTAAATGCGCCTGCTACCATTGAAATATATATATATATTTATAAATCAATTGCTGTTCGTTTGTCTCACTAAAACTCTAGAACGGCTGGGTCGATTTAGCTCATTCTTTTTTGTTTTATTGCCTGTGATTTAGGTAAGGTTTAAAAAGAAAAAAAATCGGGTAAATTCAAAAGGAACAACTAAAAAAGAATCGCCTACGGGTGATACGAAGTTCACCGGGCCAACTAGTCTGAATAAATAAAGCTTTCTAAGTGATTTTTTTTAATCGGTTCATTATTTTTTCACTTTACCTACCTTATTACAAACAAAAAAATCTTTAATATTATAAATATTACCTACTAGCCATTGCCCGCGACTTCCCCGTATCACACACTAGACATACTACTACTACTACAGCCTATTTACGGCCCACTGCTGGGCACAGGCCTCCTCTCATCACGAGAGGGTTGGGCCCGCGTGGGGACTATAGTCCCCACGCGGGCCCAGTGCGGATTGGGGACTTCACACACATCCTTGAATTACTTCGCAGATGCGTGCAGGTTTCCTCACGATGTTTTCCTTCACCGAAAAGCTCAGTGGTAAATTCAAATTGAATTTCGCACATAAATAATTTCAGAGGTGCGAGCCGGATTTGAACCCGCGACCCTCTGCATGAGAGGCGGTAGGTCAAACCATAGGCCACCACGGCTTACACTAGACATATTATTAAGTATTTTTATTTTTCATTTTCTTTACCTATTAAGGGAAACAAACAGCTTACAATATTACATAAGATATATGACTTAAACATTTAAGTGGTGCAGAAGCCAACAAAGTTTCCACTGATGGTTAGATCATGCATGATGGTTATTCCGAGGGTCCCAAACTAATATCTCCATACCAAATTTCATTCAAACATCATATTATTAGGATTGATAAGACATATTAAACACACTACCACTCTCGTGACCACGGCCGCGATGCAGCGGCCGTGGTCACGAGAAGACTGAAGTGACGGTATCAGCATATTTTTCTTGTCACGCGGGTGGTTCGAACTACCCGCACTTGATTTTTATTAATGTCACTCGGAATGTCAATTACAGGCCGGCACACAACACTAACAATGTCCGCAGATTTATCCGAAGGGGCATCTCGTCGTGGAATCCGGTGATCAGTAAGCGATGCATCGCGGCCGAAACGTCGAGGTATAAATAAAAAAATAGAACCGACTTCAAACTCCGACAGCCTGTGAAGTTGGTGTCAAGTTCACTATAAGATAGTCATAGCTTTGGGGCGGTTCACTTGACACCGACCTTACAGGCTGACGGAGTTTGAAGTCGGTTCTATTTTTTTTTTCAATTTTTTTTTTCGGCTATAGTTTCCAAACATGTGTACGATGGGACGTAAGTCTCACTGTAGTCTTTGAAATTGATGCAAAAATCATACACATGCTAACAAATTTCGAGGAGTTCCCTCGTTTTGTCATGGATCCCATCATCAGAACTAAACCAAATTATTAAAAGGGTTCAAGTTGGAGGTACACCTTTCAATTAAAAAAAGAATCATCGAAATCGGTTCACAATTGACGGAGATATTCGTGGTCATACATTAAAAAAATATATATATATATAATTGAGAACCTCCTCCTTTTTTTTTCGTCGGTTGAAAATATAAATAGTTTTTACGCGATTAAGTCCCGTTGGTAGTGTGTTTAATATGATAAGACATATGTTTCATTGACTTATTCAGTCTGATGGTAGATGGCAATCGATATTCCCTCTAGGATGACCTCTAGCCTAATCAGTCATCATATTCTAGGACTTATCAGGAGTTAATGAACCAATCTGATATATCACGGGGTGATGCATTAGCAGTATTAGCACAAATTATGTAAATGCGTAAGCTCGCTGTATACACGTCGGCGTGCCGGTGTAGCCTCCGTTTGTCATGATAATCTGCAGGAAGCTAGTTCCATTTCAATTTACATACACATCCCACTGATTTAACAGCTATATCACATTGTTTTACGTGGCCGAAACAGCTTTGGAACATTACGGTCTTCACTATAGGAAGAGATGAATGTGAAGTCTTTAAACTGTACAGATCTTCCACTATCTAAAGTCCCGCGCCTTCACATT
This sequence comes from Aethes cnicana, assembly GCA_963971205.1. NCBI lineage: Eukaryota > Metazoa > Arthropoda > Insecta > Lepidoptera > Tortricidae > Aethes > Aethes cnicana. Next base: position 10,133,196 of record OZ020286.1, read on the forward strand.
TCAAAACGCTTCAATGTATTTAAAAAGCACCACCAACACTCTCAACATATTTGTGCGTACTGAGACAGCCATCAACTATGCGTTGAGAGTTTTGTTGGTGCTTTTTAAATAATAATAAAAAAATTGAAGCGTTTTGAAATGTGAAGGCGCGGGACTTTAGATAGTAGAAGATCTCTAAGTGTCATAGAAGAAAGAAAACGGTCTGTAGCCATATACCATTAGGAAGTACCTATGCACCTCTAAGCTTACTTATGTGCATAATTCAATTTTATTTTCCAATTGAGCTTTTCGATGAAAAAAATCATCGTGAGGAAACCTGCACGCATCTGCCAAGTAATTCAAGGATGTGTGTGAAGCCCATAATGAGCACTGGACTTATGGACGCGTGGGGATTATAGCTCAAACCCTCTCGTGCCCTCTCGTGTGCCTAGCAGTGGGACGTAATATTAGGTTGTTGTGGTGGTGGTGATAGTGATATAACTGCACTCCAGCAATATTATGCGAGCTGCATTTTAGACAATATTCTCATAGTATTTTTTTGGATTTAAATATCATAAAATACAATCAACTATCTGTAGCCTGCGACTTTTGCGTACCAGGTTATAGAAGTATTGAAAAACTATTTCGACCCGTACGAAATCCCAGCGTCCCCGTACCAAATGTCATCCAAATCGATCCAGTCGTTTTGACTTGAAGGAAGTACGAACTAGTAAACACACACACTTTCACATTCATTATATTAATATAGATTCTTACGCCGCTGAAGGTAAAACACATGGTACATACACAAACACGAGCACAGGAACAATGATTGCAAACAATAATATTAGGCCGTAGCGTGTGTGTGGCGGAGGTAGGCTTGCGTTATAATCTATTTTGATAGGCCTCCACTTATTATTTGCCGAAACGAATGCAGTGCGCGGAAACTGTCGCGTAATCTACTTAATGTGGATAAGACTTCGGAAATAGTAGATTGTATGACTAGGGAGCAAAATGGTATATTTTACCGCGGGTCACTGAATCCAGAGCGAGATAAGGTGTAAATAATTTTACGTGTTATAGGGGGTGTGTAATTTAGAGGGGGGTTGGTGTTAGCTCAGGTAGCTGCTGCAGGCACGGAGATCAGCGGTGGAATCCGAGGACACGAAGACGATGTTTAGCTAATTAAAATCTCTAAATCTTGAAGTCTGGCCCTATTACTGCCCTAACATTAACACTATATCTACCACCACCGTACGCGCAACATCTGTTTTTACGTGCTTCGAAGTTAAATCTATTTTCGCGAGTTATAGTGACTGTTTCGCAGTGAAATTATATGTACACAATCATATTATCAATACTAATTACGGTAACATAAGTGAAAGTGTTCTGAGCACAGTGATTTAAGGACAATTAACGATAATCAAAACATCGCCTAATAAACTATAATTGCCAACTACCGCGTTAATTGTATCTCGGCTGAACGCGTAAGCGCTTCGAAATCTACGGCGCTTAAGCCCTTTTTTTCAGACACTTTATATGAGCATCGTTTTCGCAGCGTAAAACGACCGCGGAGTTAAATAGTGTTATAACTCTGACTACATATTTTTGCTGTGTTTACAGTCTTATACAAAATGGACTGTGATAAGTGTAAAAAAAGTCTAACGGACAAAGACTTAATTAAATGCACAACATGTCATCTACACACGCACTACACCTGCGTGGATATGTCAGAATCTGACTTTAAAAAAATCTTGCCGATGAACAAAATCAAGTGGAAATGTCCTGGATGTAAATCTAAGAAGCATTTGGGTTCCGCTATCGCGAGCGGTGTTGCTTCTCCTAAAGGTGCCCCGGAATCGAACACATCTATTCTGAACATCGACACCGAGGCACTTACGGCCTATTTAGACGCCAAAATCGAAACCTTGCGCGAGCAATGGCGAAGTGACATCTGCAAAGCTATTGATGATGCAACCAACACCCTAAGAAGTGACCTCCAAAGCCTCGATCTTCGAATCATCGCGTGCGAGGAGAACGTTGAAAAGCTGGCACAAAAACTAGAAGCGGCATCGAATGGCCCAGATAATAGCAGCCTGAAGCTGGAAAACGAACAGCTTCGCAACGACATGAACACACTACAGGCAAAATTAGATGAAATGGACCAAGCGGCCCGCGCCTGCAACTTGGAAATTCAGAATATCCCTGAAACAAAAGGGGAGGACCTCGTACGCTTGGCAAGTGACATCGGTAAACTCATTGGAGTCGATCTTTCTAGTGATAAAATAAAAGCCATTCACCGAACTGCTCGCAATACTCCCGGCGACCGCCCAAAGAATATAGTGGTCCAGCTCACTACCAGGCGACTTCGCGACGACGTCATTGCCGCGGCCCGTGCTCGCCGAGAACTCTCGACTGCGAGTCTCTTTCCACAATCTAGCAGCGCTGCTGTGGCAGGCGCCAGGCGCTTCTACATCAATGAGCACCTCACACTGAAAACCAAAATCCTTTTTGCAAGCGCAAGGAAGTTGGCCAAGGACAAGGGTTATAAGTTCGTTTGGGTCAAGAATGCTAATATCTTAGTACGGAAAACTGACGAATCCCGTGTTCTGAACATTCGCAACGAAAATGATCTCTTGAAAATATGACTATCATATCATCTGCATAAACATATTAATAAGCTGTATTTCCATTCGGTTAATTTCTTCTTGGGCTGTTTAACTTTGTTGACAGGGAGCATTTTACTTGTTATATTCGTATTCTTTTACTCGACTATATTTAATAGTTAGTCAAAAATTGTCAATTTACTATCAAAATTGTGGTGGTTTAAAGTCAAAACTTCATGAATTGCGCCAGAATTTGCTGTCTTGTAACTATGATGTAATAGTAATTGTAGAGACTTGGTTAAATGATTCCATACAGGACGCTGAAATAGCAACCGATGACTACGTTCTCTTTAGGCGTGATCGTAACTTAGAAAAGACTCGCAAGAAAAGCGAAGGAGGCGTACTCATTGCAGTAAGGAAAAAAAATGTTGTTATAAGGCGCGCTGATTTTGAGGCAGACGAATCTGAGGAGATATACTTACTATTCCCGAATTCCAAATATAATTTAATAATGTGTGCTTGCTACATACCACCCTCTGTAAATAATGAGTTTTATGAAAATAATTTCCTCAAGATTCAAGACATTTATTCTAACATGTGCCCCTGCAAACTTTTGTTATTGGGCGATTATAATTTACCTGATATAAAATGGCATTTTAACGGCAGCGCAGCTCCTAGTTCTCCTCTTTCAACCGATCATGTAATTGCTAAACATCTCGCATACACTATGGCATTAACCAACCTAAAACAGCATAACCATATTCAAAATGAAAATGGAAGAACTCTGGACTTGGTGTTCTGTGATGACGATTGCGTCTTATCTTCGGCTTCGGATCCGTTGCTCAATAACGTACCTCATCATCCTCCTTTAGAAATACTATTTGAAATATCACAGTTCAAGCCCCTTACTCGTTCAAATAGACTTAAACGCAATTATCATAAGGCTGATTATGAAAAAATTACCACAGATATTAACGCTATAGACTGGTCTTCTGAGTTTGAACACTTAGAGCCTGAGGCTTGTGTATCAAAGTTTTATACCCACATCAACCAAATTATTGATAGACACGTTCCACAGACTGAATCTCGCTCCTCACATTTTCCTGTCTGGTTCTCCAGAGGGCTCATACGCACCTTAAGGCGTAAACAAAAAATTCAATTACGCTGGTCTATTTACAAATCACAAAGGGACTATCAAGAATTTGCGCTGTTACGCACTCGAGTAAAAGTTTTGCTTCAAAAATGTTACCTAGCATACATTAGCAACATTGAAGACACCATGCGTAATAATATAAAACAGTTCTGGAAATATTCATCGAACCTGAGACATTCGAATCCTGGCTATCCTGCCGTAATGAAGCTTGATGATGTAAGTTCGGAGAGCCCCAGCGATATCTGTAACATGTTTTCTAACTATTTCCACTCAGTGTTTGAGTCCTCCACCCCTCAATATTATGACATAAACAACTTTGAAGAGTCTTACGACGATAACGCACATATAAATTTATCTAATTTAAACTTCACTATAAAAGAAGTGACTGAATCGTTAAAACAGATTGACGAAAATAAAGGCCCTGGACCGGATGCCATTAACCCAGTATTTATTAAACGCACTTCCACTGCCTTAGCACTGCCGTTACAAATTATATTCAACAAGTGCTTGCATGAGGGCATCTTTCCAAATCAGTGGAAAGTGGCTCATATAACACCTATCCATAAATCTGGGCCTAAGGACCGAGTCAATAACTATCGTCCAATATCAATACTTTCATGCATCCCCAAAGTGTTTGAGAAGCTTGTACATAGGCGGGTATTTGAGGGCGTTAAAAACAGCATTCTGGATGAGCAACACGGGTTCGTTCAAGGTAAATCTACCGCTTCTAATCTTATCCTGTTCACAAATTCAATTTTTTGTTCCTTGGATGCAAGGGCACAGGTAGATACCATATATACTGACTTCGAAAAGGCTTTTGACAAAGTCGATCACCTGATACTTCTTAAAAAGCTCTCATTCAATGGAATAAAAGGTAATCTTCTCAGATGGTTCGCCTCTTACCTTCGCAACCGTACTCAATCAGTAGTCGTCAATGGGTTTAAGTCGTCGCCATTAGTAGTAACGTCTGGGGTGCCGCAAGGCTCCATATTAGGACCCCTCTTATTTATCTTATATGTCAATGACATATCACTTTGCTTTCAACACTGTAATTTCCTGTTATACGCCGATGATTTAAAAATATTTAAAGTTATTAAATCAGTAGACGATACCTTGCTTCTTCAAGACGATTTAAATAGATTATACGAATTCTGCAAACAAAATAAAATATCACTCGCATATCATAAATGTAAGCACCTAACATTTACAAGAAAAAAACAAATTATAACTAATACCTATCATTTGAATCAGCATCCGTTAGACGTTGTTAAAAACATACGAGATTTAGGGCTATACGTCGACGAAAAACTCACTCTAGATACACATGTCGATCACATTTTAAAAAAATCTTACCGAATGCTGGGTTTCATAATGCGCATAACAAAACCCTTCAAATCTAAACTTTCTCTACTTTATCTTTTCCAATCGTTGGTTCGATCTAATCTTGAGTACGCCTCCGTCGCCTGGAATCCGTATTATAAAGTCTACTCAAATAGAATTGAAATGATTCAAAAAAAGTTTCTACGATATCTGAATTATAGAATGCAAGCTCCGAAATGTTCTTATCGTTCCCTTTTAGTCAATTATAACATGTTATCCCTAAAAGACAGGCGTTCAGTGGCGGATGCTGTCATGCTTCGCAATATTTGCATCGGCGAGATCACCTGCCCCAAGCTCCTGGCTGCTTTGCGATTCAGAGTCCCACGCCAGCTATCGAGGACAAAACAACTTTTCTCTCTTCCGAAAACGAAGACCAAAGCTGGAAAACGAGCTCCTTTATACAGACTGTGTGACCACCACAATAACCTGCTCAACGATGTCGATATGTTTTCTTGCTCCCGTGCCCAGTTTAAGACTGCTGTTACTACTATATACAATAATAATATAGTAATGTCATAGAGTCAAGAGTAAATTGCCCTTTTATTTATTTTTTATTTTCTTCTTCTATTTAAAGATTTTTTTTTTTATTTTATTTAATTTGTAAAGTTGAAAAGTCAAAACGTGTCAGTCATCGCATGTTGCTCGAAATTAAGTACTTACGTATTCTTTTATTTATGTTCTCAGTGAGATATGTTAAGGAAATAACTACAACTATTGTTACTTAGTCAATATTTATATTTATCTATAAGTAATTCTTTGTTAATTTCTGTTTTATCTCCAATAAATAAATAAATAAATAAACACTGCCCTAATTATGAAATAATAGATGTAAAGTTGAAATGTTAATGTATTTTCAGAGATCTGTTCGTTACAAAGGATAGAAAAAGACTAAATATAAAATGGTACACAATTCTACGCCTAAAATGACCTATTTTTGAAAGGAAATGTGTCAACTCACCGATTGTACTCGGCCAGTCTCCACAGTACCTACATAAATTATTATGATATGAAAAATAAGATTTTTTGCACTTGGGCAGGGATTTAATATCAACGTGTGACAGTCCCGTCAAGGTTGATTTTAACATCTTCCACTGGCGTATTTATTTATTTTTCTAATAGACTGCACTGTCCCACTTCTATTCAACCCAGCATAATCCACTATTTGGCCAATCTATTTTAAATGTGGTCAGTTCATTGACGTACCTACTATGCACATAACAAAATCCTGATAAATATTACAGAATAAGACATATCCATACTACGACAGTCGGATGATTTGTAACTTATGGTGAGAAAAATACGGCTGTCTTCTGGCACAAGGATTATTAATCAAAAGCATTTGATATCAGAAAAATATGATTTTCCTCTTTAGTGGAAGGTCGCACGATGTCTAAGTGATGTTTTCTATGTTTATAAATGGGTCACGTAATGGATTCCGCGTTCCCGGAAACGTAATTACGAGTAGGTAGTAAAGTTGCACAAAAGAAGTTTTAACGGCAAAGTTTTCACTTTATCTAAATATATAAAACTCAAAGGTGACTGACTGACTGACTGACTGACTGACTGATATAGTGATCTATCAACGCACAGCCCAAACCACTGGACGGATCGGGCTGAAATTTGGCATGCAGGTAGATGTTATGACGTAGGCATCCGCTAAGAAAGGATTTTGCAAAATTCCCACGGGAACGGGAAAAAAGGGATTTTTAAATTTTAATGTTTAGGCGCGTACGAAGTCGCGGGAAACATCGTAGAGATCTGAAATTTGGCATGCAGGTTCCTTGGGGAGCGTAGGGGAGCACTAAGGAAGGACTTCCCGAAATTCCCACGGGAACGGGAAAAAATGTTTTTTTTACATTTTAAGGCGCGTACGATGTCGCGGGGATCATCGTAGAGAGCTGAAATTTGGCATGCAGGTTCCTTTGGGAGCGTAGGGGAGCACTAAGAAAGGACTTCTCGAAATTCCTACGGGAACGGGAAAAAATGGGCTTATTACATTTTAAGGCGCGTACGTAGTCGCGGGGATCATCGTAGAGAGATGAAATTTGGCATGCAGGTTCTTTGGGGAGCGCAGGGGAGCACTATGAAAGGATTTTCCGATATTCCCACGGGAACGGGAAAATGGGATTTTTACATTTTAATGTTTAGGCGCGTACGAAGTCGCGGGAAACATCGTAGAGATCTGAAATTTGGCATGCAGGTTCCTTGGGGAGCGTAGGGGAGCACTAAGGAAGGACTTCCCGAAATTCCCACGGGAACGGGAAATATGTTTTTTTTACATTTTAAGGCGCGTACGTAGTCGCGGGGATCATCGTAGAGAGCTGAAATTTGGCATGCAGGTTCCTTGGGGAGCGTAGGAGAGCACTAAGAAGGGACTTCCCGAAATTCCTACGGGAACGGGAAAAAATTGGTTTATTACATTTTAAGGCGCGTCCGCAGTCGCGGGGATCATCGTAGAGAGATGAAATTTGGCATGCAGGTTCCTTGGGGAGCGTAAGGGAGCACTAAGAAAGGATTTCCCGATATTCCCACGGGAACGGGAAAAATGGTATTTTTACATTTTAATGTTTAGGCGCGTACGAAGTCGCGGGAAACAGCTATCTATCTATCTAAATATATAAAAGAAGAAACTGACTGACTGACTGACTGACTGACATATCAACGCAGAGCCGAAACTACTGGTCGTAGAGAGCTGAAATTTGGCATGTAGGTTCCTTGGGGAGCGTAGGGGAGCACTAAGAAAGGATTTCCCGAAATTCTCACGGGAACGGGAAAAAAAGGGATTTTTACATTTTAATATTTAGGCGCGTACGAAGTCGCGGGGATCATCGTAGAGAGATGAAATTTGGCATGCTGGTTCCTTGGGGAACGTAGGGGAGCACTATGAAAGGATTTCGCGATATTCCCACGGGAACGGGAAAAATGGGATTTTTACATTTTAATGTTTAGGCGCGTACGAAGTCACGGGAAACTGCTATCTATCTATCTAAATATATAAAAAAAGGAACTGACTGACTAACTGACATATCAACGCAGAGCCGAAAATACTGGTCGTAGAGAGCTGAAATTTGGCATACAGGTTCCTTGGGGAGCGTAGGGGAGCACTAAGAAAGGATTTCCCGAAATTCTCACGGGAATGGGAAAAAAGGGATTTATACATTTAAATTTTTAGGCGCGTACGAAGTCGCGGGAAACATCGTACGGATCTGAAATTTGGCATGCTGGTTCCTTGTGGAGCGTAGGGGAGCACTAAGAAAGGACTTCCCGAAATTCCCACGGGAACGGGAAAAAATGGTATTTTTACATTTTAATGTTTAGGTCGCGGGGATCACCGTAGAGAGCTGAAGTTTGGCATGCAGTTTCCTTGGGGAGCGTAGGGGAGCACTAAGAAAGGATTTCCCGATATTCCCACGGGAATGGGAAAAATTAAATTATAATCCTAGATTACAAACACTTTCAAGAAACATGTTATGCAGATTACCTACTGTTAGATTACCTGCCTATTGTCCAGTAAAAAGGAAATGATTGATGAGTTCACTAAAACATTCTTTAAACCAGTCTGCTATTACCTAAATAATGAATTTTGGCACTAAACTATTTATTCATAAGAGATTAAAAATCAGAGAAAAAAAATGAAAAATCTATACATATAATAAATAATAATTCTGTAGAAGAAGTCGCGGCTGATAATTGAAAATTAAAAGAAACTATCAAAGGGACTATATGAACGATACTGAACACAAAATAACGATTTTTAGAAAAAAATACTGTATGTATGTATGTCCGGATTTAGCTTGAAAACTACTGGACGGATTGAAACAAAATTTGGTATGGGGGTAGTTTATAACACTGGTCAACATATAGACTTTTTATCCCGAGAAAATGTTCTCGCGGGAAGGCTATTAACAAATTCCACGCGGACGAAGTCGCGGGCAGAAGCTAGTCATTACTGTGTTAATAGCGAAATCATGTCCATGTTTAAGTACTCGTAGAAAAAAGGATATGTCATAATATTTACGATCCCTTATTTATGAATTTAACTTAAAACAAACATTTAATTTTTAATGCTTTACATGTTGTAACTAACACTTTACACAACTGAAAAATACTAAAATCTTCTAATTTCGTTAAAGTTGAAACTACCTAATAATAAATTTGTTGTTAAATATCTATTTATTATTTGAATTGTTTTTCATTTAAAAATCGTGGCTCATTTCTGATTTTTTCTCTACCTACATTTTACTGTTGGTAATCCTTAGAAGTAGTCGTCTTCGAACTTTCCGAAGGGCCGTTTGCCTTTTGATTTACGCGGCCCTTTGTATATTTATGAATGCTTGGAAGAGACACCTTTATCCCCCAACCTCTTTTTAACCCTATTATTTCTTACATTTATTGTTTACATCAAAACAAAACTAAAGGTCGGGCTTACGTTGAAAATCCTTTCCAATAAAGATTTTATTTGAAATGTTCTGTACATAGAAGAACACAGTCAACGGTCTGTCTTCTCTTAAAATATTTTTTGCATGAAAGAAATTATTGCAAAAATAGTTTTTGAACCAAGTGGATAAAAAATATCAAATAATAGTTTTGTGTTTGTTTTCGAAGTCTCAGACTAGACGTTAAGATTCACGTTTCTTTTTAAAACATTCCTATTTTGAAAATCAAATAACGTCGCATGCGGTTCTACCGCAGCACCAAAGATCCGCAGTGCCGAAAAAAATTGAGACAAAAGTTGAGATTCAATGAGCAAAAAACGAGGATGAAAGATCTGTTTAACTTCGAAATGGATTTCTGCGGTAACCAAAGAAAGTTTTTATCTCATTTCTCACTGAGATATTTTCGCATTTAATCTGATGAAAATAACAACGTGGCTTTCCTCAAGTTTTAAGTACATAAACTTCTTTGAAGCCGAGCAAACATTCGCTGTGTGTTCTCTTAGTTTTCAGAGAACGCACTGCAAATAACTTTGCAATAACTGGAGAAATTAATAAAGCTTTATTAAGTGGTTGCTATATAATATACCTCGTAAGAGTAGGTACTCAACTGATAAGTATAAACTTTTTATTTATTAAAACAGTCGATCTTTTCTTTTCATCTTAAAAACAAACAACACAAGTTGGCTCGATTTACAATTTATTCTATTTATTTATTCGAAGTCGCTCAGACCTTTATATAGGTACCTAAAATGTACATTTGTTTATTCAGAAAAGAACAAGTTAAAACATTAAAAATAAACTACAAATAGCATTTAAATTAAGAAAAAAGAAAAATTAAAGCTAAAAAATAACCTAAAAACCTAAATTAGGGCCTTTCGGAAGGGTTCCCATCACGCAGGCAGCATTCCCTCGCTGTATGGCAATAGCCAGTCTTTGCGCGAGAAAGCTGCCGGCGCGAGGGTCTCCCGTTGCCTCCCTCAAGCGCTGCCCTAGCTCCCTGTGGAGCCCCAGCGCCCCTTTGCCCCATGACCCCATAGTCTCCACCCCGAAGGCCACAAACTCATAGCTCGAGCCTAGGCAGCTATATTTATTAACCTTCAGGCGCTCTCGGGCGTCGGCTGCCGCTCCGGCTCGACGGCTGGTCGAGGGGAGATACGACATCGCCATTGTGTCGGTGCACGTGGCGTCCCACACCAGCGCGCGGCCCATCCGCCAGGGTATCAAAGACATCCCGTCCGGGCGCTTGCCATCATTCCGTACGATCTGGGGCTCCAGAACTGTAGTAAAGTAAAGTATTTAACAGTACCTAAAGCATTTTTAACATATTTTAAATTTAAACTAGCTGCTGCCTGCGACTTCACTCGCATGGGATTCGGTTATAGCGTTCCGCGGGAACTAGGTATGCCTTTCTCCGTGATACAAAGTAGGCCTAATGTCCTTCCCCGCATCTTCCTTTCTTCGAACTATCTCCATACCTAATTTCATCTAAAGCGGGACCGCAGTCACATACTTACAGACAGAGTTACTTTCACATTTACGTTCATACATAAAAAAGCTCACGCTTGTTTCCCGTCGGGGTAGGCAGGGACCACAGAAAGCGACTTGCTTCTGTCCAAGGATATTTCCCACGGTTCCTTCAGATTCATCCCCAAGCTCGTCGTCGTCGTTTTAAGTATAAATTTACGTTTACTTGCTTGATTATATTACCCATCTTAGTTACATAACTTATCGGCGACTTTAGCATTTCTATTTCTTATAGAATATTTTCGTCTTCGTCCGCAGAAATTATAATAGTTAAATTATACCACATCGATCAACGCAAACGTGATTTGCATAAAATGAAAAATTCTATCAGAACTCAGTAACGCAATTAAGTAAATCTGTTCGGAATTTAATAAGCCGACCTAAAAACATCAAATAAAGCTCGAGCACGCAAAAGCAGTAACAATAAAAGCGTTCAACAACAAGGAAACCGCGGCGGTTGAATATTTTTATCATTTTCATTAAACTCTCGAGTCAGATGAAACGTAACGGAGGAGTGAGTCGGAGCGGGATTTTTGGGCAAGTTTGCCCGAGTGGGCCCGGGGGAGCGTTTGTCAACGCCGAGATCTTTAATTCTCGAGTTATGCAGCAAAGTTTATTATAAGCGATACCGCAGCGCAGGAATAAACCTTAATGTTTAAGTCGCTCAAACTAGACCACAAAAGAAATTAAAACCGGCCAAGTGCGTGTCGGGCCACGCGCAAAGTATAGGGTTCCGAAGTTGACGATGCCCACAGTACCTTTCTAAGACTTATTAGCATCTAGCTAGCCTGTGGTATGACGTGCCCGCCCGACGCCCCTGCCGCTCGAGAAAAATCATTGGTTTTTTAATAATTTCATAAGTTGGTCGACTATAACTCGTAAGTTTGTACAGCCTACTTAGCTGTGATAGTTTTCCTTTCAACTACGTTATATATGCCACAACCGTGATTTTTTTCAGCCATCCAAATACCACCATTTAGCTGGCAGGGGGGGGGACACGTGACTCTAACAAAAAATGGCACTTTAAAGCTTAATATTTCACAAACGCATCACTTATTCAAAAAATGGTTTTAACAAACCCACAATATTTTTTAAAGACCTATTCAACGATATGCCGCACCATTGGGTACGCAAGAAAAAAAAATTACATCCCCACTTTACGAGTAGGGGAGGTACCCTATAAAAAAATATATTTCAAAATTTTATTGTACCACTTTGTCAGCGTAACTAATATGTATATTCATGCCAAATTACAGCTTTATAGAACTAAGCATCTCCGAGCAATAGTGCGGACAGACGGACGGACGGACGGACATGGCGAAACTATAAGGGTTCCTTGTGGACTTCGGAACCCTAAAAACCATTGACATTATTGAAACTCGAAAATTATTGAAAGCGAATATCTAAGTCTTATGAGTCTTCAGTACGCGCGGCGTTTCTTAACTTTTCATACAAACGTAGTTTCGCTTTTATTTCAAAACTAGCTTCTGCCCGCGACTTTGTACGCGATGAATATAAAATTGCCGATAACTTTTCTTTCCGACATCCGATTTTAATCAAACATATAGCTTATATGTTGCTCCAAATGATGCTCTATCTAGCCTTGAAAACTGCATTCAAATCGGTTCAGTAGTTTCGAAGGTTAACTCTAACAAACAGACAGACAGACAGAAAAGATTTCTAAATTTCGCTGTTTTGTGGTCTACCTTTACATCTTTAGACCCCCCGTTCCTTTTTTTGAACTTTTCTTTTTATCTACAGACACGCTGGGTTCTACTCTTTTACTACGAGTATAGTATAGATTACTAAACAGATTGACTCGAAACTTTTAACACATAATAAAAACATTATTGTTAGTGTCCGAAATTAGTAAATGTCGTGGTAAAATAAATCACTTTTTTTTTTGGTGTTCTATAATACATACATAGTATAATTTAGTTAGATTAATAATATTCGTAAACCAACTAGTTGTCCTATTATTTCTATGACTGTATTCTGCATATTTTCCTGGTAAATAAACGTTATTACAGTTAAATTACAGCCAAAAAGCTGAATTTTGACATTTGTATGGAGGAAACTAAAATGGTCCTAGTTTCTTTGTTAATTAATTTATTACAATCAAAGTGTATTTTGGACACTAATATCTCTGCTCCACTATTACTTGTAAAATTTAGTGCAAATCTGATAAGTAGTTTGCGAATTAAAACGTAACTACGTTTGTATTTGGGCGTAGGTTTGCGGTTAAGTCAGTGGAACCAGCGCGAACGGACCTAGCACCAGGCTAGCACATAAAAAGTTTCGTGAGGTTGGTAAGTACTTCCACGCTGCCGGCAGCAGGGCTTGTAACCGGTTAATTAAAAAAACCCCGAAATAGCCAAATATTTATAATTATTTTATACTCTTTATGTGGAACTCCATAGTGTATTTAGGTTATAACTTCGTATTATTTTATAGCCTTATAAAACATGAAATAGTAAACGAAAGAACGATAAGAAAACCGGTTTATTTGTATGGGGGCAGAAACCGGTTTCAAGCCCTGCAAGATAGTTTATAGACGTACTTACGTTTTCCCGCCACGCTGTACGCCCCGCTAATGGCGTACGCTCTGCTTCAAGTGTCCACAGTGTCAGGCCTCACACAAATCGGATCGATTCTTAAAATATAATTCTTCTTCACAGTAAGTTACTCGACATCTAAGTACTTAAAATATTCATGTTTTTGTTGTTTTTTAGCCCCAATGCTTGCAAAGGTTTTTCCTTTTTGCTGTATTTAGTTACTATCCATCCATTCCTGACTAAATTTATGTGGAGTGGGCCCGCGGGAGCGTTTGCTGTTATGCCGAGGCCTTTTTTGACTTGAAGTTATTATGAACCAATATTCATAATTAATGGCACCGCAAGAATAAACATTATTATTAAAGTACCAGCTTCTGCCCGCGACTTCGTCCGCGTGGAATATAAAATTGCCGATCCCTTTTCTTTCCGACATCCCATTTTAATCAAACAGAGCTAATATGTTGCTCCAAATGATGCTCTATCTACCCTTGAAATCAAACTGCATTCTAATCGGTTCAGTAGTTTCGGAGATTAACTCTAACACACAGACAGACATACAGAAAAATCGCTGTTTTGTGGTTTACCATACATCTTTAGACCCCCCGTTCCTTTTTTTGAACTTTTCTTTCTATGTACAGACACGCCGGGTTCTGCTCTTTTATTATAGTACTATATAGATATAGATTTGAAAGCCCCGCGGTATGCGTAACTTAAAAAGTGGTAATTTATGATGATTCGGAGTATTCGTCAACTCTATCAAATGAATGGAAGTAAGTACTTTTTAGATATATGTAGTAATTTGACAGGTTATTCCTCAAGTTAATGCGGTTCTTTGTTATTTATTGCAACATAAATAACAATTTCCGTAAATATTGCGACCGCCCACTGTATTCCTAGAAACTGACGAGTGACGAATCCTTAAATCCATCCCCAATGTTTTTACCGTTCTGCTACTTATACATCTTCTCGCAGCTTACAGCTAGTGAAACATAAAAAACCATGTTCAAATGGTTAGCAGCGACTTGTTCATAAAACTGGCAAGAATGTCCCTTCGATTTTTACCCGTAGCCTACGCACTTTTATATCCAGTACACCAAAAAAAGGTCACACCGAAATTGAATCACATGGCGTTTTCGTACCGGACAAGTCCGTTTATGGGCGGACGAAGAATATAAAATTATTAGTCGCAGTTCTTGACGAAGCCCTAAAACTTGAAGTATGATAATTTGGCGCTCGCAAAATACGAACGACCTGCTTATTTCTTGGGTTATGGCATTTCATTATGCAGGGACTGCGGCTAAGACAAGTCGCCTGGTGGCGCAAGATTTTATGGCAGCACTTAGGTACTTTTAACACGGCGCCGTGATAGCATCTGGATATAAAAGGTATTAATAGCATTGATGGCTCGAAGCCCTTAAGATGCAGATGGTGGCGTGTGTTTGAATACTGTTTTCTTTAATTTTTTCATTAGTATAATTGTACTGAGTGTATCTCAAAAACATGAAGTGAAAACAAACCGAACAGTACTTTCCGGTCATTAATTTCTTACGTCCCTTGAAAGCCCATATTCCTCTTGCTCTCATAGTGCCATTAACTTTAGTCCATGTTGAAATAATGGGTCCTCCTAACCACTTCGCTCGTCACAGTACTAAAAGAATAACTATTTTTACGTTGATAGCAACCGTTAACGCATTCACTGCCACCGACGCATATAGGCTGACTTTCCCGCAGTGCCTCGAACGCACATGTGCGTTGCAGCAGTTTATTGGGTAGGTGGTCATTCGGAGGGACTCTACATCAGGGTTCTACCATCGGCAAAGGTTGCGAGGCGAATTTATCGTATTCTAGTACCTATTAGCAAAAAATATTTCACACCTTTTTCTTGCGTGCGAGGGAATTATAAGGAAACTATTCCGTATTTTTGTTTACCGCCGCCTGGATTTGATTAGACCGATCCCGGAGAGGAAATCTCGTTACCGATAAAGTGACTTAGAATATTGTGTTACGTTTTCCTGCCGCTGTTAGAACTCCGTCGTACAACATATATATGATCCAGTAACCTTGTTTGAAAGTATGGACAGTAAGTTCTGATTTTTTGCAGGCTTGTTTATGATGTTGGCCTAATATTTAATCCAAGTTTGTGACCTCGAGCGCCAAACGCAACTTTGTCAAAAATAAAAATAAAACGAGAAAAATTCGGCTGCTTTTCAGATTTTGGCAATTTTGACCTTAAAGGACTAGTTTTTGATACTACCTTCTCAGGACGTTTTTAAAGAAGACTAAATTTGCTATTATATGAGACTATACTGGACGGACATATTTAAGCTACAAATATAAGTCCTTAGGTTGGGTTTTTTTTCTTAAACGCCTTTTAATCTGACAATAACTACATCAAAAATAATAAAATGTAAATTTTAACGCCTAAAAGCTTCAAATTAGTGCAAACAAGGTAATATCATAATGACAACGAGGTGAATGTTTAAATAAACTGAACACTTTCTGTAATTCTCGTATATCTTTATACAATTTGCCAAAGGCATTTAACCAATTCACTTTGGGAGCATACACTTTATTGACCCCACTAGTTCTGTGCGTAATTTTAATAGCGAGGGGTAAATAATTAGCTATCAGCGACCAATTCAACGTCACACGGTTGGAGATTGCTGACGCCCCGGGCTTGGACCGCAAAATAGAAAACACTAGAAGCTTTATACTTAATAAACCATTGGACTATTCAATGAAAATGAAAATGAAAATATTTATTCAGCAAATAGGCCACATCTGGGCACTTTTACACGTCACTTTTAAATTAATTTAACAGAATTGAATTTACCAGCGCTTCCTAGACCCATTGCTTGAGAAGAAGCGCCGCAACAAACTCAGCAGAAAGCCTTTTTTCAAAATTTAAACATACAGGTTTACATTACATTTACATTAATATGTATAAAATAACCAAACCCTCTCGTGATGAGAGGAGGCCTGTGGCCAGCAGTGGGACGCAAATAGGCTGTTGTAGTAGTAGTAGTAGTAGTAGTAGTATAAAATACATGTATAGGTACATACTAATATTACATTTAAGGGATGTGTAGTCCCTAACTTAAACTTAAATCTAAGATACTTAAATCAAGCTATTAGAGTCACGTTAATGAAGGCGCTTGAGTCCTAGGAGGGGCAGTGTTACCAATTTAGTAACTTATCTGCCATATGGCAGATAAGTTACACGCTACACGCTAAATTGGCAACACTGTGGTCTCCAATTTGGAGACTCCGAAACGTTAAATGTCACAGTGACATTGACACTGTTGTATGAAGTAAAAACCTTTGACATTGACATTATGAAATAACAACACTTGACATTGACTACACTTCATAGACAGTGGCGCCAAATAGTGAGCAAGAATACGTTGGATCTCATTAGCGGACTACATACGTCTTCGTATCAATACGCAGGCAGTATTCAGAGCATTGACCTATAATAAGTAATAATATATGGATGAACAGTGCCTAACAGAATATGTCAAAATATATGGAGCAAACTGACATTAGAAAATACGTTCCAATGTGCTAATAACGCCTCTTTATAATATGTGTCAAGTTAAATATTTTATACAAAAGTAAACCTAACATTATAAGACTAACTGACAAATTTACTGAGCGCCAAACGGGTGCCCGAGTTGTTCAGGCACCCGTTTTGACGGGCCATTTTTCTCCGGCTGATTGTGAATCCCTACTTATAATAGATCAATGCCCCCATAACGTTCATCTTCTGTAATGTACGTACTTACTCGTAATTATGTGTAATAGTTTTGAATATCTAGTGCTTCTGTGGGTCTTTAAATCATGACGAAGAACGTGCCACAATATAGCAAAGGGCAATCAGAGGTGGGTGTAATGATTTTTGAAGTTCTTGAACGTTCATGAAATAGGGTTCATTTTATGTTCAATGCAAAAAGGAAACATTTTTTATTCTTATTTATAACTCTCAATGTTGCACACTAAACGAGAGACGTTTCGCTTACTGTTTTGTAAAACGTTTTTGAAAATAAAAACGGAATGCATTTATTGTTTCGATTTTAAGTTCGTTTACATAATTATTTCTTGAGAAATAAGGACTAGGCGTACCTAGACATAATGTGGACATAAAGAAATGTGACTGAAACCATTTTTAGGGTTTTTAGAGTTCGTACACAAAGGGTAAAACGGGACCCTATTACTAAGACTCCGCTGTCCGTCCGTCCGTCCGTCTGTAACCAGGCTGTATCTCATGAACCGTGATGGTTAGATCGTCATCGTCATGAACAGTTGGAATTTTCACAGATGTGATATTTCCGTTGCCGCTATAACAACAAATACTAAAAAACAGAATAAAATAAATATTTAAGGAGGCTACTTTTTGATCAAGTCGGTACCTACATATAATTAATAATTATGTACAAGGATTATACAAGGGAAGTTAATTAATCTAAAACCATCAAAATAGAACGTCGAACGTCGCACGAGGCATCATCCGCAGCGCATTCAACGACGTCTGCTCTCTCCCTGGGGCTGTTACTGTTGAAGATCTTCTGACTTCAAGGCCGGCAGCATGTTAAGAATCGCTTAAAAAATAATTTATATTTTTTAATTCTATATTCTTAATTTTCAATTCAATCATGACATGCAAATCAATTATATAAATATTAGTTTATAATTTCAATTCCAATATCATATTATAATAATTCATTAAATAATTTAATACATAAGTATATTTGCAAAAGTATACATAATGTTTAATCATTTATAATTTTTATTTCATGTGTAAACGAATCGCATTTCTTTGTATGGCAACATTGTATTATCTTTCAAAATTCAATTAACGCATTCATATTTCTTTTGTTCCCTAACGGCTGTAACGATTTTCATAAATTTCTCTTTCCGAATAACACCAGTTAAAATACAGTCCACTATTTTATTGAAGACCCTGCATAATATCTGCAAGACTCACTGGAGTACAGATTTTTACACTATAAGCAGTTTAAAAGTCAGTGCAAATATGTGTATACTCTTCTAGTTAAACACACTTACTAACTCCTCCAAAAACTTCTATACCTTCTTAAAACATACAGAATGGGCCAAACTTACATTCTTCAAACGAGAGTTACAGAAACACTCGTCTTTTCGGGATAATTGCGTATTCCCAGAGGAAAAGTAAAGACGGCCTGACCTTGCCACTATCCCAAACTTAATTACCGAAGTGAGTATTAAGTAATCAATTTCCTTAACTCTAATTCGAATCGTGAACTTACAAGCTACCTTAGAATAATAACACATAGACACGATCAATTAAATTTATTCGATTGTGATCAGCCACAAGAGTAGAATAATTGAAAAAAAAAAGTGTCTGACACAATAATAGCTCAATATTTTTTCAATAAAAGTTCTCCAAGATGTTATCTATTAAAAACCGGATCCCTCAAGTATATTGTTGGAGAAAAATCAGTCCATTTGAATATCGTTCTTAGCATATTCTCCACATCAAGTTTTACCAAAATCTGTTTTGTATTAAGCAAACCAACGTATAGTTACGCATCGTGAAAGTACATATCGAAATATTTTGTTTAGAAACACGGTTATTGGTTTCCTGTAAAATAAATAAATAAATATGAAAGCAAACACCTACCTATAGACAAATTTGCTGACAAATATTGATTGCTTAGATTTAAATTAGTAATTAGTAATAGTATTATGTGCTACTTAAACATTACTTCATTGATTGTTTGTTATAAAACTGGAACATAATTGCCATCAATATTGACGTCGGATGGGCTTAAAATCAGCATTAGCTGTGCCCATACCCTTTTTCCATAATATGATTATTTGTTAAAGCTAAGGAATGTTGCATGCTGGTATGGAAAATAAACGAATTTGTATTTGTATTTAAATTCAAATGAAATCCGTAGCTGACACATCTTCTTTAGAATTAGGTATTTTTAAGTGTTTTGAAATCGGCAGTTATCTTGTATTCGTCATAAGATGTTGATCTCTAAATAAAACACCGTAAAATCAACAAAATTATTATTTTATTTCTTAACGAGGGAAGTGTAGAGTAGTAGTAAGTGTAGTGTGGGTGGGCCAGTCTGCGTTTTAGCTTTCTTTAGTAGCTAGAATTATTATGATGTGCCGCGAGCTCCAAGTCTCCGAGCCTTCACCTTCCACTGCTGATCTCTGTGCCTGCAGCATCTCCACGAGCTAATAACAACCCCCTGGTACACCAGTAATCGTGGCACTTTTTTAAATCTGCTTTAGCAGGAAAGTTTCTATGCGTCATTATTGCAAGTAAACATCGTAATTAAAGTACGGAGTGGGTAATTGCTTTGGGACCGGGAGCAAAGCAGGGGCAAAAACGATTCGATCCGCACTACTGGGAGTTGAATAGTTTGAATTTATTTTTCATTGGAATTTTTTAGTTTTAACGAGCTTTGCCGTTTATAGAGTTTGGGCTTTAATCCCCACGCGCCCGCTCTGAATTGGAGACGGCAATAGGCATACATACATGGCTGAACTGCTTAATAAATGCGTGTTTTCTAACGATGTTTAACGAATATCGATGTTAATTCATAAGCATACAAAGACTATCTACTATAGAAATCAAAACATGTTAAATCGTTGCGGGGTTACGAAGCCACAGACGTACACACAGATGAAAAAAACATACAAACACACACAGATTAACTTATAACACTTATTTTTTCAGTGTCGGGGGTAAAAAGAAGAATGTATTTATTGAGTTTAAAAACAATATTGGCTCGTTACTCTCTTAGACCCACTTGCATCAATCTGTTAACTTCGGGTTAACCGCTTAACTCCGATTTATTTGTATGAATTTGACGTGAGTTAAGAGATTAACCCGAGGTTAGTGGTTATGTGCAAGTGGGCCTAAGTAAACTAAGTACTCGTATTTAGGAATCCAAAAATTGCCAGAGTTAAATATTTTCTAAAAGTGGGAATTCATTTGAATACTTTACGAGTATTATATAGTGTCAAGCAAAATGTGACGATATTTTACCCACAGCATCAGCTATCGATTCTAAGCTATTCCATGACCAGTTTATAAACACTTTTCATGACTAATGAAAACACTTTACGTACCTCCCTAAATTTACATCCAGAACCTTACCTTACCTACACATTTCAAATTACGCTACAACATTGCAAAGAAAAACTTGCTTCCAACTTAATTTAACTCCACGTCCCTCTAAAAAGACACTCCATTATTTGTTTTAACTAAGACCCCGAAAATCTTTCAGAGAAGACAAATAAAAACAAACAAGCGCCTCGTAGAGTTCTAAACCCATTTATGTATCTTTGAGCCTTTAACGAAAAAACTTCCATCATAATTCCGTTCTAAGTAAAAAAGTAAACAAACTAAGTAAAAAAGGCAATCAAAAGTTACGTAAACAACTTTTCGACGCTTACGTGAAGCCGTGGCGGGAGCCGGCCGAAATATGTACCTTGCATTAATATTATGTCGAATCTCAAGCCCGTAAGGCAAACACTCTCGTTTTACCATAAATACACAACTCGCTGCACTCGAACATAAAATTTATTCCATAGTAATAGAAGTGGATTTTAATTGTAAATCACAAATGTGTTAAGTTTTGAGTGGAGCATAATTTGATATTATTTTTCAGCTTTTCAGAGTCACAACACGGCCTAGTAATTACTACGGCATCGGTTTAAATTCTTCTAGTAGGTACATTTTATTTCTGCTCAACTTTTTCGGATAGATAATTCGCGCCTTGCACCAAATACTTTTAGTTGGCAACCGAACCTCATTTGTTTACGTTCACTTAACTGTTTATGAAACATTGATATATCGCTTATGAAATTTTCTACATTGACCCTTCTTTGGTATAAATCATGGATGGATAGGATTACCGCGGCTGTATTTTATGTCGCATCTACAGAAGGGTCCAGCCATGTGAAATATGGCATACTTAGTCTAAGTAAGGCTGGGATGATGAATTATGTATCACTTCTAGCTAAAAAAAATTCGATAACTCTTCCCTAAGCCAGTGGACAAAGGGCCGGAATGAGAGCCGGAGAGTCCCCTGTTCAACCAAGGCTATTAAATCGTAGGACAATACCCATGGATTTTATTCAAAATTAAACAAAGGTAGTTTGTATTTATATCTTCAGGCAATACTTTATAGTTCAGGCTGAATTATTTCGATGTTGAACTTTCTAATTTTTGGATCCTATTATTGGGCACACCGCACCGTGTATAAACTTAGCGTTTATTTTGTTGTTTTAATACCCGTTCGAACTCGGGGTGGATCGCGTGTTAATACTGAACTAAATAGACAATTAGATA
This sequence comes from Aethes cnicana, assembly GCA_963971205.1. Taxonomy (NCBI): domain Eukaryota; kingdom Metazoa; phylum Arthropoda; class Insecta; order Lepidoptera; family Tortricidae; genus Aethes; species Aethes cnicana. The sequence continues at coordinate 10,155,182 of OZ020286.1, forward strand.
TCATGTCATCAATATTTTAATTAATTTTATAAATGCGAAAGTAACTCTGTCAGTCTGTTACCTCTTCACGCTTCAACCGCTGGACCGATACAGATGAAATTTGGTATGGAGATAGTTGGGATCCCAAGAAAGGACATAAATAGGCTACTTTTATCCCATAAAAAAGGCATAGTTCCCGCGGGAACGCGATAACCGAATTCCACGCGGGTGAAGTCGCGGGCAGAAGCTAGTAAAATATATAGCCAATAACCTGATCTGTACACTCTCTAATCTAACAAGAAAACCCCTCATTGCTATGCAATGAAAAGTTTCAAACCAGTCAAACTTCAGACGAGCACCAAGGAACTACTTCGCTATGCAGGCTAACTAACCATAACTATTCCTGGTTAGTACGAAACAATGTTCGCTTACAAGCCGGCTATATATCGATTAGCTGTTCTCTACACCGCCTGGCCTCAGAAAGGGATGAGATGATCCCAAAGATGTCGGGGCAGATTATAAGTTTAGAAGATGTATGTATAGAAGATGTATAGATGGTCGGACTTGATATGGGAACTTGCAAATTTGACCCCTGACATTGGTTGTCCTTTAAACTTCCATCGGAATTATGTTACATCTTAGTTCAATCGGAAATGAGGAATTTGCTTTACGTCTTTCCATATTTATGTAAGTACCTACTACAGGTCCCGGCGATGAATAATGCACATCGGTCTTAAGAAACATTCCACAAGCGATAACATAAGCGAGACATGCTGAAAGCAAACTTTAAAACAATGAACTCCAAAAAAAACAGGTAAGTTGACCTTGAGCCTTCTTATCAGGCCCATAGTTACTTTAATTTTTGTTTTGTTGTATTTATTGTTAAGACGAAGTATGTGTCAAATAAATGTTTTTCTTTTTCTTCTTCTTCTTCATCCTTAGCACCCACGTCTCGGAACCATAAGTCATCACTGGCAATATACACTAGTCGAAGATTTTCGACTTAAGACACTGCGGTAATTTGGACGAAAAGACACTGCAACGCTTCCCGAATGCTGCCCAGCCGAATCAGATCCGACGATTGACCTCTTTATCGAAGTTGGACGTACCTAACTGGACTGTTTGTCTCAGATGGTTTGTCTACATAATGGTCAACAACTTCGAGCTCAGAGCCTCCGATTATTACGGGAGTTGGCACAATATGGACACTAGACATGATTTTCATCTTGACCATGTTCATTTTAAGACCAACTCGATCGGGCACTCTTCTGAGGTCAGCCAGCCATAGTACTGAGGTTCTCCATGGTCTCAGCCATGACTACAATTTTTTTTTTTTCTTAGCCTGTTGGAGTGTCCCACTGCTGGGCAAAGGCCTCCCCTTTTTTCCGCCAGGTGTCCCTGTTCAGTGCCTGTGTTTGCCACTCTTTATCAAAGACGTCTAGGTTGTCCCGCCATCTCATTTTTGGTCTGCCTCTTCGCCGGAAGCCGTCATGTGGAGTCCAGTCGGAAGCCAATTTGGCCCAACGGTCCGGATGCATGCGACAGACGTGTCCAGCCCACTCCCATTTCAGCTTGGCAGACTTGGCACCCACATCTGCAACTTGAGTACTGGAGCGCAGTTCGGTATTTCTGATGTGATCAGTTCTGCGAACACCCATTATGCTGCGCTCCATTGCCCTTTGGCAAACCTTGAGCTTGGACTTCTGAGCTTCAGTCAACGACCAAGTTTGGGCGCCGTAGGTTAGGATGGGAAAGATACACATGTCAACGAGTTTGCGCTTCAGAGACAGAGGAAGGTTTCCCTTCATTAGCGATTTCATGGACCAGAAGCTCTTCCAGGCGTTCTCGATACGTCTATCGATTTCTTTGCTTTGCCTGTTTTCGAAGGAAGCTATCTGGCCCAGATAGATGTACAGTCAAGGGCATTAATATGCATACACCTTTGGACTGAATATGTCTTTAGAATTGCACACTTCACTGTCGTACCCGCATTACATTGTCTGCCACGGCAGATGCACTTTGACCAACAATGTGGCTGCAAAAGGCAAACGGTCAGCATTTACACTAGCTCGCTTACCCGATTGCATGTACCTACCTAAATGCTTTAAAGCTATCGGGCAAGGGCATAAATTAACATTCTCCTTAATTATTATGAAGGCAACGCGTCGGTAAATTATTATTTCAATTCAACAAATTATAACTCCGAGTAATCCCACGAGAATAAAGTGGGTAGAAAAATACTTTAAAATTTTTACCCCTCAACAGCTGTACCTACTGTCATTTTTTAGTTCATATTTTCATGAATCGAAACAATAAAATGGACACCGTTCAACAGAAAAATGAAAATCTCTGTTTTTGAAGAGGTACTTACTTATTTTATATTTTTTCTCTGGTACAAAAATCGTCCAATCACGATAATGAAGAAAACTTACCTGAATAAAACGTGATAATTTATTTAACAAGAAGAAATATGTTGAGGTTGAATATTCACATAGTATTCACTATGGTACGAATTGTTTCGTCTGCATTGACATGCGACAACCAAAAGAATAAGTCGCAAGGAAAGAATGTTATTGTGTAGCTCTGCAATGGAAAAGTGAATTAAATATAATATTATACCACGCACGCAGTGTTTCTCTCACAGCATACACATCAAAAGGTTATGGGCAGATAAATGTGTAATGCGTAAATGAATAAAGGTGAGAAAAATGAAGAAAATATATGGTAAAAGAAAATTTCAAAACAAGTGAAAGGTAAGAGAAAAAGTCGGAAAGAAAATAAAATGTCTTCAAGTTCGAGTAATTTTCCACAATTAAAAGCAGACAATTTTAATAATTGGATATTTCGGGTAGAATGTATTTTAGAACAAAAAGGGCTTCTACAAATTATAAAAGGAGAAAATATAGAAAAAGACGAAAAAGATAAAGAAACAAAAGAAAAATTTATAAAAGATAATGCAAAAACTAAGAATATTATTGTTCAGTGTCTACCTGACAAATATTTAAACGTAGTAAAAGAATGTGGAACAGCCAAGGAAATGATTATAATTCTAAAAGGCTTATTCGAGAGAAAAAGTGTAATATCTGTCATACGACTAAGGAGAAAACTGATAAATTTGAAACAGGAAGTAAACGAAAAATTGGAAGATTATTTTGAAAAATTTGATAACATCACAAGAGAACTGGACAGCACTGATGATAAGCTAAGTGACCGTGATAAAATAGCCTACCTTTTGACAGGCCTACATACAAAATACGATACAGTAATAACGGCCATAGAGTGCAATACCGATTTTGGATCAAGCACTATCAAACTGGATTTCGTAAGAGCACGTCTACTGGATGAGGAAATAAAATTACTGGACAAAATGAATCAAACAGCGGAAACTCCAGAAAGTGCATTTGTTACCTGCTATAAATGCAAGAGGCCAGGACATCTAGCCAAAGATTGTCGTACAAGTTCATGGCGCGGCCGAGGCCGAGGAGAAGGATACAGAGGCGCATCAGGAGGATACAGAGGCGCAACACGAGGATACAGAGGTGCATCACGAGGATATAGAGGAGGATCGCGAGAACAGTACAATCAGGAGTACCATGGCAACATAGCTATCGAAGAAAATAAAGAGTACGATTTATTTGGGTACACAACAGCCGATGAACATGCATACGTGACGCAGGAAAATGAAATAGAATGGGTTATAGACTCTGGATGTACCGAGCATCTCATTCAAGATAAATACGAGAAATATATGACCAACATAACAAAATTGGAAACACCGACAAAAATTTACATCGCAAATGGAGATTTTATTTTAGCACACAAAAGAGGATACATTGAGATGACATTTGGAAAATTAAAACTAAAATTCGAAACTTTGATAATCAAAAACTTGTCATTCAATCTAATGTCAGTCAAAAGATTAGTTCATAACAATTTCACTGTAATTTTTTGTAAAGATTATGTAAAAATATCACAGCAAAATTCCTTCAAAAATATTTATGGTTCATGTGTAGGAAAGCTATATACTTTAAAATCAGTAGTTAATGAAAATGTGTCTTGTAGTGCAAATTGCAGCTCTAACTCTGAGAACCTGTGGCAGAAACGATTGGGACATCTCAACCGGCGTAGCCTACGTTGGATGCACTTACCAGCCAGCAAGGAAACATGCGGTCCGTGCATGATGGGAAAAGCTACCAGATTACCATTTGTACCAGTTGCGAGACCACGATCTAGAGACATAGGTGAGTTAATTTATACCGATATCGCAGGGCCTATTCGTACACCTGGATCAAACGGTGAGCTCTATTACCAAGTAGTGATAGACGATTTCTCCCACTTCTGTCACACATTTCTTTTAAAACACACAAGTGAAGCTACATCTAACCTGATTTATTTTATTCGAAGATTTGAAATTGAAAACGGAACGAAAATTAATAAAATACGATGCGATAACGGCGGAGAATTTAAAAACACACAATTTGAACTTTTTTGCAGAGAACGAGGAATAATCATACAGTTTACACAGCCATATTCACCGCAGCAAAATGGGGTATCAGAAAGAATGAACAGAACTCTTTATAACCGAGCAAGAACTTTACTTTTAGAAACAAACTTACCGAAATTTTTATGGGGCGAAGCTATAATGTGTGCAACTTATCAGCTCAACAGATGCCCATCAGCAGCTATTAATTTTCAAACGCCTGAAGCGATTTTACGAGGAAGAACTGATCTAACAAGATTAAGAGTATTCGGAAGCAAAGCTTGGGTAGTAACGATGCCCAGAGGAGACAAATTGGATGCGAGATCTAAAGAAATGAGAATGGTTGGATATAGTCCAAATGGATATCGACTTTGGGATCCAGAATCAAACAAAATTGTGATATCACGTGACGTACGATTTGATGAGAACGATATTATGTACAATGAAATTAACACAGAAACCAATAAACAAGAACAAGAAAACAACTACAAGTATGAAGACGATGAAGAAGAAAAAACACCTAACAGTAAACAAGAAACAGAACAAAACAATATTCAAGAAGAGATTAAAAATAACAGGCAAAAACAAAGTCAAAGAAATGAAGACCAAGTAAATGAAGAAGATCATGAGCAAGAGCCAGTAAATCAAAGACCAAAGAGAACAATAAAATTACCAAAAATATATGAAGATTATGATCTTGAAGATGAATTCCACGATGCAAACATAGTTTTTTGCTTGTTAACTGATGACGATCCAAAAACTTATAAAGAGGCAATAAACAAAGGACCAGATTGGCAAAAGGCAATAAGCAATGAAATAGAATCATTGAAAGAATTAGAAACATGGAAAGAATCAGAATTGCCAACAGGAAAGAAAGCGATTGATACCAAGTGGATTTTTACAACTAAACAGGATGGACGTAAGAAAGCACGTTTAGTAGCAAAAGGTTTTCAAACCGATGATATAAACAACGTATACTCACCAGTTGCAAGAGTATCAACTATTAGAATGATGTTTAGCCAAGCAGTTCAAGAAAATTATCCAATAAAACAATTAGACGTACAGACAGCATTTTTGAATGGATATCTGAACACAGAGGTGTACATAAAACCACCAGAAGGAGTGAAAGTTACAAATGGCAAAGTTTTAAAACTACAAAGATCTTTATACGGACTAAGAGAAGCTCCGAAATGTTGGAATGAAAGATTTCATAATTATATTATAACACAAGGATTTGAACAATCCAAACATGATTATTGTTTATATTCTAAAACAAATGTATGGTTACTTATATGGGTTGACGATATTTTATTAACAGGCAAATCAATGGAAATAACAAGAACAATATCAAAACTGAAAGAAGAATTCAAAGTGAGAGAATTAGGCGAAATTAGTGAATATTTAGGAATGGAAATATCTAGAGAAGATGAATCACTAAAGATAAGTCAAAGAAAAATGATCAAGAAAGTGTTAGAGAAATTTGGTATGGAGGACTGCAAAGGAGCTCAGACGCCTATGGAACAAGGAACTCCAGAAACAGAAGATGAAAAAATAGATGATGTTCCTTATCGAGAGTTAATTGGATGTCTCTTATACATAGCAACAATTTCACGTCCAGACATCACATTTGCTACATCTTATCTAAGTCGTTACTTAGATAATCCAACGAAGACACTATGGATTGCAGCAAAGAGAGTTTTACGATATCTAAAATTTACCTGCAACAAAAGTCTTACATATAGGAAGAGTGTAGAGAAAGAGCTACTGTGTTACACCGACGCCGACTGGGCCTCCGACAAGGAAACGAGGAAAAGCGTGAGTGGTTCTGCTATTTTTCATAACGGTAATTTAGTATCTTGGTTCACAAAGAAGCAACAAACCGTTGCTTTGTCTTCAGCAGAGGCGGAGTACGTGGCAGCGTCCATGACAACTTCAGAAATGGTCTACTTAAAAGGTATACTCAGTATTTTTACATGTAGTAATATAAAAACGTATTTATTGGTAGACAACCAAAGTGCTATCAAAATGATAGAATGCAATGAAAACAGCAAAAGAACTAAACACATAGATATTAAATATAATTTTATTAAGGATCATTTTAATAACAATTTATTTTCACTAAAGTATGTGCCTACAAACGAAAACATTGCTGATATTTTAACAAAGTCTTTAGGAGTAATAAAACATAATATTTTTGTAAACAAATTAAGAATTATGTAGGTAGCAATACAGCATTAAAACAAAAGTACAGGGTGTAACAGTCTGTACAGGGTGAAACATAATTGAAGTTTTTAGTTGATGTAAATGAATTACTTTAAGTTGCTGTAATTAAGAATTTTCGAAGTATAAACTATGTAAGTACCTATGTAATGTATTTACACTGTATAAACACTAATAATAATGTATATATATGTAATATGTTAGAGATATGAATTTAATTTTTGTTAGTACAATATTAACAGCTAAAGCAAGTTAATCTTGAGGGGGAGTGTTGAGGTTGAATATTCACATAGTATTCACTATGGTACGAATTGTTTCGTCTGCATTGACATGCGACAACCAAAAGAATAAGTCGCAAGGAAAGAATGTTATTGTGTAGCTCTGCAATGGAAAAGTGAATTAAATATAATATTATACCACGCACGCAGTGTTTCTCTCACAGCATACACTTCAAAAAAATAGACCAATCAATCATTTGCAGAATAATAAACGCTTTGTTTAATAAAACATACCTACTGAAGCTTAGTCCAAATAAACAGAAATCTGAATAAAAGATTCGTCCTCGTAAAGTTTTTCAAGTAAATGCGGCCGTATATCGCGTGTGGCGTTGAAACTTCGAGTTGGGTTCGCTTTTCCTTCAAATATTCCACCCACTCGGCTTTCAATATCGGAGCGGTAGTTCGGCTAAAAATGGCTAAAATGGAACGGAAACCGGGACCCCTAGAAGCGATGTCGCAGATGCAATATGGCAAGTCAAATGGTGCAGCCTCTGCGTGTTTATTTCAAATACTCTGGCTAATCATGTTGTGGAGACTTTATGTGAGCAATTTTGTTTTATCTTAGACAAACATGTAAGTAAGTTGTGTTTGTGAAGACTCCAGTCTATGGAGTCTTCATTTCTAAAACTAAACTCGGGTTTATAGACTCTTATGATTTATTAGAAGCTTGTTTGTTGGGGACGTGAACGTTCTGCACGAGACCCGCGCCTTGATAGAGAATCGCAGGTTTAATATAAATGTAATTTGCTATGCCACAAAATCACAGTTCAAAAATACCTAGCTAGTAAGTATTGTTCATTTCTGCAATACGCGTATTCAATTATTTGCCGAGGGATCTTAAAATTTTGAATTATTATATTTAAACTTAAGAACTACTACTACTACTACAGCCATTTGCGTCCTACTGCTGGGCACAGGCCTCCTCTCATCACTACAGGGTTTGGGCTATAGTCCCCACGCGGGCCCAGTGTGGATTGGGGACTTCACACACATCTTTGAATTGCTTCGCAGATGCGTACAGGTTTCCTCACGATGTTTTCCTTCACCGAAAAGCTCAGTGGTAAATTCAAATTGAATTTTGCACATAAGTAAACTTAGAGGTGCGAGCCGGAATCAAACCCCCGACCCTCAGCATGAGAGGCGGTAGGTCGAACCACTAGGCCACCACGGCTTAAGAACTGAAGAAACTTAAGAACTCGCTCATTAAAAGTGTTCTATGTACAATGTATGTAAGTGAATATTATGATAACGATAATGAAGTCTATGTACATAATATATTATAAATAAGTTCTATCATGATTAAATATAAGCACCTAAGTCCACTAAGTAATTTTAAGTTTAGTCCTAATAAATGTTGTACATGCCCGAAATCATTATGGGCAGCTGTTGATGCCATTATAACTTACCAGCTGTACAGCATTTACAACGAATAAATTACTCACTTGCTTAATTAGAATGAATTCTGTTGTCATATGCACTTCAAAACAGAGTCTTCATTATTGGACTCGAGTCTTTTAGACACTTTTTATCTCCAGTTTTCAATCGGGACTGAAAATACTTGAAAAAGGACTCGGACTCACGACTCAAAAGACTCTGAAAACTTTCAAGCTCTGGAATCTTGTAAATGTCGTATGTGTCGAGATCATTAATTTATCCACGGAAGTGTTTACCGACACTACAAACATAATATTTAGCATTTTTATTTTGGATACTTTGTGGTTATGTAAAAAACAAAAGACTTTTCTCCTCCAGCTTGCGAAGATCTAAAAGGTATCTAGGCCAAAATGTGGCATACAATGTAACAAAGAATAGTGAGGACTTAATAATTTCGTATTACACAATAGAAGAAACAGTTACAATGGCGACTAAATTCCTCTTGGACATTATCCCACTTCACGCTGGACATTTTCGAGAAAGGTCTACGTCTGAAATCATTTCAAGACCCGAATATATTTCCCACTTATACGGCGTGCCCTGAATCACAGTATAAGTTATGCAGTAGAACATCTAAATTTAAAGCTACGTGAAATTTTATGAGAGAATGCTGCATGCATTTTAGATACTACATATCCTATCTTACGCTATATGTGGCCTAGGTTTTGCAGTGGGTGACGATTTTAATGATAATAATGAATACTTAGGTATGTTTGTTATAACAAACATAAAGAGTTTCAAAATAACAGTAAGGCCTAACAGTGCTTTAACACCCATAGAATATAAAGTCAAACAAAAAGTTGTTGAATATTTTATTACTTTGTTTCAAAGAACGAGTCGGTAAAATTCTAAGTGTAACAACAATTTAGCAAGCACCTTCGAGTGAAGAAAATCCCTGTTTCTCTTAAACTTAAACCCGCTATCATATTCATGTCTTCTTGTCATCTACAAACGTCCCGAAGATTATGACGATATTTCACCATGTTTATGTCCAATAATTTTTGTGTCCTGCTCTATTGCTTGTTATACTGTGTCCGGACGGTTTGCAGCGACGGAGGTAACAAAGGTCCGGTTTGAATGAAGCCAAATCCTTCTTAAATTACCTTCTTTTTCTGCTATCCGATGCCCGACGCGACCGCCTGGTATTAGCGGGAATCCCATGAATATTTACCAACGAACATTTAAGTGGAAAAGGGTGTCTTTAAGATGATTCAGGCTTTAATTTGTTAATATTCGTATCTTACGATTCATAATAAATACTTACGCATTTACTTAAAGTAAGCAAGAGTATTAAAAGGTGGTGATGTTTGCAATAATTATAAGGAGCCTTTGCTAAAAAGCAACTTCTTTAGACCTAGACCATAGAGCTGTAAATACCGGTGGATTACAATTTCACATTAAATTCATAACAACGAATATTTTTAATTTGAAAAGAGTCGAAGACGTCCAGAATAAGCCGTTGATATATTTTATTTTATTCTAAACACAACTGTTACTATTTTTGTTCTACTTTATAAAACTCTGCGGACCATTGATGATGATGATCGCTTTGTTAAAGAAAAACTTAGAGAAACAATATGACATCCTTTTAATTCAAATAATAAATTGTAAAAGTTTTTCCGGCTTCTGTTTGTTCGATAGGACTTGATTGATGAGAAGTACCTCAAGTTCCAAACTTAATTTGCGAAGTTAATTTATCAAAACGAATTCATCCAATTTTCACATTTAGTTTTAATTTCATTAAGTACAGCAATTATCGAGATTTTGGAATTTGAATTGGGTTGTTGGATAAAGACCGGATTCAATATTAAGTAAATCATCTTCAGTTAGGAGCCAATTTCGTTTACATTTGATTCGTTATCTTTTTTAATTTCCTCTCATGTGAAAAACACCAGGAATTGAAAACAAAACACAAACAATGACCATAGAAATTAAAGAAAAAATAATGTTTTTTTTTTTAATTATGCCGAGCTGTAAGTACTGAAAGCTTTTTTCTTATATTATTACTATGTACTTACAATCCAATCTTTACCTTAATCGTAACCTGTTCAATGCAAATAAATAAATTATTGTTATTACCTTAAGAGTTTACGGGAATTTTGCCCCAACCCAAGATATGTGAATAAGTAACGGAAAATATGGGAAGAAAAGGTTGATGCGGTTTGAGCATGTGATGACATAGGATACATTTCTTTCCACTAGAAGAGTACTTATTAGTTTGAAGGAGGGTGGACCTAGGAAGGTGTGGATAGATTGCGTGGGAGATGAAATGCTCATGAAAGGCGTTAATACGGAGATGACGGCAGATATAGGAGCGAATGCAAGAAGAAAACTTGTCGTGCCGACCAAACAACGTTGAAAAAGTGCAAGAGAACGGTAATGATGATATAAAAATATGTAAATGAATGTATTGGTAGAGACATAATTATGTCTCCCAGCTCTAAATCTACGCTTAATTATCTAGTAGCGCATAATAGCGTACAAATCCTATGAAACGGTATACTCTTACTCAATTTGCAAGCTACAAATGGTAACCCATTAAGTATCTGCCCAAGAGGTGCTTTATATGCCGCGGTCTGACATCCATTAACACACACCGAGCTAAAACAGCTAAAAGCAGTGCAACGATATCTGCAAAGCAGTTAGAACAAATACGGTTGCAGATAGTGGGGTACAGTGCGAGCGTTTATTAGAGCAGGTGCCTATAACATGTAAGCTTAGTTACTTCAAAACTATAAACAAAATAAGTGAAACTAGAAATATTTATTTCGATTAGACATATCGAAGAGAAAAAGGAAAGAATAAATAAAAAACCGGCCAAGTGCGTGTCGGGCCACGCGCAAATTATAGGGTTCCGAAGTTGTAGCTAGCCTGTGGTATGACGTGCCCGCCCGAAGCCCCTGCCGCTCGAGAAAAATCATCATTATAAGTTGATCGACTATTACTCGTAAGTTTGTACAGCCTACTTAGCTCTGATAGTTTTCCTTTCAACTACGTTATATATGCCACAACCGTGATTTTTTTCAGCCATCCAAATACCACCATTTAGCTGGCAGGGGGGGGGGGACACGTGACTCTAACAAAAAATAGCACTTTAAAGCTTAATATTTCACAAACGCATCACTTAATCAAAAAATGGTTTTAACAAGACCACAATATTTTTTTTAGACCTATTCAACGATATGCCGCACCATGGGGTACGCAAGAAAAAAAAATACATCCCCACTTTACGAGTAGGGGAGGTACCCTATAAAAAAATATATTTCAAAATTTTATTGTACCACTTTGTCAGCGTAACTAATATGCATATTCATGCCAAATTACAGCTCTCTAGACCTAAGCATCTCCGAGTAATAGTGCGGACAGACGGACGGACATGGCGAAACTATAAGGGTTCCTTGTGGACTTCGGAACCCTAAAAAGGAAGAAGAAGAGTAGGCTATTAAGCGATAATACCGTCTGCTGTACGCCAGACCTTTTGTGTAATTACATTATGTCTGTACCTACTGTTCCTTGATTGTGTGGTGTTCAATAAAATATATTGTATTGTATTGTATCGATACATAAATATAAACACTTACATCAATCAAAATACATGGACTTCTCCAGGAAATTATAAGCATAATGCTGTCTGTCTGTCTACACGTATCGGACTGTCGGATTCGAGTTTCCGCACGATATTCTCCTTCACCGTAAAATATTCCGCTACTGACTGAGTGACTGACAAAAGTCGCACAGCCAAAAACTACTGGTCGTAGAAAGTTTAAATTTAGCATGTATTTATAGTATAGGTATATAGTGACGGTTCTATTTAAATTTTAGATTTTTTTGATCGTTTTTTTTTTTTAAATATCTTTTTCAAACATTCAAAGATCTATATTTATACATCCAATATAATCTTGGTAACATAGGTTCCTATCCATATTTCATGACACTTTAAGACTTGAAAATACCTTGGCATATCTACGGGTGGAGGCAACGGAATGAGGGGTGTCAGAAATCATAAAAAATGGGCCACGGGTCACGTTAGGGTACGTTCCTTTTCTACAAACATTCACCTCAAAGATAATTGATAAGTTATTTACAAAATAACGCTAACAGACATACGCCTCAAAGAACGCAGTAAGTATACAGCAGTCCTCGACTCGTAGTTCAGAGTTGGAGCGAAGATTGTTCGGCAAATAAACCGGTAGGTGAGCTCATTAGCAACACCATCCGATGCCGTAAATTCCTACTGTTCAGATCCAACGTTTAAGATGAGGCTTTGCAGAAATACCATTATCCATACTAATATTATAAATGCGAAAATAACTCTGTCTGTCAGTCTGTTACCTCTTCACGCTTCAACCACGGGAATTCAACTATCTCCACAAAGGGCATGGGCTACTTTTGATCCCGCGGGAACGCGATAACTAAATTCCGAAGTTATTTTGATTAAGGTACCTATTTAATGTTTCAACAGCTCCAATAAAACATTAGCCACGCTGAAAAATCAACATGTTTACAATACAAAAAATAAAGAACAAATAGTGAATTTCTATGGCTGTTTACTATTTTTTCTTTAACACACAAAGAAAGAGCAAGTGTAACTGGCTGGATTCAGAGAAGGCCGTAAATACCTAACTACATTTACTTTGTGGTTGTGGCCAGAACAGCTTAGTAAATGGGTACTTAATCTTCTTAAATTATAAAGGGCGAGGCCAGTTGTTCTTTAAGTACGGAATAACCATTATTCTGCTCCTGGATGTAACTATCGAAGATTGGCGACTATCATGCTTTTAAATATTTTAGGCAAGTTTACACAAGTAACGAAAGAAAAAGAGGTAAGAGAAGAAAACCTTTACCCGACCATAACGAAAGATGAAATAATAATAATAAATTTGTAAGGTGGAACACATTTTAGAAAAGAAGAAAGAGAAAAATGTGAAAAGACAAGTTTTTAAATTATTAACAAGTAGAAATAGGAAAAAACGATGTGTGTGAAGTCCCCGATCTGCACTGCGCCCGCGTGGGGACTATAGCCCAAACCCTCTCGTGATGAGAGGAGGCCTGTGCCCAGCAGTGGGACGCAAATAGTATTTCATTAGTAGTCCATTTTAATGATGCCCCTTCCTCGATTTTTACCATCGTATTTTGCTCTTAAACCATCCTTAAACAGAGTCTCGCGTCTTGTTGCTCTTTCAAAAACGTTTTCTAATATGTACCACATAAGGGGTCATCCACATATTACGTAACAGCGTAAGGGCATGCCAAACGTGACAGTACAAGGGATACTAAAAACGGGGGGGGGGAAAGGTCGAAAATTTGCGTGACGTAATATGTGGACGGCCCCTAACTCATTGGTAACTTAACCAAGAAACTAATTTTACCTGTTTATTCTGTACAGCATTATCGTTGCCATGACATATATTTAAACTCAAATGAAATAAGTACATTCGTTATATTCCACCAATTCAAGACGTAATATCGGAGAGACCCATTCATAACTGCAAACAGGTAATTATTATGGGAAATTGAGGTTTTTGTATAATTTCACGTCCCAACGGGCTCAGATTGCAGGAGTGTTAAATTAGAAAGTGAAATCGACTGTGTCATTCCCGGGCGATGGGCTTAAGGGACGATGTCATTTATACATATACTAACTAGCTTCTGCCCACGACTTCGCCCGCGTGGAATTCGGTTATCGCGTTCCCGCGGGAACTATGCGTTTTCGGGATGAAAAGTAGTCCTTTCCCGGGACCCCAACTATCTCCATGCCAAATTTCATCTCAATCGGTCCAGCGGTTGAAGCATGAAGAGGTAACAGACAGACAGACAGACAGACAGAGTTACTTTCGCATGTATAATATTAGTATGGATACTACGTAAGTATGTAGATAATCTATATACTACTAATAATAACACTGTAGAAGAAGTCGCGTCTGTAACTTGAAAATTAAAGGAAACTATCAAGTCGAGGGGACTACACTAATCACAAAATAACGATTTTTAGAAAAAAATACTGTATTTATGTAAGTATTATAATGTATGTATGTAGGTATGCATGTCCGGATTTAACTCAAAAACTACTAGACGGATTGCAATAAAATTTGCTAGGTATGGGGTTAGTTTATAACACTGGTCAACATTATAGGCCACTTTTTTATCCCGGAAAACGCACAGTTCCCGCGGGAACGCTATTTCCGAATTCCACGCGGACGAAGTCGCGGGCAGGAGCTAGTTGTATAATAAGTATTAGAATGACTTTAATAGCGTCAACTCTTAGATGTAGCTGATAATTCTCATAATCACAATCAAGACGAATCTAACGACACCTCGCATACTAAAATCCATCAAGCCATTCAAGCTTCAGAGCGTGCCAAAGAATTTTGGGTCTTGCAATACAGGTTTACAATATTGATATCCAGTAAGCACAATACACCACGACGCCACGACGCGTGGCGAAGCACTTAAGCCGTTGACGCAGGGTCCATAATTGCTTAATCCACGCGCCTTCTAATTTGTGTAAACCTGTATAAGAGTAAGTACAGGTAGGTCAATGATTTTTATCTCGTGAAATATACCGCCGCGGCTGCAAACGCCACCGCTCTTGTCGAAAGTAATTTTAAAGTAGTTAAAAAAAGTAATAATTAAATATTAAGCCGCGTCTGTCACTGTCAGCGCAGTATTAAAATTACACAGAAATTGTTAATAACTTTTTTGTTACTTGACATTTTCTTTGTGCTTCTAGTCTATGGTGGGGATTGTGCTACACTGGCAAATATAATGAGGAGATAACTAAATCTAGAAGTGTACGCAGTCTGTCTAATCTGTATTTTAATAGTAAAAATAAAGATACAGATGGCCGTCCGCAAATACGTTTAAAATAACGTTGGTCACTGTACTGTATCCTAATTCCTACGGCTAACTTCGGGGAATGCATTTGAGTCTGGAGTTAATGTGATTTAACTCAACCAACACCCCAGCCCGTGACGCTGATTTGGCCTTTTTTATTACGTCTGACAAACAAGTTCATTCGGGATACCTACATCTAGAGGTAAGAGTATGGACATAACAAAATAAATGTCTAGACAACAAATCCATATTATTATTTTATTATTAATATTATAAATGCGAAAGTAACTCAGTCTGTCTGTCTGCCTGTTACTTCTTCACGCTTCAACCGCTGGACCGATTGAGATGAAATTTGGCATGAAGATAGTGGGGTCCCGGGAAAGGATACAGTTCCTGCGGGAGCGCGATAACCGAATTCCACGCGGGCGAAGTCGCGGGCAGAAGCTAGTAATTATACATGGTGGGTCAGAAAATATGGCAAATAATTAACCCACAGTATCGGCTATCGATTTTAAGTATATTGTATAGGTCTTTAATTTTTTTTGAGTTTTTAAAAAAAATATTTTGTATAGGATTCAGGCGTCGCTCACACAACCAATCCCATATACATTTTTTTTTACCAACTCGAAAAAAATTCAAGACCTATACAATATACTTAGAATCGATAGCCGATACGGTGGGTTAATTATTTGCCATATTTTCTGACCCACCGTGTATAAATAGTTTTATAGAGAAGTACAAATTACATTTATGAATACAAAACCCGTGGCTCGTGTACTGTACAAACCTTTGATCTCATCTCGGAGTCTGCAGCTAGAGGGATTCAAATCCGCGGCCTTCAAACTAGGCACTTCACAGTAGGCAGTATCAGATCGTTACTGAAAATGTGAAATTATTAATCTACTTAATTACTTAGTCTAGTAATGTGTGAAGTGCCGGGGTGGCCTAGTGGTTCGACCTACCGCCTCTCAATCAGAGGGTCGGGGGTTCGATTCCGGGTCGCACCTCTAAGTTTACTTATGTGCAAAATTCAATTTTAATTTACCACTGAGCTTTTCGGTGAAGGAAAACATCGTGAGGAAACCTGCGCGCATCTGCGTATTGATTTGATTCAAAGTGTGTGTGTAGTCCCCAATCCACACTGGGCCCGCGTGGGGACTATAGCCCAAACCCTCTCGTGGTGAGAAGAAGTCTGTGCCTAGCAGTGGGACGCAAATAGGCTGTAGTAGTAATGTGTGATTGAACTTCATAGGTGAGGTGACAGTTACAGTAATTGTATTTATCAGAGGCATACGTAGGGCATCGATTGTCCGTAAATTTATAAATCTTTTTCCACAGCACTAATGCCAAGAATACTGTTCGGAATATATAATTTGAAACCCCTATTGAATGCCCGTAACAGTTTCATGAAAATGTATATACTGATGTTATTTGACGACAGGTTTGGTTCAGTTGGTAGTGACCCCCCACTGTTCCGACTGTCGCGGGTTCGAATCCCGCTCGGGGCAAACTTTATGTGATGAGCACAATGTTTGTACACGAGTCATGGGTGTTTAGGATTTATATATGTATGGATTTCTCTATATAAGTATTTATATCGTTGTCTAGCACCCATATTCCAAGCTATATGCTTAGTTAGGGGCTAGGTCAGTTTGTGTGAAATGTTCTAAGATATTTATTTTATTTTATCTGAGTAGGTAACGTATGTAGTACATACCTACATTAGTTTCATTACTACGTTGTACATAGGTATACTTTACTAATCAAATTGTTCAGTTGATTAAATTAATGTCCGTATTATTTTTAATTAATTTTCAACGAAATTTAATAAAAGAGATCCAGTCGCAAACAACAGAATTCTAATGAGTTTTATTTCAATAAAAATGTTGATCTCTCGAGCCTCTTGCAAACAATACTTGGGAAACACAGAGTTTTCAACTCACGACGACGCTTCAGTTTGATAAAATAGACTGTATTACTACGTAAAAAGAATCAATACAATCGTCATTGGCAGATGAACTATCCCTAACGGAATCACTCTCCGCGTCACGTTCCTTTTCTACTTCAATTCGATCAGATTTCCTTCGGATAATGTATTTGTAATATTCTGAGCACACAATACTCTACCTTCCAACTAAAAAGGCCTATTTCTCGCAATTTACAAGGACGATTACGTCCTTTTGGACCTGACAAATAGCGGCTTTAAGATATAGGCTTGCCAAGAGAATATTGGCACAGGACTTGTCTAATGCCTGGTTCTACCTTAAAACCGATCGTGTCCATTAACAATTATTAATTTAGTTCAATGATGTGAAATCCAGACTAAAAGGGCCGACGCTAATCGTTTTAATTCGCGGGTTTCATTAGTGGAATACGTAAGTATTTGAAGCATTCTTACCTATTGCAAATAGTCTGCAAAAATAAAAGCTAGCAAAAGTATTGTCGTGTTTTTTAAACTTTTAAGTAGGAATTTATGGAATAATTTATAGATAGAATCAGAAATGAGGATATCCGCAGTAGAACTAGGGTCACTGACATACGAGTAGCCCGAAGAATTGCGAGCCTTAAGTGGCAGTGGGCGGGGCACATTGCTCGCAGGTCTGATGGCCGATGGGGCCGGAAAGTTCTCGAGTGGCGTCCGCGAACCGGGAAACGAGCTATCGGTAGGCCTCCAACAAGATGGAGCGACAACCTCGTGAAAGTCACGGGAAACCGGTGGAAGCAAGTAGCCCAGGACCAGTCTGAGTGGCGTGCCTTGGGGGAGGCCTATGTTCAGCAGTGGACGTCCTTCGGCTGAAATGATGATGATGATGATGACATTTAATTTTGGAGATTCCAATCACTTGTAACAAATAAGTACATTGAATATGGTGCTCTCTTTTTTTGCTTTACAATGGTAGGAAATTACAATCAATTTACCGCGTTTAAAACCGAAACGGATCATCACAGGCTTAATTACAACTTTAATGACACTCGGCAATGGCCGTGTATTTGGAAATTTAATTAAATTTAAACACGGATGCTTTTGAACGTTTGTTAACTATTCGACTAACGAGTGTAACTTTGTTTTCAGCGAAAATAGACAATGTTGTTAATGTCTACATTACGAACGGTTCGATTGTACTTTTCGTGTCGTAGAATTGTAATTAATGGAACTATGAGCCGGCGTGAAATCCATATCATAGATAGTTAGATAGATAAATCGTTTTTTGACGACAGGTTTGACTCAGTTGGTAGTGACCCTGCCCACTGTTCGAACTGTCGCGGGTTCGAATCCCGCTCGGGGCAAACTTTGTGTGATGAGCACAAATGTGTGTACTCGAGTCATGGATGTTTAGTATTTATATATGAATGTATTTCTCTTGATAACTATTTATATCGTTGTCTAGCACCCATAGTACAAGCTTTGCTTAGTTTGGGGCTAGGTCAATTTGTGTGAAATATTCCAAGATATTTATTTATTTGCCGGTTACAAATGCACATATGTATCTAGTTTTCATAAATGTTACATGCATAACTTAGATTTAAAACAATACCAGAATCATAGAAACAACATCGCCTCGCCTTTGTACATTGTTATTATTTGTGATTTTGTGTGTGTATTAATTTTTGTGGTGTACAATAAACTGTTATTTACTTACTTACAACATCTACAAATACACTCAACAGCGATGAAAACGTGTCACTTTGTATAGGATTTTCCATACAAAGTGACCCGTTTTCATTGCTGTTGAGTGTACAATCATACAGTGCGTTGCAACAACAGTGCAAATGGCTCAGTGTGTAGCTCCGCTCGGGCGAGCGGATCACTGATATTCTGCCACAAACCCCGAGGGCCGACGATTTATTCGCTTATCAAATAAAGAAAAAACTTATAATTATACTTAAGTATGAATCAGTTTCATGAATGGGAAAGTAACTCTGTCTGTATTTCCATCTGTTGTTACGCTTTCACCAGACCACGGGGAAGGAGAAATGGCGCCTTTTTATCCCGGATAAACGCAATACTTAGTTCTTATGTCAAAGCTTTAACCGAGTCCCACGCGGACGTAGTCGAGGGCAGAATCGCTATATCAAGTAACTTTATGAAATTGGTCATATATCGAAGTATTCTCATATTTTAGACTAAATACAATTATTCTCAAATAAATACTATAGAAAATACAATTTTCACTACAGAAGAAGAAGAAGAAGAAAATCGTTTATTATCACAAAAAAAACACATATAAAAAGAAAATTTACTAACCACTATTAACACTAAAAATACCAACTAACATAATATGAAAAAACTGTGGCAATAGGACCCGGCATCAGCGGTGCTGCATGACCCACACGGCCACCCCGTGCAGCGCTGTTTTTCAGCCGGCACCTTTTTCAGACATGTGACACAAAATATAACTTTCCTCTTTTTATCCTGCGCCGCACAGTTTCCAATAATTGAGGAGGGAATCTCGAAATCCAGACATTTGTGAACTAATGAATTTGGACATTGACCAAGTTTGCGCACGTGTGGAGCATTTAACGACGTGCGGGCCAGACAGCGAGACTACGTAACACTGTGTTACTAAGTTAATGCCAAGACTTGATTTAAAACCCATATCACTACATCTATAAAACAAAGTGTGCTTCGCTGTCTGTCTGCCCTATGTATGCTTAGATCTTTAAAACGACGCAACGAATTTTGATGCGTTTTTTTTTATTGGTAGGGTTGTCCTTAAGGAAGGTCTAAGTATAGGTATAATTATTAGATGAAATATGACAATGATATTGATGACGGAGAATATTCAAATCAGTAGTAGTCAGACCTACATTGCTGGTTTCGAGAAAGTATATCACTGACTAAATCGATCCCGGAAAAATGCTTAGTCCCCGCGGGAACGCCATAACCGAATTACACGCGGACGAAGTCGCGAGCAGAAGCTAGTCCATATCCATATTTTCATATCCATATTCATACTTAATATTATAAATGCAAAAGTAACTCTGTCTGTCTGTCTGTCTGTTACCTCTTCACGCTTCAACCGCTGGACCGATTGAGATGAAATTTGGCATCGAGATAGTTGGGGTCCCGGGAAAGGACATAGGCTACTTTTTATCACGAAAAACCCATTGTTCCCGCGGGAACGCGATGACCGAATTCCACGCGGGCGAAGTCGCTGGCAGAAGCTGGTAATATTATAAATGCTAAAGTAATTCTGTCTGTCTGTCCGTCTTACCGCTTCATAATTTCGTCAAATTATAAACCGATTTCAATGATTCTTTTGTTAATCGAAAGGTGGTACCTCTGAATTAGTCCCATTTTAATTTGGTTTAGTTCTGATGAAGCGATCAATGAAAAAATGAGGGTACTCCTCGAAATTTGTTAGAATGTGTATGGTTTTGGCATCAATTTTAAAGCCTACAGTGAGTCTTACGTCCCATCGTACTAGTACACATGTTTGGAAACTATAGCTGAAAAAAAAATTAAATGAAAAAAATAGAACCGATTTCAAACTCCGACAGACTGTGAAGTCGGTGTCAAGTGAACCGCCCCAAAGCTATGACTATCTTATAGTGAACTTGACACCAATTTCACAGGCTGTCGGAGTTTGAAGTCGGTTCTATTTTTTTATTTAAAATTTTTGATCGTGGGTTTACCCAATCCTCACGACTCTCGAGTATCATTGATCATCGTTGGACCTAGCCGACAACACTGACAACTCCAAAACTTAAATTTAAATATCGAACAGAGACCAAGAAAATTCTCAAACGACGACAGATGCATTATCCCGTTACCAAATGGGATTGTTCGTTCTTAAAAGTTTGAAACAAAAGTACGACCGGCTGTTATTCTAGACCAGTTAGCGAGCGCGGAGATAAAGTAACCAGTGAACCCATTACTCGGGTTGAGAACTTTTGCTTGTATTTTTCAGCCACCGCAGGGTTTAAGAGAATCCTTTGGTAATCTCGCCGACGGAACTAGTGTTTCCTTCGAAATTAGCTGATTAAAGTTGGAGATGAATTCAAGAGTTTGCTCCAGCTAACTATATATACACATTTTGAAGGTGGACAACAGCGTCAACAGCCATTTCAGATTATTGCCAGTATTTGAGGAAAATCAAATGATTGGGGCAACGCTCCTTATCAATAAATCTCTGTTTACGTCTCATATACTTGTAATTAAATTAACCATTGTTAGAATCTGAATACCTAATATAAAAAACTAGCTTATCCCCGCAACTTCGTATGCGCAGAAATATTAAAATGAAAAATCCCGTTTTTTCCCGTTCCCGTGGGAATTTCAGGAAATCCTTTCTTAGCGGATGCCTACGTCATAACATCTACCTGCATGCCAAATTTTAGCCAGATCCGTCGAGTGGTTTGGGCTGTTCGTTGATAGATCACTATGTCAGTCAGTCAGTCGGTCACCTTTGAGTTTTATATATATAGAAGATTCTGTAGAAAGGGTCACCGACATATACTGAATATCCCGAATAATTCTGAAAATTAAGTGGCAGCGGGCGGGGCACCTTGCACGCAGGACTGATGGCCGATGGTCAGGACCGAGGGCCAAAGCTCTCGAGTGGCGTCCGCGAGCCGGGAGACGAGCTGTCGCTAAGCTTCCGACAAGATGGACTGACCACCTCGTGAAGGTCACTAGAATCCAGTAGAAGCGAGTACCACAGGACCGGACTTAAAGGCTAGCCTTGGGTGAGATAAATGGCCAACGTTCGTATACTTAAATTTATTTTGTGCTTCACGATCACGAGCCGAAAATTTATTAACTAACAAGTTCACATTTTTATAAGTCAGATTTTTAACATTTAAACACTATCCATACAATGGAATTTTAATATGATAATCATAATATCCGGAAATAATAATAATAATTATTAATTTAAGATGTTCGAACTTAAGCCTTACATAGCTCTACGTAGCAGTAGAGTGTTGCCTTCAGAGATACAGACTTCATTTCATACCGTTTGGTTAGCTCCAGAAACTTGATACAGAAGAAAGTTATAAGTAAATTGAAAACCTCATCTTTCACATAAAATGTAGAGGTAGATTGATTTAAAATGTATTTGATTAGATGGCGCGCTCTGTATCAAAGTGAAGAAATGAGCCGTCTCGATTGTTCTATTTTTTTTAAGATAAAAAGTAGTTTTTTTTGTCGTAATATAAACCGATATCAGATTTATATCACCCCTAAGCTATTAATTTATATATGCTAAAGTAACTCTATTTTTCTTTTTCTGTAGAAATATGGATGAAAGTATTCTATGGTATTTCTAGGAAGGACAAACAAACACATTTTCGCGTTTATAATAATACTACCTTTTGCCCGCAACTTCGCCCGCGTAGAATTCGGTTATCGCGTTCCCGCGGGAACTATGCATTTTTCCGGGATAAAAAGTAGCCTATGTCCTTTCCCGGGACCCCAATTATATCCATGCCAAAGTTCATCTCAATCGTTCCAGCGGTTGAAGCGTGAAGAGGTAACAGATAGACAGACAGAGTTACTTTCGCATTTATAATATTAATATGGATAATACAAGGTATGAATTTATAGATGCTAAAGTAACTCTATTTTTATTTTTCTGTAGAAATATGGATGAAAGTATTCTATGATATTTCAAGGAAGGACAAACAAAAATATTTTCGCATTTATAATAATCTAATACAAAGTATGAATTTACAGTTCAGTTTAGTAAAGAACAAAAGTAACCCTTTGAGTCGGCATAGACACTAAGTTTAGTAGCATTCATAAATTACTGGTCTCATATTCAATAGGTAATTAATTATTGATTTAGTACTTTAAAACTCAATACGTATCCTCAATTTTTCATGACATAGAACACGTGTCACGTGGAACGGTGGATAGGTTCGGCCTGGAGAGAACTAAATGCATTTTTCATGTAGTGAGGGCAACTTCGGCCGTAGTTTGCGACGGACTTACGTCCTAGTGCACTGCATCCATTCGACTTTCCAACACGACAAAAAGCCTTCTTTAGAGTCACCACTCTCCATCAAGATTAATTATTATTTTCCGTACAAAAGAAGCTACATTTTCTTTTATAAACTAATAATTAGATAATCAAATGTTACAAGTGGTAAGTACGGTTTCAGATAATATGGTACGAACTTAGACGTAAATAATATAGACCCGGTCTAACGTACACGTCATATGTCCCCACTTCCACGGTGTCCAAAGTTCTGTCACAGAGCGCGCGTGACAATAAGCGTTTTTAAAAAAACTTTTTTCGAAACTGTTTCTCAGTATCTAAAAACTCGTCTCGTTGTTGGAAAAATGTGACCCAGCTTTAGTGTCACGATACAAGTTTAACTTTGGATTGGACACCAATGAAGTGGGGATGTGTGTGAAGTCCCCAATCCGCACTGGGCCCGCGTGGGGACTATAGCCCAAACCCTCTCATGATGAGGGGAGGCCTGTGCCCAGCAGTGGGACGCAAATAGGCTGTAGTAGTAGAAGTGGGGAAACATGACATGTATCTACGTTAGGCCGGGTCCATACGAAGTATTATTTATGTCTATGGGTACGAACTAAAATGCAATAAAATGGAAAAAAAGGAATGGAGTCAATTTTCGTTTTTAACATACAAACGTTAAAATTGAGCACTGGCACAAGCCTCTTGTCATAACAGACGGAGAGATTAGACTAGAAATAGTACGCGACACCTGTACCCACTGGAGACTTCACACACGTTTGAACTACTTTACAGATGCGTACAGCCTTCCTCAGGGTTTTTTCCTTCACAGAAAAGCTCGATGGTAAAACTAAATAGAGTACATGCGAAAGTACCTGTCTGTTACCTCTTCACGCTTTAACCGCTATACCGATTTAGATAAACATTGGTATACCTATGGAGATAGTTCGAGCCCCAGGGATAGAAATCTTAAAACAGATATTAATTACCTTCGAGTATAACACGCCACTGTATTTATATAAGTACTCTATTAAGATATATCTAGAATATTTAATCCATCCCCGCACTATTGTTCGTACCGCGCTAAGAGGTTATCGGCCCGGCATGCACTGCGCTCTGTAATTTCTTCTGTTAAGAAAAACATGGTTAGCAGTGTACAGCAATGGTAAATAAAACGTACCAATGCACAGGCCCGAAGTTATATAAGCCCCACAAAACTTGCTTATTTCGAAAGATCGGATCCTCAAATATGCGGCTGAGTAAAGTGCGCTCCTGCCGCCACATTTCAATTGAGTCGGAAAGTTTGTCTGTTTATCCAATATCGTAGGCAAAATACTTCAGTAGAAAACAAAGACTTAATGCTAAAAAGAATTCTTTATAGAAAGAAAAGGAAACCACATTCTAAAATTCTAAAAGTTTCGCACAGTACACAATATTTTCAAAGCCTCCTAAAAGTTTAGCCACTTAACCTCCTTACTAACCTAAGCTAGATACAAAGCTTAGCTAACAAAACTGCGGCAGAAAGGCAGCAGCATTATAATCAGCAGCGTCTGCGGCTCGCCAGCATCTGTATAGCATTAATTCTCGTAAGACCTGTCACACCGCTGGCGAGCCGTCCGGCAGCCGCGCAGCAGCCCCACGGCTCCCAGACGGTGTGACAGGTCTCAGCAAATGGGCTCAAATTTAAAAGATGCCTTTCAACATGGCTGTCTTTTTTCTAGATAATCTTGCGCTGTCCATGGTACTTTTAAATGGCCGTTTTTCCACAATGGCTTCCCGAGCTTAACAAAGCTGATGCCAATCGAGTCTCACTCGCAGCTCCATTCCGTTTTCGCTAGCAGTTGTCTCCACAACGGATCCTTTAGACGTCTCGTTCGACACACACTCGATAAATCGACTGGGGAAATGGTTCGTGGAATACTTACTATGGTATGGAAAATATTATTCCAATCTCGTGGAGATAAACTACAAAATTATGTGGAATTTTTGAAAACAGGCCTTCTACTGAGTTTGTTGCGGCGCTTCTTCTCAAGCAATGGGTCTAGGAAGCGCTGGTAAATTCTTTTTCTGACGTGTAAAAGTGCCCCTATGTGGCCAATTTTCTGAATAAATCATTGAGTTTTGAATTTTTTTGAATTGATAAATGAAGGCAAGTACTTAGGTAACTTACTCATCTTGTGTCTGCTGTTTATCTCACAGCAGATGAGTTTTCAAAAGAAAATTTTAATCATAAAGTATTTTCATAATTTTTCATTTCAAAGGAGAGATAAGGAAAAGTATTTTGAGTCAAATGTTTTGAGAAAAATGTTAATATCAGTCAAAACATTGAAATGGACTCAAAACATTTTTATGAATGGTCGCAGTCCTTTGATTTGAAAAAATATGAATAACACCTTGGGTTAATTTTGTTAACAATTTGAAATATATATATAATAGGTATAAGCATAGGCTTTTCATTTAGAAAAGTAGTTTACCTTGACGAGTTCCAATCTTACAGCATTTTTTTTACAGACAGCGCATTTTTCTTTACTACTTACATGAGAGCCATGGTAGCCTAGTGGTTTAACCTACCGCCTCTCATGCAGAGGGTCGGGGGTTCTATTTTCATTCGGCTCGCTCCTCTGAGTTTACTTACAGGTATAATAAATCCAACCTGGCGTGGGGACTATAGCCAAAACCTCTTGTGATGAGAAGATGTCTGCGCCTAAAAAGGCTGTTGTGGTAGAGGGTTCGTAAATCCAGAACAGCTTGACGTAGCTCTTAGCATGGCTGACTAACGTATTTCTATCTGAGTGACGTCATACCTTGTAGGTGGTTCGGTTGTGGCTCGCTTCGCCCAAGTTTGAATGTGCAGTGAAACTCAGCGGACGTGCGGCGCATCGGCCTGTCGGATTTACGCCTCACGTACGTCAGAAATCTAATTCCAGCTCGGATGCCTCAGCTTATTGGGTAGTTTAGGAAGTATGAAAGGAAAATCAATTTTGTTTATTATTTTAAGACAAAATTATTGATCAAATGTTGTCACATCACTAATTACAAATAAAAGTGTAGGTACGTACTTATAATGTAGGTTTTTAGCAGCTGCACTACTGATAATTTAGATATTTTATAATACACGAGTTTAATAAGTAAACATAAGCACAGACATAAGTAAAAATGCTGGCTACGTTTATTAACAGTCAAAACACATTAATGCTTCTTTTCCATGGACATCGACAGATTCAACCACTGACCTATAATAACATATGGATGAACAGTACCTAACAGAATATGTCAAAATATATGGAGCAAACTGACATTAGAAAATACGTTCCAATATGCTAATAACGTCTCTTTATAATATGTGTCAAGATAAATATTTTACACAAAAGTAAACCTAACACTATAAGACTTAAGTGTCAAATTTACTGGGCGCCAAACGGGTGCCCGAACGGTTCGGGCACCCTATTTGACGGACCATTTTTCTCCGGCTGATTGTGAATCCTTACTTATAGTAGATCAATGGATTCAACCTAGAAACAATGAAACAAAGAAACCTAGAAAAAAAGCAGAAAATTACGACACGCATTGATTTAAGGATGAAAGGTTTCTATGCATATTCTTGATTGTCACAAAAACACGAAGGTGCGTATCTACAAGTTTTTTATTTTCGTTTTCAGCACGCAAAGCGGACTTCGAATTTGGAGGAGCACATTTTAATCAAGCAAAATACTTCCGGATACCGTCCAAGTTCGCAGTCAGCACTCGACCTAATCTCAACAGACGAAGTCACGTGCCGAATTCATACACATTTCTCTGAACGGTGTCGAAACCCACCCCTGCATCAACAACGAAGAAAATTGTTTTTATAGATTCGATATGCCTCAATTTCAATTGGATTCGGGATCTGTTTTCCATATTCGGCAAGGAAGCGGCATCAATTTGCGTTCGAATGAGACTTCGTACCGCCTCGTGGATTTTCTAATGTGTTTTTTTTTTATGATAGAATATGTTCGGAGGCATGCTAGGCTATGAAAACGCATGTCGGGAAATACCTAGGTACCTACCAGGAGTGTAATTACACCGGAATTTGATAATGCAATTTCAACAACAGACCTACTTCTAGGTACTCTAATGAATTTACAGAAGATGGAGCATTTTGATTTTATCAAAATCGTAAGACCTACCTATTTATCAATTTAGTTTCTTTAAATGTAATAACTAGGGTTTTTTGTCGTCAATTATATAAGTTACATATCGTACCTACCTTTGCTTTGTCGTCATAAATCTTTTTATCATTTTCCTTAGCTAAGCTATCAATAAAAGTCACTGCAACAGTGACAAGTCTAGCAACAAAAAGACCACAAAAGCCTGTTTCCTGAGCCTCCTCTCATCACAAGAGCGTTTGGACTATACGTTATAATATAATGGGTTTTAGCATAGTACACTCAACAGCAATGAAAACGGGTCACTTTGTCTGGAAAATCCTATACAAAGTGACCCGTTTTCAATGCTATTGAGTGTAGTTTGACGTACCGCCGCTCAGGCAGAGAGTTGGGGGTTCAAATCCAGCTTGAAACTCTGAGTTTACTTATGTGTAAAATCAATTAGAATTTCCCAGTGAAAGGAAAAAAACGCGAGGAAACCTGTACGTATCTGCGAAGTAATTCAAGTCCAGTCCGCAATCCGCCCGTGTTGGCCCAAATAGAGGTGTATTTAAAGTAAGAAGACTTAGTCTTAGTAATGTCAATTTGCAAAGGTCCAACAATATGGCAGCAGGCTAGTACAGTCTGCCTCCACTCCAGTAGACTCATTGACCTATATAATAAGTAATAACATATGGACGAACAGTGCCTAACAGAATATGTCAAAATATATGGAGCAAACTGACATTAGAAAATACTTTCCAATATGCTAATAACGCCTCTTTATAACGAAGGCCAAACGGGTGCCCGAGCTGAGTTCGGGCACCCGTTTTGACGGGCCATTTTTCTCCAGCTGATTGTGAATCCTTATTATAATAAATCATTGAGAAGACTAGACTATTAGACATTATTTTACTAGTTACGAGTATGTTATGAGTATAATTATAAACCTCCTTGCGGCGTAATAAAAATGTCTTTAATTGAATGAGTAAAACGTTCCCGAAGACGGTTTAAGTTTTATGGACTGGCTGGAGAATTGTTTAACGGCGATAAAACGAGTTGAGCACCTCTTTTTAGTATTTTCGTTTTAGATCGACGCGTGACGTGAATCACAAATAGCCATCTTACAATAATCGGAATAAAAAGGTCCAATACTTACTTACCACTATTACAGTAACTACTACTACTAAATAGGGTTATTTGCGTCCTAATTCTGGCTACAGGCCTCCTCTCATAACCAGAGGGTTTGGACTATACCTAGTCGCCACGCGGGCCCAGTGCGGGTTGGGACCTTCACACACATCTTTGAATTACTTCGCAGATGCGTTCAGGTTTCCTCACGATGTTTACCTTCACCTAAAAGCTCAGTGGTAAATTCAAATTGAATTTCGCACTTACGTAAGTAAACTTAGAGGTGCGAGCCGGAATCGAACCCCCGACCCTCTGCATGGTAGGGCGAACCACTAGGCCACCATGGCTTCCTGCTTACCTAACCAACTACCATAGAAAAAGCAAGGTAGACCTTCATACAAATCAGCGTAAGCCCGAAATAAGTGTTAAATGCGATAATAGAGGTCGCTGCCTAGGTCGCCTGCATGAAAATTTGAACTCCATGAGCATTATCCATCGCTTCAAATTATCAAATCAAATCAAATCAAATTAAGTAGGGTTAACTAAGGTCGCTATGTTTTGCCATTTGGCATACAAATGAATATAGGTAATTATAACATGCTATTCTTAAAAATCCTCATGTAAATTAATTATTAATAGGATTATCCAAAATGTAATAGCTATACTTAATAAATATCTAAGATTCCTATCATACAAGCTACGTTTAGAAAGCGCCCCCTGAATATTGTTCTTAACAAGGAGTTTTTTTAGAAGGCGCGTGGCGAAGCACTTAAGCCGTTGACGCAGAGTCCATTTTTGCTTAATCCACGCGCCTTCTAAGTTGTGTAAACCTGTACGCCGCGTAAGGTATAATTACCTTGTTTCTTCTACTACGTTAAAATGAAAAGGTATTTTCGTTTCGCTCCTTGTTATCATTTGATTTGGAATGTTATTAAACCTTTATTTTGATTATCTGAAAGTGACTGGCACTTTGATCTAAAGCTTTAAGTCAAAATTAAATTAAAATCATCTCCTACCAGCTTCCGTCGCGATTCAGATGGTTTAAGCGAGAAAAGGTGACAGAAGGACAGGGGCTCTATTCAAGTCTTAAATAGGGGCAGGGAGATTCCCTATAGTATCGCTCACGCGTCACAGCGCTCAAGTTGAACTTTAAATCTAGCTGCTTAAAGTACGGTCGCAACGACGAGCGATATGGAATCAAACTTCGAATAGAGCCCCAGGCGACTTGGTTTTTGTATGGATACTATAAGTATGGGTGTTATCTAATTATTTAATTATTATTTAGTTATTTATATCTACAGTAAGCCGCAGAGAATAGGAAGTCTCTGGTAATGACATCAAAGCTTTTAAGTTTTTTTATATACAGTTGCCCAAAATGTAAACATTTCGATACCTGCTTACCGTGCAAGAAGCTTGTCATTTCGGAACGAGCGCTTTTTCTTTTATGACAGCTAGTGATCGTGCGTAAAGTTTTTTTACGCACTAGAGCTTTTTGTTTTTACTCATACTCATACTTATTTCATTTTTTGCCAAACCATTTTTAGGACTTGGTTTATTTGTTTTTTTACTATTTTTTTGAAATTGCAATTTTCACTCGTCCCTAGTTTACAAATTTAAGATGACAAGTTTTCTTTCGTACTTTTTTTTTTTAATTTCGTCATTATTCTTTATTAATTAGGTATTGTTTCAGAACTGACATGTCTTGACTCCTTAATAATTATTAGCTTCATTGTTTAATTATGTATGTAACCTCCATGGAATATTAGTCCAAAGCCAATGTAAATTAGGTACAATATTATTTCATACATAATTCACTGTAAGTTTATTTCCTTTTACAAACTTCCAATGCTTATAAAATATAGCTATTCTAGTGTTCACTCTGCCCAGGGCGTTACGGAACGCTTCCTTTATTAAACTCCTTCCTTGATAAACTATGGAGGAAAGTACGAGCGGGTATTAGTTGTACGTCGAAGTCTGCATATTTCAGTATCAACACAAAATGAACAATGAACAGAAAGTCCGCTCGGTAAAAAAAAATGTCTGCACCTCACGTTGCTGCATGTTTGTTAAAAACAAATATTGTGATTCAATCCGACATGAGGATCATTTAAAACCACATTTCAAAAAATGGTGTAATACTCTATTACAAACGTGACATAACCAAAAATGTACTTAGAGTTTAATGATGAACTTTGTGTTTACGCATTTATATAGTACACTAGCTTTTCCCCGCAAATTCGTATGCGCAGAAATATTAAAAAGTAAAATCCCGATTTTTCCCGTTCCCGTAGGAATTTTGCAAAATTCTTTCTTAGCGGCTGCCTACGTCATAACAGCTACCTGCATGCCAAATTTCAGCCCGATCCGTCCAGTGGTTTGGGCTGTGCGTTGATAGATCACTATGTCAGTCAGTCACCTTTGAGTTTTATTTTAGATTACATATTTGGTCCCCATTTTTATTTGTAGAGACAAATCCATATGCCGTTTAGTTGTCTATTATTTACTTAATTTGCTTAAATACTGATACTTCTTAGTACATTACATATTTGGTTTCCATTTTTATTTGTAGAGACAAATCCACAAGTCATTTAACTGCCTATTATTTACTTAATTTGCTTAAATATTGTTACTACACGTCTCAAAAGCCGTAATAAGAGTAAAGAGTAAGTACAATAAGACTAAAAGGAATTTAATCAAGGTGTTACGTACGACAATAAAGTCGCTTCACAACAATGTAGACATAAAATAGTCGTACAAAGCAAATGAAGTAGGAAGAGCGACCTACGTTGTAGGTTGTAAATAACTGGTACTATAAATTCCGTAAATAATTTATATTAAACTGTAATATTGACGCTAGCCTAGATAGTATAGAAGAGGAAGAAGTAGACCCCGCTTAACCTACTTTGACTAACTAAAGTAAAGAGCAAATGCCCCGCTTTATTAGGACCTGAAAATTCTTCAATGTAGTTTATGGAAACAATACTATTTATTAGTAGAAAATACTATTTATTAGTCTCTCCGAAGCTGTTCACCGCTGCATTGGAGGATGCCTTCAAGGTGCTGGACTGGAAAGGACGAGGCATCAATGTAAATGGCGAGTACATCACTCACCTTCGATTTGCCGACGATATAGTAGTTATGGCTGAGACCATGGAAGACCTCAGTGCTATGCTCGTTGACCTCAGCAGAGTTTCCGATCGAGTTGGTCTGAAAATGAACATGGACAAGACGAAGATCATGTCCAATGTCCATGTTGTGCCAACTCCAGTAATAATCGGAGACTCTGCGCTCGAAGTTGTTGACCATTATGTATACCTGGGACAAACAGTCCAGTTAGGTAGGTCCAACTTCGAGAAAGAGATCAATCGTCGAATCCGACTCGGCTGGGCAGCGTTCGGGAAGCTTCGCAGTGTCTTTTCGTCCAAATTACCGCAGTGTCTTAAGTCGAAAGTCTTCGACCAGTGTGTGTTGCCAGTGATGACTTATGGTTCCGAGACGTGGGCGCTTACGATGGGCCTCATAAGAAGGCTCAAGATCACCCAGAGGGCAATTGAGAGGGCTATGCTCGGGGTTTCTCTGCGTGATAGAATCAGAAATGAGGATATCCGCAGTAGAACTAGGGTCCCCGACATAGCCCGAAGAATTGCGAACCTTAAGTGGCAGTGGGCGGGGCACATTGCTCGCAGGACTGATGGCCGATGGGCCAAGAAAGTCCTGGAGTGGCGTCCGCGAACCGGTAGACGAGCTGTCGGTAGGCCTCCAACAAGATGGAGTGACGACCTTGTAAAGGTCGCGGGAACGCGGTGGATGCGAGTGGCACAGGACCGGTCTGAGTGGCGCGCCTTGGGGGAGGCCTATGTCCAGCAGTGGACGTCTATCGGCTGAAATGATGATGATGATGATGATGATGAGTAGAAAATAGATTAAATGTAGGTTGTATCACTGCCAATGACACCATTTCCTACGGTGTGAAAACTCATTGAAGAATGTGCGTGACCTGGTGGGATAATTATTGCTCTTAATATATAGATATATTTATTTTCAAAATTGGGAAACCTAAGGTGATATTTTTTTACATGTTATAAAATATGAACTGTAGAACATTTTTAGAACATGTCACATCAATTGAATTCAGCCACCTTGCGTTGTTAGTATTCTTCATTATAAATTTGTATAGATTACTATGTTCCTCCCGTGATTTCATCCTCGTGGCGTGGCGTCCCCTCGATAACAAACGAATTAATTTGCTATAAAATTAGCCTATGTCCTTCCCCGGGACTACAACATACCAAAGTTCAAGTAAACCGCAGCGGTTGAACCGTAAATATTAAAGGTAACGGACAGACAGAGTTACATTCGCATCTATAATATTAGTGTAAGAGTTTGAAGCGGCGCGAGAATTTGAATTTAATTATTCTTAATTAAAAAACAAAAAGATAAAAATAAACTTATTTGCAATTATTCTGCCTCGCAAAAGTGTTATTTGATAAACTTCCTCATCGTTCTCGTCGAAAATGAACCATCTCCGAAAACACACTTGTGAGGTATCGTTTAATAAAAGCGTGTTGTTGGCATAATTCCTGGTACCGTTCAGAAAAAGCTTTCCTTATTTTGTGCTTTTGCCTAGCTGAGAAAGAAAAATATGAACATAGATTAAAATCGAGTGTAGTAGGTAATGACGATGTCGGTCTTGTAGGTTCAAAGAAAAGTAAATACTGATCAAACCTCGTTATGATTTCATATAAGCAAAAATCGTTTTTTCTTTAGCTTTGAATTCAGACCCAAACATTTTAGCTTACTTTTTAAGTATCCGTTGCCCGAGAATTCGTCGTAGGTATACATATAAATGGTTATTTTATTTTCTTTATTAGGAGCATCAACAGCAGTACAACACATTAAAAATAAGCAAACATTCGTTACGAATATATTCCGCATGTTAAGCATAATAAGGTAAGTAATTAGTTTTAAAATAGGATATGTGGAGTTTTGAAATAAATAATTCTCATTCTCATTCTCAATAAATAAAACTTGATAAAAACTTGCAAAACTAATTCAGTACCTACTTCTAATAAAACTGGTTGGTTACTAATAGTTCGCAAATCACTTTTTTGTGTAAGCAGTCAAAAATATATTTTGATCAAAAAGTTAGAAGAGCAAAAATGTGCAACTGACACTTTAAACCAAAATTCACAAGAAGATAGAAGGAAAACCGGGCTTCCTTCACTCTTAAACTTCATCAAAGATTTCCCATCCCGCTAAAATCTGGCAGCACTCTCAATCTGATTTTTTTAATGACATTGCCACGGTCATAATTGGTATTTTGAAATTTGAAAACTTCCTAACTTTCCGGGTGGGAAATTGAAAAATGATTCGTGTCTATATAGGGTGGGGGACTTTCAGAGGTATTGGTGCTCAGATCAGCCCCCGTTTAACCCCCAGAAATTGGATTATCACCTCTCAGTATTCCAATTTAAGCTCTATGGCTAATTCCGTGGGGCTAATAATAATATAAGGGGGCTGTGAAAATTGAAAACGTATTCAAAACGAATTATGAATGCACTAGGCGTTCGTCCGCGGCTTCGTCCCGCGTAGACTTGGAATTTGCGTACCCGGTGATAGGTACTATATATATAGATGGTTAGTTATAGTTATAGAAGTATTGATATAATTGGTTTGACCCGTCAAAAATCCGTTCCCGAGGGAATATCGGGATAAAAAATACCGTATATTATTCCCAGGGTCTCAAACTATCTCTTTACCAAATTTCATACAAATCCGTACAGTCGTTGCGACGTGAAAAAAGGACAAAACAAACAAAAACACTTTCACATTTATAATATTAGTATGAATGCATTGGTCAGTAACATAGAAATATTATTTTACTAGAAGAAAAAAGCGAAGGCGCTTGTATAAAAACCAAGCGTGCCGATTTCTTTGACACCTACTAGACTTCAAGAATCAGTTTTGATGGGAAATATAACCGACCGTTTCAATGGGGTCGATCAGAAATCGATTATTTTATCTTCTGTTTGAGTGAAGAAACATCTCTCAACTTGAACGGCCCGAGTGTGACTGAGCGGAGTTTGGATTTTTGTCCAAAATTTGTGAGTTTTTATGGCACGCGAAGTACGAGCATTAGTTGAGTCCACTTAGGAGGTCCCGAAAGTTGGCAACGTCGCATATAGCTGTCAAATGTTTCACTGCTTTTGTTAATTTCTCAATATTACTGAATTAAAAAAGAAGTCATCATTCTATGGTTTATATTTGTTGGTTAGGCATTCAAATGATAAGATTACATTAAAATGCATGGAAAATGCGATGGAAACTTTTCAAGAGGTACTTCCATAATCCTATAAATTTCATGTTCCTAGGATAATTGTTGCAATCCAAACTTAATGTTTTATTCAACCATAGAGCGACAATTCATAAAATCATTCAGTAATATCCATAAATTAAAAAAAGACAACGAAATAGTTGACAGCTATTTGCGACGTTGCCAGCTTTGGCAGTAACCCTCTTTTCTCAAACATGCTCGGAAATGTTCGTGTTACTTTTAAAAAAAGAAGACGCGAGGCTGTCCATTACCGGCCTTGGCCAGCAAAAACATTACTGTCGTGTGTGTTTTAATTCGCTTGCTATTTGAGACACCTCTGTAGAGAAACTGACAAATCCATGGAGGTAATAAGTACAACTACCATGGCCAAATCATCCACGATCATGGAAGTAGTAAATACTGATGTGGGGTAAGTGCGCCTAAATTTATTTCGCCCCTATGCCTTACTACTACTACAGCCTATTTGCGTCCCACTGCTGGGCACAGGCCTCCTCTCATCACGAGAGGGTTGAGGAAACCTGCACGCATCTGCGAAGTAATTCAAAGATGTGTGTGAAGTCCCCAATCCGCAGTGGGCCCGCGTGGGGACTCCCACGCGGGCCCACTGCGGATTGGGGACTTCACACACATCTTTGAATTACTTCGCAGATGCGTGCAGGTTTCCTCACGATGTTTTCCTTCACCGAAAAGCTCAGTGGTAAATTCAAATTGAATTTCGCACATAAGTAAACTTAGAGGTGCGAGCCGGATTCGAACCCCCGACCCTCGGCATGAGAGGCGGTAGGTCGAACCACTAGGCCACCACGGCTTCACGGCCCTATGCCTTGTAAACAGCCAACTACTAGTTGAGTAATATTTATAGGTTTCGATATATTTATGATAGGCGCACTTACCCCATCCTGGCGCACTTGCCCCGACTGACCTTACGTATTTCCTCGCTGTTTGAGAAAATCATTATATATACCTCGGCCGCAATTGCGATTGCCGGACTCGTACTAATAGAAGGCTTCGCTTCGCTCAGCCTTCTAACTGACTCGTCCGGCAATGCGCTACTTGGCGGCCTCTGCAATAATGTACTATTAATACAAGGTTTGTGGTCATTAAAAACAAACTCAAATTACTCGTAACCTCATCTCAGACTTAATGATTTATTTACACGTAGCTTTGTAAAATACGAGTATAAATAAAACTGTATCCCCCGAACTGTTTTAAAATTCTCTCAGTAAAGTTAATACCGTAGCTTAAGATGTAGGAGGTATATTTATCTACTGCAGCTAGGGAAATAACGCCCCGGCAAGGTTGCAACGTTATAATCTATCGGGAGTCTTGTTTTTTTTTATTTATTAAGAACTAGCTTCTGCCCGCGACTTCGTACGCGTGGAATATAAAATTGCCGATAACTTTTCTTTCCGACATCCGCTTATATGTTACTCCAAATGATGCTCTATATCTACCCTTGAAAACTGCATTCAAATCGGTTCAGTAGTTTCGGAGATTAACTCTAACAAACAGACAGACAGACGAAAAAGATTTCTAAAAAGCGCTTTTTTGTGGTCTACCATACATCGTTAGACCCCCCGTTCCTTTTTTTGAACTTTTCTTTCTATGTACAGACACGCCGGGTTCTGCTCTTTTATTATAGTATAGATAATGTTCCCGATGGATTTTAATGTGCTTTTTAATGGCTTTTTACCATTAAATGTAAGAACTCTGCAGAAATATTTTAGTAGATTCATTATTATATTAACTTGACGTTATCTTATTTATTTTTCTTTATTGTAACTCGTAAGTACATCTGCCATCAATTCAGATGTATCATAGCAGGCGAGGTGATCATAAATATGTGAACATGCACCCTAACGTCTTGACAATAAGTTCGTTATCAGATATTTATGATAACTTGTACTTGGACTGTACGTGGATATCGAATTTTCTTGACCAAAATAAGTTACTGTGGGTTTCTGAAATGGATGACTGACAAAAATCATGGTAAGTAGTAGTTAATATAACGAAGTTAAAAATTACAAGTACAAAGTACAAGTTAACTAGTAGTACCTACGACCAACTTAAAAATGTACTCGAATTAAAAAAAATGTATAAAAATCATTGTGATGGGCAACTACCGTACGAAACTCTATATTGCGCGTGGCCCGACACGCTCTTGGCCAATTTTTGTCTATTAAACAACCTCCAATGAAAAATACAATTTCATAAAGACTTGAATTCATTACAACCGATGAAAAAATTGCGGGTAGGTACAGGTTAACACAACTTAGAAGACGCGTGGATTAAGCAAAAATAGACTCTGCGTCAACGGCTTAAGTGCTTCACCGCGCGCCTTCTAAGTTGTGTCGAGCTATACACAGCTTACAACAGCGTCGTCAAGTGGCGAGGTGAGCGAGCGCCGTGATTTTCATAATAAAGGCGGGCGTGCGCGTCGGACAAAGGGCGCCTACCGCGGAATACGAAACCAGAGCCTTTATGCCTCCAAAATGATATTTTGTCTGCAGATATTCGCTCACGTGACGTTTTGTGGCTTAAATTAACCTGAACTTACGTGCGCTGTTTGCGCGATGGATTCAATTCGAGTGAACCTTTTTGCGTGAGTTTGTTTATGCATTTTGAATTGTAATTTGAATGCCTTTTGATGGTGTCGTTGGAGCTGCGGTTAGATCTGTACTATATGTGGAGATTATAATACAAATTATCTCGTGATATCTAGTGAAATGACACTTTTATCGGTGTTAATTCTTACTGCTAAATATAAGTATGTATTAATGCGCATACGAAGTCGCGGGCAACAGCTAGTTGTAAATGAAAAAACACCGCGTCTGTAGAAATCACCAACCAAACACTGTGTGCTACGGCCATGGCTACGCCGTGGCAGTGCTACGGGCAACGGCGCTACGTCCTACGAGCCACGGTTTTGATGACATACGGAACAAAGACGTGGGCGGTTAACGACGGGTCTCATAAGAAACCTCAAAGTTACTTAAAAGGCAATGGGAGTCTGTGTTCGGGGTTTCTCTGTGTGATACTTTTATTTATATACTTATAATCTGTGTCTGTGGGGTCCGGTCTGTTCCGGCAAGGACGTTTAAAAATAATCATTAGCTTTAAATATATTACTAAGTCAAACATTTTAAGCGAGAGACCTCATCATGTTCTTATTTACATGTATTAATGAACTCTTTTATACATGATGTATTTAATTATTTATTGACATTTTGAGACTGTCGACATCTATGGAATTTATATTTATTTGACAATGGAGGTCATCTCCATAATTTCTTTTTTCTTTTAATCTTGTTTTTTATGTTCTGATTGCCTTTGTGCAATAAATAAACATTATTATACACAATTTGAATTTACCACTGAGCTTTTCGGTGAAGGAAAACATCGTGAGGAAACCTGCACTCATCTGCGAAGTAATCCAAAAATGTGTGTGAAGTTCCCAATCCGCACTGGGCCCGCGTGGGGACAATAGCCCAACCCTCTCGCGACGAGAGGATGCCTATGCCCAGCAGTGAGACGCAAATACGCTGAAGTAGTAGTATTACTGAAGTCAGATCGGACACACAATATGCAAGAAGGCGTCTAAAATAGGGTTCCCAACAGCCAAACCTCACACCCCTAATCCCAGGGGTGTGTCACAGCTGAAAAACATGCAATCATGAATATAGTTAACGTCGGTTCGAACCAATAACAGGTCTGCTTGGCCCGCATCGTAACTAATTCACTCTACGACTGTAGCTTTTCTTTCTTTTTTTATGTCAGTGGTAAAAGCAAACAAGCGCACAGCCCACCTAATGGTAAGTGGTCACTGCGGGACAGGACACCGAAATCCTATGATCCTCCATTAAGAAACCGTAAGATCTCGAATGCGTTGCCTACCCTGAGGCCTAAGATGGAATGCCTCTTTGCCAGAAATTTCACCGGCTGTCTTAACCCCCTACCGGAACACAACAGTGCGAGCACTGCTCTTTGGCGGTAGGTTAGCAGGGAAAGACGGTGGTACCACCCCGGATGAACCTAGCATCCGGCCCTACCACTAGCAAAGTGCAGTTTAGGAAATGTAAAATTTCAGGTTCAAGACGACGTAATTATTAATCTATACTTAATATTATAAATGCGAAAGTAACGCTGTCTTTCTGTCCGTCACCTCTTCAGGCTTAAACCACGTTACCGATTTTGATGTATATAGTATGGACATCATTCGAGTCCCGGGGAAGAACATAGGATAATTTTATCGCGGAAAAATATAAAGTTCCCGAGGGAATTCAACGCGGACGAAGTCACATGCAGAAACGCATCGGAAATAAAGGTGACATGGGTTTCGATTTTTGTCATAAGTCACTATATTGACATGTCTATGCTTCCGACCAAGTTGAATACCTACTACTACTACTACAGCCTATTTGCGTCCCACTGCTGGGCACAGGCCTCCCCTCATCATGAGAGGG
This sequence comes from Aethes cnicana, assembly GCA_963971205.1. NCBI lineage: Eukaryota > Metazoa > Arthropoda > Insecta > Lepidoptera > Tortricidae > Aethes > Aethes cnicana. Next base: position 10,194,384 of record OZ020286.1, read on the forward strand.
TTTGGGCTATATAATCCCCACGCGAGCCCAGTGCGGATTGGGGACCTCACACACATCTTTGAATTACCTCGCAGATGCGTGCAGGTTTCCTCACGATGTTTTCCTTCACCGAAAAGCTCATGGTAAATTCAAATTGAATTTCGCACGTAACTAAACTTAGAGGTGCGAGCCGGAGTCGAACCCCCGACCCTCGGCATGAGAGGCGATAGGTCGAATCACTAGGCCATCACGGCTTTTTTAATACCTATATGTTAAATATTTTTATTTCAATTTCCTCCCACACATCCCGAAGTTTATTACTAATTCAGCGGTCCCTCTGTGATTACGTTTCCGAAGTACAGGTTTACACAACATAGAAGGCGCGTGGATTAAGCAAAAATAGACTCTACGTCAACGGCTTAAGTGCTTCACCGCGCGCCTTCTAAGTTGGGTCGTGCTGTACCTGCTAATCTACTAAGGGCCGGTTCCTATATCCAAACAACGCCTCGTTTTGCCTACGGACGGTTAAAATTTGTCAGATTCTCTATGGAACAAATGTCAAAAATCAACCGTCCGTAGGCAAAACGAGGCGTTTCGTGGATATAGGAACCGGGCCTCTGACGGTGTCGGTACGCAACGCACTAGAGGTGTAACGAATATTCGCAATAGAAGCGAATGTTTTGCGAATATTTGTTGGCCATAATCTATACTATAATAATTGAACAGAACCAGAAAGGAACGGGGGTCTAAAGATGTATGGTTAAAGACCAAAAAACAGCGATTTTTTAGAAATATTTTCTGTCTGTCTGTCTGTCTGTTTGTTAGAGTTAATCTCCGAAACTACTAAACCGATTTGAATGCAGTTTTCAAGAGTAGATAGAGCATCATTTGGAGCAACATAGTATAAGCTATGTTTGATTAAAATCGGATGTCGGAATGAAAAGTTATCGGCAATTTTATATTCCACGCGTACGAAGTCGCGGAAAGAAGCTAGTTTCAAATATTACTGAACCTAAGTTTTAAAAAAAAATATTGCCTCACTGCATTATGAGAAATCAAGAAAAATCTACTCAAATGAAAAAGTAAACTAAAAAACTGGTTAAAAAATCATCAACAATTGATTTTAAATGTTTCAGAAGTTGAGGAAAATGTTATCTAAAGATATCATCAAATCTAAAAATACCTTCAAATTACATACAATACAATACATCCTTGCTTAACAACTTAAATGGCTCATTCGAATATTTGAAAACCTAATACTACTACTACTACTACTACAGCTTATTTGCGTCCCACTGCTGGGCACAGGCCTCCCCTCACCATGAGAGGGTTTGGGCTATAGTCCCCACGCGGGCCCAGTGCGGATTGGGGACTTCACACACATCTTTGAATTACTTCGCAGATGCGTGCAGGTTTCCTCACGATGTTTTCCTTCACCGAAAAGCGCAGTGGTCAATTCAAATTGAATTCCGCACATAAGTAAACTTAGAGGTGCGAGCCGGAATCGAACCCCCGACCCTCTGCATGAGAGGCGGTAGGCCGAACCACTAGGCCACCACGGCTTTAAACCTAATATTCGCATTAATTACTGTCAGATATTCGCATTCGCATTAGCGAATGTGCACAATTCTATATTCGTGACACCCCTAGGATGCACTGGAATTATTTAGCACGGTCACGTGACAATACTCATTAGGCACTTAGGCCTTTAGGAGAGGTATTACTATCTTCTGCCCGCGGCTTCGCCCGCGTGGAATTCGGTTATGGCGTTCTCGCGGGAACTGCGTTTTTCCTGGATAAAAAATTGCCTTTTCCTTTCTTGGAACTATCTCCATACCAAATTTCATCTAAATCAGTCCAGCGGTTTCAGCATGAAAAGGTAACGAACAGACAGATTGAGTTTCTTTCGCATTTATAATATTAGTATGGATTTCAGTCGAGTGTTGCCCAAACTATGGGTACAATAATAACAACCCATTGATGGGTCGCAAGCGCATATTGAGTGTGGACCATGGAGAGTTGGACGATACTGACATCGACTGACCAAAGTAACGAAATTGCATTTTTTTTTAAATACTACTGCTGTAACTTCTTGTAACTAGAACATTATACGATTGTATGCACACCCTCTCCCCCGCTCCCTTTTTGTGAGAAAGTAAAAAAAGTGGGTTCGTTTTTTTTTTGTTAAATAAGTCAGATCTCAGTCGACATTGGGAAACACAGTGACTGTTTCAGTTTATCTACGTTCCACTGCTAGCACTGGGCCAGTGCGGATTGCAATCTCAATTTACTAGTTCGTAAATATTGCAGTTTTTCTCGGGATATTTTCCTTCAAGGAAAATCTAATTAAACTCCACCAAGTATACTGAGAAGGATGGCGATTATGAAGTACCTATATTCAGAGGTTTACTGTTATGTGTTCATGTGGCGATAACAATTAGGTAATATTTTTCTATTAATATTTTCAACCTATATAAATAATCATCGTCAGCCGAAAGACGTCCACTGCTGGACATAGGCCTCCCCTAAGGCTCGCCACTCAGACCGGTCCTGTGCTACTCGCTTCCACCGTGCTTCGCTTATAAATAACTAGCTTTTCCCCGCAACTTCGTATGCGCAGAAATATTAAAAAGTAAAATCCCGATTTTTCCCGTTCCCGTGGGAATTTTGCAAAATCCTTTCTTAGCGGATGCCTACGTCATAACATCTACCTGCATGCCAAATTTCAGCCCGATCCATCTAGTGGTTTGGGCTGTGCGTTGATAGATCACTATGTCAGTCACCTTTGAGTTTTATATATTTAGATAATACAAAAAAAATGGAAAACCTAAAGGTTTCCTTACTATTAAGGGCTTTCCTAATTTCACATCAAAATAAATAGTCAAAAGTAACCAAAGTTTTTTCAGGTAGCTATGTTTTCCATGGCTATAAAGTAACACGCAGAAGCTACGAATAATCCACACAACCGACAGTCAAAATGAAAGTCTCGTTTAGATTTTGTTATAAGTAACATGAAAAAAATGGATGCACTTGTTGACGCGCTGAAAAATAAAAGTTCACGCAAAACTGTTGCCAACTTCCAGCAATAAATTTAAATGGCGACTCACTGAAAACCATACGAAAACCGCAACGTTCTTTTACAGCGCAACCACGGCGGTCAGGGGTTACATTCGAAACGGTACATAAAAGTACAGCGAGAAGGCTTATTTCATACTAGCTTCTGCCCGCGACATCGCCCGCGTGGAATTCGGTTAACGCGTTCCCGCGGGAACTATGCGTATTTCCGGGATAAAAAATAGCCCATGTCTTTTCCCGAGGCCCCAACTATCTCCATGACAAATTTCATCTCGTGAAGACGTAACAGACAGACAGAGTTACTTTCGCATTTATAATATTAGTATGGATATGGATACTTAAAAGCAGAAAATGTACTCTTTTTAGGGTTCCGAAGTCCACAAGGAACCCTTATAGTTTCGCCATGTCCGTCCGTCCGTCCGTCCGTCCGTCTGTCCGCACTATTGCTCGGAGATGCTTAGTTCTAGAAAGCTGTATTTTGGCATGAATATGCATATTGGTTACGCTGACAAAATGGTAAAATAAAATATGGTTGAATAGGTCTTACAAAAATATTGTGGGTTTGTTAAAACCATTTTTTGATTAAGTGATGCGTTTGTGAAATATTAAGCTTTAAAGTGCTATTTTTTGTTAGGGTCACGTGTCCCCCCCCCCCCCCTGCCATATATAACGTAGTTGAAAGGAAAACTATTACAGCTAAGTAGGCTGTACAAACTTACGAGTAATAGTCGACCAACTTATGATGATGATTTTTCTGGAGCGGCAGGGGCGTCGGGCGGGCACGTCATACCTACCACAGGCTAGCTAGATGCTAATAAGTCTTAGAAAGGTACTGTGGGCACCGTCAACTTCGGAAACCTATACTTTGCGCGTGACCCGACACGCACTTGGCCGGTTTTTAGACATATGATGGGCCTAAATAGACCTCTAAATAAGAAGTCATATAGTAGGTATATCCATACTAATATTATAAATGCGAAAGTAACTCTGTCTGTCTGTCTGTTACCTCTTCACGCTTTAACCGCTAGACCGATTGAGATGAAATTTGGCATGGAAATAGTTGGGGTCCCGGAAAAGGACATAGGCTACTTTTCATCCCGGAAAAACGCGTAATTCCCGCGGGAACGCGATAACCGAATTCCACGCGGGCGAAGTCGCTGGCAGAAGCTAGTACCTATTTATAATAAAAATATACTTGCCGTTGTCCGCGACTTCGTCCCGCGGTTTTCTTTCTAGCCTATTTGAATGTCCCACTGCTGGGAAAGGCCTCTCCCTTGACCTTTCAACTCCCTCTATCCTCAGCCAGTGTAGACCAGTTGTTACGTAGAGATCTTCTACTATCTAAAGTCCCGCGCCTTCACATTTCAAAACGCTGCAATGTATTTAAAAAGCGCCACCAACACTCTCAACACATGTGTGCGTGCTGAGACAGCCATCAACTATGCGTTCAGAGACTTGAGAGTTTTTGTGGTGCGTTTAAAATAATAATAAAAAAATTGAAGCGTTTTGAAATGTGAAGGCGCGGGACTTTAGATAGTAGAAGACCTCTACAGGTAAGTATGTAATCTTTTTATGTTCATCAATTTTGTTTTCCATGCTAAAAGTAACGGGTGCTGCGATATTTGAAGAACAACAGCCAAGTGCAGGAATAACACATATTTATATATTTTTTATCCCTGCGAGATCATCTTTTTCACGTTAGACCATAAACTATATACACACAGTAGTTTCAAGCAGTGTAAACTTGTTAGGCAACCATTAGCATACCCCTGCGCTGCTACGATTGAGCGATCGAGGCTCTAATGCAATTTGGGGGCTTGAGCTAGGTGTGATTGATTGGGTCCGCTGATTCTACGCTGTGTCAGGATATCCTTAGTATGTCTGCTAATCTTATTGTGTTAGAATTAGAAAATACTATTTTTGAAGTGAATAGATTGACCCACCCGGCTTTGCATGGGTGTACTAATGAAGCCTTGAATGCATTGATCTATTATAAGTAAGGATTCACAATCAGCCGTAGAAAAATGACCCCGTCAAAACGGGTGCCCGAACAGCTCGGGCACCCGTTTGGCCTTCGTTATAAAGAGGCGTTATTAGCATATTGGAACGTATTTTCTAATGTCAGTTTGCTCCATATAATTTGACATATTCTGTTAGGCACTGTTTGTCCATATGTTATTACTTATTATAGGTCAATGCTTGAATGCCATTTTTTCATACAAACCTTGATCTTGAAATAAACATAACAAAAAAATTAATTCGAATAGGTTTTTTTTTCTAGGTACTAATTTGTATGGAATAATATATGTAGCTGATTTATTTTGAGTTTCCTTTTGTACACGTTAATTATTGGATATTTTGGCTGTAAAGTACCTACCTTTCTATCTGTTGGTAACTGAAATAAAGAAAGTAAAATAAAACGAACCGTTGCGAATCGTATTATGTTAATGGTATCTGTTTATTGTTGTTTAGGTACCATAACAAAAACAGCTATTAAAATTGCATATTGAAACCGCCAGGTGGCCACCCCGTATTTTTCGGATATCAATTTTCAAACCAAACCTTTACCAGTATATACCGAACACAACAAAATAATACCAAGGAGATAGTATATTGATTCCCATTGTGTTCGGAGATTACTCCACCGTAATTGCGTCCTCCAGCACCTCATAAATCCAGCTCTAACTAATAAATTGTCCCGGAATTATTTCTTCGACATCGTTCGATTCTTCGCTGATAGGTTTGTTCTTTGTTAGGTTAAACGCAGTATTTTACGAGCATCGCAAACGCACTTGTAGATATCTACGATTTTTTTAATATTATGTTATTTTTAGGTCTTCAACTGCAACTTCGAACCATTACTTCAGTTACTTCGCGTCTTGTAATATAATCGAAAATTGAGTTAAAATGGGCAGCAACCAGTCAAAATAAACCATGGCCGCCGTAGGTGCAGGGAACCTACCTACCACATAGGTTCCAAGATTTCATTCCATACCTATCATCAAGTTAAAAATAGTTTGGGTTTGACCAAAACAGAAAACAGTATATCTAAGTATGCAACAGTGAGTGTCTAAAGTCCCCTTCAAGTAAATTGCCTTGCATGCATGCATTTCATGTGCTATCCTACACCAATCGAGTTTAGTTTTTTTTTTGTGACATAAGGCACCAATTGTGGCAGGGTCACTATTAAAATGCCAGTTAGGTACACGCTGTACCTACGTGAAATAATAGAGCTGAAACCTCAAGAGAAAGAGAGAGTAAAAAAATGAGTGGAGCTGTTTCGGTGCACACGGCCATTGGTTTTAACGCTAGAACGCTAACTATTGCGTAATATTTTATCGTGGGCGCAGCTAGCGTTCATCAATTTGTAAGCCGTCATCACGTCAAAAACCTCTTAGAATAAAATTCTTTGTGACAAAGAATAATCAAGCTGATTAACTCCTTCCTGGCCAATAGCAACATAATAGAGGAAAAAACGCAGAGTCACCTCTCCGTAGTCCGCACTCTTAATTAATGTTCTCCGATCTCAAAAGGTTTCTGAAATCCGTTTAAAAATCACATCGACCATTTTTCAAAGAGCTCACGGTCCAAAATCGAGGAGCCTAACGAAGAGGTAATGCATTCAGTTCGTGTTGATGCAGCGAAAAGGGAGAAATCGGCGTGACATCGAGCAGGGTCGCGACTAGTGAAGACTAAAGTCTATGCAGTCTTAATTTCTAAGACCTAACTCAATTTATTAGACTCCAATCATATAATCAAAGCTCTCTTTTAGGCCGGGTTCCTATAATGCCTCGTTTTGGATATAAACTGTTCAAATTTGACAGATTCTCTGTGGAGCAAATTATGGAGTGTGGAATGTGTCTTGGTAAGGAGCGCAATCTTATATGGCGAAACAGTTGAAAACGTGTCCAGCGGATTTGATAAGCAACAAAACAAAACACACTCTCCTCACAGCCGTTTTCGCTGCGTTTCCGCCTCAGCAGCGCCATCTGAAGGCGCTACTGCAGACTATCCGCCTAGGTGGCTTGACTGGAGTAGCAACCGCAGCGCCCCTAATCTACCCAATTTAGTGTCCAATTTTGGAACTATAAAGATTGCGCTCCTTTACTTCAACCCTCCATAGAGCTAATGTCTTAACCATCCGTAGTCAAAACGAGGTGTTTGTGGTCTTCGAGACTCGAGTCCCTTATAGAGACTCGCCCGTGTTTTTTTTAATATTTGAAAATGATGGATTCTGTCGTCATAGACACTTCAAAACTAGTTCTTTATTATTGGACTCCAGTCTTTTTAGACACGATTACACCTTGAGTTTTGTCTCAAGATTCATTAAGACTCGGAAAAGAATTCGGACTCACGATTCACGTCTTACAAGCTCTGGAGTCTCTTAAATAATCTCTTTAATAAAATTTAGACTCGAAAGACTTAAAGTCTTTACCAACACTAGTCGTGACTACTTACTTGTAGTACCCATGGCATAGTGCGTCCTTATCGCACAGAGTAGAAATGGCATGTGTAGGAAATGAGAAATTTCAGCTTCGTCGGGGCCTCCACACGATGACGTCACTTGGCAACTATGCATTTTTATTACGTGCCAGTTTGCTATATTTCAACGTTCAAAGTTTAAAACGTTTTTCATTTTGGGACGGTTGACTTTGCTCTTTGGTTTTACATTGTCAACAACACGGATGGCTTGTATGTTGGTACTAAAAGTCAACTTTAGATTAAAAAATAATTACGCCTAAGACACGAATCATACCGATGCTATAAGTGCAGTGGTGAGGCATAACGAGAGCTGACTTGATACATTGTGCGTAAAGTTATTGTCAAAAGTAGTGATTAATTTGGTGCTTTATCTCTATCACGTGTTTGACAATGTCGTAAAGCATTTTGAATACTTGGAAGATGACGTTAAAGTGACAAGTTTAAAAAGTGATCAGCAGTTTCTGATATCAACTACCTGCAGTAAGTAAAGTACGTGTATTTAATTGTGAACGCTCCATTAGACTGATAATTACTTAATGTCTGAGACAAACAGTTCGCAAACTAGGTATTTACTTATTTACTTTAATGGGATACGGTCTAACAGCACGTCAAACTAATTTGTGTGTATTTGCGTAAACGTACGTGACACAAATGTGTCAAGCCACATTCTTGTATGTCGTTTAAAGTTTGTCAAATATAATTTGGGTGAGCATCGGCGCGTATCCAGGTCATTGATGTCAATACATTTCAGATGCCTGTGAAAATTTATATACTTACTATAATATTATAAAGTATGTAAGCAAGTGAGCACTGTATTTTATTTATGACAGGCCTTTGTGATATGGAAATAAATTGTATTCTGAAGGAGAAGGAGAGTCAGAGTGCAATGATACTGATTAGCTTTGCTGTTTGGAGCCGAATGAGTTTCACTAAGGCTAAAGTGCATTTTGTTTTTCTAACTCTCACGCTGCAGCCAGTTCTACCAGCGTGCAGCGGCGAGTGAGCCTTGCTTCGTCCCAACATTAGATAAGGTTCCAGTAAATAATAAAGTATTTTGATTCTCTTGAAGGACATCACGATCTTCGTTTCAAGTTACATATATACGAAACAGCGTTGGTCAACAACAGTGGAATTGTCCATATCAAAAAAAGTTTAAGTTCCGAACTAGTCAACGCGGATTAATTAATAAGAGGTTGCGACTAGCAGAAAATATTAAATAACTATAGTCACGGCTAAACTAAAACTCCAATACAAAAGCACATAAAAGCGCTTTGAAATATACTGAAATTGTGTAGATATCTTGAAGACGTGGTCACCCGACGGGCTATAATTGTATTTGCAGATCTGCAGTGGCAACGCTTTGTGCATTTCTCGAGATGGTTTTGCTTTCAAGGAATAACCAGTAATGGGTAAAAATGTCTCTGACGATTTCTATAGAGTGCAGTTGCTTCTTGGAACTCTGATTTTAATGATCAACTTGAGTTTTGAATTAAACTTATTTTTTTAATGCAATTGCAAATTAGTCGCACCTAGAAACCAGCAAACGGAAAGAGTTGTAAATAAATGTATATATGTTCATACTTCATAAGTTTTCTTTTCATAGTTTAAAAAATATATATAAGGCGATAAAATATATTTTCCTTTTATTTATTTTTTAATTATACCATAGACGAGTAAAATAAAAAGAATAGCAGAGCCTTTTATAACTACACCTTCCCTGCCTTCTGTTCCGATGGTCGCGGGTTCGAGTCCCGCTCGGGGCAAACTTTGTGTGATGAACACGAATTTTTTTACTCGAGTCATGGAGGTTTATGTATATTTCTCTATATAAGTATTTATATCGTTGTCTAGCACCCATAGTACAAGCTTGTGTTGTTTAGTTTGGGGCTAGGTCAATATGTGTGAAATGTCCCAAGATATTTATTTATTTATTTTTATTTACAGTGCGTTCACCGAAACGCGGGTGTCACTAGATCGAGATCTAGCGTCTAAAGTGAATTTTCGGAAAGTCATCATTTGAAGGGGTATAATATGGGATACAATTTTAGTACCTATCTATAAAGTAAATATTATGGAACTTCGTGAACATCGTGAGCAGAAACTAATCTTCTTGAAGAAGTCAAAGACAAAAAGACCAGTTAAGTTTGGGTACCCGAAAAATCTCTGGTATTGCATTGCCGGCATTCCTGTCTTCAATTCACAGCACGGCTGATCTCGCAGGTAAAATTCTTAAAACCCCTACGGGTACTAACTGTGAGATCGCCTGCTTGGATGAAGCCACAAATGCCGGTCTGCTGGACCGAGTCAAAATTTTCCGTCGAAACCCAAAATTCAAAGGGTCTGGGATAACATAGCCTCCTCTGCCATCTTATCATCCTTAACAGAGTCATCATCAGGTAGGGACCGGGCAAGGCTCCTAGCAGTGTCCAGACCTGAATCGGGTCACTGGCTTCATGCCTATCCCTCGCCTAATACCGGTACTTTCATTGACCCAAGCACTCTCCGCATAGCTGTTGGTCTCCGTCTAGGGATTGGAGTCTGCTCAGATCACAGCTGCGCTTCTTGTGGAGCCCCCGTAGACCACCTAGGACACCACGGTCTTTCCTGCTCTTCGGGCGCCGGTCGCCAGTCTCGCCATGCTGCTCTCAATGACATCCTCAGAAGGGCGCTCGTCAGCGCCAACGTTCCAGCAGTTCTGGAGCCCCAGATCGTACGGAATGATGGCAAGCGCCCGGACGGGATGTCTTTGATACCCTGGCGGATGGGCCGCGCGCTGGTGTGGGACGCCACGTGCACCGACACAATGGCGATGTCGTATCTCCCCTCGACCAGCCATCGAGCCGGAGCGGCAGCCGACGCCCGAGAGCGCCTGAAGGTTAATAAATATAGCTGTCTGGGCTCGAGCTATGAGTTTGTGACCTTCGGGGTGGAGACTATGGGGTCATGGAGCAAAGGGGCGCTGGGGCTCCACAGGGAGCTAGGGAAGCGCTTGAGGGAGGCAACGGGAGACCCTCGCGCCGGCAGCTTTCTCGCGCAAAGACTGGCTATTGCCATACAGCGAGGGAATGCTGCCTGCGTGATGGGAACCCTTCCGAAAGGCCCTAATTTAGGTTTTTAGGTTATTTTTTAGCTTTAATTTTTCTTATTTCTGTAAATTTAAATGCTATTTGTAGTTTATTTTTAATATTTTAACTTGTTCTTTTCTGAATAAACAAATAGTTAAGTTTTATATTGAAGATAATTTAAAATCTATGTTCATTTCAAAAGAGTAGGGATGAAAGATTTATTTTTCACTGCAGGATTAACAGAAACCATTGAGTGGTTACTTAAGTATTTTTCAATATTTTATGTTATTTCAATAGAGTGCAATTCTTTAATATAAGCAGCATTAACATTCTTATTTCATCGTCCTCAGAATGGAGTCATAGAGCGCAATCGACGTCTATACACGGCATTCAAACAGTAATTTTAATGATAATAGCAAGGCAGAAACGTCTTAAGACAGCAATACCTGTGACGGATTTATACGCTTTATATTGTACACGAAAATGGAATAACGGTAGACTTAAGTCGGTCCAGCGGTAAGGTGAATATTTGCACGCAGCATCGAGCTACGTGGGTTATTTATCCGAAGTATCTATCTTGAATTTGTTGATTGCAATAACGAGTCTATTGAGGGGAAAATAATGAGGAATGGAAGGAAATCAAAGCAATCACGCACGATTTTCCGTCGCAATACGTGATCGCTACAAATAATTTCAAAACATCCATCCATACTAATATTAGGTATAAATGTCAAAGTAACTCTGTCTGTCTGATGCATATTCAAGGTTAAACCGTTGAACTAATTAGGATGGAATCTGATATGTAGATAGTTTGAGTCCCGGGGAAAGACATATGCTAATAGTTAACTTTCATCATAAAAAAGAGAGGGTTGGGGTATAGTCCCCACGCGGGCCCAGTGCGGATTGGGGACTTCACACACATCCTTGAATTACTTCGCAGATGCGTGCAGGTTTCCTCACGATGTTTTCCTTCACCGAAAAGCTCAGTGGTAAATTCAAATTGAATTTCGCACATAAATAATTTCAGAGGTGCGAGCCGGATTTGAACCCGCGACCCTCCTGCATGAGTGGCGGTAGGTCTAACCACTGGGCCACCACGTCTATAAATGTACCGCGACCCTAAAAATCTTTCTCTCAGAATCTTTGTTTCAGAGTTGTATGAAACAGTCACTTTTACATCTTTAATGTTAGTTATGTTATGATATCCTTAAGAAAATATAACTTTAACTTCTCGGAAATCTCCGCTGACCTGAGCCACCGGGAGCGCCATGCTGCAATTCAATTTCATCCAATTCAATTTAACAGCTCACGCTTTGCGACGTGTCCGGAGCTCTAATTTATATTTATTTTTCATTTTATTTAACACTTATTACTTATCAGGTTGTGGAGAATTCCTCACTGAATATACTTCTGAGGGAAATGAACTGTTGATCTTTGTATTTTTGTGTTTTGTACGACGTACCTACTACTCAATAAATCATTTATTGAGCAAATTGGCCACATAGGGCACTTTTACACGTCAGAAATGAATTTACCAGTGGGGAATAAGACAACATGATGAATTACAATACAACGCTCAACATCCTCTTGATCTACAGGTAAATCAACATACCTACTTACACAAGAATTTGTTACAAGCTTTTATTTAAAAAGCTTGTAATGATTTTTTTTCTAAAGCCTGTTGGAGTGTCCCACTGCTGGGCAAAGGCCTCCCCTTTTTTCCGCCAGGTGTCCCTGTTCAGTGCCTGTGTTTGCCACTCTTTATCAAAGACGTCTAGGTTGTCCCGCCATCTCATTTTTGGTCTGCCTCTTCGCCGGAAGCCGTCATGTAATAAATAGGGTCAAGTAAAACGTTATGACGATATTTTAACCACAGATATCGATCATTTCAGTTATCGATTCCAAGCATGTTTTTAGAGTTTTCATTTTTTTTCGAGTCAGTAAAAGAACAATTTTAGTATAGCCCAGTATGGAATAGACTGTGTGAGCGATTTCTATTTTTTTTACCAACTCGAAATAAATTAAAAACCTAAAAAACATGCTTACAATCGATAGCTGATTCTGTGGGTAAAATATCATCACGTTTTGCTTGACCCCGTATTTATGGGGTCTGAACTCACACTACCTTTAAAAAAAATACTACCTGAACTGTAATTCTAACCAGTAATAAATACAAAAAAAATAATCTCAGTTCACTCAGCAGCGCCGCTGGTCGCGCGAAGTTGAAGTCTAGCTGTAAATGCGGTTATGCCGTGTCTGTCTACCGTTAAAATACATTTTCATTTATTCATAGCGGAAAACGGTGAATACATCTCATCGGAGAGGAGATACTGGTACGTTTGCACACAGTTTTTATTAGGACCTATACATGCATGTAAATTGCATTAAAGGAACAATGCACTTCTCATTGGGGCGAGTGCATTGCGCACTGCGGTGTTCGTTATAGAATAAAATGATTATAACTTCACGGGCCGGAATCAGACGGCGATATTCTGGAGTGTTTTTATTCCACGAAAACTTCAAAACATTACAATTGCACGAAAGTCATAATTTACTACGGCATAATTAAAAAGTCTCATTGCTGGACACAGGCCTTCTTTCATCAGTCTCATCACAAGGGAGTTTAGTAAATAGTGCTCGTATGAAGATGGCGGACTTTACCTGACTATCTACAAGCATGTTTAGATTGCTTCGCATTTGAACAGATTTGCGAAGTGTAGTTCAAATTAAAGTGTGTGTAAATACACATACAAATTCATAAGAGTCAATACTTGAAATCCGCTGTTTGATATGCGGTAAATAAAACCGATATTATAGGTATATACTACGAATAGGTACTATAGCTTTTCAATCTGATAAATCGTCCGGAGTTTACTTTTTTTACTGCAGTTTTATTGTACGATGATTGTACGAGTTTTGTATAGGCTTTGTTTGGTAAAGTTGTATGGAAACTACATCCCGCTCCGGCCGCGAGTGCATTTGACAATAAAATGAAATTAAGCAATTCCCGCCTTGCGGACCGTTATGAAGAGCGACGTGGAGTTTTACGATGAAGGTAGAATCTAATTACAGTTATCACCCCCGCGATCTGTTTCAGGTGGAAAATTTACACAATTACGCTTTCCCGGTGTTATAATCATATTTGTGGTCAGTACTCAGTAGCGTGTATTGTCCGATTGATTCGGAAATTGAGATGTATGTTATTGAATATATTGTAGGTACTGTAGATATTAATAAAAAAGCTCGCTTGTAGCTCGTTTTTGCGAAATCTTGCAGTGAAAATGCATATTCTCTTTTATTTTGTACCAATATTTTATAGACCAACTTCTGATCTAAAAATTAAGCTTTTGACCACTCATCAGATAAATCAGAGCGGAAAAGCAGGCATTCGGCAAACAATCCGTAAAAAAGCGTATGCTGTACACTTACTTTTCTTGGGTTTAACTCACTATGAAATGGGCCCTTTTTGTAATACCTACAAGATTTTGTACGTGCTGAATTAAACAAACTAAGTTGACTATTCAATTACAAGCTTTGAACTCAGAGGCACGCTAAAACTTTGAATGTGCGACGGAATTATTGGGTCATAAGCGCGCACGTGCCGTTTAAAATCTATAGAAAAATCGTCTCGCATTTTTACCTTACAACTTTATGTTTTAATAGTACATTATTGCAGAGGCCGCCAAGTAGCGCATTGCCGGACGAGTCGGTTAGAAGGCTGAGCGGAGCGAAGCCTTCTATTAGTACGAGTCCGGCAATCGCAATTGCGGCCGAGGTATATATAATGCTTTTCTCAAACAGCGAGGAAATACGTAAGGTCAGTCGGGGCAAGTGCGCCAGGATGGGGTAAGTGCGCCTAACATAAATATATCGAAATCTATAAATATTACTCAACTAGTAGTTGGCTGTTTACAAGGCATAGTAGGGGCGAAATAAATTTAGGCGCACTTACCCCACATCACTATTTACTACTTCCATGATCGTGGATGATTTGGCCATGGAAGTTGTACTTATTACCTCCATGGATTTGTCAGTTTCGGGGCAAGTGCGCCAGGATGGGGTAAGTGCGCCTAACATAAATCTATCGAAACCTATAAATATTACTCAATTAGTAGTTGGCTGTTTACAAGGCATAGGGGCGAAATAAATTATTTAGGCGCACTTACCCCACATCAGTATTTACTACTTCCATGATCGTGGATGATTTGGCCATGGAAGTTGTACTTATTACCTCCATGGATTTGTCAGTTTCTCTACAGAGGTGTCTCAAGCGAATTAAAAAAAAACACACGACAATAATGTTTTTGCTGGCCAAGGCCGGCAATGGACAGCCTCGCGTCTTCTTTTTTTGAAAGTAACACGAACATTTCCGAGCATGTTTGAGAAAAGGCGTCTTTCGCAAAGGCTGTAATTGTGCGGTTGCGCAGTTTCATGTTATTTTTCCCCAAAGTTATTGACAGTTTCCTTTGGAATAATGTTCGGTTATTTTTGTTCAACACCAGCACTGGACAGTGATCGATAGTGTGCCAAAAAACGGGTTATCCGAAGCAAATATTGACTAAAGTTTACAGATGCGACCGAGGAGAGTGATCCATTGCTTTTTGAAAATAGTTCCAAAACAACATCAAGTACCCAAACAAGGTAAATGTCCCCGAGTTGAGCAACCCTTGTAAACAAAATACAGTAAGGGTCTAAATGACTCAACATATGTGAAATGCTTCAGTAACGCCGCCCCCTAATCCTTGAATTATATGTACTTCATCGCTATTAGTTGCTTAATTACGGTGTTTAAGATTAAATATGCGGTTAGAGAGCTCTACATTTACATACTGCTTAAAACCTGAAGAACCACACCTAGTACGGAAAAAGTAATATAAAATTAAAACAATATTACTAATAAAGCATGGCCAGCTATCTTAAGTTTCATCCACTTCATGCAATGATTGTTATTGCTAGACCCGCCATTATAACAAAACAAAAAATTACACTATTTATAAAATAAAATAAGGTTTTCATTAAATGCTAAAATAAAAGTTTTGAAAACAAACTAAAGGTAGGTACTTTCTGACTCTAATTTTTATAAAGACACTCGATGCGTCAAAATATCTTAGAGCAAGCAAGAGCTCTCGCAGTAATTATTAACATGATAGTAATTATTTACACTGCCGACCTATCGAGCCCCCATGCAATCGAACGTACAAAATAATTGAGTAGTTTTCATTATTTATTCCCTCTGTCGTACTTCCTGGAAATGGCATGAATAAAATGAGCATCGTATCTTTCCAGTATAGTCCAGTGAAAATACGACTTGAGATTGCATTAAAGCCACTTAAGATTTTCTAGTGGTAGGACCTGGTGCAACGTCCGTCTGAACAGCTATCACTTGTCTTATACTGACTATCCTGCCAGCAAATAGCACAGCTCACACGGCTGTTGTGCTCCGGTAAGGGGGTAAGGCAGCCGGTGAAATTATTGGCAACCACCACCACCACAACAACAGCCTAATTACGTCCCACTGCTGGGCACAGGCCTCCTCTTATAACGAGAGGGTTTGGGCTATTAGTCCCCACGCGGGCCCTTCACACACATCTTTGAATTACTTCGCAGATGCGTGCAGGTTTTCTCGCGATGTTTTTCTTCACCGAAAAGCTAAATAGTAAATTCAAATTGAATTTCGCACGTGAATAATTTCGGAGGTGCGAGCCGGATTCGATCCCCTTACCCACTGCATGAGAGGCGGTAGGTCAAACCACTAGGCTTCCCCAGCATAAAAAAAGGTCAAACCACTAAGCTACCACGGATGTTCGGCTTAGGGGGTAAGGCAGCCGGTAAAATTACCATCGTAGTCCAGCATCTTGAAAAATGAGAATATAGTCATAGAAAGTGAATATCAATGTTGTTGTCGAAGACGTTCGTAGCTACCCGGGTTTTTTATTATGTTGAAAAATAATTCTAATATATATAGGTACCTAGTTGACATTTTCAATATAAATTATTATCTCTGAGAACCCTATACCTACCTAATTTTGGAACCAGGTCACAAATGTGACCTGTAGACGAGAACATACGGATATACGACAGCAGTTTTGGCCAAGTTCAATTAATGACGTACGAGGGGCGGCTGATAAGTAATCTCCTTGGTCAGAAATATATACAAAAATAATGCTGGCTGGTATGGATTTATATTCGTTTTCTCAAAAATGGCGGGGAAACTCGTCATTGTCTGCTTTCTGTCAAACCGCAAAGTGCGTCATTGACAATCAGTCAAAAATTAAAAAAAAAAAACTCAACTGCATGCCCCGGAAATTCGTATGAATTTACTTCCGCGGCATGTATAAGCGCAGGGAATGTTGTATGAAATTTCATTATCGTACATGTACTTTTTTTTTAAACTGATAAATACGCGAAGGAATTCCCAAACAGCCAAGTCTGCATGTTCTGTATCTGTCAATTGACGCGAAACCAAACGTTTTTATCCGTGTCTGAAACAGCGCAATGTATTTCAGAACGGAATTTAAAAAAAGAACGATCCATAAAGAGCGGGAGTTCTTGTCTTGTATCAGATTTATTTAGCTAAATTTCATGAAAATTGTTTACTAGTTTGGCTTAAAAATTGATAAAAGGTCTTAATTTTTATAAAAAACGAGTAATCTACATGCGAGTTTTTAACTTGTCGTGTTAGTGTGTCTGTTAAAGTCAAATATCGGTGAATACGAAAGAAGACTGGCGTTCCATTGGATTTGTTGTAAGTACTTGACTACCTTTGCGTGCGTGTCAATGCTGTATTATGAATACCTAATATCAAGATTTTTTTTCATTTTTGAGAAAAGCACTATATAAGCCTCGGCACGTGAAAGGCTTTGCAGGCTTCGTACATATTAAAGGGCCTCGGCGAAGCCTCGGCCCTTTAAACCAGTACTCAGCCTGCAAAGACCTACTTTCCCGGCCACGGCAATAATGTACTATTGTTATTCTATTTTCAAAATGTATTACATTCATTTGTTTATTGCATCACGTTTATTTGTCTCCTACAATTGTTTCGAACATGTCGGTAGAAAAAGTGAAAATGGATAAAATCGAGCAGCGTGCGGTGATTAAGTTTTTGACTAAAGAAGGGAATACGCCTTCGGAGATCAGACAGCGTATGTTACGTGTGTTTGGCAGTTCGTGTTCTTCCGAATTTGTTATAAAGTTTTGGTCAAAGCAGTTTAAGTTAGGTCGTGAGAGCCTGGAAGATGATCCTCGTAGCGGAAGACCAGTTTCGGCCGTCCCCGACGAAAATGTAGCCAGGGTGAAAAAAAATATATCAGACGACCGACGAGTGAAGCAGTGGGAGATAGCTAGAGATGTGGGCGTCAGTAAAGAGGGAGTCAATGAAATAATTCATGAGCATTTGCATGCATGTCCAAGGTTAGTGCACGTTGGGTCACCAGAATGTTGACTGCATTTGACATGGAGAGGCGTGTCAAATGTTGCGAAGAGTTTTTGGACATGAGTCGAGGGAAAGAGGAAGAAATAATTTCTAGAATTGTAACATGTGATGAGACTTGGATTCGACAATTGGACCCGGAAAGTAAGCAAGAATCGTTACAGTGGAAATTTTGATGAGAAAGCCGCCTCGGAAATTCAAGGTCTGTCCATCGGCAGGTAAACGTATGGCTACAATATTTTGGGACACAGAAGGGATTTTGCTCATAGATTATTTACCGAAGAAAACTACAATGAATGCTGATTATTACTCAAACTTACTATATCAACTAAGAGAGACAATTAAAGAAAAACGGCGAGGTAAACTAAGCAAAGGAATTCTGATTTTGCACGATAACGCACCAGTGCATACCGCCCACACAACGAAGCTAGCAATTAAAGACAATGGCTTCGAAACCATTGACCCCCTTATAGTCCAGATCTAGCCCCCTGTGACTATTTTCTGTTTAGACTTCTCAAGATAGACCTCAGGGGACGAAGGTTTATGACCGATGACGAAATGAAGGCTGAGGTTACTGAATTTTTTGACGACAAACCGAAAGATTTTTTTTAATGGTTTACATTAAATATTTGAAAATTGTAATAAGTGCATTTTATTAGCAGGGGACTATATAGAAAAATAAAAAATAAAGTAGCCACGACAGTCTTTTGTTTCATTGTTAGGTAGATTACTTTTCAGCCGCCCCTCGTGGATATAAAAAACGAAAGGATTGAAAATGTGTAAGTTCTAACGGATACCGCGCGGACGAATACATGGGGAGAAGCCAATTTCAAATTTCAAATCTATAACATATTTCTTGACTAAATTCAAAGGTCTGCTGCCGATTTGTATTTTCTGTAATTTTCACCATACAAGCCAATTTCGAATGACTAGAGTAGTTTCGCGGATCAACGGCGCGGGCGGTAATGCGCCACTAACTTAATAGTCTGCCGTTATCGTGGCGAAACTCTTTAACCACTTGTGCAACAGCATAATAAATGAACTTTTATGAGCTTTATATAATTAATACTCGTAAGTTACGTTTCATTTTGGAAACAGCAAAAATGTTGGCAGAAGAGAAACAAGTTTGACCAAAATCGAACTCAAAAAATTTGATTGCATTTTTCGTGATATTTGATTTTAGGTACCTTATAAAACTGTTTCTATTGTTGGCTTAAAAATCATTATCAGCTCATAGTTACTACCAGTATGTATATTTAGGTTTCTAAACAACTACTGCCTACTCCTTATCGTAAGTAAGTGACACTTTGTACGTAAGGTACGTACATAGAATTTAGTTAAACGGTTTAGTAATTAATTTTGACAATTGGTTTATTGGGACATGATAACAATCTACAGAAAAGAACAAGTTAAAATATTAAAAATAAACTACAAATAGCATTAAATTTACAGAAATAAGAAAAATTAAAGCTAAAAAATAACCTAAAAACCTAAATTAGGGCCTTTCGGAAGGGTTCCCATCACGCAGGCAGCATTCCCTCGCTGTATGGCAATAGCCAGTCTGCGCGAGAAAGCTGCCGGCGCGAGGGTCTCCCGTTGCCTCCCTCAAGCGCTTCCCTAGCTCCCTGTGGAGCCCCAGCGCCCCTTTGCCCCATGACCCCATAGTCTCCACCCCGAAGGCCACAAACTCATAGCTCGAGCCCAGGCAGCTATATTTATTAACCTTCAGGCGCTCTCGGGCGTCGGCTGCCGCTCCGGCTCGACGGCTGGTCGAGGGGAGATACGACATCGCCATTGTCAGGCGCGGCGCACTCTTTGATTTCTTCGCGCTCGATACAAGTACCCGCCGGCTTCGCACCGTGGTGTGATGATTAGTGGTTGCCGCGCACTGGTAGCGAATGCACGCGCGCGCGTTTTCTCTTAATGTACGTCGTGCGCGACGCAAGAGTCAAATGTGCTATGAAAGAATTATGTCAAAAAAATATTCTATAGCCCAAATTTTTAATTTTTCTATAGGAATAATAACAATAACTATTGTATGTCCAGTATAATAGTATCATCGGGTACGCAAATTCTATGTACGTGGGACGAAGTCGCGGACAACGGCTAGTACCTATAGGTATATGATAAATGATAATGCAGTTGTGTGTCTTTAATTATGAATTTAGCTGATTCATAAATTGACAGATAAAGTATGTGATAACTTAATAGTAAATTACGTTGTAGCATCTGTGTAGACGAGTGTTTATAATAATAATAAAAAAGAACTAACTTAACTTAAATATATATTTTGTTAATAACACTATTATAGCTAACCTATGTACTAACACTAGACGCATGATTTAATATGTTGTCGAGTGCGCCAGCCCTAGCGCTAGGGCGTGGCCTCCGAAAGAACGCGCTGCATGCGATACAAAGAGATGACCACTTTGGCGGCTTGCAGCGCTCCAAAACCGGTTTTTTGTTAGCAGTCGGCCTTCTGTACGTTAGTACTATTACTTATTCTGTGCCATTGTGTCGGTGCACGTGGCGTCCCACACATTGTTGTTTTGTTACTGACCCCACCAATGTTTATTTTATTTTATGTTTTTTGAGTATATGTTTATTTAAGATTGAACAATTATTGTTATACTTAATTATCATCGCCTGGACAATTGTTTTTTTATTTTTTAGTGAAGTTAAAAAAGAACGGAGTTTTGTTGGCACCAACCTGTATCTTCGGGTTCCAGCTGAAAATCAGCGCTGAGGCCCTGCCCAGCATAGAGCTGAGCTGGAACCCTTTCGGCTAGTTGTAATTTTATTTTACCTAGTTATTAAGTAATGTAAGGTTAATTAGCCGAATAAATGTTTTTTACTTTACTTAACTAGTACTTGAAATAGACAATTCCTATAAGCTCTAATTCGAACAAAACATTGTATGGTTCAACAAATAATAACGCTTTTACTGCACATGGGTTTGAAGTTAACTGATGTGCCGATTACCAGGGCGTTTCTCCGTTGAAAATTAATATTGCTAGTGAAAATGGATGCATACCTAACGGCCAGCCCGTGCTGTTCCAAATAAACAATGGTTTGGAATGTTACTGTAATCAGAGGTTAGTGGTGCTCATAATGCGGTTAATTTTAATCTAAGGCTAGTTTGAAAGCATATTCATTAGATTAGGTATGTAAACCAAAATACGGCTGAGAGAGATCTGTATGATTCTACAGCTTGTAACTATTTTATTCAATGATAGAGCGATTCATGTTTTCATTCAATAATATTCAGAATTTAATGAAAATATGGAAAAAAGGGATATATTTGACATAGCTGCAGCTATTTGCGACGTTGCCAACTCTCGGAATAAACCCTCTTATCAAACGCCTTGATACAAGATTCATCATCATCATCATCATCATTTCAGCCGAAAGACGTCCACTGCTGGACATAGGCCTCCCCCAAGGCTCGCCACTCAGACCGGTCCTGTGCTCCTTGCTTCCACCGGTTTGCCGCGACACTCACAAGGTCGTCGCTCCATCATGTTGGAGGCCTACCGACGGAGAGTTAGACTATCTGTCGTTCTTTCTTCAATTTGGCAGCGACTTTGGGGTTGAAAGATAGATTCACATCGGAATGCTAATTAAATTCAAAACAAAGATTATAAGAAAGTGCGCCGTAAGTGGCTCCCTTGGCGCCTTGTTATGCTCGACTCGTCTATTACCTACTTAAAATTCACGCGATCCCGAAAACAAATCTGCTAGTACATAGTTTATAATTAAATTTTTGAAACTCAATTTTAAAATTTAACAAGTTTAGCTCTAGCGCATTAATGTAACATCAGTTCCATTAAAAATGTAGCCACTTAATTGGACTGCATGAGGGTAAATTAAGGGGAGTAGCATCGTGGGGATTAACAAAATTACCATATTACGGAAAGCTAATTACCAACATCAAACTCCGTCGCGAGTCGAAGCGGGCTCGTGTGAGTAACTGAGCGTGTATAAGACTTTGAAAATTACAATTACCTACCTACTTCATTCGCGGCCAGGGTTGCCATA
This sequence comes from Aethes cnicana, assembly GCA_963971205.1. NCBI lineage: Eukaryota > Metazoa > Arthropoda > Insecta > Lepidoptera > Tortricidae > Aethes > Aethes cnicana. The sequence continues at coordinate 10,216,452 of OZ020286.1, forward strand.
TGTATTTAGCAGGACATGTTTGGCTTTTTCGAGTTGTGTTCAGCCAAATATGACTTTTTGTTATCGCTTCAAGCGAAGCAATCATCATCATCATCATCACTACTGTATCATGTCAGTACTGATCGAAGGAAGCTGAAATTTGGTATGTACTCGTAGGTTCCTTGAGGAGTGTAGGAGAACCTCTAGGAGAGGATTTCCCGAAATTCCCACGGGAACGGGAAAAATGGGGTTAAACTTTTAAAAAAGGTATGTCCGGCTTTGTAACTTTATCTTTTGCTTTTAGTTGCGGACGTTGTGGTGATGTCAGGTTTTTTAGGTTAAAATGTCCGGTTTTTTTCTGGGCAGAGTCCGGTTTTTTCACTTTAGGAGATGGCAACTCTATTCGCGGGACCCGAAGAGTTTCGAGCGTAGTGTTAACAAAAACTAAGTTGCGAAGCCGCGAGCGGGGACGCTCCGCCATCGACGTTTTGTCACGATATTTTCCGAGCGAAGACCAACTTTCGGCCGTTATTACAGGAACGCAGACATAAGAAAAAGGAGCTCGTCTTTTAAAGTTAAGAAATACTTGAGTCTAAATTGAAAACTTTAAACATCTCCGACTTAACATCGAAGACATACCTCCATCGAAAAAGTGACGATTTTCATTATAAATCAGTATTATCCATATCCGTATCTAATCCATACTAATATTATAAATGCGAAAGTAACTCTGTCTGTCCGTCAGTCTATCTTCACGCTTCAACCGCTGGACGGATTTAGATGAAATTAGGTATGGAGATAGTTGGAGTCCCGGTAAATGACATAGGCCACTTTTTATCCCGGAAAAGTGGATAATTCCCGTGGGAGCGCGATAACCAAATTCCACGCGGGCGAAGTCGCGGGCACAAGCTAGTATATTATAAATGCGGAAGTAACTCTGTTTGTCTGTCTGTCTGCCTGTTACCTCTTCACGCTTCAACCGCTGAACCGATTGAGATGAAATTTGCCATGGAGATAGTTGGGGTCCCGGGAAAGGACATAGGCTACTTTTTACCCCGGAAAAAGGCATAGTTCCCGCGGGAACGCGATAACGGAATTCCACGCGGGCGAAGTCGCGGGCATGAAGCTAGTTGATAATATACTGTAGCTAAGAATAGTCTCGATCAGCTCACCATTCGAATAAATAACCTAAATCAAAATTACTTTATCCGTTGAGGAGCTATCAACAAAGCCATAGCTCAGATACACACATTCACATACACGCACACACATCTAACTAGGGCATCCAATCTCGATATATCGAGATCTCGAAATACCGAGATTCCGCGTCATTTTCCAGTCCCGCAAGGAGCGAGATTTCCAGCGCAGGATCCGCGGAATTCGCGGGACTAGAAAGCCATGACATCCCTCCTTTTTGTCTGGGGGTTAAATATAAGTTCAAATGAACTTAAACCCAAGCAATAAATTACATCGTTAGCATGACGTCAGCATACTCCAGGTAAAATTTATTGCATTCACCGATCGGGGTCTAAGCATCGAAGCGTAAGCCACAAAAAGGATAAATACACAGACATTAACGTTTTACACCCAAAAGCTTTTAGCTCGTAAAAAAACCGGTCGAATCACACTGGCTCACAGCCGGCGATAAATCTAAAAATACGTTGATATGAATTCAACAAACGGGGATGATCTAAAAACGTCACGAAATTCACAATATGCTGCCTTAACATAATATCACTCCTCGTTGCTGTTGTTTAGCTACGCATGAAAAATATCCGTACCTAGCTCACAGAATGAAGCCACCTGGAGCATCATCAGTTCAAGATAATTTTCCATGCGGTTCAGCGAGCTGAGCCTCTCTCATTTCTTAAAAGGAAAGTTTAAGAGAACAACACGGGAAAAATTAAAAGTTTCGCAAGTTTTTTCTTGTGAGCGCGCACCTCGCCGGTGAATGAGAGATAACGACCGCAGTTCGGTTATTTATGACTAACGAGCCTATTCACAGCCGCTGCGCTGCGCCAAATGGAGATTTATGAAACAGAAAATGTCGGAGAACACGCGTCTTGAGCGTAATTTGGAGGCGGTGTGCAATCTGCGAAATGCCATCCCGTTTGGGGATTGCTCGTGAATGATGCTCGGTCACTTGAGCCCCCGAGAGCTGTGGCTCGCCAGACCACGGTGAACCGACTTCGAATGTAATGTCCTTATGTCAAGGAGACTTGTGCACTCCAAACAGATTTCAGATGCATTCGTATAATTTCGAATTGTGAACGGGTAGGTATCATGTAGGTTCAATTGCTATTTTATTTGTGTTTTTTTTTACGTGATAACGTCTTATAAATTGATGAACGCCGGCTGCGCCCACGAAAAAACTTGACGCAATGTATGTCCATGTATGTCCTCATGGCGTTGTATATCCTACGTAACGGGACATATTCATTATTTTTTTCTTATGACGTTATCATGTTAAACGACGTTACGGTCCATAAACCGACTTTATAGACAACCGATTTTTTCCTTTAATTTATTTTATGGATCCATTGAAATCATCGTTGAGGACTCTGTCTCTCTAGAATATTTCAAGACATCATCGAACCGATCCAAATATGCGCGTGAATTCCCAATTCAACACGAGGTCCGAGTGGGGACCCTTTAGTAATGAGAGGAGGCCTGATGCCCAGCAGTGGGCGTAGATAAGGCTGTTGTGGTGGCGGTGGTATACATATAATATCCAATCTGTAAGCGACCTGCATTTTCGTAGTCAAAAATGATTGGTATACATTTGACATGACAGCAATCATACGATAATCGCTTCTAAAGAACTGGAATACAGCTTTGAACCACATCATTAGTCGTATAAAATTATATAAATAGAAAATCTTTGTTTTTGATAGTGTAACAATAAGAAAGTGTTACTTAAGCTACTTGCCAGATTCTGCCCGCGACTTGGCCCGCGTGGAATTCGGTTATTGCGTTCGAGCGGGAACTTTGCGTTTTTCCGGGATAAATAGTAGCCTACGTCCTTTCCCGAGGGACCCCGACTATCTCCAATACCTAATTTCATCCAAATCGGTCCACCGGTTGACAGACAGTCAGACCGACAGACATTTTACCTATGGTGACTATGACCGTGATTAGCCAAGCCAAGGGTGACCCTGGGCCCAAAGTGCCAAAACAACCGTGAAAAGGCAAACCCGAATTACACAAGGCAACAATCACCGGCAATTAAGGAAATCAAACAAAATTCAATAGGGAACATTTGTTCAAAATTGCAAAACCGTAAGCCGAAAGGGCCCCGATTTCCATTTGATTAGCATGTTTGGAATAAAAATGTGTTTATTTTGGGATGAAAACGAGATGGCCCCCCATAAAGAGATCGAGTGCCAATACAGATGGAAACGCAATGTTATTCCGAAGCGTATTCTAAATTCAAATGGATTTTCGTGTTTATGAGTGAGGATTCGAATTCGAACACATTTAAATGCGTGCATTAGTAACAATTAATGCCGGTTGGATTTACGGGTCGTTAATCTGTATAATTGAGCTATTTGGACGATCGTTGTATAAGAACATTAGGTGAATAGTGAGTGATTGCCGGCAACAGCGCGTCTGGCTGGAGGTCGGCGCGAACGACCGCAGTCCGCGTTCAGGAACACAATAAAATCACCTCCAAGGATTTATAGCGTCCGAATGCCCTTGGTATTGCAACAGTAAATAATATCTTTCGTTAAAAGGACAGTTTTATTGGCACCCTTTCCTTTTATGCGACGATTATGTCATTTTTACGAGCGCTCCGATGCTATTTACGTATTTTTATTGGGAATCAAACGGAAAACTCTTACATAAAATCCAAATGATCCCGTAAAATATGCACTATGATATTATAATTGAATATTCGCAACTTTGAGACCACTGGAGATATAAAATTGGGGAAATAAAAGTTCTATTTAAATTGTTATGGTATCCGTTTTTACACACCGTCTTACTTAAACCAACCTCTAAAGAGTAGGTAAACTTGAAGATAGCCGTAGGTTTGTTTGTTTGGGCACAGCAAAAGATATTGACGTTATATCGATGTTTGTCGTCACTAGCCGAATGACCAAAAGCTTCGTATTTGAACCGTATTTAGTTCAAATACCTACTTACGCGAAAAGTTTAAAAGGAACTCGTTCATTGTGAGACGTCGCATGTAAGCAACTCCGTAATAGGAGTTGGGACGTTTCGTAAATATTTGTGCCACTTGTGCCAAATTTTACAATTTGCCGTCTCCGCGACACTCCATCGATCAACGTCCCACTTCAGCGAACACTTGGCCGTTTAATATAATTGGATCGAATTCAATTCAATCGTCAACTTTGTTGTTTATGCTAGGAATTACGATGGCCACTTGACTATGAAATGAGGCATAAAATCTGAACGGCCAGCGTGCTGTCGTCAATATGTCGATCAGTACCTTACCTATTCTTTCTGACTGAATGCCCTCCGCTGATGCGACGCCGTTACCTCATACCGGGGAAGCATCAAATGCTCCCAGAGGAGGTCAAAGACCTCACGGCTAAGAAAATTCTGCAATTCCTTGCAGAGGTTAATCTTGACTATGAACTGTATTCTGTGGCGATCACAGTATGTATATCAGAAATGTTCGCAATGACACTGGGCTATATAGTCCTGCAAAGCCGCAACTCGGAAGGTTAAGATTTAGATACCTATTCTTTGTTCAATGTAAAAATGAAATCGGGCTATGAAAACGTTTTTCTACGAAATCCATTTCGTATGACAAATCTGGAGTAACAAAAAATCTAAATGTGTATGTTTATTTTTTCAAACAAAACGTTGTTTTTCTCGGCTGTTTGTCCGAATTTTGGATGTACGAATTGTACGGTCTCATTAAGAGTCCCCAGTAAGCTCCTTTCTCCATACAAACGTAGTTAAGGTTTAATTCGCAAACTGCTATTAGATTGGCACCAAATTTTACAAGTAATAGCGGAGCAGAGATATTAGTGTCCAAAATACACTTTGATCGTAATAAATTGAATAACAAAGAAACTAGGACCATTTTAGTTTCCTCCATACAAACTTCAAAATTCAGTTTTTGGCTGTAATTTAATTGTGTTTTTTCAGCGATATTTACTAATTTCGGACACTCACAATAATGATTTTGTTATGTGTACCAAGTTTCGAGTCAATCTGTTTAGTAATTTGGGAATAAAAGCGAAAACACGTTTGTATAAAAAGTTGAGAAACGCCGTGCGTACAGGGGACTCTTAAAGAGTAATCCGCTTATGTTAATATTTTTCTTATTCACGGCGAATGAGAAATTTCGTGATACGGTACAGTTGTTGGGATAAGTCGTTCGCAACCACTCGTAGATTTTCGAGTGTCTTTGAGTGCCTAATAATGTTGTTTATAAATAAACCGACAGGCTCACTTTCATTTATTGGATAAATAAACTTTCTGCCGCATCTATTTATAGGAGGGATCGGAGAGTGAAAGTTGTTGTTGGCTCCAGGCTATAAGTACCTATCTACTTTTTTGTTTTCGACAATTTTAAAGTCCAAGACACTTCCGCGGATTAAGGAAGTGTAGGTTACGTAGTACGTGTATAATTTAAACGACGTCGGCGTCTTTCAGCTGAAATGATGATGATGATGATAATTTAAACATAACCTAAGTTCATATTACTGGAAGAAGGCATGTATACAAGACAGACTCCTTTAAAAACGTAGGTAAATGCGTGAATTGATGAAATTAAATGTTTTTTAAGTCATCAACTTGCATCATAAACTTATCTACATTACCTAGATGTCAACCACAAGACTACACAGTAAGAACTAAATATCGAAGTCGATTACATATTAAAACTGTAGCACTGCCATGAGTTTACAGTGATCGTACTCGCTAGCGACTACATAAACGATTTGTATGAAGAATTTTAGTTCAACGAGTAACCGCCAGGGGCGCTGTACTATTCTTCATACAAATCGTTTACGTAGTCGCTAGCGAGTACGGTCACTGTAAACTCATGGTATTGCTACAGAAAAGATGGGAGCAAATACGATATAACAATATTTTCTGAATTTTTAAATGATACGGTAAAGTATGAACTTCTGCAAATAAAGTCAAATATCAGTCCAGAACATTTCACTTCACTTCGGTTACGTTTATCCGTTTGTCTATGGTACGAAACTTGAGTTTTTATATTAACAAAGCAGCCCATGCTTCTTCCAGCAAAGTACGCGAAACACGAGCTGAGACCGAACAATGTATGTTGTGGCTTTTTAATGAATGTTGAGACCGAGTTGAGGCAAGATACAGAACAAAACAAAACAAAAACCCGCCGCGGCGAGGCGGTTAAGCTGTGCGGCTCTAAAGGAAATTAATCATTTACCTTTTTTGTTTTCCACGGTCTTGCGGCACGGATTAGTCGTCATATGATTCCTGAATATATCGGCGAACGCCCGCAGCGAGCTATCACTGTCGCGTCGGCGACAAAATCAAATCAGTCGAGCATTAGACCAGACGCTCTCATGGACGCGACACTTTGACACCGGCATAAGTAGAAGCATCTGAGGTCAACCAGCCGTCTCTTCGGCTTGGACGATTTGTCTCCGCGCGAGAAGGAAGCCCGGGACGGGTACAAATGGGAGATTACTTTAAGTTTACTAGATTCCCACCCTAGACAAATGTCGCAGCCACTCGCCCCGCCTCGCGCCATAATGAATGCCACTTTGAAAGCGATATTATGCAAGAATTCATCACAAAGACAATGATGTACAGCTTCCAAAGTATTACACTATTATCTGGGTATTTGTGAACTTTAAGGGTCCTATTAGAATGACGAACGGCGACGTATATTTAGCGGGAATAGTTGTAAAGTACTCGCAAGATCACGCTTTGCTCATAAATAAATACATATGAACATCGTATAGGTTATTATGGAGTACGCTTCGCACCGTGATAGGGGCGGGGGTAAATTAGCCATAACGTGTAAATTGAAACGCAGGCAATCCCGTGAGCTAACGTGATTGGGGGCGTACATCCAGCCTTTAATGAATAAAGGGCCATGACGTCTATATCCGCTGGGGGCATGACACTTGTATTTAACCCAATCAAGGTGCTAAACCGTTGACTACATTCGTGCGTGTCTGCGAGGGAATCATTTTTCACTTTGCTATTCGATTACCTGGTACGGAACAAACAATATCTCTCCACTCGGCTTGCGAGGAGAACGAACGACATTTTGTTTTGACATATTTTCCAGGAAATCGTCATTAATCGTGTAAAAACATGTTTTATTTTTCAATGTTGAGAAAAACAAGTAGGTAAACAAACTTTTTTACTCTTTCGCGAATTTCTTCAAGTGCCGCAATATTGGAAGCGTTTGGGAAAAATCCAATATTGTTCGGTTTCCTTTTATTCAATTACTGATGTTTGTAAGTCAATCTAAACCGGCCCGAACAGTGGGATTGTTCGTTGGCAATTTAGACAATCAAGCGACTACAAAATAAAATAAAGAATACATTTTAGCAATTGGCTATGGGTTAAAAATGACAATGTGCTCGATTATTTTTTTATGGATAGGAATAACCTTCCGTATCAAGAGAAAAAAATCTCAGAATTTTCCGTGCCGTAGATTCTGCGTAAAAAATAAAATTGGTTTTGCGTTATGACGATTGAAATAAAGGTATTTCGTTGGTCCAAGTATGCAGCACTACTTCTTGAAAAAATCAATAATGTCAATAGTGTCAACACTTTTTTTCAAGAAGTAGTGCTGCATACTTGGACCAAGGAAACACCTTTATTTCAATCGTCATATCCATTCCATTCCATTCCATCGCAAAACCATTTTTTTATTTAATCATTAGGTATTATCCTATTCGAGACGAAATAAATCGACAAAATCAAAGATCATCGAAATCGGTGTAGCCGTTCTTGAGATAGAAGTGGTTATCTAACGCGACTTTGTTTTATACTCGTATGTATAGATAACTAGCAGACCCCGCGGTTTTTTGGTATGAAAAATAGCTTACGTTTTGTTCTCAGACCTACTGAACTCCAAATTTCATAAGAATCGGTCGAGCCGTTTCGGAGGAGTTTGGTTACAAACACTGTGACACGAGAATTTTATATATTAGATATAGATTTTTATTATTTCGAAATTGTCTCTACTCACTCCAAATGTACTTATTATTACCTCCATCCATGGTACCTCTTCCTTCACTACATTGTCTACTGATCATCCACTGACAAAGACAATAAGTAAGAGTGACCACTCAATGTACGCAATCCTGTGTCGGATTTTCCAGGGTCGTCCTTTTACCGGAGCCTGGAGCTACTCGGGTCAATTGAAAGGTAAAATTGACTGTTTGTTGGATATTTTTGTTTGTTGTATGTCAAATAAATAAACAACTATCTCGATAGGGCATCGTTTCACGGTTGTGTAGACCTGGACGTTTTATGATTTTCAGACTAATGTAGGCTGTCAAAGCTTTTAATTTTAGGCTCCAAAAAGTTCGATTGTTCGGCTTGCGTTCCTACCTAGAAATGTACTGTCATCGCGGTAGTAAGGATATAAATTGTTTCTTGTGTATTTATAATATTTTCAATCAACAATTTATACATTTCCGATACCTATTGAAAGTTAACCTTTGTAACTTTGTTAGCTTATTAAAGGTTATGGGCCCAGCATGTTTTCGCTGCGTCACTAAAAGAAACCATAGCAATTTCACATGTTTAACGTCAGTAATTAAAACTTTTTATACCTATTTACGACCCGACCCATTAATTATTCCACTATGGCCCGCGTTATAATTGAGTTAGCTGTGTGATAAACATGTCAATTCATTGGATAAGGGTTTCGTTACAATTAATTAAATTTGCTAGTTACCGCCAGTTTGTTCGGCCCGTCGTCCCTCGGCGGTCCCTCGCGTTAGTAGAAAGCCTTGGCTGACCTGGTAATAATACCAATCTAAGGCTACGTTATGTTGAAAAGTTTTACAGCGGATTTAAATTACACACCTATTTAACACACGCAGTTAAATACGATTTATTTCACTATAGTTGCTGTGTCGTATTTGAAATCTACTGAAATATATAGGTCAAAACCGCGTTTGTCAAACTTTGTTCAATAACTGCGCTTACTTTATTAAGAACAAAAATAGCCAAACCAGTCAATAAACCTTAATGCGCTAGTCGGATTTTTGTTTATCGAAAACTATATAACATTGATTTTGTCTATTTATTCCATACTTAAATAGCGACTCATCTAAAGGTTGAAAAATTCGGCTCTTTATTCATAAGATCATCTTAAAAAAACCGGCCAAGTGCGTGTCGGGCCACACGCAAAGTATAGGGTTCCGAAGTTGACGATGCCCACAGTACCTTTCTAAGAGTTATTTAGCATCTTAGCTAGCCTGTGGTATGACGTGCCCGCCCGACGCCCCTGCCGCTCGAGAAATATCATTGGTTTTTTAATCATTTCATAAGTTGGTCGACTATGACTCGTAAATTTGTACAGCCTACTTAGCTGTGATAGTTTTCCTTTCAACTACGTTATATATACCACCACCGTGATTTTTTCCAGCCATCCAAATACCACCATAGCTGGCAGGGGGGGGGACACTCGGCTCTAACAAAAAATAGCACTAAAGCTTAATATTTCACATACGCATCACTTAATCAAAAAATGGTTTTAACAAACCTACAATATTTTGGCGATATATAAGGGTTCCTTATGGAATTCGGAACCCTAAAAAGTTACAAAGTACTTCATTAGGCGCCTAAAATGTTACTCTAAATTTTAGTCTCTGTTGACGTCCAGCGAAGTAAAATTTTCTGTAAGAGCAACCTGAAAATATCGTAAAAGCATGAAATTTGAATAACTTGTGCACAAAGTTGCTTCGGATTCAGTGTGTGCCGTCAAAACCGCATCACAGCTTAAACGGTAAAATCGTTTGCTCGCTACGGCGATTTCTTAGCTTAATAGTCTTGAGTCTGTTTATGGTTGAGTGTATGGGATGGTCCTTCTGTGCGCGCTGCGCTGTGGTTGGGTCGGAGCCAAGAATAGGTTGCAGAGACAATATATTTTATTGCGTTACTATTTTGCGAATTCACGCCTTGAGGCGGCTTATATAAAATCTTGTCACAATTTGCAACAGAAATTGAATATAGTGCCTTTGAAGCGCTGCATTCGAAATTGCTTAGGTTTTCTTTTAAGTACATTCGAGTCGTAAATACTTAAATCGTAATGTGAATTCTTGTTGCTTTAATGCTTGTTTATTTCTTTCTACTTCAAACCAAATAGCGCACGTAGATCGGATCCCTTTTTTTTATTTCTTTTACACAAACGTGTTTATTTCCATGATGAGTATCGGAATATGTTAAAAATGAAACAGTGTACAACATGAATCAGTTCAGAATTCAGTTCATTGTATGTGTCTGTCTGTTGGTCACACATAGACGTTCAAAGATGAGAATTGTAAAAAGTGGGAACTTAATATTAGATTTCGTACAATACAACCGCTTCCTTCTATCATCGCACCTCTCGTCATCGGCAGGGTGTTCATGCCCATTTCCTTGAGACATTACGCTCGTCTACGCGTCGGTTCTCTAGAACGTTTTTAGCGCGTACTATAAGCATTTGGAATGAACTCCCTGCTGAAATTTTCCCTCTGCGCTACAATATGGGATGTTTTAAAAAGGGTGTCATTAAATATCTACGGGACCGGCAACGCATTGGTGACGCCTCTGGTGTTACAAATGTCTATAGGCGGCGGTAACCGCTTTCCATCAGGTGGGCCGTCTGCCTGTTTGTCCGTCTATAATAATAATAATAATAACAATTTGAATGATTCAAAAAGCTTCGAGTTATGGGATTACCTAACCGCATTCTTATAAATAGGTAGATAACCTTTTTGTATTAGTATTGTAAATATGTACATGCATAAATTATGGTAGTGGCAATTATTAAAATCACATAGAACCTGTAAAAATGTTTTTGAGTTTACCTATACAGGTTTTGTTCCCATATCCCACATCGAGTGTCAGATTATGATGTTAATATTATGCAGGATTTATGATATTTGAAATTCTCGTTTCATTACATTCGTATTTCAATTTAATTGTATTTCAATTTACGGTAGTTTTTCAACTTATTCCTTTTTTGTCAGTTGTAAATTCATTTTCTATTTATTATTCATGTAATCGTTACTCGGTATCTCTCATCTTAATAATATTTCATCCGTCACAGCACCATCTTCGGATTTCGTAAGAGGAATAGATTGTTGCCTGTCGCTGAACATGACTCGATTGCACCTAGGTAACTTCGATTCGTTGTTTGAATATTGGAATCCTGAGTCACACCTTAAGATACACTGGGCTGCCCTAAGGTACACAAAAACACAGAAAGAAACTTTTTCTGTTTTTCCGGCTGTTTTTCCTTCTATTTTTCATGGCTGAAACGATTTTGATGATATTCGGTACGATTAAGTACCTAAGTCTTTAAGACGTACTAAGTGCCGTTATTGCTTTTATCTAGTATTCGACGTATTTCGGTTGAAAAGATGATGATGATGAACGGGCAAAAGATGATGATGATGAACGGGCAAAAACTAGTCTATATACTATCTATACTACTAATAATAAGTCTGTAGAAGAAATCGCGTATGATACTTAAAAAATAAAATTAGTTATCTAGTCGAGGGGACTATATAAACGATACTGAATAATGATTTTTAGAGAAATTGTCTGTATGTATGTCCGGATTTAACTCGAAAACTACTGGATGGATTGCAACAATATTTAGGTTACTTTTTATCCTGGAAAAATGCATAGTTCCCGCGGGAGTGCTATTAACGAAATCCACGCGGACGAAGTCGCGGGCAAAAGCTAGTGATACATAATGATCAAGACGAACAGGTCAGCCGCAAGATAAAGCCTGGCATTGGTTCGCAACCCCATCGACTCATCAATTATGTCGTATGCGATCAAACCCTGTGTCCATCTGTGGGCCATTTGTAAACGTCACGCCTGTCCTCCCCAATTGCGCAACTAGGCCACCCCAAAATCACCCCTGAACAATAGAATAAGGTACGCGGGAACTGCAAACGTAACTTGGTGGCAAGGAGCGCAGGATCGTAATTCAGCGATGGTGACAAAGCAACGTTCAGCAAATCAATGGACACGAAAGTTCCTTAATGACAATTTCGTTGATACGTAGTCATGGGACTGCGAAAACACGCAGAGATGAAAAACTAATGATAGATATGTTTCATATTGTTTTGCAAGGTTTATTTATCAAGTGCCTTTGTAATTTTCAAATAAGTAACCTGCGTCTGTAACTTGTAAATCAAATAAAAGAAACGATCAAGTCGAGGGGACTATATAAACGACACTAAACATTAAAAAAATTAAGAAAAATTTACTGTATGTATGTATGTCCGGATTTAACTTTTAAACTGGTCGGATTGTAACAAAATTTGCTATTTATAAACACTGGTCAACATATAGGCTACTTTTTATATAGGAAAAACGCATAGTCCCAACCCTCTCGTGATGAGAGGAGGCCTGTGCCCAGCAGTGGGCCGTAAATAGGCTGTAGTAGTAGTAGTAGTAGTGTAGTAGCATAGTTCCCGCGGAAACGCTACTACGGAATCTAAATATATAAAACTCAAAGGTGACTGACTGACTGACTGACTGATATAGTGATCTATCAACGCACAGCCCAAACCACTGACTGACTGACTGATATAGTGATCTATCAATGCACAGCCCAAACCGATCCGTCGATCGGGCTGAAATTTGGCATGCAGGTAGATGTTATGACGTAGGCATCCGCTAAGAAAGGATTTTGATAAATTACCACTGGAACGGGAAAAAAACGGGATTTTACATTTTAATATTTCTGCGCATACGAAGATGCGGACGGAACAGCTTAGTTAGGTATAAACTTAACGGATTCAGAAGTTTCGCGGAATAAACATGAGCCTTCGACGCGTGTCCGGAAACTCAAAAATAAATCATTGAATTATTCAAAAATGTGAGCTAAAGTAGAGCGTGTCGTAAGAAATTACCATGGTTTAGTCAACGCCAGTGTGGCACCTAGCGTGGCGTTGATGCTTCCCATACCCTGGCGTTCTATTCAATTCTACAAATATGAATTTTGGGAAATGTTACCAATACTATAAAATGAAAGTTACTACCGTGTAAATAGTACATTACTATAGAGGCCAGGAAGGAGGATATTGCAGGCCGAGTATTATATACGGCCGAACGAAGTGAGGCCGGATAGTTACGAGGCCGACAACTTCCGTTCCCCGCCGATGTATGTATAGTGCTTTTCTCAAACATGCAATTAAATAAATAAATATTATATATAATATATATTGTCTTTTTTACATAAATAAAACTGCGATACATATGTAGTGTGGAGACTGGCCGAGTACAATCGGTTAGTTGACACATTCTCTTCCAAAAATAGGTAGTTTTAAGCGTAGTGTGTTTTTGTTTATTATGGAGTCTTTTGATAATCATTGTAAAGTGTGCATCTCTCAAAATATAATATCAATTCAACTTAAAATCTATTATTCCTTAGTTAGACAGTATTAGGGCAGTAATAGGGCCAGTCTTCAAGAGTTAGATATTTTAATAAGCTAGACATCGTCTTCGTGTCTTCGGATTCCACCGCTGATCTCCGTGTCTGCAGCATCTACCTGAGCTAACATCAACCCCCCGCTACAGTAGCAAATATAGTTCATGGTTTTTTAATAGGTGTATTGGCAGAATGTCATAGCGAACCATAGAGTTAATATGCTTGTAGCTTTTTTTTAAATGGCGGAATGCCAAGATGCTGTGTCACAAATATATCAAATGGAAATTTAAAAAAAGTGAGTTGCCGGCCTTGATCAACGATTGATGCAACGTTTGTATGAAATTTCATTAGAGACCAATTGTCTAGCCGCGCCTGAAACGTGATACTTCCCAGGCTAATAAGAAGAACAATGATGCAATGAAATATTATCAATATTTCATTGCATGTTTGAGAAATAGTAGATTGTTTATCAAGGGACTAAAACAAGCCATTATGACACGAGATGTTTAGCCACCCGAGCAGAGCGAGGGTGGCTATAGTTCGAGTGTCATTATGGTTGATTAGTCACGCGTTAAACACTCTGCTTTTCACTTCGAATGCGAGGAAAAAAAAACGAAGTTCAATACAAAATTACGATATTTATTATAACAAAGTAGATAACCGGCTACTTTCCGATGACCTAGAATCATGAAATTTGGCCAGAAGCAAGATCTTACAGCACACATACAGGAATAAATCTGATAACTGTAAATATTATATATTTTGGTGCAAAAAAAAGACAATTTACTAATACAAACTTATCATTTGCGGTTGGCGCAGTAGCCGTGTCTACTTCACCAACCGCAAATAATAAGTTTGTATTGTTAAATTTGCATCATCAAGTTTGTAGGTACGGAACCGTCGGTGCGCGAGTCCAACTCGCACTTGACCTGATTTTTATCACGTGACGTTTTGAATGATATTTAGCCAACAGATTGAAACTTGAAAACTATGAATATATTTTAAAACTAATTGGGTCATGCATTATTAATAAATGAATTCACTTTAAATAAAACAAGATTCATAGGTATTCGTAATCATTAAATCGTGTTTCACGAAATTAAATCGTTTTTTCACGCCCTAGAAATTGTCTAGGTTCACTGGAAATGGGGATAATCCTCCTTTCACAAACTCTGTGGTTGGCTGTTTAGGCGGGTTTCCAATGTCAATTAAAAAAAATTTACTTTAGTCCCTAGAGACTAAAAAAGAACTTTAGTCCCGATGTGCAGAGACTAAAGTAACATTTTAAGAGCATGAGAAGTGAAAAGATTATTATAAGAATGCCTGGCCTAAGTTATGTGCGGACCGAGTCAAAACGTGATAAAGAATGTGTGATTTTATAACTTTAGGTGTGTAATCATGTAGCGGATAACCTTGTGTTCTAACTAGGTACGTATATTACAAATTCAATGTATATAATGTATCTTATATTTTATGGTATTTTCCCATATCCCAAATAACAGCCAATATTACCAATTACTGCGTGTAAATACTTAGGTACCTGCAATGCTATTCAAAAAGAAATTGGTTGTCTGTAAACCGTCTCACTCATTTACCTTCACGATTGGATTGGACGGGGTCTATCACTTTAGGAACTAACGATATTTAAGCTTAGGGAATGGCTATCTCACTTTACTGCTACTTTATACCTTTCCAAATACCAGTTTAAGGTCAAAGGTCACTTTTCCCTACGCGTCAGTTATAAAATCCCTATACGTTCTCGATTAGAGCCCCTTTACAGGCAGGGTCGCGCCATATTTCACAGCACACAGCGAATGTTGCTTTGCAACTATCGACCGTTGAATTTGTTTTTTGACAAGTACGAAGAGATTGTTATAATCTGTATTAAAAATGTATCTATGTCATTGAGTGTGAGAAGTAAGTCTTTTCTGCCCTGGACAGAAGCCATTATAATATAAAAAAAAAAAAAAAAAAAAAAAAGTCTTTTCTGTTAAGTAGATATCTTATCTGTGAATTATTAGAAAATAAAAGGACATGTTTCAAGTTCAAGTAATATTGCATTTTAATTTTATTTGCAAGCTTAAAGAATAAATAAAACATGGCGCAGTCGGAAAGTCACTAAATCTAAAGTGGTATTGAGTATACATACATTTAAAGCAAATTTGAAGATAGTATCACATACAAGATGGAGTCTAATTTTGTAAAGCTGCCACCAAATTTTGATATTAGAGCTACGTCGGCGTCGTCAGAGTGGAAATTCTGGAAGTGTCTATTTGAAGATTATCTCATTAGTGTTGGGCAAGATGAGGCAACGGACAAAATAAAACTATCTTTGCTGCGTAACATGATGGGACCGGAGTCGACCAAGGTCATCTTATCATTTAAAATGTCAAAAACCGATTCGGAGACATACAGCAAAGTAGTCGAACAGATAGACAAATATGTTAACCCAAAATCTAATGAGGTTTTCGAGCGGTTCAAGTTTAATGAAAGAAAACAGGAGGAAGCTGAAAGTTTCGAAAATTTTTATACCAGTTTGAGGCAACTTGTTGTAAACTGCGATTATACATCAACAGCAATTCCAATAGAAGATCAACTATTAAGAGACCGAATAGTACAAGGGATTGCAGATAAAGGTTTGCAAGAGAGTCTGCTCAGGATTGATGATCTGACGCTAGATAAGGCTGCACATCTGTGCAGAGCCTCAGAAATAAGCAAATCCCAGGTCAAGGAAATGAATCCATCTGTTGAAATTGATGCTGTGATTCATAAATGTAATAAAAAGATGAATGTGACGAACAATAAGAATTTTAATAATAAGGATAATAAGTTTCAATGTCGGAGGTGCCAAACTCAACATGGACCCAGGGAATGCCCAGCCTTTGGGAAAAAGTGTACAAAATGTGGTATTTTTAATCATCTTGCAGTTAGCTGTCGGGTTAAGAAAGTTCAAGAGGCCATATGGAATGAGTCTGGAGAGTCGGATGACACTGTATTTTGTGGAGCTGTGTCGGCATCAGCAAAAGAATGGACAGAGGAAATACTTATAGAGGATAAAAAGGTCAAGTGCAAGTTAGATACGGGTGCAGATGTAAGTATAATGCCCAAAATTGTGTTTGACAAGATTGTAAATAAAAAGTCTAAATTTAAATTACATGAGACTAATTTAAAAATTCAATCTTTTACAGGGGAAAAAATAGTACCAATAGGTATAATAAATTTAAGATGTAAGTACAAAAACAATGAATGCCATGAAAATTTTATAATTGTAGATTCTAGCACTATGCTGCTAGGTTTGCCAGGATGTATTTCACTGAATTTAATTAAACGTGTGCATTCAGCAAAATTGAACCTGGACAAAGAAGAATTTGTTTGTAAATATTCTAAAGTGTTCCAAGGAGTAGGGAGGTTACCTGGGAAAGTGGAGATTCCAACAAGAAGTATCGATGATCAAATTTGCCAATCCGCTCCCAGGTTACCATCCTGCTTACTGGTACCACTTAAAAGTGAATTAGAGAGGCTAGTAGAAAGAAAATGTATATCAAGGGTGGAAAATATTAATGAAAATGCTTGTATTAATAGAATGGTTATTGTAGAAAAACCTAATGGTAATATAAGATTATGTCTGGATCCGGCAGATCTAAACAAAATTATTGTAAAAAAGCCCAAGATATTACCAACACTAGATGATTTAAGTTTGTAATATAAATTTCTTTACAATAAATTTTAAATCAGGTTCCTACTGCCCTCTAACGGCATCTCATCGTACTAATACATTTTAATCCGTCATAATGGGGTTCTGACTGCCATCTAGCGGAATCTCATGGTACTTCTATCTTCAGTGTTGTTGTTTGCATCATCATTTTATATCATTGCTTTTCAAAATTTCGTTTCAGGAATTCTTTTCAGTAAAAAACAGTCTTTCTAGTTCGTTTTTAATAAATACTTTTTCATTAAAATCAATAATCTACTTGAACCATTCAATATATAGATAATTTATCTCTATGGCCAGCGAGAGGAGACCATAGACTCGTTCTCGTTTGACATTTCTTATTTCACTTTTCTTGCCCGCTGGAGGCCTATTATTTCCTATAAGATATTATATTCCAAATCTGTAAGTATCCAACAATTTATGTCGAAAATTCTTCATCTTCAATTTATTAATTATTTAATAGCCGTTAAACCGTTCTAATTCGATATTTATTTTCAGCAAGCAGTCAAACCGAAATTATTAAAATACCACGCCGTCGTCGTTTACCAAATTTAACACCAATATAGATACAGGAGGCTCTAAAGCCTATCTCAAGTAAGTAATCCACATAATTACAACTGTCCGTGTTACATTAATTCGATGTTTAAACCATTGTCTTCTAAAATTTTCAGCCGAGACGTTACCGGCGCAATATCTCTGGAGTTGACATCTACTATTAACGCATCCAGGCAAAGCAGTTTTCCTCCGACAGGTAATTTAATTATAATTTCCTATAGACCTTTCCTATCGTAAAGCAATTTCTCACAAATTGTCAAAATAATACCATATTATGACTTTGAGGTTATGCCACCTCATCTGCTATCTTACTTTACACTTTTCTCACACCTAAAACGTTTCATAACATCCAACCTAACCTATTTCTACTATTTGTCTTACTCCCAAACCCCTATAACTATTATTTCTTTCTGAAGTGATCGCTTACACATAACATGATTATTTCAGGAGGTGCTTTGTAACGGTGCTTTGTCACGGCTGTTCCGTACGGGCTGTTTCGTACTAGCCGTTTTGTACGGGCCTATCTTGCCGTCCGCCTCATACCTGCTGTTCTGCACTGGTCTACTGCACCCTGCTTGGTTCCGGCTTCCCGGTGGCTCCGAGCTCTTATCGCCTCGGAGGGCCATACTTCACAGCTGAGTCCATTCCATTTACCAACCCTTTCGATTACCAACCTTATAATAATTATCTTAAAAAGAGCGTTATCGATCAAATCTTGCCAAGGAACCCACCTATTTATTTAATTTTAACCGGCTCGTTACTGCACGTAGCCACTGGCACCGGCCAGTACTACTAATTCCCTTGGATGCTAATACAAACATTTTCAAATCATATCTTCTGTTTATTGTAAGTAGAAAAGGACTTTTTATAACATTAAACTTGTATGGAAATTTGTTACTTTTATTTCTAACCTCAAACTTACTCCAAATTCTCTAAATTACCATAGCTACAAATTTTAACATATTACATGGCGCCCGAAATTTGAGTCTTGGCAGGATTTGATTAGTTTTATGCTATTTACAGTGCTTAAAAATAAATTGATCGATAACGCTTTGTTTACTTATTGCAAATTTACTGTGTGTAATATTCTTTTAAGTCATATTACATAAGGACTTATTTTACTTTATACAGCACGGTTGTTTTAAGTGTTGTTTCTATGACCAGTATTGCTATTTATTAATTTAATATTGGAAAAGTTTAAAAAAAAAAAACACTAAAATTTATTTTGAAATTTCATACTGCTGTAAACTTATCTAACTTTACTAGTTACTACTAACTAAACTTACATCTAATACAGTTAGTTACAACTGTTTGTTACATAACTTACTTACCAAAAAAAAAATTACTTACTACTGTGTTGACTGCTTGAGATTTGCCTAAACCTTTTACATTTTTATTTTTATTTTAATAATACAACTTTTACAAGGTTACTTATACAATTCTACCTATATACTATTTGTAATTGATCGATAACGTTTTCAATAATTACTACTTATTACTACATTTAGGTTGAACCTTGTTAACCTAAAATACTACCTAGGTACCAACCTACCTACCTACCTAAACCTACCTGATTTATACCTACCCACATATACCTATCTACATATACCTACAAGCGGCTTTGCTTTGCATTGATTGGACTTTGCGGATTTTTTTTTCTGATTTTCAAACTTTGATTGGGTCGGCCTTTGAATATTTTTTCTTGCACTTTTCTGCTTTGACAATATGGAGGAACGTCCAATAGCCTACAACCTGTTACAAAAGGACGAGCTCGAGCATGAGGTCAGGATTAGGTCTGGTACTCCTGCGTCTACAGTGGCTGACCTGCGTGCTCAAGTCCGGAAGCTGTCCAAGGACCTACCTACTGACGAGATAGCCTCATACGAAGGAGACGTGCCTGAGGAACTCACAACTATAAAAAATAAACTTGTGAGTCTAGCGGAACTATTGCAATCAACTGAGAAACGTAAGTCGTTAAACATTCTGAACCGTGTCCAAGCCGTAGCCCATCATCTATATCACAGACTAACCCGCATATCTCCGTCCGAGTCAGAAGCCGAGCTGCATACTCAATTGTTTGATGAGCTTGATAAGCTCTTAGTCAAAATTGACAATGTACTAACTATATTCCGTAGTTCATTTTTAACTGCGGATACTCAGATTAATACTACTGCCCAAGTTGCCACACCTCAACCGAATACTTCGATTAAATGTACCGCAGATAATTACAATGCTGTAGCCAAATTAAACCTGAAATTTGACGGAAAGACTTGTGTCAAAACTTTTTTGAGAAGACTCGACCTGCTCAGAGTATCTCGGGAGATCTCTGAGAGTAGGCTGTTCGGATCCGCCAGTGAATTATTCACCGGCGACGCTTTATTATGGTTTGAGGGGATTGTTCATGACGTACATTCCTGGGCCGAGTTAAAAGCTTTACTTATCCGTGATTTCCTACCTATAGACTACAATGAACGCCTACTCAACGAGATTCGATCGAGAACGCAGGGTGTTGATGAAAATATAGTTATTTACATCAGCATCATGTTGTGTTACTTCTCGCGATTAGAACGTCCCTTGCCGGAGGAGGAGCAACTTGGTATACTTTTACATAACATACGGCCATTTTACTCTAAACAATTGGCACTTACTACAATAAATAGTATTGATGACTTGAGGTCTTGTTGTCGACAGCTGGAGGCTGCCAGCCAACGCGCTAAGCTGTTTGTCGAGCCTAGTAAAGATGTTAGTAAATCTTTGGCCTCGGACCTTGTATTCAAGGGTAACCAGGGTAAACTCGTGTCAGTAGTACAGACTAATAATACTCCCGATTTTTGTGTACGCTGCCGCGTTAATGGTCATAAGCTGAGCACGTGCAATGCTCCTCGTATTATTATTTGTTACCGTTGCGGTGAGAACAATGTCACCGCCCGGACATGCCCAAAGTGTAACCCTACAAAAAACTAACTTACTCGGATCGGAGTATGGCCGATTCGACTACTACTAATAATAATACTCTAATACCTACATTGCCAACTACCTACTCTTCGAATTTAAAAACCCATACAATACCGGATGTGACTTCTAATAACACCACTACTAACCAAACTACCAAAGCTTTACCCGCATATACCCTTCCTGCATATTACCCCGCTTACCCTATATATCCCGCTTACCCCCACATCCCCACTAACTACTATAACATGTCTTACCCACCTAACACTGCATACCCTACTAACGCTTACGCTTTGTACCCTGCTTCCGCTACTAATACTACGTACCCCAATACCTGGCATTTACCCCGGACAAATGTTGCTACCCAACATTTTCCGGCGACTTACTCAAATGCTGCTACCCAGCATTTACCCCAGACAAATGTTGTTACCCAACATTTCTCTGGTATTTACCCAAATGCTGCTACCCAGCATCTACCTAAAACGAATGTTGCTACCCAACATTCCCCTATGAGTAACTCAAATGCTGCTACCCAGCATTTACCCAAAACAAATGTTGTTACCCAACATTTACCTAACAACAATGTGGCTACAAGCTCGAATGTTGTTACCCAACACTCTGGCCACTCACATTTAGATACCCAACATTTACCTAATACTTACACTAACATAACTACTAGAAATTCACCAAAATCTGGCGTAAATGTTGTTCCCCAGCATTTACCCACTGTTGCCCCGCACCTACCCCGTAAAAATATGTACACAAAGTCGTCTAATAAAAAATATAAAACAAAAGTATACTACAATTCTCAACTACCGAACCCTAACTCACCCGAACCTTTATTCAAACGGCCTACTACTACTAAGGTGAACGTTTGCACTACTACTGGCCCGGGATTACCGACCGGTAACACCAATATTAAGGATTGGCAATCGTGGCTGTCGACAATTGGCGAAACGTTTCAATCAAATCCTGCGTCAAAACTGGTTGGTGTTTTTGAAGGTAAAGACCTACGACCATACCTGTCAGTAACCATTTACGGGTTGCAGTACAACGGCCTTCTTGATTCAGGATCGGAGATATCAATCATCGGTAGTGACACTGGTAAATATTTTACGGACTTGGCGACGGTTCATAGGTCACATGATCTTGATCATGTGGTGACGGCTAACGGTTCTTCTTCACCCGTTACCGGTTATGTCTTCCTACCAGTAACGGTACAGGACAAGACATCAATTGTTAAATTTTATATTATACCTGGGGTATCTACAAAATTATTATTTGGAATTAATTTCTGGCGCGAATTTAACATTGCTCCAGATATACTTGCTTTGTTGGGTAACGCTTGCTCTTTATCTAATGAGGATCAAATTGCTACAGTATCCTCTAATATCCACTTCTTACAAGGTTTAGATTCCTTGTCCTGCGAGGAACAGTCACAAGCAGAAGAGATTCTGAAGGAATTCGAGTCCATTTCTTCTGAACGAAAAGGTCTAGGGCGTACACATCTCATAACCCACAAGATTGACACGGGGGACGCAAAACCCATTAAACAACGCTACTACATGCTCTCTCCATTCAAACTCCAAGAGCTGAATACGCAGCTGGATGAGATGCTGGAACTCGACGTAGTAGAACCCAGTTCTAGTCCGTGGAACAATCCTGTCACGATGGCTCCCAAGTCCGACGGTACCCTTCGCTTCTGCTTGGACAGTAGGAAACTTAACGAAATATCTAAACATGACGCTTACCCTCTTCCTTACATTAACCAGATTCTTAATCAACTTGGTAACGCCAAATACTTGTCGTCGTTGGATCTAAAGTCCGCTTTTTGGCAAATTGGACTGAGCTCACAGGAATGTAAGGAAAAGACAGCGTTTACTGTTCCTCAGCGTGGTTTATTCCACTTTAAAGTAATGTGTTTTGGCCTTACTTCTGCGCCAGCAACGCAGCAACGTCTAATGGACATACTTTTCGGCCCCGAGTATAACGGGCGCATATTTATCTACCTGGACGATATTATCGTAGTGTCGGAGACATTTTCCGAGCACATTCTCCTTTTACGTACAGTTTTGAATCGCCTCCGGTATGCGAACTTAACGATTAACCTCTCTAAATGTAATTTCTTCAGAAAACAGTTAAAATACCTAGGCTTCCTCGTTGACGAATATGGTTTACGTACCGACCCCGACAAGGTGAAAGCCATAATTGATTTCCCTGTACCCGCATCGCGTAAAGATGTCAAACGTTTTCTTGGCACAGCGTCATACTACCGACGTTTTATCAAAAACTTCAGCAACATTGCTGGACCCCTCAATCAGCTCACTTCATCTCGCAAGGGCGCTCCCCCTTTCAATTGGTCTCCAGAAGCCGACCACGCCTTCAACGAGCTCAAAAAGGCAATGACCTCAGCTCCAGTTCTCGCGTGTCCGGACTTTTCCAAGCCATTCGCTGTTCATTGCGACGCTTCAGACTTTGGAATCGGAGGAACCTTGACCCAAGACTTTGAAGGAGAGGAGCATCCCATCGCGTATTACAGTCGTTCACTGACGCCACCTGAGAGAAATTACTCAGCGACTGAGCGAGAGGCGCTAGCGGTGGTAAACGTTGTTGAGCATTTCAGACCCTATTTGGAGGGAAATAATCAATTTAAAATTATTACCGACCATTCCAGCCTAAAATGGTTTCTCAATTTGAAAAATCCTACAGGACGCCTCGAAAGGTGGGGTTGTCGTCTGTCTCCTTACAATTTTATTATTGAGCATCGGAAGGGCTCTGAAAACATAGTCCCAGACGCTCTGTCGAGGTCTGTGCCTATTTCAATAATAGATCTAAATAAAATCACAGATACTTGGTACTTAGATATACGCAAGAAGTGCGAGGATAACCCTACTTCTTGCCCTAATTTTCAAATTGTTAACGGTCGTCTTTACCGTTATACAAAGAGTAGAAACCTACTAACCAACGACTTCGAGTGGAAGGAGGTCATACCTGCGGATTATCGGGAAGACATCCTCCAAGAAAATCACTCCGTCCCAACTGCTGCTCATCTGGGTACCGCCAAAACCTATCGAAGGCTTAAATTGCGTTACTTCTGGCCGAAAATGTACTCAGATGTGGTACGCTATGTCGCAGAATGTGCAACATGCGCAGCATACAAACACAGCCAGCAACCTACTCCCGGCTTTATGGGAAGCGCCAAAGATTGTTCTCGTCCGTTCCAGTGCCTCAGCCTTGACCTCGTTGGGCCCCTGCCACAGTCGAGACAACTAAACACCTACTTGCTAGTGGTTGTGTGTTGTTTCAGCAAGTATTGCATGCTGTTCCCGATGCGCCGTGCGACAGGGAAAGTGATTTCTCAGCGTTTGGAGAACCACGTCTTCATGGTGCATGGTATTCCCCAAACGATAATTGCAGACAATGCCACCTACTTCACTGGCGGTGATGTGCAACAGCTGTTCGCTAGGTACAACATTCCGCAACTTCATTACACCCCAGTGTACTGCCCACAAGTAAACACAGTGGAGCGGTACAATAAAACGATCGTGACTGCGATTTCCAGTTTCGTTGAGTCCGATCATAGAACCTGGGATGTAAATCTGTCTCGAATCCAGTTCGCCTTGAATACCTCCGTGAACGAATCCACTTCGTTCACCCCGTTCATGTTGGTTCACGGCCGCGAAGCCGTGCCTGATGGGACGATCTACAATGACTCCGAGATGGTGGATGAAATCGTCTTCTCTTCGAGGCGCGACTATTACAATAAACTAGTCGTCCTCAAAGACATATACCCCACCGTCAAGGAGTTGTTGCAAAAAGCTCATGATCGAAACATTAAGCACTATAATGACAAGCGCCGTGATATCGAATTCAACGTGGGTGACGAAGTTTGGAAGAGGACATTCAAACAAAGCAACGCTGGCAAATATTTCGCTGCGAAACTCGCCCCGAAATACGAAAAATGCAGGGTGCTACGAAAGGTGTCACGCTTAGTCTACGAACTGGAGGACGAGAAAGGGAAGAAGTTAGGAAAATGGCACATCAAAGATTGTAAACCAGTTTCGATAAACGCTAAATAAAAAACAAATATAGTATGACAATAAATAACTACATGGTACATTTTAAGAAACCCCGGACTGTAGAGAGTTTTATTTGGTTTGATAACAACTGTCCTGGGAGATGGCTTTAACCTGGTATGTTTTCTGAAAGATAGGATAAGAACGAAACCCCGGACTGTAGAGAGTTTTATTTGGTTTGATAACAACTGTCCTGGGAGAAGGTTTTAACATGGTGTGATTTCTGAAAGATGGCGTAAAAAAAAAACCTAGGTTAAATCTTAGTTTTAATTTACTACATCCTCAACTTGCTGTTGGTCAGGCTGGTTGATGGATACTTTTGCATGCTACTCTGTAAGTTATAAACTGTCGAATGTATGCAGATAAAAACTATTACCTATATACAAATTCAGTATACATATATATTGTCCATACAATACAATAGACCTACATTGAATTTAAATTCTACTAAATCCAAATATTATATAAAATAAATATACACATAAATTAAATTAAATATACATAAAACAATATGCTTACAAATTATAAATTCAACTAAAGTAAACCTACCGTTACAAAATACTTATCTAAATTAACTAAATTTTCAATATTATTCCTCTACCACCTTTTATCTCTACGATTAGGTTTGTGATCCAACCAAAGCTAAAAATAAGCCTATAAACCGGTGCGGATCGTGACACCTTAAGGAAGCCGACACTTTCCTCACTCCAGAGCGGTTGGTGACTCTGTTACAGCTGCGACGTGGTGACCTCCTTTTCATCTACTAATAGATACTTCTGTATTCATTATTTTGAGTTAAAGGCTTAAATTACACCCGCAACTTTCTATAAGATACAGATACCAATTTAATATTGATAATTAATAATTATACACTTTCGGCCATTTCTTTTTTTTAAATGTTGATAAACTTTTGAACAAATATTATAAACCCTTATATACATATGAATATATCACCTCACCTGCATACATCTCGACAAGTTAAAATTGTATAACAAATAAATATATTAGGATAGATAGACTTACTACTTATACTTATAATACTACGTAACTACTCGATGCTCACATCATAATTATACTACTAGTACTTACCCTACTGTAGTGAGAGACACATAGTCCTCCCTAGTGCATAAGAATACGTTTTTTTTTCCATACATTATACTATAAAGGGTCACGAATACCCTTAATGTTCTTTAAATTTAGTGGTTTATCCCGACTACTGACACGTCGTTAAATTGTGCCTTCACGACCTCGACCGTCGTAAAAGGGAATCGAATAGACCTGATCATGTCTTAAAACTGCATTCAAGTCAATGGTCGGCTACCCCTTCCATTGTTAAATACTACCTACCTTTACCCGTATTATCTACATACCCTACCTATTAAGAGTCGTAAGCGTTACCCACAACTGCAGCACTTTAAATTAATTCCAACTCATTTTGGTAATTCAATTTCGTGGTTTATCCCGACTACTGACACGTCGTTAAATTGTGCCTCCACGACCTCGACCGTCGTAAAAGGGAATCGAATAGACCTGATCATGTCTTAAAACTGCATTCAAGTCTATGGTTGGCTACCCCTTCCATTGTTAACTCTTACCTACCTTTACTATTACCTCTACCATTATTTAATAATACCGTACCCTACCCAATACCATTTGTAGTGTTACCCACTGCTGCCTACTCTTTAAATTTCGTGGTTTATCCCGACTACTGACACGTCGTTAAATTGTGCCTCCACGACCTCGACCGTCGAAAAAGGGAATCGAATAGACCTGATCATGTCTCAAAACTGCATTCAAGCCAGTGGTTGGCTACCCCTTCCATTGTTAACCCTACCTCTACACCTACTACTTACCATACCTACTCTACGTTACTCGTCTCATTTACCGCATTCCCTGTTGTTTAGCTACTGTACTTCTGATTCATATTATAATAGTTATTCTTTTCTTTTCGTTTTGGAACTTTTGTTTTTACTTGATTTTCAGCTCGAGGGCGAGCTGGAATTTTACTCTTTCAGTTGCTTCTATCGTAAAATTCTCCTGGTTAAGGGGGTATGTAATATAAATTTCTTTACAATAAATTTTAAATCAGGTTCCTACTGCCCTCTAACGGCATCTCATCGTACTAATACATTTTAATCCGTCATAATGGGGTTCTGACTGCCATCTAGCGGAATCTCATGGTACTTCTATCTTCAGTGTTGTTGTTTGCATCATCATTTTATATCATTGCTTTTCAAAATTTCGTTTCAGGAATTCTTTTCAGTAAAAAACAGTCTTTCTAGTTCGTTTTTAATAAATACTTTTTCATTAAAATCAATAATCTACTTGAACCATTCAATATATAGATAATTTATCTCTATGGCCAGCGAGAGGAGACCATAGACTCGTTCTCGTTTGACATTTCTTATTTCACTTTTCTTGCCCGCTGGAGGCCTATTATTTCCTATAAGATATTATATTCCAAATCTGTAAGTATCCAACAATTTATGTCGAAAATTCTTCATCTTCAATTTATTAATTATTTAATAGCCGTTAAACCGTTCTAATTCGATATTTATTTTCAGCAAGCAGTCAAACCGAAATTATTAAAATACCACGCCGTCGTCGTTTACCAAATTTAACACCAATATAGATACAGGAGGCTCTAAAGCCTATCTCAAGTAAGTAATCCACATAATTACAACTGTCCGTGTTACATTAATTCGATGTTTAAACCATTGTCTTCTAAAATTTTCAGCCGAGACGTTACCGGCGCAATATCTCTGGAGTTGACATCTACTATTAACGCATCCAGGCAAAGCAGTTTTCCTCCGACAGGTAATTTAATTATAATTTCCTATAGACCTTTCCTATCGTAAAGCAATTTCTCACAAATTGTCAAAATAATACCATATTATGACTTTGAGGTTATGCCACCTCATCTGCTATCTTACTTTACACTTTTCTCACACCTAAAACGTTTCATAACATCCAACCTAACCTATTTCTACTATTTGTCTTACTCCCAAACCCCTATAACTATTATTTCTTTCTGAAGTGATCGCTTACACATAACATGATTATTTCAGGAGGTGCTTTGTAACGGTGCTTTGTCACGGCTGTTCCGTACGGGCTGTTTCGTACTAGCCGTTTTGTACGGGCCTATCTTGCCGTCCGCCTCATACCTGCTGTTCTGCACTGGTCTACTGCACCCTGCTTGGTTCCGGCTTCCCGGTGGCTCCGAGCTCTTATCGCCTCGGAGGGCCATACTTCACAGCTGAGTCCATTCCATTTACCAACCCTTTCGATTACCAACCTTATAATAATTATCTTAAAAAGAGCGTTATCGATCAAATCTTGCCAAGGAACCCACCTATTTATTTAATTTTAACCGGCTCGTTACTGCACGTAGCCACTGGCACCGGCCAGTACTACTAATTCCCTTGGATGCTAATACAAACATTTTCAAATCATATCTTCTGTTTATTGTAAGTAGAAAAGGACTTTTTATAACATTAAACTTGTATGGAAATTTGTTACTTTTATTTCTAACCTCAAACTTACTCCAAATTCTCTAAATTACCATAGCTACAAATTTTAACATATTACAAGTTTTAAATTACAGGGGAAAAAGTTTTTTTCAGTATTAGATCTTACAGAGGGGTTCCATCACTTGTGTCTGACTGAAGAGTCATCCTGGAAGTGTTGTTTCGCTACACCTTTTGGAGTATACAGGTATCTGGTGTTACCTTATGGGCTGATGAATGCCCCTGAACTCTTCCAAGATGTACTTGAAAGTCACTTTTCTCAAATGTCAAATGTAGTAGTATGGGCAGATGATATATTGGTAATGGGGAGTACAGAAGAAGAACATGATAGAGCTTTACAGAGTGTATGTCAGAAAGCTATGGAACTAGGTATTGTGTTTAATAAACACAAATTCCAATATAAACAAAGTGAAGTCAGATATGTAGGACAGGTCTTTAATGAAAATGGTATGTCAATTGACAAGGATAGAGTAGAGTCTTTAATCAGCCTAAAAGAGCCAACTAATGTAGATGAACTAAGACAAGTGTTAGGATCTTTTAATTACGTTCGTAGGTATGTACCGGATATGGCAAATTTAATGGCACCACTGTTCAAACTACTAAAAAAAAAATGATTTTCATTGGTTGCCAGCTCATAGTCTAGCTTTTGCCGAACTAAAAAGAAAAGTATGTATGGCACCATCTTTAGCCCCATTTGATACTAAAAGGAAAATTATTTTGCAATGTGATGCTAGTAAAAGTGGTTTAGGGTGTTGTTTATTTCAAGAAGATGAAGAAAAGGTATTAAAACTGGTGGCTTGTTCATCAAGAACTATGAATGATACTGAACTTAATTATAGCCAGACAGAAAAAGAGTTATTGTCTATATGCTTTGCTGTAAAAAAATTTCACCGGTATATATATGGCTCTGATGTAGATGTTCAAACTGATCACAAGCCAATTGTCTCTATTATGTCAAAACAAATTTGCAAGATTGGTTCACCCCGGCTTAAACGTATGAGATTAAAATTGTTAATGTATTATCTAAATGTATATTATGTGCCAGGGAAATTATTGCACTTTGCTGATATGTTGTCAAGAAATAGCTTAAAGTATATTGAGAATGATACTGAGATGTTACAAATGGTACACTCTGTTTCTGCACATTTGCCTATGTCTCCGGAAAAGAAAATAGAATTTCAAAAGGGAACAAGTGATGACCCCATTTTAAGTCAACTGCAGGAATATTACTTGGAAGGCTGGCCTAGTCTGGATAGAGTTAAAAAAGAATGTAGAGAATATTTTAAGTTAAAAGAGAACATATATTTTGAAATGGGTCTTGCCTTTTATGAAAACAAAATAATTGTTCCCAACTCTTTGCGAAATTATATTCTAGAATTGATCTATAAAGGGCATCCTGGTATAAGCAAATGTATAAAAAAGGCAAGACAATTATTCTACTGGCCTGGGCTAGCCAAAGATGTTAAAGAATATGTATTAAAGTGTCGTACTTGTGAAAAATTTAGAGCCTCTAATTCACATGATAAATTGCTATCACATAAAATACCTAGTCGTAGATATGCCAAAGTTGGCACTGACATCCTTGATTTTGGTGGAAGATATTATTTAGTAATTGTCGACTATTTGTCCCACTGGTTAGAAATTTTACCATTAAAAGATAAAACATCTGCATCTGTAACTAATGCCTTTCAAGAAGTTTTCATGAGATTTGGTTATCCTGAAGAAATAATCGCTGATAATAATCCCTTCAATTCTTATGAATGTCACAAATATTGTAAGAGCAAAGATATAATGTTAATCACAAGTAGTCCACACTATCCTAGAAGCAATGGGATGGCTGAAAAAGCTGTACATATAAGTAAGATGATTCTAAAGAAAGCTACTGAGGATAAGGTGGATTACAGAGATTTTGTTTTAAATTACAATAACACTCCTTTGTCAACATTAAATGTTTCTCCTTCTCAAATCTTAAACAGTCGTAGAGTCAGAACCTTACTGCCTGTAAGTTCTAAATTATTAGAACCTAAAATAGAGAGAAATATACATAAATTGTTAATTTTAAAACAATCCTTAATTGGAGACAAAAAGCTTGTGAAGAGAAAAGAACTTGAATATGTAATAGGTGATAACATAGTACATAAAACAGATAAGGAGAAATGTTGGAAAAAGGGTAGCATAGTTGGAAAGTGTAAAGAACCAAGATCATTTTGGATAAAGAAAGAAGGAGATGATAAAATATTAAGGAGAAATGCTAAGCATATAAAAAAATCTTTTACTGAAAACAAAATAATTAATAGGGACAATTTACTTCTTCCTTTATCTGGTGTTTCTTTAGATTTAGGACAAGATCACTATGTACATAATTCACCAATTCGAAATACTGTAATGAGACATAATAACATGCATGTTGCTACTAGGAGTGGTAGGGTCATAAGACCAAGACAAATTTTAGATTTATGATCAGTTAAGTAAGGTATTGTCTAAAGGGGAAGGTGTTATAATCTGTATTAAAAATGTATCTATGTCATTGAGTGTGAGAAGTAAGTCTTTTCTGTTAAGTAGATATCTTATCTGTGAATTATTAGAAAATAAAAGGACATGTTTCAAGTTCAAGTAATATTGCATTTTAATTTTATTTGCAAGCTTAAAGAATAAATAAAACAGAGATTCTTGGAACTTGATGGAATGGACGCGGTCTTGAATCCGTAGAAGATGCGAGAAGTAAGCCTTATTTGTGCTATTTGGCTTCCATCACAGACTAGCAGCTGATTGTAGTAGGTTCATAAGTGGAATCTAAATATATAAAACTCAAAGGTGACTGACTGACTGACATAGTGATCTATCAACGCACAGCCCATAAATATCGAATGCGGTACGAAGTGCGCGGGATCAGCTAATGGTAATATTTAATGGGGTCAGTACTGTGGGCTTATAATTTAAATTTCTAAATGATTGAACTGAACCTTCGATTGGATAAAAGTAAAATGCAAAGATTGCAGTTGAAAATTACAGCGACAAAGCTAAGTACAGACGTCCAGAACGATGTAATCTGTTTTTTGTGCGAGTTCCAGACACCAGTTGTTCGATCGAACCAACGCAGTGGAAAGCTCGCTTCAGCTCCTATCAGGTTTTGAAAACAAGTGATCGCTTGGGTACTGCCTGGTGCCTCGTCCAATCTAAATGGCATAATGTACAGCACACATCAGGCGAATTTTAATGATTTTTACATCACCCTTGGCCATCAAGTGGGATTTTCTGGCCGCTACGCGGAGAGAAAATCTCACTTCTTGGCCAAGGCAAGACGTAAAACTTTTGACAAACCACGGGAGGTCATTCGTAAAGCCCCTGATCGTATATTTATGGCCCTCACCTTCGGTTCGGGACACAGAAACCTGCGATCTGGGACATTTACGAATTCACCACTCTAGGTCTGTAATGTACTATTACGACATGACATACTGAAGAGAAGCCTAATTAAAGAGAGATGTGCTTGGATAATGAATAATGAATAATTTACTATCTGAATGTGAGTAAAAAGGTCGTACACATAACTTTGTGCTTCACAATCAGCCGATGTCCGGCATACAATATTAAACTTAACCTAGAAGATTCTATTTAACATGCAAAATTTTGCATAAGTTACAAGTTCACATTTTAGAAGAAGAAGGATAGAAGTAGGTATAGAGTTCTGTAATCTCTACCTACCCCGACGGCAAACAGGCATGAGTTTCTGTATCTTTTACGACAATGGGCTCTTTGCACAACCCGAAGGCTTGTATCGCGTTCTTCATTGTACAGTCAAGGGCATTAATATGTGTACACTTTTGCATCCTATTCCGTTGTGTTAAGGTCCAAAAGTGTATACATATTAATGCCCTTGACTGTACATCAAGCTCCAAACTGTAATGTAACTTAGTAGTTTAATGAAGCCGTGGTGGCCTAGTGGTTCGACCTACCACCTCTCATGCCGAGGGACAGGGGTTCGATTCCGGCTCGCACTTCTAGGTTTACTTATGTGCGAAATTCAAGTTGAATTTACCACTAAGCTCTTCGGTGAAGGAAAATACCGTGAGGAAACCTGCACGCATCTGCGAAGTAATTCAAGAATGTGTGTGAAGTCCTTAGTCCGCACTGGGCCCGCGTGGGGACCCTCTCGTGATGAGAGGAGGCCTGTGCCCAACAGTGGGACGCAAATGGGCTGTAGTAGTAGTAGTTTAATGAACATCACCTTTTGTCTTTCTTGAACAATTGCCTTTGCTTACTTTACCAATTAAAACTCAATCCACGTTGTTGGCGAGCGAACCATTCTGTTGACTTTCAATTTGGTTATGAAGGCTGCTCTAGAACATAACGCTGAAGTAGTCGGATTAAGAAGTAAGTAGATACCGATATCCACTACTAGGTACTTTGCTGAATACGAATAAGCTCATAAATTACAGTATCTTGGCATTTACCTATAATAAGTAATACCTACAGATTATGTCAAAATATATAGAGTAAACTGACATTAGAAAATACGTTCCAATATGCTAATAACGCCTCTTTATAACGAAGGCCAAACGAGTGCCCGAGCTGTTCGGGCACCCGTTTTGACGGGGCCAATTTCCTCCGGCTGATTGTGAATCCTTACTTATAATAGATCAATATCTTGGCTATATATAAGTACCTATCCCACCACCACCACGAAAGCCTATTCACCTCCAACTGCTGGGCACAGGCCTCCTCTCATCAAGAGATGGTTTGGGCTATTAGTTCTCTCGCGGGCCCAATGCGGTTTGGGACTTCACACGCATCTTTCATTTACTTAAAAAACCGGCCAAGTGCGAGTCGGGCCACGCGCATAGTATAGGGTTCCGAAGTTGACGATGCCCACAGTACCTAAGACTTATTTAGGCATCTTAGCTAGACTGTGGCATGACGTGCCCGCCCGACTCCCCTACCGCTCGAGAAAAATCATTGGTTTTTTTAATCATTTCATAAGTCGACGATAAGCCGTGGTGGCCTAGTGGTTCGACCTACCGCCTCTCATGCAGAGGGTCGGGGGATCGATTCCGGCTCGCACCTCTAAGTTTACTTATGTGCGAAATTCAATTTGAATTTACCACTGAGCTTTTCGGTGAAGGAAAACATCGTGAGGAAACCAGCACTCATCTGCGAAGTAATTTAAAGATGTGTGTGAAGTCCCCAATCCGCACTTAGCCCGCGTGGGGACTATAGCCCAACCCTCTCGTGATGAGAGGAGGCCTGTACCCAGCAGTGGGACGCAAATAGGCTGAAGTAGTAGTAGAAGTAGTAAGTCGACTATGACCCATGTAACCGTGACCGTCACGACACATATAAATCTTATAGGTAATTCCCCCCTTTTTGCGGCATACGTAAAAAAATATCACGAACAACTCCATCGCACCTAGAAAATTGAAAACCGTCGAACGCGTCGCGGCAGTCGCAACAAAACAGCGACCTTACATATTGGAATACCCACCAGCAAAAACACGTGTCTGCTTTGCAAAACTAATACAGTAGAAAGATACACGCAGTGACGAGGACCCACCATTGTGTAACCGTCTGCGGCCTGTGGCAAACGGCAGTCGGAAAGCTTATAACAGAACAAAAACTCAAAGGGAAACCATGTCCGGTAAATTCGCTGGAAACAAGTGGTTTTCCCTGTGTTATTGCTTTAGTTTATGCCTGTTTCTGTACCTACCTACGCTCAGTGAAGTTTCAATTAATATAAATAACTTGAAAAAAATAACAATTTAGCAAGATAAATCGCACACAAGATAAATACC
Organism: Aethes cnicana; assembly: GCA_963971205.1. NCBI lineage: Eukaryota > Metazoa > Arthropoda > Insecta > Lepidoptera > Tortricidae > Aethes > Aethes cnicana. Next base: position 10,250,630 of record OZ020286.1, read on the forward strand.
TACAGTTGTATCATAGTGGAAAGACATTCACTTGAACATAAACATAAGCCTCCCCCAGTGTTTGCCCCAAGTCAGCGACTGGACCTTCACCACATGCTTCCCACGGATTCCCACAACCCTCACCAGGTCGTTCTACTATCGCTGGCCTGCTGGCGCGTCTTTAGGTATGCAGATGCCATTCGAGATCTACTGATAGTCAGGTTACCGATCCCGTCGACCATCAGATTTGCAAGCAATATGCAACATGCACTGCCATCTTGCTTTTTTAAAGGCATCTTTGGCAAACGAGCGCACAGATCTTCTGATAGTAAATGGTAATAGTGGCCCATGGACCTCCATGGATTTAAGGAATCATAAGATTTTGAATGCGTTGCCACCCCAAGGACTAAGATAGAAATGCCTTACAACACACACAACAATTCGAGTACTGCTATTTGGCTGCATGATGATCGTTCCCAGCCATCCGGAAGCACACTGCATGAGGTTTTGGCAAAACGGTTCCTTGCTGGTTCTTGTTGGGTCATAAAATAATCCACGATTACCCCCTAAACCCTTGTTCAGTAGGTAGAAAAATCTTCTCGTCACCAAATCCGAAGATGCTTTTATTTGAGAAAACTCAACCGGTAACTCAATATCTGTCAGCGGGGCTAGAATTTACCGCGGCGCCGAAATGGGAATAAAATACAGCGTAGTGACGTTTTATATTTTGATACTCGCTCCCCCACGGATCGGTTTACATGGCGCGTGGCGTGGCGTATTCTCGATGAGTGGCGTAACTTGCTATCTCGCTAGGTTTTTTCAAATACACATCACGTCAGCATAAATATTAAACACACGCGTTTTATTAAAACCAATTCCAGCCTATTTACACATAATAAAACGGCAGAACGTGTTTTTAACTTAGTGTACTCTATACTAACTATTTAATGAATTTAATTATATTATGTTTTTCTTTATTGATAAGGATTACGAACTCTTAGCTCTAGTACAATATATATACTCTTGTAAATAATCTTGAAATGACAAATAAAGTAAAAAAAAAACTTAATAGAATTGGCTATGGGTGAAAAATGACAATGTGCTCGATTTTTTTTTAAGGATAGGAAAAACCTTCCGTATCAAGAGAAAAAAATCATCTATAAGATGTCCTCTGAAAAAGATCTCCTCTCACCATGAGGGATATAACGGACGATATAACATCGTTAACTGTTTATTCCACTTTGCTAGCAAAATAGGCTTGGCTGTAAAATTTATTAACATATGCCGGCCGAATGACGATTGATGACGGCCGGATTGGTCCAGTTGGTAGTGACCCTGCCTTCTGTTCCGATGGTCGCGGGTTCGAGTCCCGCTCGGGGCAAACTTTGTGTGATGAACACGAATGTTTGTACTCGAGTCATGGATGTTAGTATTTATATATGTATGTATTTCTCTATATAAGTATTCTATATATCGTTGTCTAGCATCCATAGTACAAGCTTTGCTTAGTTTGTGGCTAGGTCAATATGTGTGAAACTAGCTTTTCCCCGCGACTTCGTATGCGCAGAAATATTAAAAAGTAAAATCCCGATTTTTCCCGTTTCCGTAAGAATTTTGCAAAATCCTTTCTTAGCGGATGCCTACGTCATAGCATCTACCTGCATGCCAAATTTTAGCCCGATCCGTCCAGTGGTTTGGGCTGTGCGTTGATATATCACTATGTCAGTCAGTCACCTTTGAGTTTTATATGTGTGAAATGTCCCAAGATATTTATTTATTTGTATATTGCAAAAATCTGTACTTGTCTAATAATGAACATGAGTTGTATGTTTAATTTTCAGTTTTAGACTGTTTTATTATTTTTCATGAATGGATTTTATTTGCATAAAAAAATATTTATAACCATTCTACATATTTGCATGTAAATTCCAACAACACAACTATTAACATTAAGTTTTTAAAATTTATCTACAAAATAATTGCACTAAAAAGTAAATTTACAGAATTAAATTTATTCTAGTAATAACTTTGTTGAAATATGAAGCGTCTGGTATCTATGTTTGTCCGAATCCTACCCGAAAACTACTGGTAAGGTCGGATTGCCACAAAATTTGATATGGGGGCAGAATCTAAATATATAAAACTCAAAGGTGACTGGCATAGTGATCTATCAACGCACAGCCCAAACCACTGGACGGATCAGGCTGAAATTTGGCATGTAGGTAGTAGGTATGTTATGACGTAGGCATCCGCTAAGAAAGGATTTTGCAAAATTCCCACGGGAACGGGAAAAATCGGGATTTTACTTTTTAATATTTCTGCGCATACGAAGTTGCGGGGAAAAGCTAGTATACAAATAACAAAGGTTAACATAGGTATAGGTACTTTTTATCTGAGTACAATCAATGTTCTCATAGACTATAATCCATGTCCATATTAATATTATAAATGCGAAAGTAACTCTGTCTGTCTGTCTGCCTGTTACCTCTTCACGCTTCAACCGCTGGGCCGATTGAGATAAAATTTTGCATGGAGATAGTTCGGGTTCTGGGAAAGGACATAGGCTACTTTTTATCCCGAAAAAACGCATAGTTCCCACGGGAACGCGATAACCGAATTCCACGCGGGCGAAGACGCGGGCAGAAGCTAGTTAATATTATAAATGCGAAAGTAACTCTGTCTGTCTATCTGTCTGTCTGTTACCTCTTCACGCTTCAACCGCTAGACCGATTGAGATGAAATTTGGCATGGAGATAGTTCGGGTTCTGGGAAAGGACATAGGCTACTTTTTATCCCGGAAAAACCAATAGTTCCCGCGGGAACGCGATAACCGAATTCCACGCGGGCGAAGACGCGGGCAGAAGCTAGTTAATATTATAAATGCGAAAGTAACTCTGTCTGTCTATCTGTCTGTCTGTTACCTCTTCACGCTTCAACCGCTAGACCGATTGAGATGAAATTTGGCATGGAGATAGTTCGGGTCCCGGGAAAGGACATAGGCTACTTTTTATCCGGGAAAAACCAATAGCGGTAACGCGATAACCGAATTCCACGCGGGCGAAGACGCGGGCAGAAGCTAGTTAATATTATAAATGCGAAAGTAACTCTGTCTGTCTGTTACCTCTTCACGCTTCAACCGCTAGACCGATTGAGATGAAATTTGGCATGGAGATAGTTCGGGTCCCGGGAAAGGACATAGGCTACTTTTTATCCGGGAAAAACCAATAGCGGTAACGCGATAACCGAATTCCACGCGGGCGAAGTCGCGGGCAAAAGCTATTTAAATATAAATTAACGTAAACAAAGTCGTAACGAAATCAAAGGTACAAGCTATTGTGCCATAAATTGAGGAGTTTGAAACAACTGGCGCCTTTATTGTCGTGTATGCTTAACATGGTCGGCTACAGCCGTCACAGCATTCAGCGTAAAATATACTTTAGTGAGTCGTGCGTAGAGTAGAAATTGGCGCTACGTTTGCAATAGGCGCGGAAATCGAAGGGGCCTGAACATGTCATAACAAAAGGCATGTTACCGCTTTAATGGTAAATTGTACCCAGTGTGTTGATTTGCCACTTGTCTTTGAAGTCCGCTGCCATTTAGCCGAGGTTGTAACTATATAGTTATAACGTCTAAATATGGCGCCAGCTGCTGTGATGCCATACAGAATAGTAGTTTATGTAACTGCTACATAATAAAGGTCCTTAAAACACGAGTGAGGTTTTAGGCCTAGCGGCTCGATCCGGGTGAATTTTTGAACACGACGTATTTTGGTAATTTTTGTGGCGCATTTTTTTTTCCTTTATTTTATAATTTTGATAACGGATTACAGTAGAAATTGGAAGTATGAACAAAATTCAAAAAGAGGCACACTTTTGTGATGAATATTTTAGCTACAATTCGGTGCCGAAAATTTTCATTGCACACAAATTACAAACGCGCCACACAAATTACATTTTTAACTTTAGTGACATTTTGGTAAATAAAACTAACTATTTTTTTACTTTTCGATTTGTTTGCATTCATAAAAACAGCACTCGATATTTCTTGAAAAAATCGGTCATATGGTGTAAATGAAAAAAATATTAAAAATCAAAATGCGTTTCTACAGACCAATTCAATAGAGTATACAATAGAACGTACTGTCGTTGTTTTTTAATGATAACATGTATAATTAAGCATATACAATGCTCATACTGTCGAAATAAAACCTAAAATGTAATTTGTGTGGCGAGTTTGTAATTTGATTGGACTAAAGTGGCACACAAATTACGCCACACAAATTACAGCAAAAGTGCATTTTTTTTTGTCAAAACCATTAGCTTTAGGTTAATGACGATAGGAATATTGACCCTCGATATCTAGACTATAAAACACTTAATAGATAGACACAATTAAATAGACATCGTTGTAAAATAGTTGAATATGCAATATTTACTGGCCACACAAATTACCTTGAAGGCTGACCAAAAACATCGTGTCACGAACTATCCTATTTTTCTAAATTACAGCAAAGACTACGGGTCCACTGCGATCGGTAATCAAACGCGAACTAGTATGTCCTCAACGTAGTAACTTAAAAATGGAGTTAAATAGCCCAATCCATCAGTAACCAGCAGGTATTTGCGAGTCATTAAAAGTCGTTCGCGCGCGGGACAAACACATTCCGATCTCTGTATTTTTAAATTATGACATTTCTGCATGGTTTTCTGCTATATAATATAGGCCAGGAAGAGCCCTTTTAAAACCTTTTTACAGAAATGTATTACGACAATCACAGAAAAAGTTGTATTCATTTGTCTGAGCGAAACTACGCGTGTAACATACCTCACAGCTATGCTAATCGTGCATTTTCGGACTTTAATTTTTTTTTTTGCGTATTAATAGCTCATTATCATTAATTAAAGGCTTTGCCTCATCATAAATGACGGCAAAGAATACAACCATATTTTTTCTTTTTGGAATATAGCATAGTTTTTTTTTGCAAGCATGGGACATGCAAAAAACTCGTGTTGAAAATTCACCCATCCATAATAAAATCGCACGAGTATTTTAAGGCCTAATTATGTAGGTACAGTTGCATACACGTCATTTTTAACATAGTGAAAAGCAGGATAACTTTTTGATGCAAGTCTACGCATTTACAGAGGCTCTATTCGAAACGTTACATAGGGAAAGGGAAATTCCCTATCCGTGCTCACGCGTCACCCGTAGAACCCGTTCCCTTGGAAATATCGGGATAAAAAGTATCCTATGTTATTCCCAGGCTCTCAAACTATTTAGATACCAAATTTCACCTAAATCGGTCGAGTCGTTGCGACGTGAAAGGACAAACAAACAAACGAACAAACTTTCACATTCATAATATTAGTAAGGATATCCTTGGAATAACTCCAACACCTTGCCGGAAAGCTCTAACGTATAGCCGTAAAGGGTATCTAATTCAGGGGATGCGACTAATTTGTCCCCTACCTGTGAAATATGCCCTCGATCCGGGCCTAATGATCCGGCCCTAAATATTCCAAGTGGATAGGAATAAGTTCGTTAGCCGAACCCGGCTGGCCATATTAACCCGGCTAAATTAGTCACCAAACTGCGTCAGGTGGTTAAATACGTATCCGCCGACGGAAATCCTATTTAATGTCACATTTATGAAGCTACCTTAGCGAGTTTGACCAGGGATAATGTAATTATAAGTATAGACTGACATCTCCTTATATTTGATTGCGGCGTACATCGGAAAAGCTCCGTGTGTGAACAATAACCAGATGGCGCTTCTAATTTTCACACAGGATACCTAGACAGCGACATCTATTATCGCATTTAAAACTTATTTCGGGTGTACACTGATTTGTAAATGAAGGTTGTCATTCTATAGGTTTACCTTACTATTTTTATGGTTTGACTCGCCGTAGGGAACATACAGTGATTTATTTTTATATTTTTGTACAGTCGAGTTCATTAATATGTGTACACTTTTGGACCTTATTACAACGTGGTAAGGTGCAAAAGTGTTTGGCGAACTCGACTGTACGCACAATAACATTTTTGGTAATAACAGCAAAAGTCTCGAATAATTTCGTAAATTTAATTCCTAGGTTTCTTTTCTATTGTAGTCTAGTTTTTTGACGTGATAACATCTTATAAATTGATGAATGTATGTCCTGTACATACAGGACATACATTCGGGACATCCCCATGGCGATGTATGTCCTGCGTAACGGGACATATTCATTATTGTTTTCTTATGACGTTATCACGTAAAATTATCGTTCATAAACCGATTTTATAGACAACCGACTTTTTTATTTACAATCAGAGGAGTTAGATAGTTATCGCATTTGATAAAGTTAGATATAATTATGTTAGTCTATAGTCCACGTTCCCTGAAAGCTGAAAGGCAAATTCACTAATGCTCTGCGATTAGGTACCTACTGCGCGAATTCCCGAACCGATATCTGATCATTAACCTCTGAATTGTTCATAACTAGAAACCTAAATCGGTTCTGCAACTACCGGTATTTGCATTTATGTTACAAGTCTATCAATGTGTGAGATAAAGTAGATAACCATTGTTGAGCGTATTATTGAGACTTGATCCGTGCCGAGCTCATCGCGGTTGGGTGAGCTACATTAAATGGGATTCTAGTTAAATACTCTGTCTTATCTATGAAATTTGGTATGGAAGTATGTAGTTAGAGATCCTTCGTTTTCATCCCTGAAATGGGGTGAAAAAGGGGTGGAAGTTTGCTATAAAATCCTACGTACCTAAATGATGTAGCAGACGGAAGAAGGCAGTTCTATTACCAAATGACCAATAACGAGCCTGTGGGCAAACCAAACTTAAAAAATAAATAAAGTAAATGTGACTATATTTTATATTTATGTATGTACCTAGATATATGTCCAGATTTTACTAAAAAACTACTTATTACGGATTGCCACAAAGTTTGGAATGGAGAAAATGGAAAAAAGCGTGTTAAGTTCACGCGGAAACGATCTTACCAAATTCCACGCGGACGAAATCGTGGGCAGATGCTAGACAGGGATATATGTACCTAACTATACAGAAGTCACTTCAATATGAAATGGGCAAACCTGAAAACCATTTATCAATTTCATTGATGCTTACGTTTTCGAGATTTCTCACTATTTGACCACGATAAAGTTTAGCGAAACTAGCCCTCAATACTAATACAGTAAAGTTCGATCAGAGCAAATCACGCAAGTTCGTGTAATCAATGTAATCATAGCTTCGACAGCCAACGGCGCGAAATTGTGAACCGATCCCCAAAAAGGGATAAGCCCGGTGCGGGAATTAACCAGGCCCATAATCCAGTGACATTGCGTATCGTTTCCCAATCCGAACAAATTGCAGCGATTCGTAACGGAACAACTTCATAATGGTCGGCCGGGACAATCATGGACCGATTCCCAATTTTCCTTGTGTTTTACGTGTGAACGATTGGGATGGACGGGTTTTTATTTTTGTAGTCCATCAGCTATCCACTTTTGAAGCAGTAATGTACATTAATGGAATTTTTAAAGGCACATTATCTTTCTATTTTAATTTGATTCAATTCTACTGATGGGATCCATGAGAAAATGAGGGAACTCCTCAAATTTTGTTAGCACATGTATAATTTTGGCATCAATTTCAAAGACTATATTTACGTCCCGTCGTAACCATGTTTGGACAATGCAGCCGAAAAAATGTTTTAAATTAAAAGTCAGTGTCAAATTCACTATAAGATTGTCATAGCTTTGGGTTGGTTCACTTGACACCGACTCCACAGGCTGTCGGAGTTTGAAGGCAAAAGATATATTTTTAAGTGGACCGATCAGGAGATAAACACAATATCCTCCTTTGCGGCGATCATGCATTTTAGCTTCTCAACTGACGCTGGGAAACAACGGAAATATTTGTAAAAATATTTCAAGAGTAAATTTGAATATTTTACACATTCATGTATGGTAATGCATTATTTTGAACACGTGTGCCGGGCTCGGTGCGACACGCCTTTAGCGTGCTGGGCGTATTAACCGCAGCCGCTGTGCCATTTTGCAAAAATAATCGGTGACCCGCCGCATGGTAACCATGGATGCTCTACATTATTACTAACTATAGCCGGGCGAGGTGAGGGACAAGGGAAACTCAACCTTAAGAACGAGAACTTTACTACACTGACGTTCTACACTACCGGGTACAATAAGTGCGCCACCGTACTGACAAAGTGAATCCTGGGATTCACTTGACCGCACGTCACTGTTTGGTGGAGACCAAACGATAGCGCGATGTAATCGACAGCTGGCGCCATCTATTGACGACCGCGGTAAACTTGAGAGTATCGTGTTACATAACTTGATTTAATTAATTTCTACAAAAACGCCTGTATCAAATACTTGTGCCCTGCGACTTCGCTAGCGTCAGATATAAAAATGACGAAACTTTTCTTTCCGACATCCTATTTTATATATTTTATTCCTTCCCAGGACACTAAAACTGTAGAATGAGCTTCCTGTGCAATTTACAATAGGCGTCCTGTACAACACGGGGTTAAAAAAGGAAGTGAAAAGGTTTCTACAGAGTCAGCAAAGCGCGAGTGATGCCTCGGTGTTGCAAACGTATATAAACGAGTTACTCGTAGTGGTATAAAAAATGTACCTTTCAATATTGCATTCAAATCGATTCAGTAGTTTCAAATAATTCCAGACAATAGACAGAAAAAAAGAAAGAGATAAATAATCACTCTCCTATTAATGTAAAGAAGAAGAACACATAGAATAAAATAGATCCGTTAGCTCCAATCACCACCCGCCATCAGTTCTACAAGCAATAAGACGGGAGCTTAGTCCACTTCGTAAGCGTAAGCGATGTTGAGCTTGGCATGAAAAATGCAGCACATGTCGAAAAGCAAGCAGCAAAAGGACTTAAGGCCCTTCCCTGACCCAGCATCGTCAAATTGCTCATTTAAGATCATACTTTTCTAAGAAATGTTAAAAGTTAAAAATATGAAAAAAACATATGTTATATTTGATTATATCATCCTTACATTGACAGCTTTCGATACACGTTTCACGAAACTTTGCTGGATACCATTTAATTCCAAAGAAACCTCTAACTCGGACCGCTAATCCAACTTTACTCCAGTTTATTATATCAAAAAGTGTAAAACTAATTATAACACAAAAAATATCCATATTATATGCATACATCGACAGCTTTATAAATGCCATTTTTTTAGACGGTATTTTTATAGAAATTAAAACGTGTTAAAAAGTAACTAAATCGAGCGTTCTGTGCGTAGCGCTTTCTCTTTCACTCGTCCCACGAGTGACAGTGACGGCTGAGCTGGGTCTATGAACGGCCTTAAAAGTGTTTATATCGTTGTCTAGCACCCATAGTACAAGCTTTGCTTAGTTTGGGGCTAGGTCCACCACCACAACAGCCTATCTACGGCCCACTGCTGGGCACAGGCCTCCTCTCATCACGACAGGGTTTGGGCTATAGTCCCCACGCGGCCCAGTGCGGACTGGGACTTCACACGCATCCTTGAATTACTTCGCAGATGCGTGCAGTTTTCCTCACAATATTTTCCTTCACCGAAAAGCTCAGTAGTAAATTCAAATTGAATTTCGCACTCGGAGGTGCTAGCCGGATTCGAACCTCGATCCTGTGCATGGTAGGCGAACGTTGCACCACTAACGCCCGGTTCCTATATCCAAACAACGCCTCGTTTTGCCTACGGACGGTTAAAATTTGACAGATTCTCTATGGAACAAATGTCAAAAATCAACCGTCCGTAGGCAAAACGAGGCGTTTCGTGGATATAGGAACCGGGCCTAGGTCACCACGGTTTCCCCGGACAACACATCAATAACAAATTCCGCTCGAAAATTCCGTATAGCTTTACGGTTAGAGATGTCTCGCTGTTGGACGCTTATACCGAGTTCCAGACGCTTTATCGGCAGCACTTAAAGCTGCATTCAGCTTATTGCGGCTTCAAACCGGTTTTGCGCTTTTAAATTTATTGAAAGTTGCCTCGGACATGGAGTGCTCCGGACAAGTTTACAAAGAGACCGAAGTGTAGTTCGGATGACGAAGTTTGAGTTGTGGAATTATATTTCGCTTCGGGTTTGATGGCGGATGAGTGCTGATCGAGAACTGCGAAGCAATTGAATCTGCCAAGGCTCAGTAATAATCGCATTCGAATAACTAAGCTAATTACTAAGTAGTGCCACGGTAACACAAGTCAAAGAAACAAATGCATTACATTCAATAATACATTGGGGATTCTTTTTGAACTAGCCGTTGCTTGTGACTTCGTCCCGCGTAGACTTAGAATTTACGTACTCGCTAAATTATTTATTTATTTAAACTTCATTGCACATACAAAATGTATACAATTGGCGGACTTAATCCCTAAAGGCATTGTCTACCAGTCAACCATAAGGCCAAACAGAAAGAAAAATGAGTAGGTGCATCAATATCAGAAAGAAACTACAGAAATACAAGGAAGATAACAAATAATTTCAAAAGAGGATAAATTTACATAAACGTACATAAAATTATATAAAAGATAAACATACATAAACTAATACATACATAAACCAGCCGCACAAAGCAAAGAAAAATATGAAGGATTCCAAATCTACGCGACCTTCTCAAACAAATGCTTACGCAGCATTCGCTTGAAGGAGAGCTTGGTTTGAGCTTTGAAAATGAAAATGAAAATGAAAATATTTATTCAGCAAATAGGCCACATCTGGGCACTTTTACACGTCACTTTTAAATGAATTAACAGAAATGAATTTACCAGCGCTTCCTAGACCCATTGCTTGAGAAGAAGCGCCGCAACAAACTCAGCAGAAGGCCTTTTTTCAAAATTTAAACATATAGATTTACATTAAATTTACGTTAATATGTATAAAAATACATATATAGGTACATACTAAAATCACATTTAAGGGATGTATAGTCCCTAACTTAAACTTAAATCTAAGATCTTAGAGATGGTCTTATATTAGGTACAAATTAATGAAAATATTAATTAAAGTACTTATCTAAATATGTATACTAAAAATAATAATAAAAATCGCAAATGTTTAGAGATTGTATACGTCTCTAGGTATCCTAAAGTTGTACACAGTCTCTAAAATTATATCATACAACACAAGTTTAGGAGATGTATACGGTCTCCTTAGTCAATTTTGGAGATGTAAGGTGTCTCCAAAGGTCAAAATAACAATATTAGTATTAATCTAAATTAATATAAAATTAAAGGTGAAGATGGTCTCCACCGTCGAATTTGATACAGTTTTGGAGATGTAGGGTGTCTCCAAAGGTCATAACTTTAGCAATACCATGAGTTTACAGTGACCGTACACGCTAGCGACTACGTAAACGATTTGTATGAAGAATAGTACAGCGCCCCTGGCGGTCACTCGTTGAACTAAAATTCTAGCTAGCGAGTACGGTCACTGTAAACTCATGGTAGTGCTACTGGTCTAATATCTAGATCTGCGAAGTAATTCAAATAGATACAGTCATCGGCACGGAACTTGAGCGGTGGCCTCCGATGCGCAGAAGTCGAAAATAAGGTCTCATCGGCAGAGAGGCGCGGATGCAGCGGGTGGTTTGTCGTGCGCGCACGCTTATTGGCCCTTCAGTCGTAAACTAATGCTGTACATTTTATGTATCTCTAAATTTAAAAACATCATTTGAAAATATTTCTAATTCACTACCCTACCAAAGTATTTCTAATATTTTACGGAACGTTATTTGTACATGATAATATTTTAGCGTGCAGTGTCCTGAGTGTGCTACTGCCTATACAAAATCACTATCCCACTACCACAGTAGAAACAATAAACAACAAACACTGCCTGAAGCCGACATTCATTTGGATTTACCACCACTCGGTTTGTCGAGCGTCCTAATTGGATACGATGCACCTTAGGAGATTAGGGAGCTGGCACACTGTCTTGCCTAAGGCTTTACCTAGTTTAGTACATTACGAAATGTTACATAATTATGAAACTTACATGAATTGATTTTGAAATTGAGGTCTCAATACTCGGACGAATCTCGAATTGAAAAAGTCTAATGTATATAATTCCACCGGTTTCCCGCGACATTCACGAGGTCGTCGCTCCATCTTGTTGGAGGCCTACCGACAGCTCGCAGCAAGTAGCACAGGACCGGTCTGAGTGGCGAGCCTTGGGGGAGGCCTATGTCCAGCAGTGGACGTCTTTCGGCTGAAATGATGAATGTATATAATTAATCAGATTTGTACCTAATATTTTTTTTATGAAAGTAGTACAGTCAAAGGCAAAAATATGTACTCTGTCAAAACAAACAAAATATGAATATGAATAGGTGACATACAGTGACTCTATTGCTATATCATAGAGATGCAGGGACTCTATTCGAAACGTTACATAGGAAAGAGACATTTCCCTATCCCTACGCTCACGCGGTGCTCAAATTGAACTTTAAATCTAGCTACTTAGAGTTCGGTTTTAACGTGGTGACACATGAGTGCAGGGATAAGGAATTCTCCTTTCCCTATGTAACGTTTTGAATACTGCCCGTGTATACACATTTTTCCGCTTTGGCCGGAAACATATATTTTTCCCTGACTGTAAACCTACGCGATCTCACTCACATATTATTTTGCGCATAAATATTGCGGTTTTACCAAAGCTAATCAATCGTTAAAACTATCAAAACTGAAACCAATTATAAAACCTCATAATTTGCTTTGGCATATTAATCGTTTTAATATAGCAAAGCAAATCTATGCAAATATTTAACAGATCGGAAGCTAGTAATACCCATTGATTTTAATAGATAAGGATATCAACGAGTAACTATAGGGCTAAAATAGAGGGTACAAATTAGTACAAAAGTCGTAGACTCCACTATAGCTAGCACAAGACCGGTCTGAGTGGCGAGCCTTGGGGAGGCCTATGTCCAGCAGTGGACGTCTTTCAGCTGACATGATTCAAAATTCAATATGATGATCTAATCCCGTTATGAAATACAAAATCGAGTATGTGAAATCCTCTTTAACTTAGTCATATGTTCCCTAACGTCCCCTGCAAGCGTGGTTCGTTACCACGACCGCCCGAATTAGGACATTGTCAATTAATATGTGTTAACTTCAAATCCGGGAGCACTAGCAATTTATCGAGTTTGCCAAGTCTGGAAGCAGGACCCGAAATATAAATTATGACTTTATTGAGCTCTGGGACTTGACATAGCGTGCTAGATCCGGTTGTGTAAGAATGCAAAATCTTTACATTTTCAGGAAAAATAATCGAGAGATCGGTTTATGCTCACTCTATGACAACTCACTCTAAGATGGACCGCAGTGACCACTTGCCATCAGGTGGGCTGTGCGCTCGTTTGCCTATAACCAATGCCATGAAAAAAACGCAACTTGGATGTTTTTTCACTTGCATTTTGATTAAATAGTTGTAGCTGTAGGTACAGTCGAGTTCTCCCCTGTTTAAAAACTTTTGCCTTTGCAATAAGCTTCAAATGTGTACACATCTTAATGAACTCGATTGTACTTTATGGTGGCAGGGCTTAGAGCATGGTCCATCCGGGGTGGTGCCACCGTTTTTCCCGCTAAACTTGGTAGTTTAGCGGGAAAAACGGTGGCACTTGGTGGTCCAAGTAGCAGTGCTCGAGCTGTTGTGTTCCGGTAGGGGGTTAAGGCAGCCGGTGAAATTTCTGGCACAGAGGCATTCCACCTTTAGGCCTCAGGCAACGCATTCGAGATCTTATGGGTTCTTAATGGGGGATCATAGGATTTCGGTATCCATGAGCCGCAGTGACCACTTACCTTCAGGTGGGCTGTGCGCTAGTTTGTCTAAACCAATGACATAAAAAAAAACTTGTTATAGATGAATGAAGACGTGCCCAAACTACTGAGTTAAATGATTATGAGTAATATTTCTGAAGAATACCAGGCCTGCAGATATCAAAAATCACGCCGATGTTACATAACTATACGAGTATACTTATATGCCTTCATAACTGTTACGAGTTAAGTGTGAAAGAGATGCCGTAACCTTTCGGCCTAGGTATTTGATCGATTCGTTTGCTGTCTCGTGCCTTGAAACCCTCGTTACACTCAGGATTCTATATTTGAACCACTCGCTTCGCTCGTGGTTCAACCCTAGAATCCTTCGTTTACTCGGGTCTCAATCACGCACTCACAGCAAACAACAACTTTGCAGCCTTGCATAACAAATAACTATTTTTATCTTTTATCTTATCTTTATCTACCGAAGCTTCAGTAAAAAAAAGCTAGTACTTATATCTGCCGTATCCAGATTTTTGTATCACAGCTACCGAAACTTGTTTAGTTTAATAGGCCAAATGTGAGTAATTTCGGACGTGTGTTGGTCGGATAATAACGACCTCTTACGTGTTCGTTGATATTCTGATTTCGGAATATAATAATTTGTGTAACCGTAAGTTTCCAGTCCGAAACTTATGGAACACTGGCTTCTGCCCGCGACTTCACCGGCGTGGGATTTCGTTATTGCTTTCCCGCGGAAACAATGCGTTTTAATGATAAAAAATAGTCTTAAGTATGTCCCTTCCCGGGACTCGACCTATCGTCGAATTTCATCTAAATCTGTCCAGCGGTTGAAGCGTGAAGAGCTTAGGTAACAGCAGACAGAGCGATTGTACTTTCGCATTTATAATATTAGTATAGATTTTTTTTATACCAATGATATGGGCAAACGAGCGCACATACCACCTGATGGTAAGTGGTCACTGCGGCATTAGCTAACATTTCTGTCAAAGATATTCTTTATTCTGTTTAGTGCAAGAAAGCCTTGAGAAATAATTAATCTAGCAAGCCTCTTTGTGGTTACTACAACAAACTTATTAAACCATGTTTAAACAAGTCTCTTTCATCTCGAGCGTTTCCTTCAAACGAACACATTGTAATAATACGTCGTTAAACAGCACTTTATGTAGTTGTAATAACACTAACCTTTAACGAGCACTTTAATAAGCTGCTTACAACAAAATAAGTAGTACTTAGTACGGTAATTACGAAAAAGCGACTGAAACTTGAAATATAAGTACACTTATAAACTCGTATCTACATAAATTTGATATCAGTCAGTACTTTGTTTAAAAAATTGGTTGTCTGTAAAGTCGGTTTACGGACTATAATTTTATACGTGACTAGTTGGCCCGGCGGCGAACTTCTTTTCACCACGGATTCCCATACATTTTTTTGCGTTCCCGATTCCCGTTTTTTTTTCTTTTTAAACCTTACCTGAATCACAGGGAATAAAACAAAAAAAAGAATGTGCTAAATCGGCCCAGCCGTTCTCGAGTTTTAGCGAGATTAACGAACAGCAATTGATTTTTATCATCGTCAATAATAAAACACACAAGACCAAACATTGAAACGTTATGAAAAGTGTTGATATCTACACTATTGAGGCATTGCAGGTATTGCACATTTTTAGACTGTGACATTAGGTAAACGCCCTAGTGTTGGACACACTTGAGCCCAATCATGAGGCAATCTGTGATTAAATGTCAAGGTTATTGCTCATGTCATAAGGTTCGAGGTTTCTTCACTGGGGCCTTGTCCGTGGCCGATACCATTACCTTATACAGTCATCGAAAAAACTTCAAGAAACAGCCTTCATGGTAGCCTAATGGTATGGAACAAGGATTCTCATCTCGTTCTCTCAGTATAATAGGTAGGTATTATGTGCGGCTTTCGATTTACCACTTAGCTTTTCTGTGAAGGAAAACATCGTGTTTCCTCACGATCTCCTCCTTACACGCATCAGCGAATTCAAAGATCCGTATGATATCCCCAAAGCGCACTGGGCCCACCGCGTGGTTACTATAGTGTGCTGATACGAGTAGTCGAATACCTCACTCTGATGGAATGAAGCCTGTATCGATCAGTGAGAAATATACTAAATAGGCTGTTTTATAGGGTAGTGTCTAGAACTACACTATGGTATAATTATTATGTATTGTAGAACTTGAGCAGATTTTCAAGCCAGGTGTAGGTACCTTGGTGACAAATTACCCACGACATCTGTCGGCGACATGTCAAGTAAAGCGGGATTTAGCTTTACATTATGTCCGTATCAACGTCAGGCGAAGTCGTGCGACTTCGCGAAACTTCGCCAGAGATATCTGGCATAATAGCGCGGTTTACGTCCGTAGCGTGTCGACGTGTCACGCGACGTTGCCAGACATCGTCCGACATGTCGGGCAAAGTCACGCCACTTCACTCGACGTCGCTGGCGACAAGTGTCGTGCGACGTCGCCAGACTTCGCCCGACATGTCTGGCAAAGTCACGCAGCTTCATTCGATATCGCTAGCGACAATTGTCGCGCGATGTTGCCAGACATGTTGAGGAAAGTCCGGCAACGTCGCATCACTTCACGTGTCGCAGGACATTTGTCCCCTAGTGTATCCCTGGCTTCATAGTTATGTGACTTCCATGAGCGCGTACAGTTGATATCATAAAATATGTGCGCTAACAAGGGTTATGATAAATATCTGAACATGCACTCTAACCTCTTGACAATAAGATCGTGTTCAGATATTTATGATCACTTTGTTTGCTTCCATATATCTGGATGTGACTGTACTGCTTGACTTATGTATTAAATCTAGCCGTCTGCTAATTGGCTTTGCGCACGTTTGCATTTCATCAACTTTTTCGCACAAACTGACACGTCGACGGATAAATTAATTCAATAGGTGCTTTAAAATAATTGCCCCTTCATGTTTTAATTAACGTACGCGAACAGATTAAAATTGAAATTATTTATAAGGTTCCTTGTGGATAATTAAAGTAGAAAAGTATGGGGTGAATATGAAACTTGTACATTTGTGACAACTTTTCAGTGATTTCTTATTGAACTGATTGAAACACAAAACCTCATTTTTTTCTCAATTTGAATGTTTTCTTATAGTCTACAAGAATATGTATATATAGACTCCATTCTTATAATTCTTATAAGTACACCTGAGTATAAAATATTCGACGGTCTGCAAAGCGAACTCTGCATATCATCACAACTTCTCAGTTTAAATAATGTTAGACAAACTGAAATAAGTTACGTGATCTTCTCCAGCAACAAAGTTATTTTACGATCATCTCCAACTTTGTACAGCGAAGACGTAGGCTATCCTAGCTCCTTTAACTTTAATGGTATCGTTGAGATTTTACGTTTAGTCGACAACACTGGCGCACATAAAAACTGAAAGACCATTTACGTCAAATAAAAAAAGAAGTTGAGCTTTTCGGTCTCTTAGGCCGACTTGTACCAAATTGAAACAACCAAACCCAAATTAAGAGGATATCCCGAGGTTAGTAGCTTTAACTAAGGCGCAAGGCAGGGGCCCTCAACTTCAGGGGGCCCCTGAGCGCTTTGACCTTGCTTTTTTAAACTTTTAAACTTAAAAAAGGTTCGTTTTTGAGTAAAAATGGAGAGAGAAACAGTGAAACAGGTTCATCAAAAGGCAGATTCTCTGAGAGGGGAGGGCCCCCATTTCCATTTGCCTCGGGGCCCCTTAAATTCCTAGCTAGGCTAAGTAAGTAGCTAGCTAAGTATCTGTTATCTAATTTATAAATAGCTAAAATAATATATATGTAATAACAATATATAACATATAATGATAGTACTAAATAGGTAATATTAAAATTAAGGAATGTCAAATTGAAGACTCTAATATGTATATTTTCTTGCCTGCAGACAAACTGCATACAAGTAGTTTTGCGGGAAAATGATTTAGTTTTAAGTTTTTTATTTCTGTATGATTTATTCATTTTCAATAAAAAAAAAAAAAAAAAAATGGGTGGACCTTATTGTTTGTCAGTTCACTAGTCGCGGTGGTGTGTAAATTTTTGCTAGATTCTAGCAGATGGAACTAAAAATTTGATTCAAACAAAACATCGATTCAGTCTGTTGATTATTGTTGACACAAATGTGCGTTTGGAAAATTAATGAACAAATCTCGTAGCATTGTTGATCCGTAGCGTTGGTATCTTCGCTACGGACTACGCCGTAGCTCTTGCTACGACTTATATGTGGAGCATCAACACTTTCTGGCATTCAGTTTGATCATTATTGAACATCTTTGCAATTAATTCGTTACACGCCACAGTAAAATTTGAGAAATGCTTGGATATCGTTAATAAGTACGCCTTTTATATGTATATTGTATTTTATTTTTATAGTATAGTTTAAATAAATATCGAAAACGAGTAAAGATTATTTATTACGAGAATACCGTTGCGATCCCACCAGCTGGAGTGTATAATGTGTATATTATGGCTAAGAAATTCCAAGTGAAATGTTACCGCATGTGCCAGCTTGCGTTGAGGCTTATACGTACTTAACATGTATTGTAAATTTAAGACCGGACTCAAAATACAGCAGAGTATGCTAAGAACACAAACCATTATTCATTCATTCAATATAATGTTTCTGTGGCTCAGAAGGCTGGTGCATTACCAAATTGAGAGCAGACGTAAAAGCAAGTACACAAAGCAGGATTTTTTTAACCAATGATATCATAATAATTATGCTAATTAGATATATTAATAAGACAGGTTGTTAAAGTTATTGCTCAAAAATAAATACCTAAAAGTAAATTTCAATAGCAAAATGAAACTTAAATAAATAAACGTTTCTAAGAGAAAATTGAGAGACAAATAGTTTTTTGTCTGGCCTTAAATACTCTTAATTTAATATTAATTTAATTTTATATATAAGCGACCTGCATCGGCTTCGCACGGGTAGTAGAACAACAAATTATACTCTAAAACGTCTCTATGTATTAGTGAAAACCGCGTGAAAACCCGTTTCATTAGGTTTTAAGTGTATCGGGAACAGATAAGCAGCCAGACAGACAAACGCGGCGGGGGACTATATTTTAAAACTAGCTTCTGCCCTCGGCTTCGCCCGCGTGAAATTCGTTAAAAGCATTCCCGCGGGAACCATGCATTTCTTCGGGATAAAAAGTAGCCTATTACGTTGACCAGTGTTATAAACTACCCACATGCCACAGGGCGGACACGGCCTATAAAAGCACGATTTCGAACACAATTCGAATGGAAGTGTCAATGTTTGCGTGCGAGGATGTCTGTGTGCATGCGAGGACGTCTGTACATACACTTGTAAATGTGTGTGTACCAACTACGCGGGCCAGTGATCCACTCTCCATCTCCGGATGAAACAAAAGACGGTAAGGGCGAATTGGGCGCGAGTTGCGCGCCGGCTAGTTTCAGGCGGGTGATTCCGTGGCCATTCTGTATGTACTATTAAATATTCAGTGCCCATACCAAATTTTATTGCAATCCCTCCAGTAGTTTGCGAGTTCAATCCGGACATACGTACATACATACAGACATTTTTTCTAAAAATCGTTATTTTTTTGTTCAGTATTGTTTATATACTTCGTACCCCCCTTGACTTGATAGTTTCTTTTAATTTTCAAGTTTCAGACGCGACATTCTTCTACAGACTTATTATTAGTACCTATAGGGTATAGATATGAAGTGGTAGAACATTTTCATTTTTAGGTGCCCATGATGAGTACTAAGTATATAAATTGGCACCTAAAATAACATCCGTAACCGAAAAAACGCTTTAAATAACTAGACCTTTTCTTTTCACTACCTGAAGTTCCGCCAGGAAAAGTCTTCTGAAAAAGAAAGGCTTATTATGGAAACAAACTGATTTATGTGAGAGTTGTCCCGTAAAAACCGATCCGTCTTAACCTCAATGTAATTTGCAGTCCAAATGAGAAAACGAAAGATAGAGGTTTCTCTTAATAAAATGAAATGTAACGCTCGGAAGTGAGAGATAAGATAATCGTTAATAAAATTTCTACTTCTTTGTGTCTGTAGTATACCAGAACCTATACTAAGAATAGGCGAAAGAAAAAATTGCAATTTAATTATGGTTTCGTTATTAACATTTTCCTTAAAAACTTCTCTAATGATGATTTTCCTTTAAATACACAAATTTTTAATAGCAATACCGTCGGTGACGTGAGGAAATAAATCCAACATTGCGCTTCATCTTCTATATGTGACAATTGGCTTATTACGGTCGCTTCTCGCTGTACTTAATGTCATTTTATTGCAAAACGCATAAACAAACCTTTATATTATCAATATTTCATCAAACATCGTAAAAACGTTTACTTGTATCCAACAGTTAACTCGCGTTAATGTACTTACCCGCCGAGTACCCGAAATCCCTTTAAAAAGTGTTGCCAACATTAATATTTTACGTCGAAAACCTTTTAAATCGTAAACATCAAGCAGCCTTTGTTGTGAAAAAACCAACTTGCGGCGGCGTGAAGAACTTTCGAGATTTATGTTCCTACCAAGCTCTCGAAATCAAGTTACCTTCTTCGGCCTGTTTGTTGCGTGTGTTTTAGAAATTCCGTGAATGTTTTTAACCATCACATCGAGAGGTCTATTATAAAGGAACACAAAATAACGATTTTTTGAAAAAAAATCTGTATATATGTATTGTCCGGATTTAACTCGAAAACTACTGGACGGATTGCAACAACATTTTATATGGAGGTAGTATATAACACTGGTCAACATATAGGCTACTTTTTATCCCGGAAAAATGCACAGTTCCCGCGGGAATTCTATTAACGAATTCCAAGTCGCGGGCAGAAGCTAGTCTATACTAATAATAATTTTTAATAAATGACTAATTTAAAGCACGAAGAATTATTCCCAAATTCACTCGATACTAAATTTAAGGACGGGGACCGGAACAGAGTTCCTTAATAAAATTAGAGGGGTTCGGAACCCTCGAGCGGAAGTTGATTTTAAGTGCAGTTAAAAGTAAATTGAACTAACGAATCGAGAGGGTAATATTTTAGAAAATAGATATTCAAAACGATTTCATAATAGGGACTCTACCCAGTATTTCGATTGGGGAAACCATCGAGGGCTGGAAAACATCAATTCTCTATGGTTACAAAATTAAACGATCAAACGGAATTGGATATTGATATCATTGTAAATTGAATGTTAATGAATTCGAAATGAGAATATTGAGCGTGAAATGTATGCTTGCTTAGTTTCTGAATAATAGTCAGCAACGTGCATAAATATAAATTGGATAAGTACGATTCCTACACGAAATCCAAACGGTAATTGATCGTATTACAATATACTTAAATACTTAAGGCCGTTCCTATACCCAGCTCAGCCGTCACTGTCACTCGTGCAACGAGGGAAAGAGAAAGCGCTACACACAGAACGCCCGATTTAGTTAGTTTTTAACACGTTTTAATTTCTATAAAAATACCGTCTTACAACATGGCATTTATAAAGCTGTCAATGTATGCATATAATATGGATATTTTTTCTGTTATATTTAGTTTTACACTATTTGATATATAAACTGGTGTAAAGTTGGATTAAAGGTCCGAGTTAGAGGTTACTTTGGAATTAAATTGTATCCAGCGAAGTTTCGTGAAAACGTGTAACGAAAGCTGTCAATTGTAAGGATAATATAATCAAATATAACATATGTTATTTTCATATTTTTAACTTTTAACATTTCTTAGAAAAGTATGATCTTACATGAGCAATTTGACAATGCTGGGTCGGGGAACGGCCTTAACAGTGACAGACAACAGTTATTCATGTATCGCATCATGGTAACTAATCCGGAACAAATGTTCAGAATTAAGGCAGGAAACCCACGCACGTCAATATCATCATCATCAATACTCGTACATATAAATATTTTGGGTTCCTTAAAAGTAATATATACTAATATTATAAATGCGAAGGTAACTCAAAGCAACAAAAAACTCCTGTCTGTCTGTTGCTTCTTCACGCTTCAACCGCTGGAGTGGGTGAGTACTTTATTTTTCATACCTACTTTCTTGCTAAAAATTTAATATAGCACGACACAACTTAGAAGGCGCGCGGTGAAGCACTTAAGCCGTTGACGCGGAGACTATTTTTGCTTAATCCACGCGCCTAAGTTGTGTAAACCTGTACCTATATGTAGGTAGTAAGGTCTACTTGAATTGGTCTATTTAGCTAGGTACAAAGTTACAAACTCGGTTCCTGAACCCATATCAAAAGATCAAGAGATGTGACGTAAGACTCAGTGTTGCCAGTTTGGTGCAGGCAAGGCCGTTACTTGCACGCGCGTCGTCCGCTGCAAACATATCAACTGTGGACAGATGCAAACAACTATTGGAGGCCACTACGATAAACCAACATCAGATCAGACTATTTACGTCCCGCTGCTGGGTCTTCAGCAAAGTCGGGCTACGTATTCAGCAAATTTGCCACATAGGGGTACTTTTACACGTCAGAAAAATAATTTACCAGCGCTTCCTAGACCCATTGCTTGAGAAGAAGCGCCGCAACAAACTCAAGCAGAAGGCCTTTTTTCAAAAATTCCTCTAAAGTTCTCTTATCACTGAAATGTTTGGAACTAGACGTACTTTTTAAATTTGGCCACATTTTTGATGAGTGCAAGTTTGCAAGAGTGCAAACTGCAATGGCAGGCGCGGTCTGAAACAAAGGTTTGGGGGAGTCACGAGTCACATAATTAAACCGGTTTTGGGGACTCCCCCCCCTGCCTAGAACTGAATCTGTGCAATGTTACGTTTAAGGGCCGGTTCCTATATCCACGTAACGCCTCGTTTTGCCTACGGACGGTTAAAATTTGACAGATTCTCTATGGAACAAATGTCAAAAATCAACCGTCCGTAGGCAAAACGAGGCGTTTCGTGGATATATTTGTATATTTGTATATTTTTATTAATTGCATTCATGTAGTTAATATAGATGTTACAAATGTTAAATATGAAGCTATGACATGATACCCCGTTGGGGCGTAGCAATATACTTAAATAACTAAAATTATCATTTTATAGTTGCATGTTCTTTTTTTTTTTTTTTCTTCTTATTTTTACATGAAGTCTATGAAATTTCATTAAATTAGCAATATAACTCAATTACACTTAGTTATTATTCAATAGTCGTTCTCATTATTACTGTTAATTTATTATGTTTATACTATTTTATACATGCTATGTCATATTTTTTCCTATTTCTAATTAAAAAAACTCTGATGGGCGAAGGACCGATATTTATTTATCTTTGTCATTGAAAAAATCATTTATATTGTAGTAGCATTTCTCTATCAAAAACTGTTTAAGCCGATTACTAAATATTTTTTCTGATTCCAAGCTTTTAAGGTCCTCATTCAGTTTGTTATATATGTTGATAGACATGACGTTTGGGCTAGTACTATGTAATTTTAATTTTGATGCGACGAGTGAAGCAATATTATGTTTGTATCTAGTCCCGAACCTTCGCGGTCGGTCGGCGGTTTTCGGGAATAATTGGGGGTACTTTCTTATAAATATGCATGCTTCGTATATGTACATGGATGTCAAGGTTAGTAAGCTAAATTTTTTGAAATAAGGTCTACAACTATCTGTGTTTTTGATATTGGCTAGAATACGTACGCATTTCTTTTGCATTATGAATATTTCTTGCGCGTCGGTGCTGTTTCCCCATAATAGGATTCCGTACTTAAATCGGGAAAACGCGAACGCGTAATAAGCGGCGAGGGCCGATTTTATATCTGTTGTTCTTTTTATTTCTCGTAGTGCATAGATAAATTGGGCAAGTTTTGTTTTTAATTTTTTTATATGTTCCTTCCAGTTTACATTAGCGTCTATGTGTATACCGAGTAAAGAGAAACTGGTAACGCATTCTATTTCGGTGTTATTGATATCAATATTGATTTTTAACGCTTTTTTTTGATACGGTCTAAATTGTAAAATTTTCGTTTTAGAATAATTTATTTCTAGATTGTGATCTAACATCCAATCGTTAATATTATGTAAAAGTATTTCTATATTTTCTTTTATATTCTGATCGTTGACGCATGTGGTTAAAAGAGAGATGTCGTCCGCGAAAAGTATGCACGTCTCGGTAAACAACTTCGGGAGGTCGTTAATATAAATTAAAAAAATTAAACTCCCGATCACTGAACCCTGTGGAATCGCGTTCTTTATTAAATGTGAATCCGATCGTATATTATGTATGTTACCGGTGGCGTGATCGTAATGTTGCATTTCAACGTATTGTTTACGATTTTCTAGATATGATTTAAACCAATCATATGTCGTGCCTCTTATTCCTATGCCATATAGTTTATCCAATAGTATTTTATATTGTACTCGGTCGTAGGCTTTAGACATGTCTAATAGTATCCCTATAGCGTATTTTTTTGCGTTAAGTGTGTTTAATACTTCTTGCATAAATTTATACACAGCCAAAGTAGTGGATCTTTGTTTTCGAAAACCGTTTTGATTATCGTCGAAGATATTATATTTCTCACAAAAGGCGTAAATACGGTTGCACATCGCGGTTTCTAATATTTTTGCTGACGTGGGCAATAGTGCTATAGGCCTATAGTTGCTGGGGTCCGACATCGGCCCCTTTTTTTTATATATCGGTCTGATTATAGATTCCTTGAGGCAGTCTGGGAATATACCTTCGCTAAACGACTGGTTTATAAGTAGATAATAGGGTAGTGTCAGTTCTTCAGCACATTGCTTAATGAGCATAGGAGGTAATTCATCTGTTCCAAAGCTGCGTTTATTTTTTAGTTTTCGAATGATAGTGTAGACTTCCCGAGGCTCGACAGGGCTTAGATAGCAGGTATTAGTAGTGGGATAGAGTACCGGCCTGCCCCTCGACGGGTTGGCTCCGGTATTGCCTACCGATGCAAAGTAGGAGTTGAATGCGTTAGCTATTATCGTCGGGTCGGAAGTGAGGTTATTTTGGATATTTAGTTCGATATTTTTTCTTATTGGAATATTCTTTTTATTCGTGCGCTCTTTTATAATTTTCCACATTGATTTTATAATATTGCTGGATTTTTTTAGCTCATTTATGTATTGTATTTTTTTAGATTTTGCTATGGAGCGTTTTAGTGTAATTTTGTATTGTTTATAATGTTTTCTTAGCGTGTCATTTTTTGTGTATGTAACTAGGGATTTTAGAGTTCGTTTGCTTTTACAGGATATTTTTATGCCTTTGGTTAGCCATTTTGTTTTATTGTTTATTTCTTTTAGGTTAATTGACTTAATTGGGATACATCTGTTTAATAATAATATAGGAACCGGGCCTAAATGGAATTCTATAAATTGATGAAATTCTATAAGCATGAGAGATAAGTGCTCGATTTGAATCGGCGATCCTAGAGACGAAGAGAAAGAAAGACGAAGAGACGTGGTTCTTAAAGTTATAGTAATCATCTTATGAAACCCCTCCCTTATTTCAAGTTATCGCGAATAGCCAAGTACGAATGTTGATCTTTGACACCATTTTATATAGCCAGACACAAGTTAGAATAGAAGGCGCGCGCCGAAGCACTTAAGCAGTTGAAGCAGAGTCTGTTATTGCTTAATTCGCGCGCCTTCTAAGTTGTGTCGTTATATATCTTAGTGTTGATAAAGACTAGAATTATCACTGCTCAATATATTTATTTACTGGAGGAGTAGAGTTGTGAAATGTTTTTTTATTTAACAAAACCAGTCATCGGTTTAATTAGCGAATGAATTTTATACCAATCGAAAGTATAGAATAAATAAACGTAGGGTGGTAGTCTTTTTTTCCCAGCATATTTAACCGACTTCGGAAAAGGAGGAGGTTCTCAATTCGTCTGCATGCTTTTTAGGGTTCCGAAGTCCACAAGGAACCCTTATAGTTTCGCCATGTCCGTCCGTCCGTCCGTCCGTCCGTCTGTCCGCACTATTGTTCGGAGATGCTTAGGTCTAGAGAGCTGTAATTTGGCATGAATATGCATATTAGTTACGCTGACAAAGTGGTAGAATAAAATTTTGAAATATATTTTTTTATAGGGTACCTCCCATACTCGTAAAGTGGGGATGTATTTTTTTTTTCTTGCGTACCCCATGGTGCGGCATATCGTTGAATAGGTCTTAAAAAAATATCGTGGGTTTGTTAAAACCATTTTTTGATTAAGTGATGCGTTTGTGAAATATTAAGCTTTAAAGTGCTATTTTTTGTTAGAGTCACGTGTCCCCCCCCCCCCCCCTGCCAGCTAAATGGTGGTATTTGGATAGCTGAAAAAAAGAACGGTTGTGGCATATATAACGTTGAAAGGAAAACTATCAGAGCTAAGTAGGCTGTACAAACTTACGAGTAATAGTCTGTCAACTTATAATGATGATTTTTCTCGAGCGGCAGGGGCGTCGGGCGGGCACGTCATATCACAGGCTAGCTAGATGCTAATAAGTCTTAGAAAGGTACTGTGGGCATCCTCAACTTCGGAACCCTATAATTTGCGCGTGGCCCGACACGCACTTGGCCGGTTTTTTTAAGTATGTTCCGCGATAAATCCGTCAATTGTTAACCGATTTCGAAATGTCTTTTTTAATCGAAAGGTGATACCTCCATATTGGTCCCATTTTTAATTTGGTTCAGTTCTGATGATGGGATCCATGAGAAAATGAGGGAACTCCTCAAAATTTGTGAGCACGTGTATGATTTTGGCATCAACTTCAAAGACTACAGTGAGTCTTACGGCCCATCGTACTCACGTTTGGAAACTATAGACGAAAAATAAAATAACTAAAAAAATTCAAACCGACCTCAAACTCCGACAGCCCACCAAGTCGGTGTCAAGTGAACCGACCCAAAACCGATGACAATCTTATAGTGAACTTGACACAGACTTTGTAGGCTGTCGGAGTTTGATTTCGGTTTTTTTTTTCTTTTTATCAACTTAACAGATGGGTGAAGGCACCTACTGTACTTATTCTTATACTGTGCCATTATAACTTGGGAGGGTATGTCGACACCTTAATGAGAAGTAGTTAATCCCAGGTGTGTTTTATCAGCTCGAGCCTTATCGGTGGTACTCTTACGGCGTCACGTAAGGGTCACTAAATTATAACGACGTCGTTCAGGGGCTATATTCGAAGTCTTAAATAGGGATCTCCCTGTTCCCTATAGGATCGCGTACGCGTCAAGTTGAACTTTAAATCTAGCTGCTTAAAGATCACGCGACGCGTGAGCG
Organism: Aethes cnicana; assembly: GCA_963971205.1. Lineage (NCBI taxonomy): Eukaryota > Metazoa > Arthropoda > Insecta > Lepidoptera > Tortricidae > Aethes > Aethes cnicana. The sequence continues at coordinate 10,277,748 of OZ020286.1, forward strand.
ATCCTATAGGGAACAGGGAGATCCCTATTTTAAGACTCCGAATATAATGTGTAGGTACTAACTTAGTTCGTAAGGTTTTTTTATTGTTGCTAACCACATATGGGCTTTTAGCCTGCGATAAATGTTTTTTTTTTAGCCCCAGATCTGGGCGCAGGCGCAGTACGGCTGTGTGGAAAATCGTCACTCCACAGCGTCGTGTAATGTAAACTTGCCTAACTTAAGTGCATTTATTGACTTCAAGTTTTATCTCAATAGGTATAAGGTGTGTCCGAGATTAGGCGTGGAAAAAGCATCTTAAAATGGATATAACATTTTCTGTTCTGAAAAACGCTTAAGCACATAAAGGAGAAATCCATTCTGAAAATTTCGTTACTTCAAAACAAAAATAAATAGGTACCTTTTGTACTAATTAATAAATAGGGACCTATTGTACTAATTAATAAAGAAGGGTTCAGTTGTCAAAACTCTTTGACTCAGAAAATCGCTTGAGCTTTAAAGAACTGCATTTTTACGCATAAAAATTCAAGCGCTACTTCATTAACATTGAAGTTTATTAGAGGAACTTAAGGATTAGATTAGTACTTGTGTAATTGTTTTTTGGTGTTCAATAAAGTGTATTTGTATTGTATTGTATTGATTAGCCTTGTGAGTTTAAAACTAAGCAACTGGGTCCTTTTCTCGTTATACCATATATGGAAATGTATATTGCCTTTAAATTTTACATTAGAGGCATAAGTACTAAGCAGTTCTCTCCAAAAACAAATTTCTCACGCAGCCTCGTTATCAGCATACTACGTAACCACATAGTTTTTGGCATAATAAAACGGTACCAGCTTGCAAATTTCAACGTCGCACTAGAGCCGCCATGAGGGTGATATCGGTATCATACCGGTATTCTATTTATTTAAAACCACTTCAGGTAGTGGCGAAATAAGATTCTTAGAAATTATATTATTAGTGTAACGGAACGAAAATTTGTTTTACTTACCTGATCGTATTCTTACATCGTTACTAAATCTTATCTATACTAATAATAAGACTGTAGAAGAAGTCGCGTCTGAAACTTGAAAATTAAAAGAAACTATCAAGCCGAGGCGACTATATAAACGATACTGAACACAAAGTAACGATTTTTAGAAAAAAATACTGTATGTATGTATGTCCGGATTGAAATCCGGATAAACTACTGGACGAATTGCAACAAAATTTGATATGGGGGTAGTTTATAAGGTCAAGGCTACTTGCTATCCCGGAAAAACACATAGTTTTCGCGGGAACACTATTTCCAAATTCCACGCGGACGAAGTCGCGGGCAGAAGCTAGTAATTAATAAATTTACATAAAAATACTGATACTATAAAGTTCCCTAGGTGACACCTAACTTAGTTAAAGCTCACAGACCGCGTCAGAAATATCATCTTACGCTCCATGACCTAAGTCGCCGATGTAGCCCTGATAGCCGCTAAGCCAAACTGGGACTGGGCTGGCCACGTCTGCCGCATGCCGGACGATTCATGGGGGCCAGTATAACTAACTGGTCCCCTCAAAATAGAGTTCGGCAAAATCGTATAAAATCATGTGCCCTAGTAGTTCGGTCATCCGTTTTGATGGGCCATTTTTCTTCGGCTGATTGTGAATCCTTACTTATAATAGATCAATGTATAAAATAGAGTACCTACATGTAGGTACTCTATTTTACACGCATGAGACAGAAAACCATGGAAAAATGAGGAGGAATTATGCCTGCCCGTCTGTCTGTTATCTCTTGACACTTAAACCGCTAAACCGATTTAGATGAGATAGTTGGAGTCCCGGGGAAGGACAATTTTGCAACCCGGAAAAACGTATAGATCCCGCGAGGACGCGATATCCGAATTCCACGCGCGCGAAGTCGCGTGCTGAAGATAGTAGGTAATATTAGATTGATAAATGAATGCTCACATTAATTCGTTTCCCAGGCTATATTATATTAAATGTAGTATTTTACCGGTATCGTTAATGGTATAATGGTACTTGTAAGTTGTAGCGCCTAGCGCGCCCCAGTTAGTTTTAGTTTCCGAACCTTTTGGGCAAGGCACGCCTTTATGTATATGTAGGTTGCCATTCCAAACGAGTTTAATCTTGGTTTTGTAACGTAGGTACTTGATTCAATTTAAGTGTGTTGAAACACTCTGAAAATGGGCTGAGGGTCGACACGGTAATATTAGGGGTGTTGACTAGAACGGCACGCAAAAAAAACCTGACAAGAAAAAGTTAAACGTCGACTATTTTCTATGTTTATTAAAATATCGTTAGGTACACTTCAATAATGTTTTCTTGTGATCTATAGATAAGGAATTAAGGCCCTTCCCTGACCCAGCATCGTCAAATTGCTCATTTAAGATCATACTTTTCTAAGAAATGTTAAGGGTTAAAAATATGAAAAAAACATATGTTATATTTGATTATATCATCCTTACATTGACAGCTTTCGATACACGTTTCACGAAACTTCGCTCGATACAATTTAATTCCAAAGTAACCTCTAACTCGGACCGCTAATCCAACTTTACTCCAGTTTATTATATCAAACAGTGTAAAACTAATTATAACAAAAAAAATATCCATATTATATGCATACATCGACAGCTTTATAAATGCCATTTTTTTAGACGGTATTTTTATAGAAATTAAAACGTGTTAAAAAGTAACTAAATCGGGCGTTCTGTGCGTAGCGCTTTCTCTTTCACTCGTCCCACGAGTGACAGTGACGGCTGAGCTGGGTCTATGAACCGCCTTAAGGACCTATCCTCCGTTCTTAAGTACTAATGGATTGTCAAGGATAACAGCGGAATGAAATAATAAGTATATTTAAGATCCTCTCAACAAGTTTTTCATTTGATATGTTGATGCATATGCATGCCTTACACTTTTTTTTCAATTTAATTATTTACGCAACTAATCCGAAGAATTGGTCATAAAGCACTGCTTTTCCCCGCAACTTCACATGCACAGAAATATTAAAATGAAAAATCCTGTTTTTTTTCGTTTCCGTAGGAATTTCGGGAAATCCTCTCTTACGTTACGTGCTCCCCTACGTTCCCTAAGGAACCTGCATGCCGAATTTCAGCTCTCTACGACCAGTAGTTTCGGCTCTGCGGTGATCGATCAGTCAGTCAGTCAGTCAGGTTTCGTGCTTTATATATATACGAGTAGTAAAGCATTAAGCATGTAATGATAATAATTACATGTCCGGGGTTTTTTAAATTGTCATTTATAAGTTAGTGTTGATTTTAACCTCAATAACCTAAACTGTATGTTGTAAATCGTAACGAACCCCCATCGCAATCAGCGTGAAAGTCCCTGGTATATGGAGATGTCAAAAGGAGTGTCCAGTTCGTTGCAAAGGCTAATTAGTAGTCCCTGTGGCATACCCTATGCATTTAGCTCTATAGACGTAAATGTAAATAGTTGAGGAAACTACAGACCCATTTGCAACTTCGGACAGCGAACACCAATAGATTACGACCGCAAGTGCTCTTTTGCAGGTCCGATTCGACCGCCAGAACTAACAACAGTATTTCGCAACAGCCCGTTTAGCCATTGAATTGGTTTGCTATCCCCAAGACAACCGATAGTTTATCGATCATGAACCTTTTGTGCGCTACTTTATTTTTATTTTAGCTTATTGGTACAAAAACATGTTGAAAACATACCATTTACAAGTTTACTTAAAGTCTAGATTAACATTGGAATGTTTATCAACACACATTAATTATATAGTAGGCACCTACTTACATAATTATTTTACACAAGTGCAAACAGAAGTGAACAATGCAGAAATAAAAATAATAATATTAATAGTATACATCGAAATTTAAACAAATTCTAGTACACTATTCTTAAAAGAGACAATATTAAAGTAAAAACAAATATCGCAGTACTTGTTATAAAAGTGGTTAGTTTGAACCTGTAACTGACCACTTTTGATGACACACTTGTCGTACATACCAAGTGGCATTCACAATGAGACCGCGAACGAGTGTGCAGCTCCTGTACAAAAAAAGTATTGCGCTCGTCGGGTGCACGGCAAGCAAGCTGTGTGTCATGTCATGTCTCACGAGAACTAATACTATACAACGCATGTGCTTGCGTGTACTTTATTTCGAAGATGCGGGTGCCCGAGTTGTTCGTGCACCCGTTTTGACGGGCCATTTTTCTTGAACGTGAATCCTTGAAATGATATTATAATTTTAAAGGAAATACTTTACACTTGTCGTAAACTACTCGCGTACCTAATCACCAGTAGGTCTAGTGTATTTTTTACACCAAAAATGCAAAACGATGTCACGAAGTTATTCGAGTAAACTATTCACGATCAGTTTTGTTTTAACACGCGAGTGTAAGCTTCAACTTCGGGCTCGGTTTTTTTTTACCTCTTCTCACATGAGTGTAAATCTTTATTTGCGCTAAACGCATCGAACGCGTTTTAGTTTATTCATCATTTTTGTATGAGAACACAAACAGCACCCCTAGCGGCAAAACATGGAGTCAATTCAGCGAGTGACATTTACTTTACGAAAACGGATGTGAATTCGTTTACACGTTTTCTGACTAACTGCGAGTGTAAGCTCGTATTTGACAGTTTGAAAAGTAAATTAAACGAAACGCAAGAAGTAAAGTTACTCACCCGACTTTATCACGTGAGAACGTGAGAACTTAGGTTTTCGAACCTGTCGAATCCAAATTTACTTCAAAATTTTAGATTTTTTAAGTGAAATAAATGATATATGTGTGTCGTCTATGACTTAATATGCTTGTATTGTGCTCTTGAGAAATTTTTTTACTAAGTATGTTATTTATTTAAGCTTCTTCACATACGTATAAGTGTGTCTTTCTTTTTTAATGTTGAGATACTCCACGTTTGTGACGAATATACCTATAACTATGTACTTCGATTTGGTTTAACAAAAAACTAAATTACATAAATTACTCCGGGTTGCCTAGAAATTTTAGAAAATGTAGGTAACTTGGCAACACTTATGGCCATTTTGACAATTTTGACAGAAAAAACCTGAAGAAACGCAAACGCGATCGAGACGTTTTAACTCACTGCCTTCCGTCACATATTTGACATTGTCATGATTGACGTTTACCTAGCCTCCTCAAATTTGATATTAATGATAATTTAAATGTTTATTATTGAATAATTGCCGGTCTGAGGCCAATATTTTGATAATGGCGAAGTGTCCAAGACAGAAACCATCAATTTTATAGTGTATAGCGGATGTCGCAAACTGATGGTGACAATACATGAACGTGTGCGAGAATGGTGTTGACAAATGCACTCAAAGGTTAAAGATGAACTTTTTACGAATAGTTTACTCGAAGTGTTTGGAGTTGAGAAGATGGACGTTGACGTTTGTTTCACCTCAGCCTCACCAAGTTTACTTGATTTATCTTTTATATCGTACATTAATTGTTTCCTCCATACAATGCTCGGCCCGTAGGCCATACTTGAGAGTGGCAAAATTGTCTTGCATATGATTAGAAAGAAGCCATTATATAAGAGAACAGAAGAGAAGAATTATAGTTTAAGATCCATACTTTGAATTGAGCCAAATTTCTTGTAACGTAGAAAGAATTGGCGCAGCTCGTGTTACTTTTATCAAATACTAGCTGACCCCGCGGACTTCGTACCACCTTAGTTTTTTTTATAAACCTCACGGAGCCTGAGACCTTTCCAACGAATGCAAAACCGTGGAAATCGGTTCGTGCGTTCTGGAGTTATAGCGTCAGGAAGGAAAACCCGACTTATTTTTATTATCAAAAATACAAAAAAGAATGCGTGCATAGAAGCAAGAAACAGTTAGTATTAGACATAATAATAGTATTTATTTTTATGTGACATATGCAATACCCACTGCTGGGCACAAGCCTCCTCTCATCACCAGAGGGTTTGGGCCCTACACAGGCGCAGTTTGGATTGGGGACTCACACATGTACCTACATTCTTGAATTACTTCGCAAATGCGTGCATGTTTCTTCGATTCACTATGTTTTCGTTCACCGAAAAGCCAAGTAGTAGGTAATTTTGCACAAAAGTAACTCAGAGATGCGAGCCGGATTCGAACGCCCGCCGATCCTCTGCATGAAGAGTTCTATAGGTGATGGTATGGGTGAAATGGTTCCGAATGGAGGACCGATCACCCGACTGATCCAGGCAGTCGTCCCCTTTCATAAATAGGTGATGGTGGCCTAGTAGTTGGCCACCATCACGGCTTCAATTAAATACCTAATATACACTTACATTTTCTTTCAGTGTTCCTTCTGGCTCTGCCCCAGCAAGTCAAGTGGAACTATGGCAACTTTAAGACCAGACCCCGTGGCTGAGCCAACTGCTGATTCCTACCAGAATTTCATCAAGTTTTAAGTAGTTTAAACACTAATAAATCATGCTATATATTCCATTGAGTTTATTATTGGTGTTATTTATTGTAAGTATGTATATTTCTTTAGCAAATGTCAGCAACTAGCAACTGATCGATCAAAGCACAACCGAAGCTACTAACCGCAGAAAGCTGAAATTTGGCATATAGGTTCCTTGGGGAATTGGGGGGTGTTACTAAGCATAATTCCCGCGGGAACGCTCCGAATTCCACGTGAATGAAGTCACCGTCGGAATAAGCTAGATTGATATAATGCTTTTAGGTATTCGCATCAGTCAAGAATGTTGGCCGCCACAATTTTACATTTATAGTATTTCCCTTTACATGATTTATTTAACGTTAATCTACCACATATGTAGCGGGAGCGGTGATGATGAGAACAAACTACTTTCTTGGTTAGTTTCAAGTTGATTTATTTCATAATAATTTAGAACGCTTAAATGGGCGAGGCTCACAAGAATGTGCCGTCACACACTGGAAATTCTTGTGAGCATCACCCAATATGTACTTATGTCTACCGAAACGATAATCCATGCCACGGCCTATCTCTCTTCCGTGCCGTGCCTTGTAGACGATGCCGATGGTGCTGGCACAATCCTCCACGCCTGGAAAGACTATTCCTATATCGACTACGTCGCGATGTACGCCTCTTCATCGTTCAGCAAAAAGGCTGGTTTCAAGCGACCGATTGATTCGCACGTCGCTTTGCCTTCTCTATTAATCAGGTTCCCACGCTTTGCTCCTCCTCTCAACCACTATAAATGGGCCATCATAAGGCGGCGTTAGAGTAAGGCGGAGTATGACGCTTCTTACGCTTCTTGTGAACATTTCTGTAATTGGCCTTTCCTTTCTTGGACCGAGACAACATTAGCAATACTTAAGTATCTTCCCTTAAACATCTCTGTAAAACTATCGTAGGAACAGTTCCTCATTAAAAAACATTCCTGCGGTAGCCTAATCGGTATTCCATATACTTTCCTCGCAGCGCTATATCCGGTTTCTTCCTGTAAACTATGCTTGTAAACAACTCCTAAGTCCCAACTATAATATGGTAGGAAACTCTTCAACCGAGTTCTCTCTTTCGCTTCTTGCCCAAATACTAGCTATACAGGTAGCCATGTAGGCAATACCAGCAATTTTGTAAGGCACTGAAAAGTCCTGCATGCCGCGTGTCTTCTAAATTTTATCTCCATGTTTAGTATCTTCTATTCTATATACATTAATGGCTTTTGTCTTGGACACTTCGCCAATACCTTTAGTATCTTCAAAAATGTTCAAACTATTAGCCTGACAGTGACCTTGACAGATCGAATTGCGTATACTACTGCGTTTCTGTCATACTAAAAGTCACTCGAAAACGTGAACGTTTTCGTTTACTCACTTACTCGCTCGTCACTCATTCGTATTAATCAAAATACACTCGCTAAACCTTGTTACAAAACGTACCGTTAGGGGCGCTGTTCAAGTTTTCATACAATCTTGATGTAAACGCAAACGCGGTCGAGAAGTATTTTCCAGGTCCGAAAAATACACTTGAGGTACTGGAATGATTTTCGTATAGATACAAATATTCATATGAATATTTTTTTGTGTGCCTGTACTTACATTATGCCTCATACCTACTACTTCAGAACCTACTAGGTACCTACTACATGAACAACCGAAATCGAAGAAATCATCTTATCTTATTACCAGCCCGGCCCAGACCCGAAAGAAACTCAAAAAGGGCGTACATCATAATGAGACAGCACAAAAAGTAATATTTCTCCGAAAAAGTAATTTCATACATGACTTAACATCAAGGAAAATCTAAGACAGTCGCCTAATATTTGCTGCCTACTTCCTTTGAACTAAGTGCTCGCGTCCAAAATAGATAGTAAATAAACATGGATGCTTGCAATTAAAGGGCAATAAATAGTCACGACGTGGTCACGACAGATCTTGCGGGAATAATAATGACCACACTTTCCGTAAACAAGCACTTTCTATAATTCCGCACCTCAAAGGAAAAAAACTGGTCCCTTATCTCTTACTCGCGTGTCTGTCTATCTGTCCGTGGTACATACTTTACAACTTAAAAGTGTGTTCGAGCTATTGTTAACGCCTGGATTACAGACAGTGCCGACCTATATTTAAGAAGCTCTGTATTTTGCCTTTGGCGTGTATGTATATAAAAAAAGCATGGGTTTTTGTTAAAACCAATCCAGATTGTTTTAATAAATTCAGTGAAGTATTTGGAGGCCACAAAAGAGTTCAATATGTAAATTTGTTATATCAACCGCAATGTCGCTCCGATATGTACCGAAGAAATGCCTATCATATGTGTATTTTCTTGTATAATTTGTAGGTAAATAAATTAAATTGTAAATAAAATGTGAATGTAAATTTCTAGGAAATAATTGTTTTTATAATGTAAAAGAATTTATTGATTATAAATAGTAATGTTTTTTTTTGTAAATGTATAAAGATTTGCATGTCGATTGTTCGACAGAACATTCTAACCTAATAAACGCGAAATATCACCTTGTATAAATGTTCTGGCAAATAAATGATCTTCTTCTTTACTCACTCAATTTTCTGTCTATAAAATTTATGTCATGGAAAAGACTTAAATGGTAACTCAATATTAAATTCAATTAAGGTATCGATTATCCAAATGGCACTTATCTCACAGCATTTTCAACAATAAGGTTTTCCAAACACATTTATTTACTCTTTTCAGGACAACTGCCCGAAAACAGTCCATGTTGCTGTCAATTATAACAAAGCGGCAAGCTCGTGTCACAACGGAATAAGGTGCACATGACAAGTTATCGCGCGCGGAAATGTTATCATCAGGTTGATTTACAACCGCCCTGATTGCAGCAGAGTCAACATGAATGGAGCTAATCAGACATTGTGTACAATAATTAGCTTTGTCGGAATTAGCTGGCATTATAGGGAACTCAGTCATTCGGGATTTGATCAATGGAGCGGATAATTACATTATCAATCCAAACAAAGGAATCTGGTGTTAACAGCGTATGACCTTTCAAGATAATTGGAAGGATGTTACAATTACAATTGTCTGATGTATACCTAAGTCGACGTAGAGGTGTTCAAACATATTTAACATGACTTCATAATATACGACATATTGCTATATAGGCAACAGAGAAAAGGTTCCTTCTCATTTCCCACACACATAAAAATCAGAGGTAGGTATGTATACGATATAATACATTCACCATGAGACCCACGTTACCTACCGACTGATCTTCCAACTTCATGAATCTCGTTCAAAGCGTTGTTCAGGCCTATCATACAATCTTCCCTTAGTTTCTCTATCGTTGCAATTGTCTGACCTAGTTAGCATCAGAATGTGAGACATTTGCTGTTTTGTCTAAGTATCTAAGCTTTCCTATCCACCACCTCCATAACAGCCTTGAGATTTGAGTCGATTTGAGTTCCATATCTCTCATCAAAAGTTTAGCAAGTACTTCTAAAATGCAAATAGCATAACAGTATTTTGAAATCATAACAAATATACTTACTCGTATTGGACGTTTTCGGATTGAAATTAAATTTTACTCCAACAGAGTCCCACGAGGCAGCAGCGGAGGATCGTGTTCTATGAATTGCTGTTTATTCCTATTTTACACGAAATTTCACGAGCGACAAGAGTAACCTACTGTTTATAATAACTTTGGACATCTCCTTCGTGTTTTTACTTTGAGACACAGATTCTAAAATGTGTACACGTCTTTAACGATAACTAAGGGCTGATTTTTCAATCGTCAGATAAAATTTGTTCGTCGAATAAATAGTCCATACAAATTTTGAATTTGTTCCGGAATTAATTTGAATTTTGTATGGACTAGGTATATGAAGAATTTTTATCTGACGATTAAAAATCAGCCCTTAAGCAATAAACGTTATATGGTTGGTTGATTCAAACCGCCCGTTAAAGTTAACTTTGACGTTAAATATTTTACTACGGGATAAAATGACGTTTCTGTATGGAATGACAGCTCGGCGGCCATATTTAACGACCAGGAGTACACCCTTAGGGTGAGTTGATTCATGCATAGTTGACGGATTCCTGGTCGTTAAATATGGCCGCCGAGCTGTCATTCCATACAGAAACGTCATTTTGTTCCATAGTAAAATATTTAACGTTAACTTTAACGGACGGTTTGAATCAACTCACCCTAAATCTAGTCTTCTTTTAGATAGAATAAGGTATTTGTGGTGACTCCGAGCGCTCTTACATCACCGCATAATGCTCATCCTCGACGTAAACGAAGCTCGTCCATAACTCGTCGTAAGGTTGAGAAGACATATTATTTTAATTAAATCAATCTACATAAACAGTGATACTATAAATTCATCTTAAGTAATTTCATTAACAGGTAACAGACAATAAATTTTCAGAGGGCCGGAGTCAATAGGCGTTGCGAACCACGAGGTATTAACCCCTTAACCGCCGCGGCAACCGGGAATAGGTATCGCCAATTTGGACTTTACACGCGCTATTTAAAGTTTAGTCCAAGCTACAAGTTTCGTCGGCTTTAGCCGACTGTGGTTATAAGGCTAACCGACCCTCATAAATTTAGGACACAACTTATTGGTATTAACAACAGGCAGGATTAGGTCGTGACGAGTCCGACCATATCTTAGAGGCTGGGTTAATGGGAGCAAACCGGAACAAACGGTTGCCATCCGTCTTTGTTCGGACTATAAGGAGCCGAGGAGTTTTTATACGAATGTGTTCGCCGCAAATGACCCTTGAAATCTTATCACCAGCGGCCATTGATATTACGAAATGTTTACTATCTCAGAAGGCAGACATAAAATTGCGATGGTAGTTTTTCTATATTATTAAATTTGTGGATTAATTATTCTCTAGCGTCTTTTTTTTAAGCAAATGATCGTAATCCTACTCAGCTGAAGCAGTCCATTGCTTGAACATGAACTTTCTCCCAGGTTCACTCAGCCAGGAGATATTTTCCTTTAATAAGCGATCCACTGATGAGCATCCCGTTGGTTTGTGGACAGAATTTTAATCTGTTTTTCCTTATCCTCAACCTCATTGTCATTTTACTTTTTCTCTTATAGTAATTTACAATTTGAGCAATCTCTGTTTTACTCTTTTACGAAATGTGGCACGATATAATTTTCTATCTAAAACGAAATTAAGCCGGTACCTGTATTTCATTAGCGTTGTATACGAGTGCAGTTCGTTCACATAGTAACTTAACTTCACTATTTTGATGTAATTCTGTCCCAGTTTTGAGCACGTATTTCAGGCGAACTAATTATATTATACGAGCGTCGCCAAATGGACGTAAAGCCTTCGTCCACCGGCACGTACAGTCAGCGGAATAAACCCGCAATGAAACGTTTATGACGGAATCACAAATGCATTTTTCGTGTCCATGAAAAAGAGCTAGCGCGCCCCTCGAGCTTTGGGGCTTAAGAACGGAGACACACGGGCGTTTAGCACTGAAAACTGAATATTTTACTTACAGTCAGCAGCAGAAGTAGATAAGCTGCCCAGGTGTTCAAAATGACCTACACACGCCCTTAACGTCTTAAGAATAAGGTCGTGTGTAGGTCATTTTGAACACCTGGACAGCTTATCTACTTCTGCTGCTGACTGTACAAAGAACATTGTTATTAACAATACAGCTGAAAATTAGCGTCGTGGCTTCTAGCCACAGCATCATGCTGAGCTGTCCAGCCTTTTCGGCTGATCGTTGTTTTTATATTTTATTTTTACGCCGAATAAACCATTCTTCCTTCACCGAAAAGCTTAGTGGTAAATTCAAATTGAATCTCGCACATAGGTAAACTTAGAGATGCGAGCCAGGACCGAACCCCCGACCCTCTGCATGAGAGGCGGTAGGTCGAGCCACTAGGCCACCACGGCACGGAAACCTGCACGCATCTGCGAAGTAATTCAAAGATGTGTGTGAAGTCCCCAATCCGCACTGGGCCCGCGTGGGAACTATAGCCCAAACCCTCTCGTGGTGAGAGGAGGCCTGTGCCCAGCAGTGGGACGCAAATAGGCTGTAGTAGTAGTAGTAGTGCGCTCAATTTAAATTTTAAATCTAGCTACTAAGAGTAGGTTGATTCAAACCGTCCGTTAACGTTAACGTTAAATACTTTACTATTGGACAAAATGACGTTTCTGTATGGAATGACAGCTCAGCGGCCATATTTAACGACCAGGAATCCGTCAACTATGCTTGAATCAACCCACCCTAAAGGTTCAGTTTCAACGCCATGTTTTGACGTTTTCCATAGAATCCCTATGAAATCCCCTTGCTTCTTAAATGAGTCCCCTGTGTTTAAGTTTTAGCCTATGTGTGTCGCATTTCACTGTCCGTCGGTCTTTGTTCACTCGATAGAGTAGGTAAATTAATTATTTGTGCGAGCTCTTCAGTCCAAAGCATCTAACGGACCAAGTTTTCGATATTTTCCTCTAACAAATTTGAAAGAAAAAAGCATCAACCCTATTAACGCTTCATCAGTAAGTCGCGATACTAACCGACCACATCAGATGTAGTATTTCTCGCACGTTGCCAACTCTAGAGGAGTATCGGTCTTGGAGAAACCAACTCTCTTATCAAATAATTCGATGTTACTTCAATGTTTACTGGAAAAACTTAAGAGAAATGGTAAATAGACATAGACATAGACATTTATTTCTCAATATCAAATTACAGCATATTTTACATGTCAAAATAAGAGAATTTCACATTGAGATCGTCAGAAAGAATACAAAATAAAAATATAATGAAAATCAGGAATAAAATATTTCACCGTTAGGATCGTCTTTTTATACCAAAATAAGAAATAAATTAATGCTTTAAAAAACTAACGCTTTGTCTTTTCCGTGCTCACCTCCAAGCTCCATCATCAGTTCAGCTCGGTGATGCCATATTATTGCATTGTCATCCACGTTACATATACGTGCCAAGTTTCATCATGATACGATAATTAGAAGTGGAGTAAATTCAGCTTGCAAGATTCCTAGATTGTTAGTTAGTCACAGGACGACCTAATAAAAGCGTTGTAAACAAAATCCGGGTTTAGGCGCGCTTTGTTCTTTTCCTTACTTTCTAAACTCCAAGGCGTTATATCCATCGCGTTCTTTATGAATAACGTTACTGACAATAGATACCTTTTTCTCTTGATTTTTGATCGATTTTGTGTCTCCTGTCACTCTGCGGGGAGGTTTATCTTATCAACAATAGCACTTAGCGTATTCATTGTTTGTTATTCCTTACTCCTTACATAACCGAAATAACAGTGATATAAGGAACCACTTTTGTAAGAAGCTTTTTTATCTATTGTAAACGTTTACATTATTTACACATAGGAGACAATAAAAGCATTCTCGTAAAAAAATGTAGTAAAAATTATATTGATAGAAATCCTTTTCACGCCTGGGAAACTTATAAGGGGAGTGAAACTGAAATGTATTTAGGGTTTTCAGGGGATGGAGAGGGGTTCATAATCAATAAAATTTATATTGATTTAATGATTTAACAAAGTTTTTCTTTACCTCGTAAGAAATCGATGCTTAATACCTCTTGAAGGTTGTTATCGTAATTTACGTACCTACATCAAATTTTATTAGATTTAGATTAGTTAGCGGTGACTATTTACTGCAACAATGCAGTTCAAACTTGATTGCAAATGGCTATCGACATGTCACTAAAAGCTTTTTTAGGTTGTTTAAAAACTACAAGGAAAAAGTAGTAGGAATAATCCTATCTCACAATGTGCTTACAACGAACCACTGCTGAATACGAACGTTCACTTTTATTAAATTTACTTCGAAATCAGTATCAGGGTGGGTACTTAAGTACCTACCTGGAATGAGAATTTTATTACGTCTATACAACTTTAACTTTTCCATAAAACCGTAATTCGGGAGGCTCTCGCGACGAATTGCTTTTTTTGACGACTATACGTCTAAAATGGGACATAAAATCACTATTTGTTAGTACATTATACTTATTTAAGATTCGTAATGAAAATGTCATCAAATACCACATTTCAATTACATGGCCATGTTCACTTTCAGGTGCCACAATGATGCCACAGCATAAACTTTCTTCCATTTTTCCATAATAGGTATATTCTAGTACATTATGTTCAATTCGAAGAAAACTATGTTCAATTTAATTAAAGTTTTGCAAGAACATAATGTAAATAGGGAAATCAATGAAAATAACCGTATTTTTGTTACTTAAGAGGTTTAACTCCGAAAGTTGGCAACGTCGCAAATAGCTGTCAAATATTTTGCTGTTTTTATTAATTTCTGAATGTTACTGAATGAAAACATGAATTATCGCTCTATGGTTGAATAAAACATTAAGTATGGATTGCAGCAGTTATCATAGGAACACGAAATTTTTAGTATTATGGAATGCGATGGAAAGTTTTCAAAAGATATTACTCTTTTGAAAACTTTCCATCGCATTTTTCATGCATTCTAATGTAATCTTATCGTTTGAATTCCTAACCAACAAATATAAAACGAGACGCGTCATTCAACCATAGAATGATATCTTCCTTTTGAATTCAGCAATATTGAGAAATTAATAAAAACAGCGAAACATTTGACATCTATATGCGACGTTGCCAACTTTCGGGATAAACCCTCTTAATTATCTACCGTATAAGCACGTGGCTGGGTAGATACCTAAGTAGAATATTTTTTTCAAGTGTTATTCTTAAGTTCATGATGAATTGGTTACCTAAACTGTGATTTCATGTAACTTCATTTCATAATAAATAAATAAATGGTACCGTTCGCACTTGACTTATAATCAAAGTTATTTTTAACACTGACCGTTTCTTTCGAACTCTTATTTAATTCCCTTATTTACCACGGAAAAAAACCGTCAACCTGCGGACGACGATGACGAAATTAAAAAGAAAAGAAAAATACTGGCCGCTGTAGCTGTTTACGTAATAAAAAGAAAGTGACCGAGACGTTCGAGCGCCGGAGTTGTCTCTCCAAACACATTCAACTGCTTTTAAACAAAAGTTGCCTTTTATCACTGTCTTAACCGTCCATTTCTCAGGGCGGTTCTAAATGGACAAAGGCGGAGGGCAGATGACTACCGTTTCGTTTAAGGGGAACGAAAAAGCGTACTTACCTACTGATCAAAAACTGTTTGACGTGGTGATTTTAGAGAATGTTGCAGCTTACTCGCGTAGTTACTATTCTGAACATGTTAATACGTTGAGTACATAGACATAAATAATACCCGGCCTAACGTAGATACATGTCATGTTTCCCCACTTCATTGGTGTCCAATCTTGTAAACTAATAAAAAAAAGACTCCGTTAAGTCATTTTAGTCTTTAAAACTAAATAGTTTTAAGCTACCGCTACTTTAGCAAGTTAAGAATACCTAAATCCTAGTTAAGTATTTTAAAAACCATTTAGTATTAAGTGCGTCCACACTTAAGTCTAAAAATGATTCTTTTATTCTACTCAGATTACTTCAAGACTCACTAAAGACTCAATGGTATAATCAAAGTATCAGTTTAGAATTGCTAAGTAAAAATTGAATCTGTAGACAAACTTAGATGATCGTAACACTATAAGTTCTAGAAATTGCTTTTGTGAAGAATATTTTATTCTTTTATCCCTAAATTTAATAAGCTTTAAGTAAAAATAATCTTAACGGGACGCTTTTCGACAAAATAAACCAAGTGAAAGATGGATGAAATTAAAAAAAACCACTTCAAAAAATTTGGTTTTCATCATTTGGCGTGTTGCGAAATATAGAAAACTAGCTTTTCCCCGCAACTTCGTATGCGCAGAAATATTAAAATGAAAAATCCCGTTTTTTTCCCGTTCCCGTGGAAATTACGCAAACTCCTTTCTTAGCGTATGCCTACGTCATAACATCTACCTGCATGCCAAATTTCAGCCCGATCCGACCAGTGGTTTGGGCTGTGCGTTGTTAGATCACTATGTCAGTCAGTCAGTCAGTCACCTTTGAGTTTTATATATTTAGATTAACCTCAAATTGTGTGCGGTGCAAGTGATCAGTGCTTCAAATATGTTAACAGTGCGACATCTTGGAGTGAGATTTCAGTGTCTATTACCCAGTAGCTATTAAAAATAGATCACGAGACAGTAGAGGATACTTAAAGCGTCAAATTTGGAAATGGAAGTAGCGGACAGCAGTGATTCTGATTGCACGGCAATTTACGATCTGGGGGCACGGCAGTGCCCCTGCCAAGAGAAGTCAATGGAAGCGTAGGGCATTATATCTACCTTGTCTTGAAACGTTTTGTCGTATTTTCGTAGATTCGGTCTGGCAATTGCTAGAATATATTTTTTTTTAGTATGGAAATATGGATATTTTTTTGTATTTGGCCAATTAGCTGAATAAGTGATTGAATCCATAAATAAAAATAATAATAGGATAAAAAGTAGCCTATGTCCTTTCCCGGGACTCCAACTATCTTCATGTCAAATTTCATCCAAATCGGTCCAGCGGTTGAAGCGTGAAGAGTTAACAGACAGACAGACAGACACACACGAGTTACTTTTGCTTTTATAATATTACTAGCTTCTGCCCGCGTAGAATTTGGTTATCGGGTTTCCGCGGGAACTAGATATGCGTTTTTCCGGGATAAAAAGTAGCCTATGTCCTTTCCCGGGACTCCAACTATCTCCATACCAAATTTCATCCTAATCGGTCCAGCGGTTGAAGCGTGAAAAGGTAACAGACATACAGAAAGACAGACAGAGTTACTTTCGCATTCATAATATTAATATAGAGGTATAACTAGTAAAACTTTAGATTTTATTAATATCTAAAACTAGCCGATGCGTGCGACTTCGTCCCGCGTAGACGTAGAATTTGCGTTTCCGATGATTACCTACACATAATAGACGGTTAGTTATATTGAAAGTATTGAAAAACTCATTTGATCCGTGAAAAACCCGTTCCCGTGGAAATATCGGGATAAAAAAAAGTGTTATTTCCCGGTTCTCAAACTATATAAAACTATCTCCATACCGAATTTCATCATAACCGTTCCAGCCATTTTGTCATAAAGAAAGGACAAAGAAACAAAATTTTCCTTTCTTTTCTTTAAAACATCTTATCTCATCAGCTAATTGGCAAAATATATAAAAAAAACACTAAACGATTATAACCATGCGTTTGAAACTATGTATCATAAAGGTACTCTATAGTCATAATATAACTACTCAACATTTCGACTTTCTAGCACTATCCATGACGAATCTTTAAAGGTACCTATGAAAATACGATTAAAGGCTTTGAGAAAAGGTAGGTGTGCCCAGCGCTTCTGTTGACTCGTCTTGGCGGGAGCACTAGCGTGCCCCCAGACATCCCATGAAAAACATTTTACCTATCTAAAATGCTACGTAGGTAATGTGTCGCCTCTTAGATACGTACTGCCTAAATATTGGTTGCACTGTAAAAATTTTTAAAGATATCATTGAGAACAAGCGTGTCGTTCAAAAAGTCAAAATGTGGGGCTTGGTCGTTTCGTTACTCAATTTTAAGCACAAAATTCACGCCTGGTTAGCTTTCTGTTGATAAACCGCTATGAGTGTTTGCGTCACTGTCACTAAACGGCCTGGCCCTACATTTTGACTTTTTGAACGACACAGCTTGGCTCCCCATGAGATCTTATATAACTTCTTCGCAGCGCAAGCAATGTAGTATACTCGTATTAGTAGGTACTCGCTTTGGCATGACATTACATAAAAATGTTTTTGGTGGGATGGTTCTTCTTGCATAAACAATACCGTAAATTTGACGGTAAATTGTATAAACTAAATCAAAGTAAAGATTATTTAAAGTCCATTAAGAATTAACTAGACCTACACTAATTCGGTTTTTAGTATAAGTTAAGTATCATTTCTCTAAACCGGTACTACTGTCGCTAATTATAGCGATTTCTATATCGAGGTGAGTGTAAACGAGACTTAACGATATTTTGTACTGGTATTACGAATGACAGAACTTGGGCGGGAAAACTCTATGATTTTTGACAGGCACGGAGGGAACGTGTCTTAGAAGTCGATACTTACTAAGCGAAGTAAACGAGACTGTTTTCAGGGTATGAGTGTATGAGAGGCTAGAAAGAGGTAATTAGAAGACTCCCCCGGTGAGTGCTTATGTTTTCTATACGAGAGAAATACGTTGCGAGGTTAAGTAAGAGTAACGTTAATGACGGTGGAATGGGAAGGTCTATGGGGAAGGTGGAGGACCCTCCAGGGACCTACTGGTCCCGCAGTTGGAGATGAGCAAGGAGAATCCGTGATGACAAGGAATTGGATCACATAAGAGAGGATTTACCACGATGAGTGGCTCTCGATCCTATTCACGTTGGCAGCACGGACCTCACCCGTTGGATAAGCTTGTGGAAGCTTTATTGACCTCTCGACGTAGGTCTCTCTAATTCCTATCACATATGCATTATTTAATCCTTAGACATTGAACTCAGGTATCATAATATAGTATAGCGTCAGTCGGATCATATTATGTATTATTTAAGCGGAAAGGCCGACAAAATGGTGAAGAAATGCTGGGATTAATTTTATAATACTAAACTCTAAAAGTGAAGATAGGATTTAGACGCATCGGCAAATTGCTGCCTGACTAAAAATAAATAAATAGAATAAAATAAATAAAATTTAAATTGTAATACCGATTAAGCAACAACCAAGAGTCCTGTATTGGATAAACCAGTGTTATGAATTGTTAAGAACCTTGCATTAGGTACTGCTGAAGTAACAACAATTTAAGAGTCCTGTATTGGATGAGCCAGTGTTTGCCAAACATAAGAACCTTGCATTAGGTACCGCTAAAAGAGTAGCAATTTAAAAGTCCTGTATTGGATGAGCCAGTGTTTGCCAAACATAAGAACCTTGCATTAGGTACCGCTAAAAGAGTAGCAATTTAAAAGTCCTGTATTGGATGAGCCAGTGTTTGCCAAACATAAGAACCTTGCATTAGGTACCGCTAAAAGAGTAGCAATTTAAAAGTCCTGTATTGGATGAGCCAGTGTTTGCCAAACATGAGAACCTTGCCATAGGTACCGCGGAAGTATTAGTAAGAGTCCTGTGTTGGATAAGACAATGTTTGGCAATTATAAGAACCTTGTAATAGGTGCAGATGAATTACTAGCAATTAAAGAGTCCTGTATTGGATAAGACAATGTTTGGCAATTATAAGAACCTTGTAATAGGTGCAGATGAATTACTAGCAATTAAAGAGTCCTGTATTGGATAAGACGATGTCTGGCAATTATAAGAACCTTGTAATAGGTGCAGATGAATTACTAGCAATTAAAGAGTCCTGTATTGGATAAGACAATGTTTGGCAATTATAAGAACCTTGTAATAGGTACCGATGAATTACTAGCAATTAAAGAGTCCTATATTGGATAAGACAATGTCTGGCAATTATAAGAACCTTGTAATAGGTGCAGATGAATTACTAGCAATTAAAGAGTCCTGTATTGGATAAGACAATGTTTGGCAATTATAAGAACCTTGTAATAGGTACCGATGAATTACTAGCAATTAAAGAGTCCTATATTGGATAAGACAATGTCTGGCAATTATAAGAACCTTGTAGTAGGTAGGTACCCCGGAAGTACTAGTAAGTGAAGAGTCCTGTGTTGGATAAGACAAAGTTTGGAAATTATAAGAACCTTGCATTAGGTACAGTTGAGGTAGTAGCAAATAGCTGTTAAAGAGTCCTGTTGGATAACTAAGTGTGAGAAATCTGTCCCAAGAGCCTGGGTAGGCACCACTAGCATTACAGCATGTTTGTCTTTAGTCTGAGAGAGTTTCAGCAATCAGCGCCCAAGAGCTTGGGTAGGCACCGCTGTTGTTACAGCATGTTTGTCGTTTGTCAGAGAGTCTGAGCAATCAGTCCCAAGAGCCTGGATAGGCACCGCTGTTGTTACAGCATGTTTGTCGTTTGTCAGAGAGTCTGAGCAATCAGTCCCAAGAGCCTGGATAGGCACCGCTGTTGTTACAGCATGTTTGTTGTTTGTCTGAGAGAGTCTGAGCAATCCGTCCCAAGAGCCTGGATAGGCATCGCTGTTGTTACAGCATGTTTGGTCATTTGTCTGAGAGTGTGAGTAATCAGCGCCCAAGAGCCTGGGTAGGCACCACGGCCGTTACAGTATGTTTGTCTTTGTCTATGAGAGTAGATTCCACTAAGAAATCAGCGCCCAAGAGCCTGGGTAGGCACCACGGTTGTTACAGCATGTTTGTCTTTGTCTAAGAGAGTAGACCGCTGAGCAATCAGCACCCAAGAGCCTGGGTAGGCACCATAGTAGAGTCTTTGTTGAGATATCATTACCCGAGAGCCTGGGTATCACTGTAGACACAGCACCTTGGAGTATAGAGAGTAGAGACAACTGATGTGTGTAGCTGTAAGCCTGTAGTAGGCAGAGTTAAAGAATCAGATCTTTAAGTGTTCACTGTTCAGTGAGTATGCATAACAAATGTCAGATCCTAAATTTATATTTTGAGAAACCTCACCAAAGCATTGCATCCCAAGAGCCTATATAAGTACCATGAAAATGTTAGTGTTCAAGAGCATTAGTGTCAGTAGTGCCCCCTTAGTGGCAATGAGTAACTTGAAGAGTTATGACAAAAAATATAATAAGTTTCATGTAAGTAAACTTTGTAATGAAATGCTAAAGCTAGCATGAGAGCCCAAGTGCTCATTCATTGATAAGTTAGTGCAGTACAAATTAAGTCTCAGTAACAAGAACAGGTAGAAGTTTTTTCCCTTGAACAAGCTGTAAAAGTTATCAACCAAAAGTAAGCATATTTTCTAGAAGAAACTGAAGTATGCTGGTCCATATGTGTTCATTGTTCTCTTCCTTATGGTAATAATCCATAATACTAAGAAAATTACGTCCAATTTTATAAATTTCGGCATGTTTTAGAAATGTACAAATAAAAAGCGATTATTTACATAAAAGTTAAATGACAGTTATAAAAAAGTTGCCATAACCAAATCCGAGTGACACCAAGTCGATTAATCGATTATTCTGATGGTTCTATTTATTCGATTCATTCATTCACCGCGGCGATGCGATGACAAAATGGAAATAGCTCGTAGGAGTACGTCCGGAGCGAGACGTGTTAGTTTCGAAACGATGGAAATTAAGTTTAGATAATTATGTAAGGTCGTTTTCGTTCACCATTGAAAAATGGGCCCAAGTTTTGGCTTTTGCCTTTTCTTGTCCTTGTCTATCGTCATAGCGTTGGACAAAGAGAGAGACAAGCTATTACATTTGAACCTGAATCTGATTGTACGCTTCGTTTGGTATAGCCACCCTAATATTTAAACCCAGATACAGAGTATTCCGTGAGTAACAATATTTAGGTGTTATGTCATTTCAAGTGAAATGAATGAGGCTGTGCGATGATAGGCCGGACGACACTGTCGTGTGTCTCACTCGTACACGACATGCGAGTGAGATGCACTGAGCATAGTGGTGAGAAATTAGATGTTTACAAGGCAGAATTTTCTTAGTCACCGATACAGAACGATAGAACATGATCGCGGTGGCATCTGTGTTGTGGACGCGATAAAAGAAATGTTGTGCATGTCGCCCGATGACGACTAGACCACGTAGTAAGTACCGACTGTTATTAATACTCGGGTCTTTCCTTTTTCAATTGGTAAAATAAGTATTCAGTACCGATTTTCATTAGAATGATGGACACGAATTTAGAAATGGTTAAAATTATAATGGTATAAAATGGTTTTATTTATAGTGGCAAATTTGAATGAGTATTCAACGTCAAATAAATCTGTCAAATAGTCGATTTGACTTCTTTTTAAATACTGGCTTCTGTCTATGTGCGGGACAATTTTGCCAGTGTCAAGACTGTCAAGTGATTGGCCTGTAGGCCGGGCGGTGTGCGGTGGTAGCGATAAGTGTACGATGTAAAAGATAAATCAAGTAAAAATTGGTTGAGGTTCCCAACAATAAATCGATATTATAAAATCGATTAATTCAATCACATTCAACTGACACTCAGTTGATTTGACTAAAAATGATTTATCGAGTGGAAAGCGGATCATGACAGCGACTTTCATTCGAGTCATATCGAGTTTCATCTGGCAACATTTAGTACGACAGTTCTCACTGTTCTGTTTTACATGCAGTGAACGAAAACAAGCGCTCCTATTGGTCAGAATCTTGGCACTGCAGATTTGCAAATGCATCGAATTTTTCTATTGGATAAGCGCGAGACTTGAACAAGAGTAATAATTGAACTACGTACATATATGGCAATTAAGAACAGACCGTGTTGTGAATCTATTTGTTTATTATGATCACTTACCGGCTTTAGAAGTTTATGAATTTTATTCAAAGTTATCTCAAAGTAGTTCTTCTTCTTTTCAAGTTCGAGTAATTCAAGTTCAACTTAATAGTAACTTGTGTGAAAGTGAAGTGCAGAGTAAAGGTACTGTGTTAATTCGTGAAGTGTTTCAAATCAGTGCATACAGTGAAATCGATTGTGAGTATTTCGGTGATACATTGAATTAATAATTACTGTAGTTGTGAAGGAACGCCAACGCAAACATGAACCATGAAATGGCATAATCGCATTTCCTTACCTTATGTAAGCCTTAAGGAAACCATAATTTTTCGTGAAGCGAAATACGCGATATACATTTCATATGGAACATTATAGTGCAATAAATACATAGGCGAATTACAGGCGCTTACAGTACCGTGTATTTCAAGCGACCATTTCGTTTACAGACAGCATCAATACACGGTGCCGCTACTATGGAACAGTTCTTGAGGGACAGGTTCGAGCCCTTCCTGTATACCAAGGGAAGGAACAGCCAAGGAAATCCTTGACGGTTTAAGTGTCACCAAAGAAAAGGACACCATGAAGGCCAAGTATTGAAACAGAATAAAGGAACTTGATTCTCACTGTGAAACGCTGAATAAAGTCCTGAAGTGTGCTCATGCACCAGAAAAAGAGTTCCATGAGAATTTAGATCTAGTTAACAGACAAGACAACCATGGATTTTGGCATTAAAGAGCATTGGCATTTTCAGCCAAAAGAAACTACTTTTAGAAGCGGACTTGTCAAGAACCCCTTGGATTGACACCTATAATTTATATCTATACTTTTGGGTCTCAAATTATTCTCCTGAGACACCAAGCCCATGCTTGAACATCACAATAAGGATTGGAAGAAGGTTTAGTGAGTGAGGAAGCAACATGTCAATTTTATACCCTGTATTATGAATGGGCTACCAAGTTCTACTTCCCAAAGAGTTTGGTTGATTTATAGGCAGATGATGAATCACTCTACAAAGGTAGATATGAGAAGATATTGTCATTGGAAGTGACTACTACTTCTTCTTTATTATAGTTAAGATTGACCAAAAGGCTTTAGTAGATACTGACTTTGGATGGATTGTGTGTATCAGGCAATGTAGACAAAGGCAATTAATATGAATACATTGACAGTAGGAGTGACCTGCCACCAGAACAGCCATATGTGCTTGTGCTTTCCTGAAAACATTGTATAGTCTTGGAAACGTTGTTACAACAGATTCTGTAAAAGCCAATAGAGAAGAAGAGGCAGTCCAATGTTTTAATGAGACCGTAGATTACCATAATGGATGATACCTTGTAAAATTAACGTAGACGCACCTTCTTGACCTTCCATTCCAACTAATTAGTTAGTCTATGCTACGAAAGAGCAGTGAATTGACTAGTTCACCATACAAGACCATGGTGATGATCTAATGGAGCAATGAGATGTTACCATCATTGAAGAGGTAGACGCATGGTTTGAGATGCTTCAGCAGAAAAAGAGAGCAGAAGAGTCTTAATGACTGCGTTACTTCTAAACTTCAGATTATACAGATACATTTGAAGAACTATCCATGAATCTGAGTTGATGAGTCTGGTCATCAAAGAACTTGTTTGTGTGAGAGATACCAGAACAATAAAATTCCTATGGGATATCAGTGAAGATGTACTGACAATAAATACGAAAGAAGCGTTGTTTACTAATGATTATCGAGAGTTACAAAGAAAGGAGCTCTAAAGACACTGCGGTATTGTGTCTCCGATCATTCTACAGGTTCAGCTGTTTCTATGGAAATTGTAGGAAAGAGCTACAAGTGAGAAGGAATCATATTTGAAGAGTTGATCAAGAAATATGAGACTATTATAACCATCTTCAGCAAACCAGAATCAGAGAAGTTAGAGTTCCACAATATGTAGAAACGAGCCTGAAGGGGACAGTAGAATATGAACTGCATTGTTTCACCGATGCCTCAAAATACTCACACACAGCGGTTGTATACCTGCGAATCAGCACTTATCACGATGTAAAGACTGCTGTTTTGAGGGCAAAGAGTAGACTTGTCCTATTTGAAAGAAACGGAAAGTGTACGAAAATGCAGGTATATGCGAATAAAAGGAAGATCCTCACAATCCCATAGCAAGGCTGTGTTATTGGTAACTATTGTCTGTTGTCCTACTTGAAATACCATCTGAAACTATAAAGAGCCAAGCAGTACATAGGTACTCTGTCCATAGGGACAGCCAGTTTAATCGTACTTAGCTAGATTATCCAGATAAGTAACTACTACCTTTTGTAGTGAATCAAATAAAGGAGAACAGGCAGAATACTGTAGTGGAAGCGTAACTCAAGAGAGAATCCAGCAGATACAGCCGCAAGATGGTCTCAGAAGAAACAATTATGAATAGATGGCCCCAACTTCCTGTCCAGGGATAGAAGACGTGGCCTGCAGATATCCACCAGAGAAACCACTAAGGCCAGTTGTTTGCCGCCTTATAGGCGGAGGGTCTGGAGACACAGTCTCCAGATTATGTTACATACCTTGGCTCCTGAGCCTTACATCAATACAGTAACAGCGCCAAAGTAAAGTCATATGAATTCCCAAGTCCAAATTATAAGGAACTTGCAAGAGACTTACTCTCCAGAGTAGATCAGAGGTAATGAGATGAACCTCGCTCGCAACTTGGAATTATTCACAGACGTAGACGGCCTACTGAGAAGTAGAGATTGAATGAAGCAGACTGACTGATCATATAACATGTCACACATTATTCTCTTGCCCAGAGACTGGTTTCACGAGAAATGTCATAAAAGATGTACACATTCGTCAACAATACTGGATACCTACGGCTCGGTCCATAATAGAGAGAGTACTAAGAGGAGCTTTACCAAGAGAGAGAGAGAGAGAGAGGAAACTACAGCACACCGTTTACACATACGGACTGTCCATTATATGGAGATACAGATAACGAGCATCAAAAGACGTGGATTTCTTTTCACGTGTTTAGCGGTGAGAGCAATACACCTAGCCTAGAGGCAGTTCAGAATTTGACTGCTGACGAATGTATAAATTGCTTTAAGAAGATTCATATCAAATCGCATGTCGGCAACAGGCAACGGCAACAGTCATCTCAGATAACGCACTATATGCTGAAGTAAAGCTGAGTGCTGAAGTGCTCAATGACGAATAATGCATCAGAAATAAGATAACATGGAAGTTCATAGCGCAACTTGCTCCGTGGCGAGGTTTATACGAGAGAGTCGTGGTTGTAGTACAACACTGTACGTAAAGAACCTTAGACCAGTGACTCGAATAGGAAAGAACTGAGGTTGAACTAGTTCTCAGAGCTTCGGACTTATATTTATGTTCAAACCTAGAGATGTCAGATGATTGCAACACAGACCAAATAAATAGTTCAACAGAGAAGAATCTACTTGAATGTTGGAAACAAGGCCAGAACATTTTAAGAACATGTTTGTCAATCAATAACCAACGAGTCTAAGAGATTGGTACCAACCTTCACCCAAATTGCTGTTAGGTAGTCACACAAGCGCGATCCATTGGAGATCCCGTCCAAATCGAGGTCGAATAGAGGAACCCAGCCACTTGGACGGTCGGTAGAAACATCAAACTTATTAAAGAGTTTGATTCTAATGGACATCAATGAGTAGCCCAATGTCAGGTTGGAGACAGTGTGGTCACTGTATCAATTAGATACTTTAACCCGTTGCTACTTGAAGAGCGAGACTCTACCTTGGGGAGAAATTCCAAGATAGATTTAGTTGATGAGAGCTTACACGATTCGGCTGTCTAAAGATCCATGTGTCCGATCTCCACAAAACCGATCACATAACAGAGCCGGGAAATCGAAATATACTTTGATAAGAAGAGAACCGAAGAGTCACAGTTGATGAAGAGAACATGGACAGTGAAGCCAGTAACTCGGTGGCTCCAATAGATGTTGAAGAGATTGAGAGTGATAATGTACCCACTTGTGAAGAGACAACTGGGACCAGATCTATCGAAGAAGATGGAGAGACTTATACACCTGGAACCGAGAGACGAGCCGCTGCGATAAAAGCGAGGTAAAAGATCGCAGAGTGCACTCGTCTGCTTGCTGCCCTTGTTCTTAGTGCTCGCCCTCCGGAGTGTCGCTAATTATAGCGATTTCTATATCGAGGTGAGTGTAAACGAGACTTAACGATATTTTGTACTGGTATTACGAATGACAGAACTTGGGCGGGAAAACTCTATGATTTTTGACAGGCACGGAGGGAACGTGTCTTAGAAGTCGATACTTACTAAGCGAAGTAAACGAGACTGTTTTCAGGGTATGAGTGTATGAGAGGCTAGAAAGAGGTAATTAGAAGACTCCCCCGGTGAGTGCTTATGTTTTCTATACGAGAGAAATACGTTGCGAGGTTAAGTAAGAGTAACGTTAATGACGGTGGAATGGGAAGGTCTATGGGGAAGGTGGAGGACCCTCCAGGGACCTACTGGTCCCGCAGTTGGAGATGAGCAAGGAGAATCCGTGATGACAAGGAATTGGATCACATAAGAGAGGATTTACCACGATGAGTGGCTCTCGATCCTATTCACGTTGGCAGCACGGACCTCACCCGTTGGATAAGCTTGTGGAAGCTTTATTGACCTCTCGACGTAGGTCTCTCTAATTCCTATCACATATGCATTATTTAATCCTTAGACATTGAACTCAGGTATCATAATATAGTATAGCGTCAGTCGGATCATATTATGTATTATTTAAGCGGAAAGGCCGACAACTACTCCAAATGCAATTTGTCTATACTTTATCTAAAGTAACCTTACAAAATCAGTATTGTCTAAAGTCATACTTCGTTAAGAATAGTAAGAATTAACGCCATTTTGCACTTTAAGTTAGAAAAAATATTGAAAAATTCCGACGCTAAATCATAAAAAATAAAGTACATTGAAGTTAGATTTTTGTTTTAACATGTTAGTGTTGTGTTAGTGTTTGTGTTATATCTCCAACGTATACGGAAAAGTAGTATTCTGCGCTGTATGTAAGTAAAATTTTCATTTAGCAACAAAATATTCCAAATATTTAGTGCTTATTTTCCAGTATTTTGTAAGCCCGTCTGTTTTATAGCACTTTCGATCAATTTTACACGATAAACAATCATGCGTTATAGTTTTCAAGTACCAATAGGGACATAAAACGGTATTTTATAAACGTAAAAAATAGTTAGTTAATCGCCATTTCGATAAACCTACAATGAATTCTCTTTTAAGTAAAAGAGTTCGCCATGTTTTCTAAAATAACAATTCCATAAGTAAAAAAAGTTTTAAAATTTTCTTTGTTAGGAGATGATCGAATTAGTACAACTCGGTGTTAATAGTATTAAGTAAGTATTAAAGATATCTTTAAGCTTATTTTTTGGTATTAAGTCAACCTTAAAGATATCTTGAAATCGAAGTTAAGAGATCTGTTAAGCCCTCAGTTTTAAGTAGGGTTAAAGTCTGTCTAATGAGTAGTATTAACTCTTTCTTAAAATTGACTTAAATACTGTGCCCACTTTGTCTTAACTCAGTCTTGGAGATATCTTCAAGATATCTTGAGGGACATAATAGTTTTAGTCAAGACAACTGATAGAATTAGTAAAATTTTCTTAAAGATATCTATAATTCCTTTTTAAGACACTTGATTGCTACTTGGGTTGACTTATAATCAAAGTTATTTTTAACACTGACCGTTTCTTTCGAACTCTTATTTAATTCCCTTATTTACCACGGAAAAAAAACCGTCAACCTGCGGACGACGATGACGAAATTAAAAAGAAAAGAAAAATACTGGCCGCTGTAGCTGTTTACGTAATAAAAAGAAAGTGACCGAGACGTTCGAGCGCCGGAGTTGTCTCTCCAAACACATTCAACTGCTTTTAAACAAAAGTTGCCTTTTATCACTGTCTTAGCCGACCATTTCTCAGGGCGGTTCTAAATGGACAAAGGCGGAGGGCAGATGACTACCGTTTCGTTTAAGGGGAACGAAAAAGCGTACTTACCTACTGATCAAAAACTGTTTGACGTGGTGATTTTAGAGAATGTTGCAGCTTACTCGCGTAGTTACTATTCTGAACATGTTAATACGTTGAGTACATAGACATAAATAATACCCGGCCTAACGTAGATACATGTCATGTTTCCCCACTTCATTGGTGTCCAATCCAAAGAAACTTATATCGTGACACTAATGCTGGGTCACATTTTTTCAACAACGAGACGAGTTTTTTGATACTGAGAAACAGTTCCGAAAAAAGTTTTTAAAAAACGCTTACTGTCACGCACGCTCGGTGACAGAACTTTGGATTGGACACCGTGGAAGTGGGGACATATTACGTGTACGTTAGACCGGGTCTATATTATTTACGTCTATGGTTGAGTACCTTTGCTTAGGTGAAAATAGTAAAATGTTTTTTCGGGTTGTTATACTAGCAATTTCAAGTCTATGCGTTTTTCCGAGTAAAAAAGCATATTCCCTTCTCCGGGACTCCAACTATATCCGTACCAAATTTCATCTAAATCGGTCTAGCGGTTTGGGCGTGAAGAGATAAAAGACATGGTTATTTTCGCATTTATAAAAGAACCGAGTATATGTTATTCTTTTATTAGGTAGCAGCTTCTTTTTACTAAGGATTATTTCACTGTACTGTAGGTAAAAGTTCGTAGTGAGCACAACCATTAAGTCTAATACCACAGCATTCACGAACAATTACAAATTAAGTCATACAAGAACTCTCCTTTTTCTTGAACTCCTGGGGCCTTATTTGAGTCCATACATAGGGATATAGGATTTTCCATATCCCAAATTAGGATCAGCAGTCTCCCTTTTTTTGCGAGAGAACAAATTACTACAATTCAAAGAAGCGCACTTTACCTATCCGTGCTTCTCGCTCATACAGGTATCGGCACGGATCTTGAGCAGTGGCCTACGGTGCGCAGAAGTCGAAAATAAGGTCTCTTCGGCAGTTGGGCGCGGGACGCAGCGGGTGCTTTGTCGTGCGCGCACGCTTATTGAGTCATTCAGTTGTAAACATGCGCAGAAATCCCCTCTACTTTCGCTCACTGCTCAAGATCCATGCTGGGACTAATACACGTTCACAAGCAGACTGCGCGGGGTCTAAACTTTATGCGCCGAACGACGTTTGGACTTTGGGATCTAGTGACTCGCTTAGCATTCACTTCTGACGTCTCGAATAACAGTTTTATCCGAGAAGCTATGGGTAGAGATTTTTTCCGGTCCCCATAGAATCACTTCGTGGACTCGAATAGACGCCCTGCTCCTTCTTCCGCAGGCAGGTAACCCTAATTGAATTCACAGTAATTTAATGCGTAGAGTTAAAAATATTAATTAAACAATTTGTTTAGTGCCTTTGAGCGTTTAATTACAACGCTGGACGGTGAAACTTTCCTCAAGGGGGAAATAATTTGGAAGGAAATTTAACTTAGCGACAGGGAGCAGCGATTAGCCTGAAGTCAAACAAGTCTGCACCCGATTACGAATTCGAATTCCGAACCAACTTGATTTTGACAGTTGAACACGTGCGCTGTCACTTTCATACTCATTTTAACCCGGATAGAGTGAAAGGGACGGATCGAATTGAAAGATGTTATTTTGTGTTTCAGAGTACCCCGTAAGGCATTTACATACTAGAGGGTGATAGACTGAGCAAATCTGACTGAGCCAAATTGCCCTTGTTCTGCCACTTGTCCCTACAGATACTATTAAGTTTACTTTACGCAGTGAAGTTTAAGAGGACTCTGAGGACTGTTCACAAGGAGAAGGACGTTAAGTGTCGTCGGTCGTTGTCTGACTTGAACTCTGCATCTCGAATTTTATTCATCAACCATAAACTATGAAAATAAAAAAAATAAAAAACTATGAAAATACCTGCATTTTAAGTTTCGAGCAGAAAAAGTAAGCACGCCAAATCTTTTCATCAATTTCGTCATTCATACGGATTACTTCAGTGAATAAGCGTAAATGTAAAATAAACGAAATTGAATCTTGCACTTTCTGCAGCGGTATTGCGTTTGAACATCCGTTTGCAATGTGGAAGACGACCAGTAGTTTTTCGAATGCGGGTTCAATACAGTCGCACACACAAGGTATCATTTTGACAGCCGTAGAGGTAATCTGCATCGCAAACGGCTGGCTAAACGCAATGCCGCTGCAGTCATTTTTTAATACGATTTCAATACGAGTGGCGCACGTAAGGTTCAATATCGCAAAGAGAAACTTTCGTCTTCCGTATCACAAACGGATGGCCAAACGCAATACCGTTGGTGATCACCAGTCCTCACTCGAAACTTAAAGCTTTCATCCGGCGAAGAAGTGGTTAAACTGGTTTGTAACTGCTTCATTAGTCAGCTAATGCGGAGATAGACGCCAGTGCCCAGACTCAGCTTACTGGAGTATTAGCAGCCTGCACTATCTCGCCTCCGCAGTGCATTCAGGTTTTAAGCGTGGTTACACTGCGCACGTCCAGTTGTGAATAAACTAAGGGTGAGTTGATTCAGACCGTCCGTTAAAGTTAACGTTAATTATTTTACTATGGGACTAAATGACGTTTCTGTACCTATGGAATGACAGCTCGGCGGCCATATTCGATCAGGAGTCCGGCAACTATGCATGAATCAACTCAACCTAAATGGTATGTTTTGTCTATGGTCAAAAGTGCGAGTCGAATTTGTGCACACACTGGCAGCTTTCGAAGTTTAAAAAAAAGCGACGTTCTAAAAAGTACTGGTCGCAGAGAGCTGGAATTTTGCATGTAGGTTCCTTGGCGATTGTATGGGAGCACTAAGAAAGATTCCCACGGGAGCGGGAAATAATGGGACTTACGTGGGTTATACCGCTGGACACGGCTAGTAAATACACTGAACAGTAATGAAAACGGGTCAGTTTGTATGGAAAATCCTGTACAAAGTTACCCGTTTTCATTGCTGTTGAGTTTAAATAAATATTAACAGATATTTAGCTCGTTTCAGGTATAAGATTTCTAGTCGGACAACATGACGTGAGGTAGGTACGACACGCTCCTTTATATTAAGCATCCCTTCTCTGTCTCGCATTACAAAATTCCTATTCTATCTCTTTCCCTCGTTACAACGTTTACTTGGGAAAGAAACTGATTAACATTTTTTTATTGGTATAATTAAGCGGAAGCCGTTTTAATAGCATTCTAAAACGAATTACTTCCTAGATGAGGGGTTTCAGATTAAAACGGACCCAATTTAGAGTGTCGGTAAGAGCTTAAAAAACACTGAGTAAATTTTGAAGTCCGAGTAGGTAAGTATTTAGGAAGGGTCAAGACAATTTATTTCACCAAAACATCAACATGCTTTTTTAGGCCAATTCCCGTAGCTACTAGCACACAAGGTAGTGGTAATTCGCAACATAACACATGTTGCTGGAGACGAAACTGCTACACCTTCAGTATCATAAAAGTATGTCCTAATAATCTTAATGTTGCAATGAAATGAAATGACTTATTGTAAAATTGCGAGTCATACATAATAGATCTTACAAAGCACAGCGTCCATCACAATCCACCAAGTGGCTGGCGCATACAATATAATACCTAGTATGTATATGTAGATAGATATACTCTAAATAATACGAGTCGTTATTAGGTTTTTCTGATAGAATCAAATGAATTGATACATACATATGCGCTCCTTGAATTTTGTTTGGCGACAAGAGCACTAATAGGCTCAATATTTTGCGGAAAACCTACCATTAACCACATTTTTTTAACTGCTATTTCGTTAGCTAGTAGGTATTGAAAGTTGGAAAAAATTAAAACGTATTTTTTCTTTTATCCGTTAGTCGTAAGTTTTATACATTAAGTTGAAATTATTAAATCCTCGTTCTAAAAAAAGGCGTATGTCAAAAATTACGTAGTAACTCCTTCAGAAAATAGAATAAGTAGTTCTGCGCGGTAGCATCCATCCTTTTCCACGTTCCGCACCAATTTATTAACACTAAACGATTTCCTCTACAAATAAATAAACAAAAAAATCAGAAACTTTTTTATTGAATCTTTCAGACAGAGATTATGTACCTGGTTTTCGAATTGCGTGTTACTAAAAATTTTGAGTGAGTTGATCCAAACCGTCCGTTAAAGTTAACGTTAACGTTAAATATTTTAGTATGGGATAAAATGACGTTTTCTCAAACATGCTCGGAAATGTTCGTGTTACTTTCAAAAAAAGAAGACGCGAGGCTGTCCATTGCTGGCCTTGGCCAGCAAAAACATTATTGTCGTGTGTGTGTTTTTTTTTTAATTTGCTTGCTATTTGAGACACCTCTGTAGAGAAACTGACAAATCCATGGAGGTAATAAGTACAACTTCCATGGCCAAATCATCCACGATCATGGAAGTAGTAAATACTGATGTGGGGTAAGTGCGCCTAAATTTTTTTCGCCCCTATGCCTTGTCAACAGCCAACTACTAATTGAGTAATATTTATAGGTTTTCGATATATTTATGTTAGGCGCACTTACCCCATCCTGGCGCACTTGCCCCGAAACTGACAAATCCATGGAGGTAATAAGTACAACTTCCATGGCCAAATCATCCACGATCATGGGAGTAGTAAATACTGATGTGGGGTAAGTGCGCCTAAATTTATTTCGCCCCTATGCCTTGTAAACAGCCAGCTACTAGTTGAGTAATATTTATAGGTTTCGATATATTTATGTTAGGCGCACTTACCCCATCCTGGCGCACTTGCCCCGAAACTGACAAATCCATGGAGGTAATAAGTACAACTTCCATGGCCAAATCATCCACGATCATGGGAGTAGTAAATACTGATGTGGGGTAAGTGCGCCTAAATTTATTTCGCCCCTATGCCTTGTAAACAGCCAACTACTAGTTGAGTAATATTTATAGGTTTCGATATATTTATGTTAGGCGCACTTACCCCATCCTGGCGCACTTGCCCCGACTGACCTTACGTATTTCCTCGCTGTTTGAGAAAAGCATTATATATACCTCGGCCGCAATTGCGATTGCCAGACTCGTACTAATAGAAGGCTTCGCTTCGCTCAGCCTTCTAACTGACTCGTCCGGCAATGCGCTACTTGGCGGCCTCTGCAATAATGTACTATTCTGTATGAAATGCCAGCTCGGCGGCCATATTTAACGACCTAACGAGGCCGGGAACTATGCATGAATCTACTACTACTACTACAGCCTATTTGCGTCCCACTGCTGAGCACAGGCCTCCTCTCATCACGAGAGGGTTTGGGTTATAGTCCCCACGCGGGCCCAGTGTGGATCGGGGACTTCACACACATCTTTGAATTACTTCGTAGATGCGTGCAGGTTTCCTCACGATGTTTTCCTTCACCGAAAAGCGCAGTGGTCAATTCAAATTGAATTTTGCACATAAGTAAACTTAGAGGTGCGATCCGGAATCGAACCCCCGACCCTCTGCATGAGAGGCGGTAGATCGAACCACTAGGCCACCACGTCTGAATCATGCATGAATCAACTCACCATAAATGTTGTCATTTTGCGCTACCTCTTTTCAGGGAGACAAAACACCGTCGAGGTTTTAGATGTAACCATTGCAGTGTGCAGCTACCTCAGAACGCAGCTTGACGAACAGATACCGACACACACGGGACTCGGATTAACGCGCCAAATTCTCAATCCAGCATCACTTGCTCCGAAATTCACTTGTGCCGTTACCTTTGTAAATAAGGAGCTAGAATTAAATTGCGTATTTTGGTAAATTTCACGAAGAGACGACAACTTGGAATTTGAGATGGTGACGCGGGATAATAGAATACGGAAATTATGTAACATGGTCCAATTTCCTGGTCAAGCTTTAATTCTTATTACTTACCATTCCCAATAATTACCGCCTTTGTTTTAAAGAAACGTTCGAAATTGTCGAAGTATACTCGTAGCTGTTATTTTTCACGCTTGTTAAGCTAAATGAGGCAAAGATAATGAAGAGCTAACTTCTGAACGGCATACGCTCAATTTACATCAATAATTGACGTGCAAATTGGAATTTCAACTTGTAATAAAGTTTAGTGTCGTCTTATTCCAATTGGGCGTTCAGAACCTACGTTCGAAATTCAATCTACGTATTAGCATAGACCTAGTAAAATGTTGAGTGGAATACCTACGTAGGTACCTAGCTTAAATTAAGTTATTGTTCAGTCACATGGCGGACACGGCCTATAAAAAGCACGATTTCGAACACAATTCGAATGAAGTGGCAATGTTTGCGTGCGAGGACGTCTGTACACTTGTATATGTGTGTGTACCACTACGCGGGCCAAGGAATTCACTCTCCATCTCCGGATGAAACAAATGATACGGTAAGGGCGAGTTGGGCGCGAGTTGCGCGCCGGCTAGATTCAGGCGGGTGATTCCGTGCGTGGCCATTCTGTACGTAGTACTATAAAATATTCTGTGGTACAGTTTACCTACGGTAGGATGCTCTAGGTGGTAGTGCTTACTAGAAAGTACTTTTTACGATAACCACTAAGATAAAGCACGCCGGTCACGATCACTCATGAAGTCGCGGTAAATTTCCTTGATTAGTCTTCACGAAGTATTATAATGTATATAACCTACCTACTTAAGTTGGATTTTTAATTTTGTTTTGTTGATATTTGTTTATGAAACCTGAATCTGCAAAGACATGCCACCACCACACCACAGCCTATTTGCATCCCACTGCTGGGCACAGGCCTCCTCTCATCTCGAGAGGGTTTTAGGTTAATATGTATGTACCTAGTCCCCACGCGGGCCCAGTGCTGATTGGCGACTTCACACACAATTTACTTACTTCGCAGGTTTCTTCATGATGTTTTCCTTCACCGAAATGCTGTGTTTAATTAAAATTGATTTTTGCACATAAGTACCTAAACTCAGAGATGCGAGCCGGATTCGAACCCCCTACCCTCTGCTTAGATAGCGGTAGGTCAAATCACTAAGCTACCAAGGCTTTTTTAAACTTGAAGGACTTAAAAGACAAAAGAAAAGACAAAGTTGAAAGTTGTTTTTCGAAATTCAACTATACCTACCTACACTCATGAAAACGGGTCACTTTCTATGGAAAATCTTATATAAAGTGACCAACACTCAACAGCAATGAAAAGTGAAGTTTTCATTGCTGTTGAGTGTATTTATGAAGATAATGTTCTTGATTTTGTTAACTTTTGTTTTGCTAACAAGTGGCAAAAATATATTCCTTATTTCCGTTGTCTGAAGCTAATAATTTCTTATCACAAAAGGAAATATCCAGTGACAAGATGTCAGAATAATTATGCCTTCTTCTTTCAAAATTTTCCTTGTGCATAGCGATTAATCAAAGAGGGGGAAAATATAATCGGGATTGTAACAACGCGGCGGGAAACATAAAACGATCTATATACAGAAACGTGAATTTTTAGGGTTCCGAACCTCATGAGGTAAAAACGGAACCCTTATAGGATCACCGTGTGTCTGTCCGTCCGTCTGTCACAGTCGATTTTCTCCGAAACTACTGGACCGATTAAGTCGAAATTTGGTACGTATATGTAAGTTTGTGACTCAAAGACGGACGTGTAACGCAAATAAATGAATTTTAAACATAGACCCTATTTTTGGGGCTAAATTTGAAAAAATATTAATGAAGTTTTTCAAACTATATCGTGTGACATATCATATGAAAGTACTTCTTAAGGGGATCTCAAATATATTTTGTTTATTTCTTTTTTGGTCAAAACTTTTCGGGTTATTTAACAAAATAAGCGAAAAATGACCACCCCCTTCCCTTATTTCCGAAACTACAAGACCTAAAATTTTGGAAAAAATACGGAGGACAGTTATTGACCGATAGATTACAGGAAAATTATTAAGAAGTCCATGGTATTTGAAATCTATCATATAAGAGCTTATCCTGTGAAACGGTTTGAAAATGAAATCTTTGGAAATAATCAAGGGTCAAGAAGCGAGTTAAACTCGCGTGGAGAGGGTTCCCTTTAACCGTTAACTCGCTTCTTGGCCGGTTTTTTAATCTAATGATGTGGATTAAGCGGTTAGAACCTGTCATTGGCTTTCCGTCACCTATTTATTACTTACCTTCTGCTATTTTGTGGTAAGCTGTTGGTTCTCCAAATAAAAAAAAGGTAAAAAAATACCGTTTTATTGTACTTAGTTGTATCTAGGAGCACTGTAGTGCCCCCGCCAAGACGAGCCAACGTGACAGCCTACCTTTTCTCGAAGCGTTTTGTCGTATTCTCGTACCCTTATAGGTTCGGCCTGGACACTGCTATAAAGTTCAAATTTTTAGGATATGATGACAATAGAGTGCTTATCAAACATGCCTAGTTCCAAATAAATAGCAATTATACCTTAAATTTGATTAAATTTAATATCTAAAAGGCCCAAATTTCGTCAACACTCACTCACTGACTGACTGATGATCATCGAAATGTTTGCGTAGTTCCTGAATCAATGAATCAATGAATCGATCAATCAAATTATTGATTTGTGTTTACAGGTAATAGTAGGTAAGATGGTACAATTCATCTGTGATGTCTCTCTATAAACTACCCGAAGGTGTCAGGACAATAATACAAACAAAAAAAAGAAAAAATTACTAAATTAAGTTGAATGAATGCAAATAATAATTAAAACTTATCTGCTATGAAGTCATTTACATTGTAATAACATTTGTTTATCAATAATATATTAAATTTCCTTTTAAAATTGTTCTTATTAGTGTTTTATTCTCAAACCCACTGAACATACACTCCAAATTTCATAAGAATCGGTCGAGCCGTTTCGGAGGAGTTTGGCTACAAACACTATGACACGAGAATTGTATATATTTAGAGATTGAAAAACTGGTTTGACCCATGGAAACCCCGTTCCCGTGGAATATCAGGATAAAAAGTATCCTATGTTATTTCCAGGCTCTCAAACTATTTCTATATACCAAATTTCGTCGTTGCGTCGTGAAGGAAGGATAAACAAACACACTTTCACACTTATAATATTAAGTACTAGCCGTTTCCCCGCGACTTCGTCCCGCGTGGACTGAATTTGCGTTACCGACGATACTATACATATTGGTAGTAGGTATATTAGTTATAGAAGTATTGAAAATGCTGGTTCGACCCTTTAAAAACCCGCCCCCGCTGAAATATCGGTATAAAAAGTATCCCCAAGGGTCTCAAACTACCAAGTTTCATCCAAATCGGTCCAGTTGTTGCGACGTGAAGGAAGGACAAACAAACAAACAAACACACTTTCACATTTATAATAATTAGTATGGATTACTCGAAATGCATGACTCAATTTCTTCCAACGAAACTTCTGAGCGTTGAAACAGCGAATCGGAAAACGCGACGATGTTAAATTAAATCACTGAATAATTCATACTTAATGCAAAGTTAATTCGTTGGAAATCGACAACTGTCGCTTAATCGCCGAAACTTAAGTAACAATTACTTATTCCGATTAATTTATTTATAATTTAGAGAGCTCCCGCCTCTTCATTGATTGTTGAAGTGGTGCTAATCTATGGGACAATTTTAAATACAGATGAAGCCGGCGAAGAAGAAATCTGTCATTAAATTGTTTGATGCGTAAGTAATACTTATTATTATTACCTATATTCTTACCTAAATGGTAAACATTTCGAGTAATCTATATATGTAATAGTACTACGTTAAATTATACAATGGCACTAATAAAAGTGTAAAGTATGAACAAGGCCTGACAGCCATTCAATCCACAGTCTATAAGTTTCAAACGCGAACACGAACGCAAAATTTGAAATGTCCTTAAATTAACCCTAATAGTAGTATTTCTACAGAACTAAAACTAGTTAGGTAAAACTAGTTTTTCCTTCAATCTCATGGTTTGTTAATACTCAATTGAAATGCCTATTTTATCAGTCCCTATATTCGAAGTCTTAAATAGGGATGTCGGTGTTCCCTATAGGATCGCACACGCGTCAAGTTGAACTTTAAATCTAGCTGCTTGAAGTTCACGCGACGCGTGAGCGATCCTATAAGGAACTGGGAGATCCCTATTTTAAGACTTCGAATAGTTCGAATATAGCCCCAGTTTTACCTATCAATTTCCACATCCTCCCACACATGCTACTAAATTAGAATAGAAATAGAAACCTCATCTGGCCCGTATTGACGCAGCTGCTAACTAGTAGAGAAAGTTACGCTTCATTTAGGAGGATATTAGTAAGTCGGCACGTTTATCCTACTGAGTTGGTTCCTTATGATAGAATAGAAGGCGAGTTTTGACTCGTCTTCTAAGTAACTAATATACAAAAATTGGCTCTCCTAATTAGATATACAAAAAAATATAGTTGTAAATGTAGAAACATGCATATAGGTAGGCATGTATACATACATGCACAGGGATATGCAAATAAGTATAAAATATGTATATAGTTTTCCTTGGTATCTGATTGATCAAGTTTTAATCAAACTAAGCAAACCTTTAAAAGCGATCCCAGAAACCCGATAAATAATCTCAGGACGTTCGGTCTTCGGACCCTAATAGTTTCATTATGCATTCCGCTGTACCGAAATTTTCTTACTTCCATTAATTAAACAAGAACAGATCGTCTAGATCGGCTATAAATCTTAATGATGAATAGGTGAGCTCACTCGGATCGGAATTGCAAATTGCTTATTTGTGCGTATTCGCGACCGCGATGGATTGAGGCGGGGAAAATGTTGCTGCCAGCCTTGGCTTTCGACTCCTTGTAAATGTATACGGGATCGTGCTGATACAACGCGACTGACTACGCGATCATCAGGCGCGGATCCACCGTTGTGGGCACTATGGGCATGCCCACAACCCTAAATAGCCTTATAGACATAGGTACCTCATGCCTAAGAGTTTTCACGTCACATTTTTACAGCCCAATGAGGTTGATAGTTTCGAACGTCTTGATAAAAAAAAAGATAAGAGCGAGTTAAAATCGCTTGGAGAGGGTTCCATTCGTTGATTATTTTCTATATCATTTCAAATATGTAATACCATGAACTTATAGGTTTTCATAGGAAGCTGTAGGTCGAGAACTAAGAATCGTCGTTTTTTTTTTCACAATTTCAGGCCCACTAAATTAAATTCTTTTATTTAGGTTATCGTACGTGTTTGGGTCACTATGTTACATATAAGTATGTACCAAATTGCAGTACCTACTTTCGGAGCAAATTGGCTGTAACAGACACACGAGTGATTTCTATAAGCGTTCCGATATTTCGTTTTGAGTAATGAAAAAAAAAATTCTCAATAAAAAATTAAAAACCGACTTCAAACTCCGACAGCCTACAAAGTCGGTGTCAATTTCACTATAAGATTGCCATCGGCTTTGGGTCGGTTCACTTGACACTGACTTTGTAGGCTGTCGGAGTTTGAAGTTGGTTCTTGGTTCTTATTTTTTTATTTAATTTTTTTATTCGGCTACAGTTTCCAACATGGGTACGATGGGACGTAAATGCCACTGTAGTCTTTGAAATTGACGTCAAAATTATACACGTACTAACAAATTTTGAGGAGTTCCCTCATTTTCTCATAGATTCCATCATCAGAACTGAATCAAATTAAAATGGGACCAATCCGGAGGTACTACCTTTTGATTAAAAAAAGAATCATCGAAATCGGTTCATAATTGACGGAGTAATCGCGAAACATACATACAAAAAAAATTAAGAAAAAAACATACCAGACGAATTGAGAACCTCATTTTTTTTTCGAAGTCGGTTAAAAACAGAGACTGTCAGGCCTGCTAGTTTCCGAAAATTGTAATGTTGAGATTTTGCTAAATAATTAAAATATTGTTCCTGGAGGCTCTGAGAGCTGTAGAAGTCGCGAATCTATTTTTTTGCATGCCTTGAATCAGTTTTTTAGGGTTCCGAAGTCCACTAGGAACCCTTATAGTTTCGCCATGTCCGTCCGTCTGTCCGCACTATTGCTCGGAGATGCTTAGTTCTAGAAAGCTGTAATTTGGCATGAATATACATATTAGTTACGGTGACAAAGTGGTACAATAAAATTTTGAAATATATTTTTTTATAGGGTACCTCCCCTACTGGTAAAGCGGGGATGTAATTTTTTTTTCTTGCGTACCCCATGTTGTGGCATATCGTTGAATAGGTCTTGAAAAAATATTGTGGGTTTGTTAAAACCATTTTTCGATTAAGTGATGCGTTTGTCAAATATTAAGCTTTAAACTGCTATTTTTTGTTAGAGTCACGTGTCCCCCCCCCCCCCCCTGCCAGCTAAATGGTGGTATTTGGATGGCTGAAAAAAATCACGGTTGTGGCGTATATAACGTAGTTGAAAGGAAAACTATCACAGCTAAGTAGGCTGTACAAATTTACGAGTCATTAGTCGACTTATGAAATGATTAAAAAACCAATGATTTTTCTCGAGCGGCAGGGGCGTCAGGCGGGCACGTCATACCACAGGCTAGCTAGATGCTAATAAGTCTTAGAAAGGTACTGTGGGCATCCTCAACTTTGGAACCCTATAATTTGCGCGTGGCCCGACACGCACTTGGCCGGTTTTCTTTTTTTTTACTTTACAAACCCAATAGCTCCGCCTTTGTATTTTTTTACGAAAATTGACTACAAAAGAAAAAAAAATCGAATCTGGTCACACGTGCATTTATCGATATAAAATGAAATTTTGGTCTAGAACTGGCTCTTCTAAAAATAGCGACCGTCAACATAGCGTACAGCGTAACATACTATTTGGGTACTATTTATTTGCATAATCTGATCCTGGATAACGTTACGGTGTATCTTGACGGTCACTAAAAATACATTGTTTGTTCTTCCCAACCATATAGCAGCGTTACAAACCCTATATTAGGGACCGTAAAATGGCCATTCGAAAATTGAAATTTTTCGAAGAAGGCGTATTTGGATAAGCTAATTTTCGCGCCACCTGCATTGTTTGAGTTTTCAAATTTGTGGCAGCTTCCAAACCATTTTACACTTCATATTTGCTTCAAAAATAAAAAAATAAGTACATTATTTTCCTTATTTGTAGCTACAAATATGGTAAAAAATACCGTTTACGTTGTTTTTTTGGGGCCAGCCTCTAGTACGACTCGCACTTGACCAATTTTCGCACGTGCCCACAACCTTTTTTGAAGGCTGGATCCGCGCCTGGCGATCATCGCAAGTTCGCGCGAATTGTACTCGAGTCAAAAAGTACATATGTATGAAAATAAAATATTTCAAGTAATGTAAAATTTTAGAAGTCTCTTCAATGTGATAAGTACAAAATTTAATGTCAATTAAGCGTTGATTTTAAGCACAAATTGCAGACATACCTACATCTTCTAATACATAAAATTCTCGTGTCACAGTGTTTGTAACCAAATTCCTCCGAAACGGCTCGGCCGATTCTTATGAAATTTGGAGTGTATGTTCAGTAGGTCTGAGATAGTAAGCTATTTTTCATAGGTACCCAAAAAAAATTCTAAGGCGGTACGAAGTCCGCGGGGTCAGCTAGTATTTACATATAAATGATAGTCTATGATTCTGATCAGCATTGCTTCAGCAATCAGTGTTGCTTAGTTTTTCCGTTTTCTTGACAAAGGACGCTTTCGCACTGCACCCGATCCGAATCCGCGAAAATACAATTTCCGATTTCTCTCCGTCATCCCGGAATCTAATGTTTAGGTAAATCACCATACAAATAGGTACTCGTAGTACAAATTTGGTAACATTTACTGTATATTAAGTAATAGTTAGCGATCGCGGCGTTGAAACCGAACTTTAAGCAGCTAGATTTAAAGTTCAATTTAAGCACCGTGTCGCATGAGCGCAGTGATAGGGCTACTCCCTTTTCCTATGTAACGTTTCGAATAGAGCCTCTGTGACCTTACCAAAATTCAATTCCAACTCACACAGATTACTTACTCATATCAAACTTGTAATATTCCATGTCTTACAAAGTTAGCTCTTAATAAATTATTATCTTCTACAGAGTAATTAGGAATCAGTGGCGGACTAAGGGGGGGGCGGCGGGGGCGGTCCGCCCCGGGCCCCCGATCCTAGGGGGCCCCCAAATCACCAAATAATATAGTACTTAAGGCAAAAAAAAAACTTGAAAAAATTGTTTCGACCAGGCAGCGGCATAACTGTACCACCTCACGTTCGAGGCCCCGAGGCAAATCTTTCGTTACTTTAGGGCCCCGTTAATTTTCAAAATTGCACAACTGAAATTTTTGGACTTTCCATTCTTTCCTCGTGGCCTCTTGGGCCGGGGCCCCCTCAGCTCAGGTAGTGAGGTAGGGAATTTTGCCCGTTCTGCCACGCGCCACTACCACCCTATTGTTACGCCAATGTTTTGGTTTCGACCTAGTTGACGAGAGGGCCCCCACAGTCCATTTCATATATACTTAGTTATTGGTAAAACATCCCAACATTTCCAATTCTAAGGTCCAAGCATTTGATTTTTTCGGAAACAAAAGGAAACAAATCGTCATAATATAAGGCTATTAATAATGAGTCCAACGCTCGCGGTACCGTGTTAAGCGCATAATATGGACTCCGTGGGAATATAATGATAATACCTAAATTATTCCAGTAACAGTCAGTACATCAGCATGTGGGTCAAATCCGGTAGTTCTGATTTTTTTATGATGTTGGCCTAATGTATAATCCAAGTTTGTGACCTTGAGTGCCGAACGTAACTTAGTCAAAAAACCGGCCAAGTGCGAGTCGGACTCGCGCACCGAGGGTTCCGTACAAACCTGTAAGGTTTACAAAGTTCGTTCTTTACGACAATCGAGTCATAACTATGGTATTTTTATTGCAAAATGAAATTCATAACATTACAATGGGGAAAGATGGAGTAGCATAAATTTAAGACAAAGATCTTAAAAAATATATATTTTGTAATGTAACTAAAAATTTAAGGTTTTCGGAATTTTTCCTTTATGTGTGCTATAAAACGTTGCTTCATGCCAAATTTCAAGATTCTAGGTCGACTGGAAGTACCCTTTAGGTTTTGATTCCCTTGCGAGTACTTGCGAGTTTCAAAATATGCAGCTTAAATTGCTGTTTCTTTTGATTGCGTTGACATAGAAGTTTGATTTTGTTACAGCTTAAAGGTATTATAGACCTGAGTATTTGGTATGAATTTCAATTTAATACCTCTACGCGTTTATGAGGAAATGGGTAGTAAGGTTAAAATTATTAAAAAAAATGTATTATGTGATGTAACTAAAAATTTATGGTTTTCGTAATTTTTCCTTTATCTATGCTATAAGACGTTGCTTCGTACCAAATTTCAAGATTCTGAGTTCACGGGAAGCACCCTGTAGGTTTTGATTCCCTTGCAAGTGTCGAAAATTTGCGGCATAAACGGCTGTATCTTTTGATTGCGTTGGCTTAGAAGTTTGATTTTTTCACAGCTTCAAGGGACAGTAGACCTGAGTAATTGATATAAATTTCAGCTTCATACCTCCACGCGTTCCTGAGAAAAAGGGTCTTGACAGACGGACGGACGGACGGACAGACG
This sequence comes from Aethes cnicana, assembly GCA_963971205.1. Lineage (NCBI taxonomy): Eukaryota > Metazoa > Arthropoda > Insecta > Lepidoptera > Tortricidae > Aethes > Aethes cnicana. The sequence goes on from OZ020286.1 coordinate 10,322,123, forward strand.
GACAACAAAGTGATCCTATAAGGGTTCCGTTTTTTCCTTTTGAGGTACGGAACCCTAAAAATTAAAAACATCGAAAATTTTGACCCTAATGAACTAGTTTTTAATACTACCTTTTCAGGACGTTTTTGAAGAAGACCTTTAAACTTCAGCCCACTACTTAGCTCGCGTGGAATTCGGTTATAGCGCTCCTGCGGGAACTATGTATTTTTCCGGGTTAAACAGTAGCCTATGTCCTTCTAATCCAGTAAATTTATGATGTTGGCCTAATGTATCATCTAGGGCTTCCAAATCCCGGGACTATCGTAATCCCGGGATTAATATCGGGATTGCAGCAGTCAATACCGGGATCCCGGGATCCCGGGATTGAGTACTGCTTGTATGTGATGGTAGTTTCATTACGCAAAAAAATACCAAATTTAAGTCATACACAATATATCTTAATACAAATCAAATCGCAAATTATTTAAACAGTTCAGGCTGTAGTTTTACAAGATGGCTTACATAAAACCTTAACCTTACTAAAGGATTATAGATCCATCCTACCGCCGTCTCATGATTACAATCTGTTTTTGAGAGTTATCGTATCACCCACGTACACGCGAAGGTTTGAATACTTCCTGAATACCAAAAAGTCGATTTCAGAAAGGGCTACAGTACTTAAACTTACCGGTCGGATGGTCATACAGAAGACCGAAGCAAATAACACCTCCCACATTACATGGCATTCGTGGATTACGCCTATAACGAGAAATCATTTGACTCTATTGATACCATAATCCACAACAGCCCAAGGGCTGTACTGCAATCTCCCCGCGCCAGCCTCTGGCTCTTTGACTGTACCACTCACTATTTCGAAGTGTTGAAGTTTCTGTATGAAAACGCCACTGCCCGTTCGACACAGGACAGCACAAATCCTATTCCTCTGATGCGGAGAATTACACAAAGCTGTTTACAGCTGCAGTCAAGGATGCTTTCATGGTTCTGAACTGAAAACGAGGCATCAATAATCTACATGAGGAGTTGGTAGTTACTACTCATATTCGACTTACCGATGACTACCTATACGTAGTAAATCCTGAACCCCTGGAATCTGGAAGATCTCAGTGCTATATTTATTGATCTCAGAAGAGTCTTCAACTGACTTGAAAATGAACATGGACAAGACGAAAATTGTTTCTAATGTCCATGTTGTAGGTAACTACCAACTCCCGTAACAGTCGGGTTCTGTGTTCGAAAGGGGACGATTATGTAAACCAGGAAGAAAATGTCCAATTAGGTATGTTTAGTTAGTTCAATGAGAAACATAAGCTTTTTAGACTCGGCTGAGCAATACTGAGCATCGATAGGGAGTTCGGGAAGCATTGCAGTGGTTTTTTCGTCCACATTTTCACAGTCTCAAGTCTTTGGCTACTGTGTGTCGCCACTTCGCCAGTGATATTTAACTAAAGGATAAGACGTGGGCGCCAATGATGTGTCTCATAAAAAAACTCAAGTTCATTCAAACGGCAACGTAGAGGGCTAATTTGTATTTGATACAATCAAAAATGATGATATGTGGATGATATCCTCAATAGAACTAGGATCACCGACATAGTCCGAAGAATCGGAAGGGTTACGAAAATTCAGTAGTAACTCTAATATTTGAGAAAGTTCTCAAATGACAACCGCAAACCAGGAGAAGTGATATCAAAAGCCTCCAAAAAGATGTTGTGACGACCAGGTGAAGGGTCCCGCGGATTTATATGGCACAAGATCGGTCTTGCGGCTGATATAATGAATGAATACCTCGGTAAATTATCTTTAAATCATAGATGAAGACCGATTATTTTAATAGGAAACTCAATCCCGGGATCCCGGGATTGAGTTTCCTATCGAAATAATCGGTCTTCATCTATGATTTAAAGATAATTTACCGAGGTATTCATTCGTTATATCAGCCGCAAGACCGATCTTGTGCCATAGAAATCCGCGGGACCCTTCACCTGGTCACAGAATAAGTAATAGTACTAACGTACAGAAGGCCGACTGCTAACAAAAAACCGGTTTTGTTGCACCGTACGCTCCCAAAGTGGCCATCTCTTTCTATCGCATGCAGCGCGCTCTTTCGGAGGCCACGCCCTAGCGCTAGGGCTGGCGCACTCGAGAATATATTAAATCATGCGTCTAGTATTAGTACATAGATTAGCTAGAATAGTGTTATTAACAAAATATATATTTAAGTTAAGTTGGTTATTTTTTTATTATTAAAACACTCGTCTACACAGATGCTTTCCTATTAAGTTATCTGTCAATTTAAGAATCTGCTAAATGCAAAATTAAGACACACAGTCACACAACTGCATCATAATAATATACTAGCCGTTGTCCGCGACTTCGTCCCGAGTACATAGAATTTTCGTACCCGATGATACTATACTTACATGCATAGTTGTTGTTATTATCCTTATTGAAAAAATAAAAATTTGGGTTGTCTTGAACTACCTCCATACCAAATTTCATCATTTTACTCTTTACCAAATCATTGTACTGTTGTTGTTATTACAACCCTCTGCTATACAATATTTTTTCACATAATTCAAATTTCATAGCACATTTGTCTCTTGCGTCGCGGCGTACATTAAGAGTACACGCGCACGCGTGCATTCGCTAGCAGTGCGCGGCAACCACTAATCATCACGCCACGGTGCGAAGCCGGCGGGTACTTGTATCGAGCGCGGAGAAATCAAAGAGTGCGCCGCGCCTGACCTGGTCGTCACAACATCTTTTTGGAGGCTTTTGATATCTCTTCTCCTGGTTTGCGGTTGTCATTTGAGAACTTTCTCAAATATTAGAGTTACTACTGAAGTTTCGCAACCCTTCCGATTCTTCGGACTATGTCGGTGATCCTAGTTCTATTGAGGATATCATCCACATATCATCATTTTTGATTGTATCAAATACAAATTAGCCCTCTACGTTGCCGTTTGAATGAACTTGAGTTTTTTTATGAGACACATCATTGGCGCCCACGTCTTATCCTTTAGTTAAATACTCAGTTGAAGACTCTTCTGAGATCAATAAATATAGCACTGAGATCTTTCAGATTCCAGGGGTTCAGGATTTACTACGTATACGTAGTCATCGGTAAGTCGAATATGAGTAGTAACTACCAACTCCTCATGTAGATTATTGATGCCTCGTTTTCAGTTCAGAACCATGAAAGCATCCTTGACTGCAGCTGTAAACAGCTTTGTGTAATTCTCCGCATCAGAGGAATAGGATTTGTGTTGTCCTGTGTCGAACGGGCAGTGGCGTTTTCATACAGAAACTTCAACACTTCGAAATAGTGAGTGGTACAGTCAAAGAGCCAGAGGCTGGCGCGGGGAGATTGCAGTACAGCCCTTGGGCTGTTGTGGATTATGGTATCAATAGAGTCAAATGATTTCTCGTTATAGGCGTAATCCACGAATGCCATGTAATGTGGGAGATGTTATTTGCTTCGGTGTTCTGTATGACCATCCGACCGGTAAGTTTAAGTACTGTAGCCCTTTCTGAAATCGACTTTTTGGTATTCAGGAAGTAGTCAAACCTTCGCGAAAGACGGTGGGTGATACGACAACTCTCAAAAACAGCTTGTAATAATGAGACGGTGGTAGGATGGATCTATAATCCTTTAGTAAGGTTAAGGTTTTATGTAAGCCATCTTGTAAAACTTCAGCCTGAACTGTTTAAAACAATTTGCGATTTGATTTGTATTAAGATATATTGTGTATGACTTAAATTTGGTATTTTTTTGCGTAATGAAACTACCATCACATACAAGCAGTACTCAATCCCGGGATCCCGGGATCCCGGGATTGACTGCTGCAATCCCGATATGAATCCCGGGATTACGATAGTCCCGGGATTTGGAAGCCCTAGTACACAGAGACGGTTCTAGTCTCATATCATAGCAAATTTAGTCTTCTTTAAAAACGTTCTGAGAAGGTAGTATCAAAAACTAGTCATTTGGGGTCAAAATCGCCAAAATCTGAAAAGCAGCCGAAATTTTTACTTGTTTTTTATTTTTGATAAAGTTGCGTTAAGCGCTCGAGGTCACAAACTTGGATTATATATTACTAGCTTCTGCCCGCGACTTTGTCCGCGTGGAATTCGGTTATAGCGTTCCCGCGGGAACTACCGGATTTCGCGCTTACTACTACATACTTTCAAACGACAAGGTTTCTGGATCATTCCCCGAGACTAGAACTATCTCCAACAAACAAATTTCAACTAAATGTGTTAGGTAGTCAGTGCACGGGAGCCTAACATATACCATCAACACATCTACACAGGCGAGGGGGGCCCCATTTCGATTTTCCGCCCCGGGCCCCGGACAGGCTTAGTCCGCCACTGTTAGGAATACTCTAATAAAGGGCTGTGGAAGGTAATTAGGTATGCTAATTGAGAAAAGTTTCCCGATCTCCGGAGGAACGAGTGCAAAAGAAAAGTTTCCCGTTCCCCCATTACATGCTATTGTTTCGTTGACACGGCGGGTTGACAAAAACTACAAGGAAAGGTGGTAATTGGGAAAAGTTCTTTCATAAAACGGTCACGGGGAAGTTGGGGAGATCTCTCAACGTTAGTTAGATACAGTCACACTCTCATTAGAAGGACGTCAACTAAATGGTAAATTCTTGTTCTGACATGTTGGCCACATGCCAATTTGCTGAATAAATGATTGAATTGAACTGAAAAATATGAACAGCGTGGAGGTGAAATGACTTCGTATAAGTAAAATCTCGGCAATTTACGGAAGAATCCATATTAATATTATAAATGCGAAAGTAACTCTGTCTGTCTGTTACCTCTTCACGCTTCAACCACTGGACCGATTGGGATGAAATTTGACATGGAGATAGTTGGAGTCCCGGGAAAGGACATAGGCTACTTTTCGTCCCGGAAAAACGCATAGTTCCCGCGGGAACGCGATAACCGAATTCCACGCGGGCGAAGTCGCGGGCAGAAGCTAGTTAGGAATAAGTCAGAATCTAGATGTTATAGAATAGAACACAATAGGGATGACGACAGGGTGAAGAAATCTAAATTCTAATTAGTTCGTCAGTCAGGTAATAAAAAAATATTAGACACGTATTTTTTGTTTTATCAAATTAACAAAGAATGACTGTTAAAACGCCTTAGAGTTGGAGAGTGGGGGCTAACTACGTCACCGTTAGGTATAAATCGTACCTAACCGTGACGTCACGCGACATTTCAACTCAATATATCTCCGTATAAGTTTGATTACGTGAAAAAAGAAAAAATACGTGTCCAATACTTTTCAATAATCTTCCTGGTAGACTAAGGAAAAAAAGTCCCTATTAGGGATGACGACAGATTAAGAAAAAATAGACTATGTCAACGGCGTAAAGTGCTTCTCCGCGTGCCATATTAGTTGAGTCGTGCTTTTACTGCTTGTTTGACTACTCATAACAATAAATAAAACATTTCAGGGACAATAAAACCACAATTTTGATAAAAATCATCTCTATTAAACTATTTTTTTTTAAGAAAAAACAATAAATAAATGCAACAGACTTTAACCCAGAGGCACCATTTTCATTCATTGTGCTTTAGTTATTTTCCGGTGGAAGAAATAAAACGAAAAATACATAAAAATCATAATTAAACAAGTATAAACAAGTATAAAATGGTTTTTAAAACTTATTCACTTTACACAGTTATTTAAAAATGGAAAAGTCCATACAATGTTCTAGATTTTCCTTTCAAAATTAGAAATCATTAGTGTTACCAGCATGTAACAGTAAGGGCTGTTTCACACGTGCCATAACCACATCAGTGAATGAAAGCTTATTTTTACCCGTCTGCGCTAGAAGGTGGGTTATATTTTACGAGTGTGTGTGTGTATGTAGTATGTATATTTTTCTTTGGCACGCTCTGTAGCCCAAATAGCGTGATGGATTTTAGTATGCGAGGAGTCGGTAGATTCGTCCTAATTGTGAGAGTGACACTGGGTATATCAAAAATGCAAAAAAACAAAATGGCTGACTTTTGGAGGCATTACAAACGTTTCAAAAAATTTTTTTTTTGTCAAAACCTATCGAGTGGGGTATCAAAATAAAGGGTTTAATGACGGATTACAAAAATATATAATGTAAGTTCGTTTGCAGCCGGGTATATTATTTTTTCGAAAATCGAGTTATTGTATGCACAACTATTGAAATTCTACCGAGTTAAAAGTAGCGACTGCCGACCAGGGCTTGAAACCGGTTTATGCCCCCATACAAATAAACCGGTTTACTTATCGTTCTTTCGTTTATTATTTCATGTTTAATAAAGCTATAAAATAATACGAAGTAATAACCTAAATACACTATGGAGTTCCACATAAAGAGTATAAAATAATTCTAAATATTTGGCTATTTCGGGGTTTTTTTCATTAACCGGTTACAAGCCTTGCTGCCGACTAAACTGCTATTCAATTCATATCCTTAGTAATCAGCAAATGTCCGCGTGTTTGGTTTGTGGTCGTGGTTGTGACGCGTGTGAAACAACTTAAGCAGGAAGCTACTCGAACATGATGATGTATCAAGCAGGGCCTTGATGGTAAGCGGTCATTCGAAGTCTTAAAATAGGGATCTCGCTGTCACCTATAAGATCGCTCACGCGTGCGTAAACTTTAAGCAGCTAGATTTAAAGATCAACTGGACGCGTAAGCGATCCTATAGGGAACAGCGAGATCGCTATTTAAGACTTCGAATATAGGCCCAGGACACCAAAATCTTACGATTTCATATTAAGAAACCAAGAGCGATAAACTCTTACGGACTATCTTTTGCTCATTTTTTTAGCGAGTAAATCTAATATTTAAAATTCTCGTGTCACAGTGTTTGTTACCAAACTCCTCCGAAACGGCTCGACCGATTCTTATGAAATCTGGAGTGTATTTTCAGTAGGTCCGAGAATAGGACGTAAGCTATTTTTCAAAAAAACTAAGGCGATACGGAGTCCGCGGGGTCAGCTAGTAGTCTATACAAATCGCTCCCTCGCCGGTGGTGGTAAGTGTCTGAGGCCCATTTGAACCAAGCCTCTAACCGGGTCTAATAACTCGGGTTTAGTTGTATCAACTATCAAATTTATTAGAGGCTAACCCAGGTTAGCGGCGTTGGTGTATGTAAGTCGGCTTAAACGACGTGATATGCCGCTCATCAATATTACTTGTAAAGTATAAAGTACATTATGACATTACATTTACATTCATGCTTTTTTTTTATATGCAGTTTAGTTTAGAAACGACATAATATTTCTAGGACATGTGTACAGGTTTACACAAGCTAGAAGGCGCGTGGATTAAGCAAAAATAAACTCTGCGTCAACGGATTAAGTGCTTCACCGCGCGCCTTCTAAGTTGTGTCGTACTGTACATTGCTGTTTTTGGGAACCTCGTTAAATAAGACGGAAAAGTAAAATCTTTCGTACAATGGCAAGAAATAACAAGTAATCCTTTATTTAAGGATCTTACAATGATAAAAATAAAGACGCTTTCCTGAAAAGCCTTACTTACGCAATAATTTTAGCTATGTTGGTCTTTTGTTCGTTTTTCAAGAACAATTTAAATAAACTTAACCTCTTATTTTAACTATTGAGACGAAGCAAATGCAAATTATGTTAGCTATACAATATAAATGCTCCTATTTACAATTAACTTGTGCAAAAATTTCATAAATACCTAACTACAGCAGGGGCGTTATTCGAAGTCTTAAAATAGGGATCTCCCTGTTCCCTATAGGATCGCTCACGCGCCGCGTTAACTTTAACGCATTCACTGCCACTTCTGTTTTACGAACTTTCGCCAGGTGCCACATCTGTCATTAAGGGAACATTGCAACGCACATGTGCGTTCAAGGCACTGCGGGAAAGTCAGCAAAACGCATATATGCGTCGGTGGCAGTGAATTCGCTAAGCAGCTAGATTTACAGTTCAACTTGACGCGTGAGCGATCCTATAGGGAACAGGGAGATCCCTATTTAAGACTTGGAATATAGCCCCAGTTACTTATTACTCATACAATTTTATATGGCACTGAATGCAAAAATATTGTACCAGAGTGCTTATTATTTTTTAGTCAAAATCGTTGTTGTTTATGATTAGTACTCACAAATTTTTAGAAGTACCCTCATTTTCTCATGGATCCTATGGAACTGAACCAAATTAAAATGGGACCAATCCGGAGGTACCACCTTTCGATTAAAAAAAGAATCGTCGAAATCGGTTCACAAATCGCGGAACATACATAGCCATCAGCTAAATCGTAGTGGGCAAGGTGATCATAAAAATATGAACATGCACTCTAATCCAACGTCATTGTATGTAATTCTAATGTGCACCACCTGCCTAATTTTAACGTTTTTTTTTTTCACTCATTCCGCTACCCAAAGGTTGTCTGGAAGATAAGACCACCTGTTGTCACCCTTCTTCTTTAACCGAATTCAACGCGGACGAAGTCGCGGGCAGAAGCTAGTACATTTATATGACAGGAGCCTGTATTCCTTGCCAGTCAATGGATTACTAATTACCAGTTAATTACCAGTTAATAAACAATCCATAATGTACCCTGTGAAATCAACTACGACAAGTGACGAGAACCAATTGTACATTCAGATTTATAATTTAAGTTACATTATAATTTTAATCAAAGACCGAACGCAATCATTTCACTCTTCGTTAATTTGATATCGTAAATTCACGTCAAATAAAAGGAATAACCGTATTACATATTGTAACTATTATTAATATCTTGAGCTTTCAAGCGATAAAAACCGCAACTAAAGTATGATAACTATAGATATAGATAAAACAGTATATTTAACATAACCTCGAAAATGTACGTAAAAAAGCGTATCATTGTTACTTTAAAATTTTGAAAATGCACCGCAGAATACTTTTAACCTGGTTCATAAAATTCATTAAAATTATTGAACATCTTACAAGTTACCTACAACTATACTTGAAAATTCAATTTCTATCAAAACGTAACAAAAACGACATGTTTAAAATGAAACATTCGTTGAACGGTATACTACGATTCAGCTTCCCATTTCTCGTGTAAACTCTTCAAGTGTTCAAACGCCCTTTTCGTTATATTAAGAGTCGGTACTATCTTCAAGAGTCCTCTCTCACCTATTAAACTAAGTCCGGCCAAACCTAGATAAGTGTGCATGGGATCTGTACAAGTGTCCGGCCACTTTGAGAAACCGCCCACCACACTATCCTGCGTTTCGTAAACGTACCTCCTATTGCTTCCGTAGTTGGTGAACTTGAGGGTATTTAGTATCTTCAGTGATGCGCCTACCCAAAAACTGTAACAGGTGTCCACTGGTTTGTTTGGTCTGCCTTGAAAGCCGTCTATTTGCCGGAAGACGAGCCACCTTCGGAGGCCCTCGACTTGTTTCTCAGACAGTTTGTGGAGTTGGTCGGTAAGTTTCAAAGTTGCTAAGGCACAGAATGTGGTGCCTCCGTGAGATTCTAGCTCTGGACATTGTGCGATGCCGTAATCGTAGCCCTGAAACAGAACAGCTTACCAGTTTAGACATTGATTTATTATAAGCAGAGATAGGATAAATTAGCTTCATTGCTCGCAATAATGTGGACATGACTCCAAAATTAATCAAAATGTTAATCAATTAATTAAGTTTGCCCCATTAACATCAGTGGAGGCCGAGCGGAGTTTTTCAGCACTTAAGTATATTTTTGATGTAAAAACTGACTGCAGAAAATTTGGAAAAAATACTGATTATTTTCTTTAATAAATCTATACTTTAACAAACTTTTGTATTTATTGAGTAGGAATTAAAATTTAAGTCAAGTAAGAAATTAATTAAATGATTACATATTTGATTAATTTTGGAGTCATGTCCACATTATTGCGAGCAATGACGCAAATTTGTCCGATCTCTGATTATAAGTAAGGATTCACAATCAGCCGGAGAAAAATGGCCCGTCAAAACGGCCGCCAAACGGGTGCCCGAACTGTTCGGGCTCCCGTTTGGCGCTCAGTAAATTAGACACTTAAATCTTAGTGTTAGGTTTACTTTTGTATAAAATATTTATCTTGACACATATTATAAAGAGGCGTTATTTTATTAGCATATTGGAACGTATTTTCTAATGTCAGTTTGCCCCATATATTTGGACATAATTCTGTTAGGCACTGTTCCTCGGTTCCTCCATATATTATTATAGGTCAATGAGTTTAGACGACATCAGTATCTGTTGCGGCATCTAGCCTCTTTACTGACACGACTGGCTGCTGAGGAGATGGTGACATGGGCGAAGAAGACGAAACTTTAGGTGACGGACGGGTGTAAAAACACGAGCAATCCATATTAATACTATAAATGCGAAAGTAACTCTGTCTGTCTTTCTGTCTGTCTGTCTGTCTGTTACCTTTTCACGCTTCAACCGCTTGACCGATTGAGATGAAATTCGGCATGGAGATAGTTGAAGTCCCGAGAAAGGACATAGGATACTTTTCATAACGCAAAAACGTGTAGTTCCCGCGGGAACGCGATAACCGAATTCCACGCGGGCGAAGTCGCGGCAGAAGCTAGCCTTGTACAATAGCAATAAAACCATGACCAAAGACTGACCGTGATGAGTTTTATTGTTATACCGTACAGTATCCGTGTAGTAATTATATTTTTCTCAAAAATGGCCGGGAAACTCGTCATTGTCTGCTTTCTATCTGACCGCAAAGTGCGTCATTGACGATCAGTCAAAAATTTAAAAAAAAAAACTCAACTGCATGCCCCGGAAATTTGTATGAATTTACTTCCGCGGCATGTATAAGCGCAGGGAATGTTGTATGAAATTTCATTATCGTACAGGTACTTTTTTTTAAACTGATAAATACGCGAAGGAATTCCCAAACAGCCAAGTCTGCATGTTCTGTATCTGTCAATTGACGCGAAACCAAACGTTTTATCCGTGTCTGAAACAGCGCAATGTATTTCAGAACGGAATTTAAAAAAAGAACGATCCATAAAGAGCGGGAGTTCTTGTCTTGTATCAGATTTATTTAGCTAAATTTCATGAAAATAGTTTACTAGTTTGGTTTAAAAATTAATAAAAAGTCTTAATTTTTATAAAAAACGAGAAATCTACATGCGAGTTTTTAACTTGCCGTGTTAGTGTGTCTGTTAAAGTCAAATATCGGTGAATACGAAATAAGACTGGCGTTCCATTGGATTTGTTGTAAGTACTTGACTACCTTTGCGTGCGTGTCAATGCTGTATTATAAATACCTAATATCAAGGTTTTTTTTTTCATTTTTGAGAAAAGCACTATATAAGCCTCGGCACGTGAAAGGCTTTGCAGGCTTCGTACATATTAAAGGGCCTCGGCGAAGCCTCGGCCCTTTAAACCAGTACTCAGCCTGCAAAGACCTACTTTCCCGGCCACGGCAATAATGTACTAATGTCTACTGTTCCTTGATTGTGTGGTGTTCAATAAAGTATATTGTATTGTATTGTATTGTATCCCTCATGGAAGTAGTAAAATAAGTAAAATTTCCATTGACCAAAATTTTGCCAGGTGCGCGGGGGCGAGGGGCGTAAAAGGTTTACATCTCTCTTTATCTAACCTCATAACGAGTGATAAAGACAAAAGAAGCCTCGGATTACATTTTGGACACGTTTTTGAATTGTGAACGGAAACAACGTTCTGGCTTGATTTTTATTGTTTCGAAATTGACACTACTCACTCCAGATGTACTTATTTACTTATCACCTCTATGGCATCCATACTAATATTATAAATGCGAAAGTAGCTAGCTCTGTATGTTTGTTAACACTTCTGTTGGTCCTCCGTTTCTATATTTTGAGACCTTGTGGCCTTTGGCTAAGGTAATATAATAATAATAAATAAAGCCTTTTTTATTTCCCATCACCTAGTTTTACATAAACATATATATATATTATTCTATGATCGGAACCCCTGCCTCCTCCAGCCTGGACCATTCCTCCCTGTCTGTAGCTCGCTCCATCCATTTCTCTCCTGCTGTAGCCACTACGTCGTCGCTCCATCGCTTAAGTGACCGTCCCATCCTTCTTTTTCCGCTGGGACCCTTCCATTTTGTGGCCTCTTCCGTCCACCTTCCATCAGAGTAGCGCGCGACGTGGCCTGCCCATCTCCACTTCAGTCTGAGACTGTACTCTAGGACGTCTATTAATTTAGTTTTTCTTCTTATAAGGCTAAGGTAATACGGTGTACTAAATCTCCCCTTCCGTGCATGAATCGTGCCCTTTATCCTCGGGGGGAGTGAGGTAACGCGTTTTGGTGCGGGGAGGTGAGTGTAACTCGCTACAATACCCTAGTATAGCACGACACAGAACCCTAGAAGGCGCGCGGTGAAGCACTTACGCCGTTGACGCAGGGTCCATTATTATCCACGCCCCTTATAAGTTGTATAACCTGTATTATGTATTAGATGATAATAGTAACATTTCTCACCATGGATTGTATGATATAATCAGCGGCTTTCTCCTTGTCGAAGCCGGACCAGTCGTTCAGTATGTAACTGATGCACGCGGCGCAATAAACGAAGCGCATGTCAGATTCGCAACCAGATAGCGTCGCTGCGAAGTTACCTTGGTCCGTCTGTAGGGCTTTGACACCTGGAAAATAGGAAGTAGGTAAATGAGGCATATCTCGGGTAGTAGCTTGAAGAGACCGGTCCTGTGCCACTTGCATCCACCGCGTTCCCGCGACGTTTACAAGGTCGTCACTCCATCTTGTTGGAGGCCTACCGACAGCTCGTCTACCGGTTCGCGGACGCCACTCCAGTGGCACAGGACATGGTCTGAGTGTCTCGCCTTGGGGGAGGCCTATGTCCAGCAGTGGACGTCTATCGGCTGAAATGATAATGATGAGCTTGAAGAGATCTTTGTCAAAAGGACATTGGACATTAAGCGAAATAAGATAAGTACAGGAATGGCTGGATGATTTTTTAGTGTTAACCCTTTCGTTTACATTTAGTGGGCTAGTGCCTCCTATAGTACCTACTATAGGAGGCACTAGCCTCTTGAAATTGGCCACCAGGGGCCATATTCGAGGTCTTAAAATAGGGATCTCCTTGTTCCCTATAGGATCGCTCACGCGTCGCGTGAACTTTAAGCAGCTAGATTTAAAGTTCAACTTGACGCGTGAGCGTTCCTATAGGGAACAGGGAGATCCCTATTTGAGACTTCGAATATAGCCCCTGGAAAACATACGTACAATACAATACAATAATAATATACTTTATTGAACACCACACAATCAAGGAACAGTACAGACACTACCAGACATAATGTAATTACACAAAAAGGTATGGTAACGTTGGAAGCAAGTAGCACAGGACCGGTCTGAGTGGCGAGCCTTGGGGGAGGCCTATGTCCAGCAGTGGACGTCTTTTGGCTGAAATGATGATGATGACAAAAAGGTATGGCATACAGCAGGTGGTCTTATCGCATACATACCTACAGTCTTAACACACAGAATGTTTCTCTTTCTTTTTCAAACTCAAAATCATAAAAATATGCAGAGATTTGGTTTAATTCGCCCAACTACTGTAGAGGGACAGGACATTGCGTCTCAAACATTATACATACAATCAAACATTTACTAGGTATAAATCGGACGTAAATAACAACAAACTCGGCGAACTGCGAATGCATTTTTACTAGTTTCAAACATTTAATAGGTATATATCGGGCGTCAATAACAAACTCGGCGAATTGAGAACATCCGCATTTATACTGGTTTTTACTTTCTATCTTTACTGAGCTCTTATCCACTACGTACCCTCAATCAAAGCTTTCCTATTGATCCGTGACAGGTCATCCCCCAAAGCCAGTAGCGTGCATAACGCCGTGTAAGTCATCGCCAGATGGCCGCATCGATAGTGCGCGGTGCCGGAGTCCAAGTCGATGTTCACCGTCGAAGAGCCTTGGAACCCGCACATTGACATATCTCCCGCTAAAACATTCAAAGATTTAGCCTAACGTCACAGAATATTTAATAGTACTACTTACTGAATGGCTACGGAATCACCCGCCTGAATCTAGCCCGCGCGAAACTGGCGCCCAACTCGCCTTACCGTTTACCGTCATTTGTTCCATCTGGAGACGGTGAGTGAATCGTTGACCCGCGTACTGGTACACACACATTTACAACTGTGCAGACGACCTCGCACGCAAACATTGACACTTCATCCGAATTGTGTTCGAAATCGTGCTTTTTAGGGTTCCGAACCTCAAGAGGTAAAAACGGAACCCATAGGATCACTCGTGTGTCTGTCCGTCCGTCTGTCACAGTCGATTTTGTCCGAAACTACTGGACCGATTAAGTTGAAATTTGGTACATACTATATATGTAAGTTTGTGAACCAAAGACGGACGTGTAATGAAAATAAATGAATTTTAAACATAGACCCTATTTTTGGGAGCTAAATTTGAAAAAATATTAATGAAGTTTTTCAAGCTATATCGTGTGACATATCAAATGAAAGTACTTCATACGAGGATCTCAAACATATATTTTTATTTCTTTTTTGTTCAATACTTTTCGAGCTATTTAAGAAAATAGGCGAATAATGACCATCCGCCCCCCCCTTATCTCCGAAACCACTGGACCTAAAATTTTGGAAAAAATACGGAGGATAGTTATTGATTACAGGAAAATTATTAAGACGTCCATGGTATTTGAAATCTATCATATAAAAGAGCTTATCCTGTGAAACGGCTTGAGAATGACGTCATTGAAAATGATCAAGGGTCGGAACCCTCTCCACGCGAGTTTAACTCGCTTCTTGGCCGGTTTTTTTGCTTTTATAGGCCGTGTCCGCCGTAAGCTAACGTTCTACTTGAGCGATGACAAGTTATGCTGCTATTGCTGCTAAGTATGGACAGAAATAACTCATTTCTCTATTTATAAATATAAGTTCCAAAGATCTGTGCCAAAGATATCTTTATTTACTAGCTTCTGCCCGCAACTTCGTCCGTGTGGATTCGGTTATCGCGTTCCCGCGGAAACAAAGCGTTTTTCAGGGATAAAAAGTAGCCTATATCCATACCAATTTAATCTAAATCGGTCCAGCGGTTTCAGTGTCAACAGGTAACGGACAAGTTTACACAGGATCTATTATTGCTTGATTCAAACATCAAATTCATTATGTCTTGTCTTGATAATATAATCATTTTAGTAAATAGAACTAGTCAGTCATTTATATTGGCCTTGATTCTGTTAACAAAACTGAACCAACTGAGCTATTTAATCATTCGCATCCATATAATAACCATAAAATGATAAAGCTGTTTACATAACGAGAGACAACAGTGCTCACGTAAGGTTGGTGCACTTAAGCATACTTAACTAGGTAAATATCAGCTACTACTATAACAATCCTTCATTGTGACTTTGATAGTAACTTAATGGGTTTATAAAGATTAAAAAACAAATAAAAATGGGTACAAGGTACAAGATATTTTTGCTCCATAGCCCTTACCTTACTAATTAATTATTCTCTAAAAACTGGAAGCAAATAGACAGACATACAGTAGGTAATTACTATTGGCTTTGAAAGAGAAGTTTTATTTTTTCAACCGACGAAAAAAAAAAAGGGGGAGGTTCTCAATTCGACGCGTATATATATATATTTTTTTTTATGTATGACCACGCATATCTCCGTCAATTGTAAACCGATTTCGATGATTCTTTTTTTAATTGAATTGAAAGGTATACCTCCAACTTGAACCCTTTTAATAATTTGGTTTAGTTCTGATGATGGGATCCATGACAAAACGAGGGAACTCCTCGAAATTTGTTAGCATGTGTATGATTTTGGCATCAATTTCAAAGACTACAGTGAGACTTACGTCCCATCGTACACATGTTTGGACACTATAGCTGAAAAAAATTTTTAATTAAAAAAATAGAACCTACTTCAAACTCCGACAGCCTGTGAAGTCGGTGTCAAGTGAACCGCCCCAAAGCTATGACTATCTTATAGTGAACTTGGCACCAACTTCACAGGCTATCGGAGTTTGAAGTCAGTTCTATTTTTTTATTTAAAAAATTTTTTCGGCTATAGTTTCCAAACATGTGTACGATGGGACGTAAGTCTCACTGTAGTCTTTCAAATTGATGCCAAAATCATACACATGCTAACAAATTTCGAGGAGTTCCCTCGTTTTTGCTACAGTACTGAATACAGTGGCGGTTCTGGGGGGTGGGGGTATGACCTCCCCCAAAACCGGACACGTCCCATAGAAAAAATGGTCAAATGATCAAAAAAAGGCTGTTGGGATAGCAGACTTATTATGAACTAGACTAGCTTCTGCCCGCGACTTTATCTGCATGGCATGGCAATCAGGAGCATTCCCGCAGGCACAATGTGATTTTCTGGGATAAAAAATAGCCTTCCCTGGGACTTGAGGCATCTCCATACCAAATCCATAATAATATTATAAATGTTTGTTTTATTATATTATATATTATATATATTATATTGACAGGCAGGCAGTTGATCATTGATTGTTTGTCCTTCCTTCACAATTTCACATCGAAATAACTGGACCAATTTGAACGAAATCTGGTGTAGAGACCCTGTGAGTAACATAAGATACATTTTATCCCAATTTTCTACTGGTCAAACCAGTTTTTCAATACTTCTATAACTATAAAACCGTATGTATCATTGGGTAGGCAAATTTAAGTCCATGCGAAGTAGCAACAGCTAATTTCATATAAATTGGTACAGTGGTTTAAGGGTAAAGAGGTAACAGACAGACAGATTTCACATTTTTATGTGTATAATATTGGTATGGAAATATGGATAGACATTGATAATGATGAATACTCACTTTCTTTATCGGGATGTACTTGTAGCCTGTAGAGCCATTCAATTATTCTAGATTGCAGGTCCAAGGAAATTGATGTGATTGAGCCTAGGACGTCGAGCCCCGCTACAGAGAAATAAGCTATGGTCACCCTGAAATCAGAAAATAGAACAATCAAGTCTTCAGATTTAGACTATACTTTAATTTAAAAGTAGAATAAAATAAAAGATAGAAAAAATGTGCACAATCGTAAATATGGCTCACTAACTTCTGCCTGCGACTTTGTCCCCGTGGAATTCGGTAATAGTGTTCCCGCGGGAACTATGCGTTTTTACGGGATAAAACATAGCCTATATGTTGACTCACACACATCTCTGAATTACTACATAGATGCGTGCAGGTTTCCTCACAATATTTTCCCTCACCGAAAAGCTGAGTGGTAAATTCAAATTGAGTTTCACACATAGTCTCCAAAGACCTGAAATGGGAGCCTCATATTTCCCAAATGGTTAAAAAAGCTAATTCACTAATCTACATAGTCAGAAAGGCTTTTAAAAATCTCACTCCTGAATTGATGCTGAAAATTTACAAAACCTACATCCGGCCAATCCTAGAATATGGATTCCAAATTTGGAACCCATACTTCAAAAAAGACATAACAATGATAGAGAAGGTTCAGTGTAGGTTCACTAAAATACCACAACAACTGAAACACCTTAGCTATGAAGAAAGGCTAAAAAACCTAAAACTAACAACTTTAGAGAAAAGGAGAGAAAGAGGTGCTTTAATTGAGACTTTTAAAATAATCAAAGGCTACTATGATTGTCCAGAACTCAAAGACCTGTTCAAGCGCAACACCAACAAGTGTACACGAGGGCACACTGACAAACTGAATATTACAAGTTCCAACACCAACATAGCTAAGAACTTTATCTCAAACCAGACTGTTAATGTGTGGAATAAACTACCCGCCGACACAGTGAACTCTACAAGTGTTAACCAGTTCAAAAACAGACTAGATAAACTCTCTTACTAACATGAACTCTAACAGTGAAAATATGATTTAGATGCATCAGCAAATTGCTGCCTTTCTAAAATTAAATAAATAAATAAAATAAAAGTAAATTTAGAGGCCTCCCGGAATCGAACCTCCGACCCTCTGCATTGCATGAGAGGCGGTAGGTCGAACCACTAGGCCACCATGGCTGTCCCGTGTGCCCTGTGATGTGTAACTTGCTATTGGTGTACTAGCTGGCATTCATGATATGATATGATGGATAGAGTTCAATCAGCCAAGCCTTAAAAATGTTAAAAGCTATTGTGTATAATAGAAATGCTGTGTATTCTTCCAAGAAAGGTTAAATGAACACTTGCCTGGTTGTGTCGTGTGAGGACAACGATGAAGGCAATATGTCTAGGAACCGCATGAAATATTTAACATGTTGCCTATGAGCCATTTCCAGGTTCTCTTGATTACTCATTATGTTTTTTTTTTCGTAAATTTAAGAGAACACAACTTTAATGTACAACAATTTTAACGTACTCTAACAAATGCTTATTAAAATTTTGATAATTTAACTGTTATGTTTTGAGACAACGGTACAACAAGCGAATTAAATCATCACTGTAAATTTTTAAATACTTTTTAACACTTTTATTTTACTCTTCCTCGTCCATTCAGCAAATTCAGTGAGTGACAGATGGAGGGGCCAGGGAGGGCGGAGGTTATGAAGTTGAAGTGCACCAGCCGTCAACAAAAAGTCCAAACCAGACGGCTTTTCTTTGCTTCAATCTAGTCTCATGGCTTTGTAAGCATTAAGAATCTAGACTAAACGTAAAATTCTAATAGAATAAAAAAGGCACTTGAAAATAAATACATTTATGATGTAATGTCTGTATCAATGTATTATTATTTAGATTAATGAAAATATAGCTTTTTACTTTTAGTTTAGGTTGGACCCACGTATTTATTTTGACAAGAACAGGTGACAGTGACAGTTAGGGCACTAGAGATGTAGGAAACAGAAAATACCGGTTTTTAAAAATCCTACAAAAAATTCAATACCTTCATAGTTGAATATACAGTCATTGAAACTGCAGAATTTGGTTTCAGATTCAACAACGGAAGCATAACAACTGAAAAAAATGAAATGTCTCAACAGAAACTTTACGAATAGGAAACGAAACTTTACTCGAGAGTATCGGTTTCTGCCTTATACCGATCTCGATATCTACTTGCATCTCTACCCTATCAACTTGTCTCTGGTTCTTTTTCATGGCTGACGTTCGAAGAACTCAACCGCAGTCATGAAGGTTTATATCATTACTTTATAATTCTTACTTGTTTTAAAGCCAAAATATAATGCAAACATGATAGTTAACATATACAACTATTATTCTGTTATAATCGTTATTCGACAAGTGCTGTGATTTCTACGAAAATATTCGATAACTCGTAGCAGTGTCGTGCAGTGAAACTTTTCATGTGTTGATTTACTTAGCGTTTCAATAGAAATGTGTGAGAAGAAACCGTTTGTCATAGCTAGAAGTCTCGATTTATTATACAACTATTGTCGAATGTTTGGAGTGTTTTGGTTGTTAACCTCAATTTTGTTTTCGTAGTTGAACGTCTCGTACCCGGCGACGGGATGCCAGAAGTTGTTCGAGGTTGTGGACGAGCACAAGCTCCGTATCTTCTACGAGAAGCGCATGGGCGCCGAGGTCGAGGCCGATCTGCTCGGAGATGAGTGGAAAGGCTACGTCCTCCGCGTCGCCGGTGGAAATGACAAACAAGGGTTCCCCATGAAGCAGGGAGTTCTGACTAACAGTGAGTATTATTTCTTGCTCTCGGCCTTTCATTTCTAAGGGGCTTAACACATAAGAAGTGGCTGTGTTGTTGTAACTGTTGTAACCTTGCTTTTGAGGTTATGATACTTTTCATCCCAAATTTGAATGTGGGCACAGATCATGTGAACATTGATTCCATTCATAGATAGTTTACTGTTCTAAACTCGATTAAACACTTTGTTTATATTTAAAGTAAATTTAAACACCCTAGGTTCCAGGGGCTTTTTTTTTGCTGTCGCTGGGGAAATGCGTTTACGCATACCATCAGCCCGGGGGGGCAAGGTGGGTTATGTGGGACTCACCGTACCAAGGACCTGAGCTGAGCTCTATTGAAAATTGAAATATTCATATCAGGTCAGGAATGCTTAGAAATCATAACATCAGCATTCTACATTGCTATAGCAGCACAAAGCGTAGGTGTTTTTAAATTTAAATGTAAAACAGATTTACATATAGTAGGTCTTACCTCAAAACACTCACAATTTTGTTTTGTGTCACCTGTGTGGAGCGGTCTTAATGGAAGGCAGCGTTGGCTTCATAGCCAACATATGCTGAGTTAAGACTGTTTCACAACTTTGCATTTTTATTCCTGTTCCTTCTGCTTTCTTTTTTTTCTTGTTTTGTGTGTGAAATTTTGTGGATAAATGTCTTATGTTCTTTAAAACAAAACTGACACAAATTCATGAACAAACTTGACAAATTCTTAAACAGGTCAAGAAATACTTAAATTGAGAACAACTGAGATACAGGCATTTATCAGTTGATCAACTGCCTGCCTGGCAATATCTGCTACTACTACTAATACTACAGCCTATTTGTGTTCCACTGCTGGGCACAGGCCTCCCCTCATCATGAGAGGGTTTTGTGCTATAGTCCCCACGCAGGCCCAGTGCGGATTGGGGACTTGCACACATCTTTGAAATTACTTCGCAGATGCGTGAATATAAATTGGGCTTGCTACAGATTCCTTTCTTCCATAATGATAATGCCGCAATAATTTCAAACAGTGTTCCTTTCCAGGCCGTGTGCGTCTGCTGATGTCCAAGGGTCACTCGTGCTACAGACCCCGTCGCACAGGTGAAAGGAAGCGCAAGTCGGTCCGCGGATGCATTGTTGATGCCAACCTGTCTGTGCTAGCCCTGGTTATTGTTCGCAAGGGCTCCCAGGTGAGTGGAATGAGACAGTTTTCTATGGTATATTATTGTATGGACGAACAGTGCCTAACAGAATATGTCAAAATATATGGAGCAAACTGACAAAATACGTTTCAATATGCATTATGATATTCCCTCCCAGGGCATCAAACTATCTCCACTTAACAAATTTCATTCAAATCAGTCCACTTGTTTCAATCTGAAAGAAGGACAAACAAGAACAGTCCCATTTATAATGGGAGTAAGGATTGCAGTCCAATGGTGTTATACTGAAAAATTTTAATGTTTTAAGCTGCCTATTTAATTGATTCATATTCAAAACAAATCCCTGTTCTTACTGTTTCCCAGATCTGCAAATCTGTGTAATTATATGCGGCAGGGTATAATATTGTTGGTGTTGAACAATAGTTACTGGGTTTGCAAAATCCATTGACATTACTTTAACACCATACATCTTTTCAATCAACCACTGACATTGATTCGATATTTCAATATGAAAATTCTACTCAAAACAGTAATGTCATCATTCTGAATATTATCTATCTTCATTAGGAAATTCCCGGACTGACCGATGGCAATGTACCCCGTCGTCTCGGACCCAAGCGTGCCTCCAAAATCCGGAAGCTGTTCAACCTCAGCAAAGAGGATGACGTGAGGCGCTATGTCGTCAAGCGCGTCCTGCCTCCCAAGGAAGGCAAGGAAAACGCTAAGCCCAGATCCAAGGTATGTTAAACATGTACTCTACTAATGTGGCTCAATATGTAACAATCCCAACTCAATACGTGCACAGTTTATCGACAGGGTAGGCAACAAAAAGAATATACCTCTTCCATTTGATTTCTTGAACAAAAAGAACTATTCGTATGCACATAATAAAATAAATAAGGTACTCGGTCGGGTTGTATATCTTTTCCATTAATTTTTAAGTGAAATAAACTGAAAAGCTACCATTTTTCGCACAACAAAAACATCCACTAAGGTAGGTTTTTCATTCTGACTACTTGAACATTTTTTAGGGTTCCGAAGTCCACAAGGAACCCTTATAGTTTCGCCATGTCCGTCCGTCTGTCCGCACTATTGCTCGGAGATGCTTAGGTCTAGTCTAGTCTAGTGAGCTGTAATTTGGCATGAATATGCATATTAGTTACGCTGACAAAGTGGTACAATAAAATTTTGAAATATTTTTTTTTATAGGGTACCTCCCCTACTCGTAAAGTGGGGATGTAATTTTTTTTTCTTGCGTACCCCATGTTGCGGCATATCGTTGAATAGGTCTTAAAAAAATATTGTGGGTTTGTTAAAACCATTTTTTGATTAAGTGATGCGTTTGTGAAATATTAAGCTTTAAAGTGATATTTTTTGTTAGAGTCACGTGTCCCCCCCCCCTGCCAGCTAAATGGTGGTATTTGGATGGCTGAAAAAAATCACGGTTGTGGCATATATAACGTAGTTGAAAGAAAAACTATCAGAGCTAAGTAGGCTGTACAAACTTACGAGTAATAGTCGACCAACTTATAATGATGATTTTTCTCGAGCGGCAGGGGCGTCGGGCGGGCACGTCATACCATAGGCTAGCTAGATGCTAATAAGTCTTAGAAAGGTACTGTGGGCATCCTCAACTTCGGAACCCTATAATTTGCGCGTGGCCCGACACGCACTTGGCCGGTTTTATATGTACTATAATAATAATGACAGTTTTATATTAAGTTAGCTGTTGTGATTATCCCTGATTTAATATTGTTTGTTATTCCAATAGTAGCAAGCAGCAGCATCAGGGTATATTATATCAGTGCCGAGCAGAAGACTCAGGACATATTGCCTGTCTACTTTTACAGTGTGCTGAACATTTCTCTCAAATAAACATCCTCATGATCATCATTATTATCTAATATATAAAAATAAGTCGGGTTTTCCTTCCTGACGCTATAACTCCAGAACGCACGACCCGATTTCCACGCTTTTGCATTCGTTGGAAAGGTCTCGGGCTCCGTGAGGTTTAAGGCGGTACGAAGTCCGCGGGGTCAGCTAGTTATTTATATAAGGGGACGACTGCCTGGTTTCAGTCAGGTGATCGGTCATCTATTCGGAACCATTTCCCCTGTCCTCACGATCATATTATACACATAAAGCTGCCTAGGTGATGCATGACATCACATGTTAGCAAAATATTGTCTGGTTATTGGCCTAGCCACCTCCTAGCACTGAACTCATGTCGTTAACGTCATCAATCTTAGCTATACGAGTGCTATTAATCAACAAATTAAACCGCTATCTCAATGACACCGTTCTCACCAATATCACACAGCGGACACGGCCTATAAAAGCACGATTTCGAACACAATGGATCTGGTCACTTACGGCCACATTCCTTATAAGGCCAAGTATTATGAACGGCCACTTCCCCAATGGGCCACTTCCTTTAATGGCCAGTTAGAAACAATATTCCCCGAAAGGCCACAATCCGCTAAAGGCCTTTTCCTCTTATGACCACTTCCTCAAACGACTATTTCCTGTTATGGTCACATCCTCAAACAAGATATATTATTAACTAAGTATAAAAATGCCGATATAAAATAGGAATGTGACTGGGTCGACGGGTCCCCGCTACGCGGGGCCCCTATTTCTTTGTAGTTTGCCCTTCGGGCATATATAGATAACTAACGAACCTAACCTACGTCACACCTTTGACCTATTATATTACATTTTACATATATGACTATAAGACCCTGGCAACTAGTGAAACTGGCGAATATAGAAACCGATTATCTAGGGGAAATGACCATTTGACCAAACTGACGAATAACTAAATTAGCACATAAGGAAACTAGTAAATTTACGAAACTGAAGCCTAGCAAAACTGGCGAAAGAGTAAACTGAAGGTTTAGGAAAATGACCCACTAGCGAAATTGTCAATCTAGTGAAAATGACCAGAAGGTAAACTGTTGAATCAGCAAAATTTACGAATTAGGAAACTGACCGGCGATACGCTAATTCGGCTCCGGCTCTCCGTCTTATGGTCTTTCGAGGAATCGGCTGAACTAGGAATTTGCACAGTGGTCTTTCGGGGAAATGACCTTAGTAGGAATCTGTATTGTGGTCCTTTGGGGAAATGGCCGTAATAGGAAAAGACCGAACAGGGATATGGCCGATGTAAGAATTTCCACGATGGCCGTAGAAGGAAGTGGCCGTAGGTGACCGGATCCAACACAATTCGAATGAAGTGTCAATGTTTGCGTGCGAGGACGTCTGTACACTTGTAAATGTATACCACTACGCGGGCTAATGATTCACACTCCATCTCTGGATGAAACAAATGACGATTCTGTGCCAATATTATAAAGGTATTCCTCGTTTCCAGGCCCCCAAAATCCAGCGCCTAGTCACGCCCGTGGTGCTGCAGCGCAGACGCCACCGACTGGCGCTCAAGAAGAAACGCCTGGTCAAGCGTAAGGCCGCCGAGGCCGACTACGCCAAGCTGCTGGCACAGAGGAAGAAGGAATCCAAGGTGAGATTCAAATGTATTAACCACTGGCTGCTTGTGCCCATGGCTAAGAAAACAAGGTCTGCCGATCCGGGTGACATGTCAACCGTACGTCAAAGGCCGGACTCCGACTATCTCCATGCCAAATTTCATCCAAATCGGTCCAGGGGTTGAAGAGGTGACAGACAGACAGAGTTACATTATACCTATTGCCTTCAGAATTAATTAATCTAATTAAATTAACAGCTAATATCATATGACCATGACTATTCATGTAAATCATATTGAGCTGTAAAATTAAGTGCTGTTTCTTACCCCTTGGTTCATTGTCAATATGAGCTAAGATATTAAAATAGCCACAAAAATACTACAGATCGATTCACGAAAGTAGGCACAAATGGCTTCAATGAGTGAAGGATAATAAATATCAAATTAGTTACTAAGGGCTAGCGCGCACGAGCAACTTAGTTTTACGGCAATTTGTCACTCGCCGTCTTCTCGCCACAATTTGAAAGGTGCGCACACGGAGCGACAGCAACGCAACTTTTTCACAGTCATCAACATGGATTTCGAGGAAATTTTCATAAAATGCTTATGAAATTAGAGCATATCCAAAAAAAATTTTCGCTACTTCAGAATGAGTGTTTTCATTGTACAACAATGGTCTGCTTTCCACTTCTTCAATGAGTCTATTATTATCTATATCTTCTTCTACAACCGGCATTTTATCTCGTATTAAATCAGTGTAGTAGGAAGCGTCCCCAATCCGCACTTGGCTCGCGTGGGGACTATAGCCCAAACCCTCTCGTGACGAGAGGAGGCCTGTGCCCAGCAGTGGGACGCAAATAGGCTGTAGTAGGAGTAGGAAGCGTCCGTGGATTTATTCATTGGCTATTATAGACACTCTCCGCGATGGCGGTTGAGTGGCAACTGGCCGACCGGAAAATTATTTCTCGCCGTGCGCGCACTTGCATTGAAACCAATAGAGAAGGCGACAGTTGCGTCGCGGGCTTGTCCCGCGGACAAAAAAGTCGCCCGGGAGTCGCGTCGCCACATGCGCGCACTTTCATGCTAACCCATAGACTTGATTTAAGAGACAAAATAGTTGCGGAAACAAAGTTGCTCGTGCGCGCTAGCCCTAACAGGTTGAAACAATAAGTAACAAGCGTGTTTTTAGACAGCCCTGTCAAATAACCGCCCAAATTAACAGAATTATTAATTGTTGCATCCACATGCAACTGTGGTGTCTTTAACTGTTAAATAAGAAATGTGTTAATTAATTTTCTTATTTGTCACTAGGTGCGCCGTCAAGAGGAACTCCGGCGCAGGCGCTCGGCGTCGATCCGCGAATCCAAGAGCTCTGACAAGAGTGCGCCGCAAAAGTGATCAACTCTAAAATAATAAAAAAAATGTAAAACTTTTTACTGACTTTTATTCAGAGGTTAGGGCCCCTTCACATTTTTAATAATTATGCTATTTCTTCGCTAAAAGATTTACAACCACCTAGCGTGACCTAGCGTAACATTGAAATTCATTGAATATGAAACTCCTTATTGTACCCTATCCTGCGGTTTAGGTATCCCACCCTCATTTGTGGCAAATCTTTCGCCCGTTAGCAGTAAATCGGCTTGAGTTGGTCAGGAACTAAGAATGAAAAGGAATGAATTCCCGTCACGTCACCGACCGAAAGGCACTACTTCCTCATAAACTCTGTTTTAGCTTGTCGTGTCGATGTCAAATTCACTAGGCGATTGTCATTGCCTAGTCTTCGCAGTCTTTCGAAGAACTACAGTTTCCATACATAATTTAAGTGATGAAGTCGTCCACATAGTGTACAGTTTTGAGGGTTTTCTCATGGATCCCATCATCATAATCCAAGTTTGAAATAAATGGGACTAACTAGGTCTGTAGAAATAAGAATCTGTCCTTTAGCGACGTAGATCTGAGGTAAGAAACAGAAAAAAACAGCTAAGTTGAGAACCTCCTGTTGGATTTATTGAAGTCTATTAAAAAGCCTTCTATTACCGATTGTGCCCACGATAAAAGACCCATGCTGTAGGTATAGCACGATACAACAGAAGGCGAAACCATAGAGTTAATAGTACATCTGGAGCAAGTAGTGTCAATTTCGAAACAATAAAAATTGATCTTAAAGACGTCATCGCGAAAGGTCGTTTTCGTTCACCATTGAATAACGCCCAAATTTTCACCCGAGAATTTTCAAATCAAATCATTCACGTTATAAGGAAGGTTAGATGAAAAAAGCTGAAAGATACAAGTAGTACTGCTAATAACTGGAACTACTTCTGTGACCAAGTTTTGGGTCAGGTGCGTGGGGTGAGGGGTGAGGGGCATGGAAGGCTTTTATCACTATCTAACCTTACGATGAAAGATAAAGGCAATAAAAGAAAACAACCTTCGGGCTCCGTCTTTAAGCTCAATTTTATTGTTTCGAAATTAACAATGCTCGCTTCAAATGTACTTATGTTCCTATTACCTCCATGCTTGTCGTCGCGTAGTCCATGGAAGTAGTACTAATAGCTGGAAACTACCTGTGAACAAGTTATGGGCTAGGTGCGTGGGGATGAGGGGAGATGAAGGCTTGTACATATATCTCTAACAAGTCCGCGTGGAGTTCGGAAATAGCGTTCCCGCGGGAACTATGCGTTTTTCCGGGATAAAAATAGCCTATATATATTATGTTGACCAGTGTTATAAACTACCCCCATACCAAATTTTGTTGCAATCCGTCCAGTAGTTTTCGAGTTAAATCCGGACATACATACATACAGTTTTTTTTTTCTAAAAATCGTTATTTTGTGTTCGGTATCGTTTATTTAAAAATTGTCCCCCCGACTTGATAGTTTCTTTTAATTTACAAGTTTCAGACGCGACTTCTTCTACAGACTTATTATTAGAGAAGATATAATTAATTATGACGAAAGATAAAGACAAAAGAAGGTGAACGACAAACTTTGGGCACTTTTTTGATTTGTGAACGAAAACTTCGGGTTCACGTCAACTCAATTTTTATTGTTTCGAAATTGACACTACTTGCTCCGGATGTAATTACCTCTATGGCATAGTATGGTGGTTCGATGCGCTTGTGGCGGGAATTTCAAAATTTTCGAACTTTTCAATTTGTTGTCTAAATATTGTGACGTTTTATCCGAATGCGCCAGAAGGAGGGTTATTATCAATTTTGTCAGTTCTGAGAGCGTAAAACTGTTTATATTCTAACGCTACTATATTTTACTTTAGGAAGTTTACCAATTTTAAATGAAGGTGCATTATTTAACCGACTTTTACGAATATCGTACCATTTATATACATAGGTAGCTTTAACCTTCCAAAAGTTTATAAGTGCAGTATTAGCGTTAGGAACTGTATTTTACGCGCAAAACTGGTGAAATTTATAAAAATTATAAAATGTCACACTATATTAAGCCATAATAAATTTAAACGTTTATGGGCGTTATCACCCAAGGTTACCTGAGGCTGAATAATTTAAATTGTTAAAGAAACCAAACAGTACTTTAAAACTAGTATAATATCATCAATATTTTTTTCTGTAATTTGACGAAAATTTAAACACAATGTTGATTTTATATTCATTTCGACAAATGTAAGCTGGACAAACATTTGTCAACTTTACTCCCGACATTCTAAAAACGCGCTTTAAATTAATTAAATAGGATTACAAAACAAGGCACTATCACAAGTTAATTTTCACAGACACACACACGGCAATTTGAGAAAAAAAAAGCGGTTTCATGTATTTATGGTCGTTAATTTTTGGCGGGTGGTTTCAGGAGCCCTAAACCAACGTACCGCGCCATCACCCTCAGGTAAGACGGGTTCAACTTCTTCCTCTTTTCCAGCAGTGCTTTCAACAATTTTTCCGAGGATTCATCAAACGGCCTCTGGTAGTCTGAAGCCTGTAAGCAATGTTAGTTCTTCGTAAATTGATTTCACAATCACGCTTTCACGCGTTCGGTTTCTATTCTGCAGATGACCCTTTAGATCGGTCAGTGTATAGACAAGTCTGAAACTATAAGGCATACAAAGATCTGTTCTTAAGAGCCATGTCACGATTTTAGTAAAAGAAAAATTACATCATAGATTTAAAAAAAAACCTTTGCTCAGTACAGGAATGGAATCTAAATGGGACACCTGTGTATTTACAATGAAATCGTTTTGGCCACACGAATTGTCTATAATTTTAAATAATAGGAGATGCGCTTTGTGGTGGGTTTACGTTATTCAGTTTGACCACATGTTCGATAGTAAAATGTTCCAAATGTCCTATTCAGCCACAGACTAAACGCACCATATAGTGCAGTCATTGAAGCGAAAAATACGGTCTTACCTCCGAATTTTTTTACTGTGAACCGATTTGCATGAAATTTTGGAATTAGGCTCATCTTACCCTTAACTTCAAAAGTGAAAATGATCTGAACTCCGCCTATTATTTTTAAGGGGTGTAAACAACCCCTTAATGGAAAAATTGATATTGAGCCATTTTATCGCTAGAAAACATGTCTAATAGTAAGTGGTGAAATTGTAAAGTATTTTCTAACATAACATACAAACCCTTGAAAATCTTACAACCCTTGCAAACAACCCCTAAATTGAAAAAATCACAAAAAAATACTTTGGTATGACATAAAAAGATGTAAGTATAGAGTAAGTAATATTTTATATTCTCTATAATAATTATCAAATTTTTAACCCCCTTTCAACCCTTGAAAACTACTCCTTGATAAAAAATTGTAAAAAATTTTTTTTTTGATAAATGAAAAGGATTTAAATATTATTCCACACTCTCGAAAATGATTATCATATTTCTTCTTTTATCTTTTCTACCCTTAAAACTACCCCTAAATTAAAACAGTAAATATATATGATTATATATTTAAAAATAATTTAATTTAGAGTAAAAAATTGCCATTTATTGAATAAAATATTTACAAATTATATAAAACTAGCTTCTGCCCGCGACTTCGTCCGCGTGGAATTTGTTAATAGCCTTCCCACGAGAACTATGCATTTTCTCGGGATAAAAAGTAGCCTATATGTTGACCAGTGTTATAAACTATCCCCATACCAAATTTTGGTTTCAATCCGTCCAGTAGTTTTCGATTTAAATCCGGACATACATACATACATTATTTTTTTCTAAAAATCGTTATTTTGTGTTCAGTATCGTTCATATAGTCCCTTTGACTTGATAGTTTCTTTTAATTTTCAATTTTCAGCCGCGACTTCTTCTACAGAATTATTATTTATTATATGTATAGATTTTTCCTTTTTTTTCATTTCATTAATCTCTTATGAATAAATAGTTTAGTGCCAAAATTTATTATTTAGGTAATAGCAGACTGGTTTAAAGAATGTTTTAGTGAACTCATCAATCATTTCCTTTTTACCCCATTTTTCCCGTTCCCGTGGGAATATCGGGAAATCCTTTCTTAGTGCTCCCCTACGCTCCCCAAGGAACCTGCATGCCAAATTTCAGCTCTCTACGATGATCCCCGCGACTACGTACGCGCCTTAAAATGTAAAAAAAAACGTTTTTTCCCGTTCCCGTGGGAATTTCGGGAAGTCCTTTCTTAGTGCTCCCCTACGCTCCCCAAGGAACCTGCACACCAAATTTCAGCTCTCTACGATGATCCCCGCGACTACGGTGAAGGGTTAAAGGGCTTAAGAGAGGCTGTGATTGCGCTGCCACGCGCTCTTTAAACAATCATATCTCCGTCAATTTTTGTTTGACAGAAAAAACAAATAAACCAAATTGTTTGTCAGAAAAATACCTAAATTTTTAATCCTTACACTTTTATACGTATCTGTCGTCATTTTTGAGATATTATGAATATAAAAGTGGGTTTTTTTTAAATTTGTTTTTTTTTAAATCGTGACTTTTTTGAAAAATATGTGTCCTGAAGCAGCCAAACTGATACTATCTATCAAACTCTTCATAATAAAGTTAATTCTAGGCGGAATACGATTAATTTTAATTTTGGTGGAAATGGCACTTATGAAACCCATTGATTTAAAAGAAAAAACATTAGATGCTCCCCTTATTTGCAATACAGCTCACTTATTTTACGTGCAAAAGACTTTTAATAGTGCTCATTTTAAAGCTTATTTCAAGCACTACAAAACCCTTTTGTATTAGAATGCATAAAATGCATCTGCTCGCCGCTAGATGGCATTGACCACATCGATTAAATTTCAGACAAAATAAAAAACGGCTTTGATCTTTAATATCTAGCTTAATATTGCACTTAGAATACTTTATAAAAAACCAAATTGTTCATTGTTTTACCTGCTACAATTTTGTTTTTAATTAAATTTTCGATAAAACGTATATTTTTGTAGATATTTGCAAA
Source organism: Aethes cnicana (assembly GCA_963971205.1). Classification (NCBI taxonomy): domain Eukaryota; kingdom Metazoa; phylum Arthropoda; class Insecta; order Lepidoptera; family Tortricidae; genus Aethes; species Aethes cnicana. The sequence goes on from OZ020286.1 coordinate 10,352,853, forward strand.
AAACCGATGAAAAACGTGAAAAAATTGCGAATTTTCAATTGCCAATAACTTGAAAAGTATTGTATTTTTTGAAAAACTTTATAGATGATTTTTTGCTTAAAATTAGGCCTTCTGTCGTTATCCAAGGTTATTTTGAAAAAAAAATTCACCGCCGAGAAGGGGTGGCAACCACCCCCAGGGTGGTTGCGGAGTTCAAATCATTTTCACTTTTGAAGTTAAGGGTAAGATGAACCTAATTCCAAAATTGTATGCAATTCGGTTCACAGTAAAAAAAATCGGAGCAATAATGCTTCAATGACTGCACTAATAATGTAATCTGCTAAGCGAGAGGAGATGCTGAGGAGTTATTCCCACTTTACGGATTTCATCCAGTTCAGTTCTCTTACAAGCAATAAACATGGGAACTACATGAACTATCCTACATTCATTTTCCCATGTATGTAGACTTTTGCATTGTAAATCTGATGCGCACGCCACGCACCAGTTTAAACAAGGCTAACTAATGACATTCTGCGTATGTGGTCGTTCTTAGTCCACTAGCTAGGCCTACAAAAAAAATAAAAAATCTCACAGTAGTTTTCGCTATCCAATACAACTCTTCCAATAGATTATCAGCGTAATACATAGTACTAGGGGCGTCTGGTGTACCTTCATGCTGAAAAAAGTTACGGTCTATGAGCTTGTCGGTAACGGTAACACCTACAGTAAAAGAGTTTAGGTTTCGCATAAGAGAAAACACCATTTCAGGTTATCCGCTTATTTCCGCCGTCGGACACCTGAAAGGATTTTTGTAGATGTAAAAGATTAAAAAACATGAATCCCAAATATAAACTTTTATGAACATCTTTACATCGTAATGGACCTGTACTAGCTGCACTTTAAAAAAAATCCATCGGATGATATCCACACCAACTGCATTATAGTAGAGGCAGAAAGAAGAATGGCCCAGTACAAAACCCTGTAGAATACCAATCTATGACCAACAATTTTAAACAATGCATCCGCTGTTTAATTTTTGCAGTTTGCATACGATGCGATTAACGGAAGACGCAACCTCCAAAACCTTTCCTTTTAACACACACACTTACCTCAGAAAGCTTATTGAAGCTCTCTCTCTCAATAACTTCTATTTCCATATCCAATTCGCTTATCCGAGTAATTCTGTTCACTGCTATGCCTTGTAAAATTACAGGTCTGAATTTCACTAGATTAGGTGTATCTTTTTTATTCGACAGTAGCAATACTAGCAACGCTTGTCTTGGACTTATCTCAGTAATCCAACTCTTCATCTAAAAAAAAAACGTAAATTATGTTTAGGGGATTCTAGGAGAATCGTTTTTATTTTTGACTTTATTTTTAAATACCTCGATAATTGATGCTATGATTTTCCTGCTGCTATAACCATCGTAGGCATCAGATAGTGGTTTACTAGTGCCCATGGCCTGGAAAAAGTCCTCCATGTTGTTTATTTTAGTCAAAGCCGTGCTGCAACTCTTTTCGACTGAGATATGTGAGGTAGATTTGCATTTCTTGTAGAGTTTCATGTATACCCTCTTATTTTGCTTGTGTGCAACTACGGTATGCGCAGCGGTCTTAATTCGTATCTTGTCTGCTTTAGGTTTCTTTGCATTCTTAATATACTCAATACATTTTACTGATTTACTTGAGAGGTCCATTGAAAACTTTGAAAGCATTATGTTAGAAAGAGCGCTGTATAATGATTCCACTTTGAAGTTCTTTAAATTAATGGACACAGTGTTACTAATTTCATTGACATTATAAGATTTCAAGTTCACACTGATATTATTGACCGGGGAGTTCATTCCGAAAAGTGATATGTGTGCTCCATTGAAGTTGAAGTTGAAATTCGTCATCCCTCTTTGCTCTGGGTAGAAAAATGGGCTCAACATACTTTGAGCAAACTTTGAGCAGTCCCAGGACATAGTTGTCGCTTTGATAGGGTTAAAAGGCACTAAGTCCGTACACGAATTGCTTGATTCCGTAGCTTGGATCTGGGGTAATTCACTTAGAATACATTTATTTTTGAAACCTAACAACGGGGAAGTAAGAGTAAATTGTAGGTAATATTGTCCATTGATTCTCGGCTTAGATAATAACTCAGTCAAAGATGGCATGTCAATGAACGTGAAACTATATTTCCTGCATTTCGATGGACGCTGTGGTTGTATTGGGAATTTTCCATAGACAAGTAAACTCAGTTCTGGCGTCATCTTAATGTGAGGTATTAGTGGAGTCGTTGAATTTGACATATTCAGAATTTCCGAGCCAGCAAACTCAGTTATGGTGGATAGACAAGTATCCACACTTTTCTGTATCGATGGTAATGCTAGTTTCCCATCTGGGTTTTCCAATTTGTTTATCAACTTCGGAATAATGCTACATATCTCCGCAGGTAACATTGCGTTAAATATTCTAGCTTTGCATTTGTACACTTTTGTTTTACTATCAGTTACCGTTAGAGGAATAAAAGACATCGAACGTTTAAAGTTGTTGCCTTGTTCTTGTTCTGATGGAGTACACACGTCAAACTGTAGCATTACGTTTGTGACGCAGTGTTTCACTGATAATTGATTTCGTGTCATTGATTTTATTTCAATCTGCGGGATATCATCGTCAAATCCAGGAAGATATGCAAGAGCCTCCTTCCTCTTTTGAATAATGATTTTAGGTGTTAAGTCATCGCACCCTTCCACTACATTGATTCCGATACTGTTTGAAGGAACCCCCGCCTGTATCGAGACTTCTTTTGCACCTGTCAAACAATAATTGTTATTGTACGTTCCCAATACGGTCATTTTTCCATACAAACATAAGAGTTATACGTTTTATTTCGCAAACTATTATCAGATTGGCACCAAATTTTACAAGTAATAGTGGAGCAGAGATATTAGTGTCCAAAACACACTTTTATTGTAATAAATTGATTAACTAAGAAACTAGGACCAATTTAGTTTCCTCTATAACTTCAAAACTTTGTTTTTTGGCTTTAATATAATTGTGTTTTATTTTACCACGACTTTTACTAGTTTCGGATACTCACAATAATGATTTTATTATGTGTACCAAGTTTTAAGTCAATCTGTTAAGTACTTTGGGTTGGGAATAAAAGCGAAACTACGTTTATATAAAAAGTTGAGAAACGCCGTGCGTCGTACTGGGGACTCTTAAGATTACAAATGTTACAATTTCATAAAAACGCTTAAAAATACATCTTACCTGAATGTGATTTTGAATCAGTCTCACAGCTATCATGACTGTAGTATACACCAGCTCTTATTTTCTTCATGACGTTCTCTATGAATGTGCTGGCCCACTTTGTCTTACCCCACTGCTGTTTAGGCGCAAGCAAATCTGATGGTGGCGTTGGCACCTGTCTGAAACCTTGTTTGTGTTTATCCATATCCAGTCTTGGGTCAACATCTTTGTCTCCGTTATCATTTTTCTTACTTTTAGAGCGTTTGTTTTCTGGTACGGGTTTCATTTCCACATCACCCTGACCGCCGTCGGTCAAAATATTTTCTTTTGCAATGTTTTGGCTAGAAGCCTTTTTGTATAAAAGATTCAACATCTTATCCCTAAATTGATGGATTGGTTTTGCTTTAACAGGAAGATGCGATTGTATGATATTTACATGGTTTGTAGGTAATATCTTATGTTCTTTTTGTTTAGGACCGGAGGGACTGAAATCCATCAGTGAAGGCTTTTTAATTTTGAGATATTGTTTATTAAGAATCAAGAAATTGGTAGGTTTTTTATTGCTTGTCAGATTAGGGTCTTGAATGTTATTGCGTTTCTTGTCTTTAACTTCAGGATTCAAGCACGTTTTACCATCGCCCGACCACTGGACCATAAACGGCCATATGTGTTTATCCAAGCCGTCAAATTGTGAATAGTCGTGTTGTTCGACCTTCACTGTTCCACTCAACTGGTCTTTTCCCAAAATAATTATTGGATAATTGATATTAGCGAGACGCCTTCTGATGTCGGTTTGCGTCAGTTTTGGAGCTGGGATGATGCTAGGCATCGTGGTAACAAGTCTTGGTTTCCTTTGACTCTGAATCAAAGACTGCCTTTTAGTCAAGGCTAACTCTTGTCCCTTACTAAGCGTAACTTTGGTGGCACCGTTAAATTTATGTGATTCATGGAGCTGTGTTTTACTGAACTTGTCTTGTTTACCTGGAACGTTAATTTAAATAGAAATTACTATGATAGAAAACTGTTGCCAAATGAGAAGTGAGTATTTTTTTTCAATCTGAGTACCTTTTCTCCCACTAATACTAAAATTTGATCCAGAGCAAGGAGATTGCGTTAACACAACTTCCGTTGGTATTCCAGACGACGGGTCTCTGAGGCTGTCATCTGTGCGATCCGTTAAGTAATTGGAAGCTTGGGATTTCACACTTGGTGAAACTGAGTCATCCCAGATATTGTTAATCATTCTACAACACCCTACATCAGCATCGTTATTTGTATTAAGTTCCTCATTTTTCCTAACTTCTGGTGAGCATGAAAACTTTGATTGGTTATGCAGTTTCTTCCTTCGGGGTTTATTCTTTTTGTTTCCCGGGGACTTTGGTTTCATCGGCAGTGTAATATGGGCTAAACTACTTTGTTTATTCTCGTTGTGATTTTTAACACTGCCTTCTATTACAGTTATTCTATCTATGCTAGACGACCGCGATCCAGATTTGCACCCGACGTCAAAATAAAACTGTTCGGTCCGACACGTCTCGATAACTCTGGAACATGACCAATAAATACGATTAGATAGTTTTAATTGAAATCGTTCCTTCAAAATTAACTGTTTAAACTAAGCTTTCCAAACAAAAGAGGAGGACGTCTGATCGTCGGAATCTTTTTTTTTATGTTTGCCGAAATTAAAAGGAAAGCTTGAATCGATTTCGATGATTCTTTTTTCATTCGAAGGATGGTACCTCCAAGTTGGTCCCATATTAATTAAGTTGAGTTCTGATGATGGGATCCATGAGAAAATGAGGAAACTCCCGAAGTTTGTTAGCACATGTATAATTTAGGTGTCAATTACGAAGACTAGGGGTACCTAGTTGTTAGTAGCCCGGTAGGGTACTAACATAATATATCCTCCCATATAGTAATTACCTATAGCCGATTTTTTTTAAATATAAATATAAAACCGGCCAAGTGCGTGTCGAGCCACGCGCAAAGTATAGGGTTCCGAAGTTGACGATGCCCACAGTACCTTTCTAGGACTTATTAGCATCTAGCTAGCCTGTGGTATGACGTGCCCGCCCGACGCCCCTGCCGCTCGAGAAAAATCATTGGTATTTTAATCATTTCATAAGTTGGTCGACTATTACTCGTAAGTTTGTACAGCCTACTTAGCGGTGATAGTTTTCCTTTCAACTACGTTATATATGCCAACCGTGGTTTTTTTCAGCCATCCAAATACCACCGTTTAGCTGGCAGGGGGGGGGGGAGCTTAATATTTCACAAACGCATCACTTAATAAAAAAATGGTTTGAACAAACCCACAATATTTTTTTAAGACCTATTCAACGATATGCCGCACAATGGAGTACGCAAGAAAAAAAAATTACATCCCCACTTTACGAGTAGGGGAGGTACCCTATAAAAAAAAAAATATATTGTACCACTTTGTCAGCGTAACTAATATGTCATTCATGCCAAATTACAGCTTTCTAGATCTAAGAATCTCCGAGCAATAGTGCGGACAGACGGACGGACGGACGGACGGACGGACATGGCGAAACTATAAGGGTTCCTTGTGGACTTCGGAACCCTAAAAACTGCCTTCTAACTTCGACAGAGTGTGAAGTTGGTGTCAGTGAACGGACCCAAAGTACCTAATAACAATCTTATAGTGAACTTGACATCGATGCAGTCTGTCGAAGTTTAAAAGGCAGTTTTATTTCGTATTAGGTGTATACCTATACTGTAGCTAATAATTCTGCTTACCTCGCTGTTTTTCGTTTGTTCTTTTTGATCGGCTTTCTCTTCCTGGGGGACACAGCTACTATGCTGTCTTCAGAGATGGGTGGAGAAGGATGGAACTGAAATCTATTTATATTCCTGAGAACAGCCCAGACGTCGTGAGGCTGGACTTCTTCGTCGTTTCTCATTTTTGCGTCACAGCATTTGTTCTTAGGGTTACCTTTGTAAGCTTTGATCATATCCGTTGAACTACAATCTAAATCGATATTTACTTGAGAGCAATACTTCGCGTCTCTATCGTAGAACTCGAAATTACTGCCCGGTCGAACTTTCTTTTTGGACAGTGCCAATCTTTTCTTCGGCTTGTTGTTCTTTTCGCTGTTGAAATACTCTGAATCGTTCATGTCGCTAACCGTACACGACTGAGGCAGTGCGCTGGGCGCATTAGGAAGCGTCAATACAGACTTTTTGTTCTTTTTGCCTCTTTTCTTTTTCAGTTTGAACTCATCAGAGTTCGCTTTATAGATGTTCGCTGCTAAAGGGAAAGAGGAGAGAAATTCTGTTTTCTTGTAGAGCTTTTTCTCCGTAAGACGAGAGAGTAGTTGCAGCCTGTTGCTGGGGAGGTATGGCGAGAGCTTAGACTTCAACTTCTTGTTGTTGTTGGTCGAACTGGTTATGCTCCCGTTGGCGTAGTTAATCTTTACCAGGTGACATTCTGTTATAGCACTCTTCTTGGAGGCCTCGGAGTAGACAGAATTCACGGTATGGTCTTCACATAGTTGAATTGAATTTATCGCCATCGCCGTGGCCCCAGCACCTACTAATCTGCAGAAATATGTGCATACAAAATGGTTAACTAAAATAGACAACCGGAATAGTACCTACCTAGTCTGGTGCAAACTGTACTCTTCTTGACTCTACTACTACTACTACAGCCTATTTACGACCCACTACTGGGCACAGGCCTCCTCTCATGGCCAGGTCTGGGCTATAGTTCATGGCCCAGTGCGGGCTATAGTCATTGGCGACTTCACACACATTCCTTGAATTACTTCGCAGATGGTTTCCTCACGATGTTTTCCTTCACCGAAAAGCTCAGTGGTAAATTCAAATTGAATATCGCACATAAATAATTTCAGAGGTACGAGTCGGATTTGAACTCGCGACCCTCTGCATGAGAGGCGGTAGGTCAATACCTAAGTAGATTCAGCAGCTTTAGAGGGTGATCATAAATATCTGAACTTAATACTCTTTAAAATCTTGCTCCGATATTTATGATCACCTTCTTTTGTTTCCATAAATCTGATGGCGACTGTATACCTAAGGGCTAAATAAAGAATTGAATATTGAGGGCATATTGCAAAGGCGTAAATAGTTACATGGCTGGGCTCTTAAGTCTGTGGGTATTAAGCATAAGCAAAAATTGCAGAAATAATACTAAATTGATTATATGACAGCTCCAAAATGTGTCTGCAAAATCTATATTAATATTATAAATGCGAAAGTAACTATCTGTCTGTTACCTCTTCACGCGTTAACCGCTTGACCGATTTAGGAGATAGTTGAGTCCCGGGACCTAATCATCCCGCAAAAACGCATTGTCCCCGCAGGAACGCGATAACCGAATTCCACGCGGGCGAAGTCGCGGGCAGAAGCTAGTAAATTGAAAAATAACTACCAGATGAACTTTGAAGTATTCGTGGAAACGGTGGTATAGCAAATAGTACGCAGCACGCGTGCACGACACAAAGAAGGCGCGCGGCGAAGCACTTAAGCCGTTGACGCAGAGTCTATTATTGCTCGATCCGCGCGCCTTGGAAGTTGTGTAAACCTTTACCTATTATTTATCGATTTTGAGTGCCGTGCGCTGGCTATATGTATATGGACCCGGGTATATATATGCACTTATTTACTATGCATAAGCCTACGCTAAATACCGGACATTTTCCGAGATAATAAATCAGTAGTAGACTTCAATGTAGATACCTAGATACTGAATTATTTTTTACTCACATTTACTTTCACGATAATTTCGATAGTATGGACGAAAGCGTTAACGACCCCACATGAAAGTAAGCTTATAGCTATAATTTACTTAAGAAAGCCCTAAAAAATCTTTCTATTTTACGTGTTGACATTTCTGCATCTAAAAAAACAAAGTACGATATATTTCTTTGGTCAAACATGTTGTTACATTTTAATCGTAACTGCCAGTTACATAGACAAAATGATGATAAAAATCGAACGAGGTGTGAACGTACAACAAGCAAGACTTCCGGCTTCCGGAATACAAGAAAAGGCTCTACATTAGAGTGGGAGTGTGACATAAATACATAGAACTCATGTATGGCCATGGAGGTAATAAGTACGTAGGTACATTCGGAGCAGTAGTGTCATTTTCGAAACAATAAATTGAGCTATGTAAAAACGTGAGCCCGAAAGATCGTTCTCGTTCACAATTCAAAAACGTGCCCAAGTTTTGGCGTTACCCTTTTTTGTCTCTATCTCTCGTCATAATGTCCTTCCGCTTACCCCTGCCCACCTGGCTCAAAACTTGTCTAATACTGCGTTTACATACACGCGCCCGGGCTCGTAAACGTGCCCGTGAACGTCGTGTTGAACGCCGTTCATGTAAACACAATAAAAGCAGGGTGTTTACACTACCGCGGGCGTGCTAGTCAGTGCAAGGAGGGCAGACGACGAGGACGTTAATCTCGTGGGGGCTAATTGTTTTGGGTTTCATTTACTTTTATAGGAAAAAGAAACAAAATGATGACGATGATGTTTTTTTTTTCAGTTTGCGTCTAAATCCACCCGTACTAATATTATGAATGCGAAATTACAGTTACTTTCGCATTCTGTCTTTCTGTTACCTCTTCACGTTTAAACCTCTGGACCGATTTCAATGAAATTTGATATGGAGATATTTGGTAGGCTTCTTTTTATTTCGGAAAGATACAGTTTTCACGGAAAAGAGATATAGTGTGCCCGTAAGTACTTATTTTCTCCGTTTGAACTCCTTCATGGGTTTATCGACCTCTCCTAAGCATCTGCAACATTTTTTAAAATTTATGTTGCTTATTTGAGGGGGTCCATATTATTGGTTCTACTTGGTAACACCCCAGGAAATGTAAAATTTTGGTCGTTTGACCATTCCGACAAATTGGCATTGTTAAATTTATTTTATTCGGCAAGTCGTCATCGTCCGTACGCCACAAAGGTGCAAGAGATACTAACGCGACGCCAAAAAACCGCCAGCCGACCGATCGACGGCGTTCACGTTCACGTTCACGAGCGCGTTCAAAATCAACCTGTTTACACATCCGTGCCTGTGAACGGGCCCGTGAATGTCGTTTTGAAATTTCCCTATTGGCGGTACCACAACAATATCACAGCAAAATCAGAACGCAGAGACAAAAACGCAACTGTCAATTTCCTGTCATTTGCTGACGGCCGATCTCAGATGACACGGGGATTGTTTACAAGATTTTATTTCTGAGATTTCTGGCATAGTGATTTTTAATTCAGTGCAATGGCTAGTGAAAATAGTAAAATAATTCAATATGTGCCGTTCATGTCTTTCGTACACCCTTCCTTTTGGCACACTCTAACTGAAATGAAACTGGAAGTTGATAAATTGAATGAAACAACAAAACAAGTTTTCGGTCGATTTACTTACCGTGAGGATATTGGGGCAGTGTTTGAAGTCGACGGAACTTCGTTTAACAAGTACGTGGGATGTTTCACATTGCAAAAGCTTTTAAATAGTTCTTTTTGTTAGTGGTAGGGCCTGATGCTAGGTCTGTCCGGGGTGGTACCACCGTCTTTCCCCGCTAACCTGCCGCCAAATAGCAGTGCTCGCACTGTGGTGTTCCGGTAGGGGGTTAAGGCAGCTGGTGAAATTTCTGACACACAGGCATTCATCTTAGGCCTCAGGCTAGGCAACACATTCGAGATCTTATGGTTTCTTAATGGGGCACCATAGGATTTCGGTGTCGATGGGCCGCTCGTGTGCCTATACCAATGACGTAAAAAAATAGACTTATTACTTGATAAAATACACCTAAATTTTTTTGTTTTGTTTAAGGGCCCCCAACACAGAACAAACATACTTGAATGTAACTGGTACATTAATTAATAAGAATACAATCGAAGAGTTCAAGAGCATTGATAAGGCTGCTTTACTAAATTCAGTTGGTGAAGCGCTGTGGGCCAGAATCAAGGAAAAGATGTGGATTGCCAATCCAAATGCTTTGCTGAATTTTATTATACTGTCTTTTGCTGTAAGTACCTATTTTATATGAAACATCCTAATTTACATGTTTGACTAGTTGACCCTGTGAACTTTGTGACACCCAAAGGCAATTCTTGTTTTTTAGGCATTCCTTTAGATTATTCCCAATTTTTTTTATTTCTAAATTTTCCCTGAATCACAGGGAATAAAACAAAAAGAGAATCAGCCAAATCGATTTAGTAGTTCTTGAGCCTTAGCCAGACTAAAACACAACAATTCATTTTTATATATACTCAGATATGAGTTGGGCATTTGCCAGGGAAAGTCAACCTGTTTGTTATTTTTTCTGACTAGGAGAACTGCAGTACAGACTAGCATAGCTAGTGTTCTTTATTCCATACCTTTATTTATCTAGAGATTCTAGTTACACACTATCTGTTTTCCACTTTTCCACTGTCTATGCTATTGCCCATAAATATGTATAATTTATGTTTTAGAAAACCCCGGAAAATATGTCATTCCTAATGTAGAATGCCTTCCCTTACCTTTTTTAAAGCACAAAACCTTATATCATTACAGGATTTGAAAAAATTCCATTACTACTATTGGTTTGCATTTCCGTCGCCAAGTCAGCCAACTGTGTATCTGAAAGAGAGCAAAGGTATCTCAACACATTTCACTGCCAAGCAACTGGACTACATCACTCAAGCTTACAAGACATTAGAAGTGTCACAGAAAAATTACTTCATTCTACTGAAAGATAACGATGACATTGCTTTGAAATGTTTGTCGGACGTTTTCGATTCCAATGTGGCAACACAAGAATACATAAAGATTGATTCGGCCAAAGTATATTTTGTATTCGCTGATCCGAGTAATGGTGCCAACCCTGGATGGCCCCTGAGACTGCTGTTTGCAGCATTGTTAGAACATAGCCCATGTTTGTGCCAAACCGAGATCAAAGTCATAGGACTGAGGGCTGATATTGCTGGTGCCATTGATAAGAGTTTGGTCTTTACTGTTATAGTACCCAAGGCAAGTACTAAATTTAAGTAACTCTTAAATTTTAGTGATTGTTGTTGTTACTTTAATTTAAGTGGGTTTGTATTTAAAACTTTTAGCTACACCTAGTATTTCTAAATAGGGATGACAACAACTTTTTTTTTCTTAGTCTATCAGGAAGATTATTGAAAAGTATTGGACACGTATTTTTTCTGTTTTCACGTAATCAAACTTATACGGAGATATATTGAGTTGAAATGTCGCGTGACGTCACGGTTAGGTACGATTTGTACCTAACGGTGACGTAGTTAGCCCCCACTCTCCAACTTTAATGCGTTTTAACTTAGTCATTCTTTGTTAATTTGATAAAACAAAAAATATGTGTCTAATATTTTTTTATTACCTGACTGACGGACTAATTAGAATTCCGATTTCTTCACCCTGTCGTCATCCCTATTGGCGCTAATTTTAACTATGTTGAGTATTATTCTAAATCTTCTAAGGTAAACAAACACCCCAGTCTTGGACACACTTTCAAGAACAGGATGTCTATGATTCAATGTCAACTTTATTACTTCTGCCATAGAGTTCGAGTTTCCATCAGTTTACATTATGTTTGCCGTGAGCCTTCTAAGTTGTGTCTTACCTTACTATAAAACCTTTATGTGTTTTTTTTTTTCAGAATGTGCAAAGTGTAGAAAGTGCAGGATGGGTCGGTTGGGAGAGGAATGACAAAGGAAATTTCGGACCAAAACTAGCCAACATGTCTGCTTCTATGGATCCTATAAAGTATGTAACTCTCTACTACTACGACTACTTTACAGCCTATTTGCGTCCCACTGCTGGGCACAGGCCTCCTCTCATCACGAGAGGGTTTGGGCTATAGTCCCCACGTGGGCTCAGTGCGGATTGGAGACTTTACACACATCTTTGAATTAATTGTAACTCTCATCTGTGAAAAATAATTTTTGCCCCTTAATAGTTTATCAGCTAATAATAATCTTTTATAAAAATGTTTCCTTGCCTGATTTATCTTATGAGCGCAGCATATGAGCAAGCCCTACTGATTGCTTCCAATTTATTCAGGTTAGCGGAAACGTCATCAGACTTGAACATCAAGCTAATGAAATGGCGGCTAGTTCCTGACCTCGACGTGAATTTGATGAAGACCACCAAGTGTCTTTTACTTGGCGCTGGCACGCTGGGCTGTCACGTGGCGCGCGACTTACTAGTGAGTTGTTAACTTATTTATCTAGACCATAGACAATCTAAATATATAAAACTCAAAGGTGACTGACTGACTGACATAGTGATCTATCAACGCACAGCCCAAACCACGGGACGGATCGGGCTGAAATTTGGCATGCAGGTAGATGTTATGACGTAGGCATCCGCTAAGAAAGGATTTTGCAAAATTCCCACGGGAACGGAAAAAATCGGGAGACATATAATACTGAAGACCTCGCTTAGGCCGGCCCTAGACCTACAATAACTTTGCACAATATTTTTATGGCGCAATATAATTGAACTACCCCTTGCGATCGAACGATCAATATTATCACGAAATAAAATTGTCCAAAAACTTTGATGCGTCAGCCGCTGCCGTCATTTGCGTAAGTAATTTCTTGCGAGAAAGACCACCCTTAAAGTTTAGTTTTTTTTTAATCGCGGTTGTGATATTCGGTGGACTTAATATACCACTATTCCACAGAGTCGGCAATTCTCTATACATTCAAGAAGAAATTCCCATTCTTTAATTTTTTAATTCGCCATTTTTTTCTATGCGCGCGTGCGGTCCCCGTGGTGACTCAAAATAGACTGAAAGATATTGTGCAATACTGATCCTAGACGGTACAATAAAAAAAGACGGTGCAATAAAAATTAAACTTGCTCAAACTTTTGTTCGCTTGTTGCGTCGACAAGTTCGCGACACAAAAGAAGACGCAATTAGAATACCATAACCCTAACACAAAATATAACCGCCCAAGCAAAACTCACAAAAGGGCCGTCACAAAAGATTAGCCATGGTCGAGGTGACATACGTGTACGTGTGTCTCTTCTCTGTATTGAACATTGTATTTGTCTATTTTCTATTCTGTCCAATAAAGTGTTCTTTGCTTACATAATAATAATCAGCTTGCTTTTTTCGAAGGCATGGGGCTTCCGTGACATAACGTTCGTGGACTACGGCAAGGTTTCGTACTCGAATCCGACGCGGCAGGTGCTGTTCACGCACGCGGACTGCGCCGGCCGCGGGAAGGCCGACGCCGCCGCCTCTAACTTGCGGCTGATACTGCCTACTGTTGTAAGTAATAGTACATTACACACCTAGGGCAGTCAAGTAAAGAAAGTCTCAGATCTTTTTTTTTTTTTATGTAGAACTGACCAGCGATTAGCCTCCATCTCACCTGATGGAAAGTGACGATGAGGCCAAAGATGTAGCTCACTGGGTCAGTAAATACCTATTCACTCTAGTCTTGAAGACCTGTAGATTATAACTGTCGGGGAAAACAGAGGACGGAAGAGAGTTCCATTCCTCAGCAGTCCGCATCAGAAATGATGATCGCGGGTAATTGAGGCCCGAGCCGGAGGCGAGGGCTATAATCTAGCGGTCTGAGGATTTCTTTACGACCGCCCGTGGTTAGTATACTATTTTACGTCACCACCTGGCCGTGAAGAGGGATTTTTCGTAGCGCCCAAGGGCGGTAAATCTCGCTTTTCGGCCTGGTGTGACGTAATAGTACATTACAGACCTAGGGTGGTGAATTCGTAAATGTCCCAGATCGCAGGTTTCTGTGGCCCGAACCGAAGGTGAGGGCCATAAATATGCGATCTGGGGCTTTACGAATTACCGCCCGTGGTTTGTCAAAAGTTTTACATGTTGCCTTGGCCAAGAAGTGAGATTTTCTCTCCGCGTAGCGGGCAGAAAATCCCACTTTACGGCCAAGGGTGATGTAAATTAAATTACATGAGACCAGCATACACCAATAAGTGACAAATAAAGCACGTTCTGGTTGGTCCGCCATTTAATAGGAATTGAAGACTACATACATGAGCCTATTTTGGCGCGGTACATGCGTAAAGACTGTGATGCATGATACCATTTTACTACTACTACTACAGCCTATTTGCGTCCCACTGCTGGGCACAGGCCTCCTCTCATCACGAGAGGGTTTGGGCTATAGTCCCCACGCGGGCCCAGTGCGGATTGGGGACTTCACACACATATTAGAATTACTTTGCAGATGCGTGCAGGTTTTCTTACGATGTTTTCGTTCACCGAAAAGCTCAGTGGTAAATTCAAATTGAATTTTGCACATAAGTCTACTTAGAGGTGCGAGCCGGAATCGAACCCCCGACCCTCTGCATGAGAGGCGGTAGGTCGAACCACTAGGCCACCACGGCTTTCACGGGTTTTTAATTAAATTACTAGCTGGTCTAAACTGGTGGCTGGTTAGAAGCCGTGGTGGCCTAGTGGTTCGACTTACCGCCTCTCATGCAGAGGGTCGGGGGTTCGATTCCGGCTCGCTCCTCTAAGTTTATTTATGCGCGAAATTCAATTTGAATTTACCACTGAGCTTTTCGGTGAAGGAAAATATCGTGAGGAAACCTGCACGCATCTGCGAAGTAATTCAAATATGTGTGTGAAGTCCCCAATCCGCACTGGGCCCGCGTGGGGACTATAGCCCAAACCCTCTCGTGATGTAAGGCCCGTGCCCAGCAGTGGGACGCAAATAGGCTGTGGTAGTAGTAGTAAACTGGTATCATGCATCGCCGTCTTTACGCATGTACCGCGCCAAAATAGGCTCATGTATCATGTATCTGTGGTCTTTAGTAGGTACCTATTAAATGGCGGACCAACCAGAACTTGTGTTATTGATCACTTATTGGTGTATACTGGTCTCATGCATTCCTAGCCTTTGATTTCCATAGCTAGGAACTATTTTAATAAGTTATTGGGACGTTTCACACAAATTGACCTAGCCCCAAACTAAGCAAAGCTTGTACTATGGGTGCTAGATACCGATATAAATACTTGGTGAAATTAATTGCATACTTATACATACATACTAATATTATAAATGCGAAAGTAACTCTGTCTGTCTGTTACCTCTTCACGCTTCAACCGCTGGACCGATTGAGATGAAATTTGGCATGGAGATAGTTGGAGACCCGACAACCGAATTCCAAGCGAGTGAAGTCGCGGGCAGAAGCTAGTACATATATAAATACTGAACATCCATGACTCAGGTAGACTCATACATTCGTGCTCGTCACACAAGGTTCACATGTGACTGCACAAGATCATCGTAAAATTTTGCCGCAACTTCTAAAGTAAAATGAGAAGCATAATTTTCTGGATTTTGGTTGTTTATCTTAAGATCCTTAAGGCTCCTTAGAGGGCGCACGCGCATCAAATCCAGTATACATTTCCAATAACTCTGCATCAAGTCATACGTTTTCTACATTTTCCTATTAACCTTTTCAACGCCAACGTCTTAATATGCTTAATGGCGTACAAGGGATAAGAGTGTCATGTCATACACATGTAAGAACTATATTCGTTGAAAAGGTTAATAGCAATACTAAACACCACCAATACTTGCCCATAGCAAACCGAAGGCATCGCACTGCATATCCCAATGCCAGGTCATCCAGTGGGCGAGTCGATGCGAGCCGATACAGAGGGCAACATAGTGCGACTGACGCAGCTGATCGAGGCATATGACGCCATCTTCCTTCTTCTAGACACGAGGGAGGCGAGATGGCTGCCGACGCTACTAGCAGCGTATTATGGGAAGGTAGGAGATTGTCTATTATCATCAATTAGGAGACGATGCGAGCAAATACAGGGGGCAACATAGTGCGACTGACGCAGCTGATCGAGGCATATGACGCCATCTTCCTTCTTCTAGACACGAGGGAGGCGAGATGGCTGCCGACGCTACTAGCAGCGTATTATGGGAAGGTAGGAGATTGTCTATTATCATCAATTAGGAGACGATGCGAGCAAATACAGGGGGCAACATAGTGCGACTGACGCAGCTGATCGAGGCATATGACGCCATCTTCCTTCTTCTAGACACGAGGGAGGCGAGATGGCTGCCGACGCTACTAGCAGCGTATTATGGGAAGGTAGGAGATTGTCTATTATCATCAATTAGGAGACGATGCGAGCAAATACAGGGGGCAACATAGTGCGACTGACGCAGCTGATCGAGGCATATGACGCCATCTTCCTTCTTCTAGACACGAGGGAGGCGAGATGGCTGCCGACGCTACTAGCGGCGTATTATGGGAAGGTAGGAGATTGTCTATTATCATCCATTAGGAGAAGATGCGAGCAAATACAGGGGGCAACATAGTGCGACTGACGCAGCTGATCGAGGCATATGACGCCATCTTCCTTCTTCTAGACACGAGGGAGGCGAGATGGCTGCCGACGCTACTAGCAGCGTATTATGGGAAGGTAGGAGATTGTCTATTATCATCAATTAGGAGACGATGCGAGCAAATACAGGGGGCAACATAGTGCGACTGACGCAGCTGATCGAGGCATATGACGCCATCTTCCTTCTTCTAGACACGAGGGAGGCGAGATGGCTGCCGACGCTACTAGCAGCGTATTATGGGAAGGTAGGAGATTGTCTATTATCATCAATTAGGAGACGATGCGAGCAAATACAGGGGGCAACATAGTGCGACTGACGCAGCTGATCGAGGCATATGACGCCATCTTCCTTCTTCTAGACACGAGGGAGGCGAGATGGCTGCCGACGCTACTAGCAGCGTATTATGGGAAGGTAGGAGATTGTCTATTATCATCAATTAGGAGACGATGCGAGCAAATACAGGGGGCAACATAGTGCGACTGACGCAGCTGATCGAGGCATATGACGCCATCTTCCTTCTTCTAGACACGAGGGAGGCGAGATGGCTGCCGACGCTACTAGCAGCGTATTATGGGAAGGTAGGAGATTGTCTATTATCATCAATTAGGAGACGATGCGAGCAAATACAGGGGGCAACATAGTGCGACTGACGCAGCTGATCGAGGCATATGACGCCATCTTCCTTCTTCTAGACACGAGGGAGGCGAGATGGCTGCCGACGCTACTAGCGGCGTATTATGGGAAGGTAGGAGATTGTCTATTATCATCCATTAGGAGACGATGCGAGCAAATACAGAGGGCAACATAGTGCGACTGACGCAGCTGATCGAGGCATACCCAAGTAACACTAAGAGTTAATTTTGAGTGCTATAAGGGTGGTATTATGGCGGTCACTAACTCTAACAGTGTTAGAAGAGCGCTATAATAGGTGGTATATCGGCGCTATAAGCCGATATAGCACCGATATAGCGCCATTTTGGCATAACTTTTTAGCGCCTTAGGTGCTATAATAGCGCTATAACAGAGTTAGTGGCCACTATCAAGCGCTACAATGGCGCTACAAAAGCGGTCACTAACTCTTAAAGTGCTACAGCGGCGCTACAATAGCAACCACTAACACTTAAAGCGCTACAATGGCGCTACAAGAGCGGTCACTAACTCTTAAAGCGATACAATACTCCATAATTAAAGCTACTATCGCTCTTAGTGCTAGAGTGGCGCTACAATAGCCATTACTAACACTTAAAGCTCTACAACGGCGCTACAACAGCGATTACTAGCTCTGAAAGCGATACAATACTCCAAAATGAACGGCTTAAACTCTTAAAGTGGCGATATATACATAAGGTTATATCGAAGAATATTTTAGTTTGACAGCTTATAGTTTTGTTGCATTTGTAAAGTGTCTTGTGATAATTTAATGGCTGAAAGTGAAGTTAAATTAAGGTACTTTACATGTCGTGAGTGAGCTTGTGATTCCACAGGAAATCAATTGCGCAGGTAAGTTTACTGTGAAATACTATACATATTATTATCAAATTCTGAAAGGGCTTTCATTTTAGTGGCTTTTTGCAGAATCATAACAAATGTATTGGTGTAGAGCATTGTTACAAATATGTAAATATCCGATAAAAATAAGTTTAATGATTCATTTTCTTTATAAAAGAACATCGGCATTCCGTGTCTATGCTATATACTTAAACATTTAACAATTCTATAGGTCATTTGTAATGTTTTGTGTGTAATGTAGATTATTTTATTTATTTATTACTTCAATAGAAATGGCGGACCTGTATGGGCCGCCAAATGAGTGGCTTTTAACTCCTATACCTGCACAAAGGCGCTATAACTCACTCATGGCTCTACAACAGTTCCAGAAATCTCTCTTGTAGCACCCAAAGTGATATAATTGAGTTTTTATCACTTTAAGCGCTATAGAAGTATTTTTAACTCCAAAAGAGTTCGCTAGCACTCTTCTACAACTAAAGCTCTTCTTTAGAGCTTAGGGTGGTAATAATCACTATAGCCTGTAAGGCAGCAGGCTTCAGCTGTATAATAGCGATAACAGGCGCTCTTCTATCGCTGTTATAGACCTGAAGGCGTTAGTAGACACCACTATAGCACTGTTAGGGTTAAAAGCACGAAATTATATCCTTTATAGAACTTAAAGAGTTATATCATGCTAAAAGCGATAGCACTAACTCCGTAACCTGCACAAGAGTGATTGTAGTCGCTGTTATACGAGTTTAAGCTTATTATAACTCTCTTATAGACCCTTTTTACGCTCTTTAGTGGTAGTAAACTCTATTAAGCCTTTTGTATCGCTGTAACAGTTAATGGTGGCTATTGTAGCACCCTTGTAGCCCTTAAGGCTATAAAATAAGCTCTATATGTCGCTAATGTGTTACTTGGGTATGACGCCATCTTCCTTCTTCTAGACACGAGGGAGGCGAGATGGCTGCCGACGCTACTAGCAGCGTATTATGGGAAGGTAGGAGATTGTCTATTATCATCCATTAGGAGACGATGCGAGCAAATACAGAGGGCAACATAGTGCGACTGACGCAGCTGATCGAGGCATATGACGCCATCTTCCTTCTTCTAGACACGAGGGAGGCGAGATGGCTGCCGACGCTACTAGCAGCGTATTATGGGAAGGTAGGAGATTGTCTATTATCATCCATTAGGAGAAGATGCGAGCAAATACAGGGGGCAACATAGTGCGACTGACGCAGCTGATCGAGGCATATGACGCCATCTTCCTTCTTCTAGACACAAGGGAGGCGAGATGGCTGCCGACGCTACTAGCAGCGTATTATGGGAAGGTAGGAGATTGTCTATTATCATCAATTAGGAGACGATGCGAGCAAATACAGGGGGCAACATAGTGCGACTGACGCAGCTGATCGAGGCATATGACGCCATCTTCCTTCTTCTAGACACGAGGGAGGCGAGATGGCTGCCGACGCTACTAGCAGCGTATTATGGGAAGGTAGGAGATTGTCTATTATCATCAATTAGGAGACGATGCGAGCAAATACAGGGGGCAACATAGTGCGCCTGACGCAGCTGATCGAGGCATATGACGCCATCTTCCTTCTTCTAGACACGAGGGAGGCGAGATGGCTGCCGACGCTACTAGCAGCGTATTATGGGAAGGTAGGAGATTGTCTATTATCATCAATTAGGAGACGATGCGAGCAAATACAGAGGGCAACATAGTGCGACTGACGCAGCTGATCGAGGCATATGACGCCATCTTCCTTCTTCTAGACACGAGGGAGGCGAGATGGCTGCCGAAATTTATTGCCGCGTATTGTGGCAAGGTAGAAGATTGTTTGTTTATTTATTTATTTAAACTTGATTGCACATAAAGAAAACTTAGTGTACAAAAGGCGGACTTAATGCCTTGAGGCATTCTTTACCAGTCAACCTTTAGGTAAAGCAGAAAATGGTTAAGGGCGGTGCCAAAAAAAAAGACCAACATTACTGAATATACTTAGACACTAGCAAAGAACAAATATACTTACATTAAATAAACATACTTAAACTTAATACATCTATATATACTTTCATAAATAAGACATACAAATAAATAAATAAATAATATATATATAGGTATGTACGAGCAATGATGATACAAAAAATATAATCGGTGATGAATGATAAGGACAGAAGAAATAAAACCTAAGGAATCTGCTTAGTGAGATATTTTAATCATACTCTATGTGAAACCTGTTGTAACTTTGAAATTTATTTTTTTATTTTAGAAAAGACGGACAAAAAAGCACGGTCCACCTGATGGAAAATAGGAAACCCCGTCAAACTGTAGTGCAATTTCTCAGTGCTTCTTCCAAAATAGCAGCGTGAACTCCTGAGGCGTTTTAACCGTTTCCGCATGCGTATATGTAGAAATTCGTTTTTTTTATACTAACAATAATGAGGTACTTTTATTTAGTTAATCACAAATGGCAGACGAGAGTTTCCTAGCATATTTGTGAAAAACAGCCTTCTATAAAGTACCAGAGAGTCCAGAGACAAGTTTATATATTGACAATCTCCTTACATTACGGCGTATATCAGAAAAGCTATGCTATGTGTGAGCAATATCCAGGGCCGCTTAATTTTTTTTATTTTAGGAAACCGGTGGAAGCAAGTAGCACAGGACCGGTCTGATTGGCGAGCCTTGGGGGAGGCTTATGTCCAGCAGTGGACGTCTTTCGGCTGAAATGATGATGATGATGACGATGATGATGATGATGATGATGATGATGATGAAACTGCCTAGGCAGCGACATCTATTATATTTTATTTAACACTTATATTTTTAACACTTAGACTAGGCTGATTTGTATGAAGGTGAAGGTTGTCATTCTAAGTTTACGTTAGGTACTTTTTCTATGATGGATCGTACCTAATCTTTTGTTGCACGTTTTCAGATCGTCATAAACGCTGCGCTCGGTTTCGATACCTATCTGGTGATGCGGCACGGAGCGCCGAAGCCATCTACGGAACCCACTCTTAATTCCTCATACCTTGCCGGGAGTAATCTGGGCTGTTATTTTTGCAATGACGTCACAGCGCCTGGCAATGTGAGCACTTGCCCTACCTACACTGTATGGTTAAAAAAATGTCGTTTGATACCAGGGCTTGTAACCGGTTTTTGCCCCCATACAAATAAACCGGTTTGTTTATTGTTTTTTCGTTTACTATTTCATGTTTAATAAGGCGATACAATAATACGAAGTAATAACCTAAATACACTATGGAGTTCCACATAAAGAGTAAAAACAATTCCAAATATTTGGCTATTTCGAGGTTTTTTTTTAAGTACCCGGTTATAAGCCCTGTTTGATACACGTGCGAAATTGTCATTTTCACTCGCTTTCGCTCGCGCCAACACAACTAGGGTCAAAAATTCAAAATGTACAATTTTACCGACTTCAAGAAAAGTACTACTACTACTACAGCCTATTTGCGTCCCACTGCTGGGCACAGGCCTCCTCTCATCACGAGAGGGTTTGGGCTATAGTCTCCACGCGGGCCCAGTGCGGATTGGGGACTTCACACACATCTTTGAATTACTTCGCAGATGCGTGCAGGTTTCCTCACGATGTTTTTCCTTCACCGAAAAGCTCAGTGGTAAATTCAAATTGAATTTCGCACGTAAGTAAACTTAGAGGTGCGAGCCGGAATCGAACCCCGACCCTCGGCATGAGAGGCGGTAGATCGAACCACTAGGCCACCACGGCTTCCCAAGAAAAGTAGCTGGCTCTCAATGGGGGCTATCGCGTGTGAATTTGCCACTAGAGGCGCTAGTGTCGCGTGAGGTCCAATAACATTCAGTTTTCACTGGTTTTGGCGGGCTTCGTGATATAAATCATAATTTCTTTAATTTACCGGTTGAATAGTGATCTCCTTCGTGATATTACCGCCAATATGGATTATTTAGCTATGAATGTAAACGCTTTGAAAAAAAAATCTTTTTTCCAAATAAAACGGAGCTGCACAACATTGCGGCATAGCTGCTCGATATGATGATAGTTATTTATAATTAATAAACTTAATGAGATTCAAGATTGAAAACTTAGTTTCGGCGCCGATCTTATAGAGTCACCTTTGACAGCTATACCTCTGGACCTTAGTCTACAGTGGCGCCAACTGGTGAGCAAAGAAACGATAGTCCCCATTCGTCAGAATCTTTTGTGTTTACATTTCAGTCAGTGAAAGATCGCACGTTAGATCAGCAGTGCACGGTGACCAGGCCCGGAGTGGCGGCCATCGCTGGCGCTTTGGCGGTCGAAATATTGGTCGGCTTGCTGCAGCATCCTTTAAGGTAAACAGGACCTTAACTTTTAAAACGTGATAACTTTTAAATAGTGTCCTTACCCTTGTATCTTTAACATATTAATTACTAGCTTCTGCCCGCGACATCGTCCGCGTGGAATTCGGTTATCGCGCTCCCGCGGGAACTATGCGTTTTTCCGGGATAAAAAGTAGCCTATGTCCTTTCCCGGGACCCCAACTATCTCCATACCAAATTTCATCTCAATCGGTCCAGCGGTTGAAGCGTGAAGAGGTAACAGACAGACAGGGAGACAGACTGAGTTACTTTCGCATTTATAATATTAATATGGATTTGCATGCCCAAAGTCTTGATTTTTCTAAATTGCGCTTAACTAAAGTTGTAAACAAGGCGTTACAAGTAACCGTTTTAAGTTTTGACTTGACTTGTTTGGTTACTATGTACTTATTTATTTACTATCCTAGTGACGTCACAGAACAAGCAAACATGGCAACTAGCTTTTAAGCGCAAAAACTAAAAATGAAAATTTTTAAGTATTTTTTAACGGATTTATCCCATTCAGAAAATCGAAATAAAAAAATATTGTGATTCAATCCGACATAAGGATCATTGTAAACCAATTTTCTAAAAATGATGTAATACCCTATTATGGTTGTGATGCATCGGCTTCGATGCGCAGAACTCGAAAATAAGGTCTCGTCGGCAGAGGGGCGCGGGACGCAGCGAGCGCTTTGTCATGCGGGCACGCTTATTGGCCCTTCAGGCGTAAACAAGCGCAGAAATCCCCTCTACTTTCGCTCAAGATCCGTGCCGCGACCTGTACAGCACGACACAACTTAGAAGGCGCGCGGATTAAGCAATAATAGACTCTACGTCAACGGCCATGTGCTTCGCGGCGCGCCTTCTAAGTTGTGTCGTGCTATACCTAGCCTTTTTTCATGTCTACAGGTATTCTTGTATTTTAACTTAAATTTCATATTGACGACAGGTTTGGTTCAGTTGGGAGTGACCCTGCCCACTGTTCCGACTGTCGCGGGTTTGAATCCCGCTCGGGGCAAACTTTGTGTGATGAGCACACATGTTTGGTACTCAAGTCATGGATGTTTAGTATTTATACATGGTGGGTCAGAAAATATGGCAAATAATTAACCCACCGTATCGGCTATCGATTCTAAGTATATTGTATAGGTCTTTAATTTTTTTCGAGTTGGTAAAAAAAAAAAATGTATATGGGATTGGTTGTGTGAGCGACGCCTGAATCCTATACAATATACTTAGAATCGATAGCCGATACTGTGGGTTAATTATTTGCCATATTTTCTGACCCACCGTGTATATGTATGTATTTCTCTACATATATAAGTATTTATATCGTTGTCTAGCACCCATAGTACAACCTTTGCTTAGTTTGGGGCTAGTCAATTTGTGTGAAATGTTCCAATATATATATATTTATTTATTTAAACTTCCAGAGAGCAAGCACCAGCATTGTACAATCTCTCCGACGACTCTGAAGCCTTGCCATCAGACGCAGAAGGAGTTTTAGGGCCCGTCCCTCACTCAATAAGGGGATTCCTCCACTCCTACCAAACGGTGTCTCCGACCTGTGCCAAATTCAAGCAATGCATCGCATGCTCCGAGACAGTCATAGACAAATATAGACAGGAGGGCATAGAGTTTGTGTTTAAAGTTTTAAACAGCGGAACTTATTTGGAAGAGGTTACCGGCCTAGCGGAGTTGCAGCTTACGGCGGAAATGACTGATGTAAGTGACTCGTTTCTAAACATACAAGTATTTGGCTATTTTATTTTTTTAGGGTTCCGAAGTCCACAAGGAACTCTTATAGTTTCGCCATGTCCGTCCGTCCGTCCGTCTGTCCGCACTATTGCTCGGAGATGTTTAGTTCTATAAAGCTGTAATTTGGCATGAATATGCATATTAGTTACGCTGACAAAGTGGTAATTTTTTTTAATATTTTTTTTATAGGGTACCTCCCCTACTCGTAAAGTAGGGACGTATTTTTTTTTTCTTGCGTACCCCATGGTGCGGCATATCGTTGAATAGGTCTTAAAAATATTAAGCTTTAAAGTGCTATTTTTTGTTAGGGTCACGTATCCCCCCCCCCCCCTGCCAGCTTAATGGTGGTATTTGGATGGCCGAAAAAAATCACGGTTGTGGCATATATAACGTAGTTGTAAGGAAAACTATCACAGCTAAGTAGGCTGTACAAACTTACGAGTAATAGTCGACCAACTTATGATGATGATTTTTCTCGAGCGGCAGGGGCGTCGGGCGGGCACGTCATACCACAGGCTAGCTAGATGCTAATAAGTCTTAGAAAGGTACTGTGGGCATCGTCAACTTCGGAACCCTATACTTTGCGCGTGGCCCGACACGCACTTGGCCGGTATTTCATTTTTTCCCGCGATTTGGTCGGCATGGAACATATAACATCCGTTTGAAATGAGAGTGGAAATACGGAAAAAAATGCTTAATCAGTTTTAGTTAGGTTTCTATGTTAAATCTAGTGTTAAAGTTGTTTTGTTTTTGCTCCTCAGATTCTTACATTCTCAGATGAAGATGAAGAATGATCCAGCAGCTTTAAACATTTACAAATTAAATAACTTAGAGTACCTAAATATTTACCTTGTTTATGACTATAGCTTTATATTAGCTTTAAGAATACCTTCTGGTTTTTTGCAATATATCTTACGGTCACGTATTTAATTACATATTACGAAATAAATACTCATAAAAACATTAAAAACTTCATTTCATTTATTATTACGTCTAACACTTCAGTCGTACAGTTTTATGTTCAAATAATAACGTCATTCTATCCCGTTTACAATAGTTTCGATTACTCGCCTCAAATAATTTAATAGAAACTACATCTGCAAAATTTTTTGTGTCACCTTCCATTTGAATGTTAACCGGTGGTCGCTAAAGGTGGATGGTGTTAAGAGGGTTTACTCCCAAAGCTGGCAACGTCGCAAATAGCTGTCAAATATTTCGTTGTTTTTATTAATTTATGAATATTACTGAATGAAAATGTGAATTGTCACTCTATGGTTGAATAAAACATTAAGTATGGATTGCAACAATTATCATGGGAACATGAAATGTTTAGGATTATGTAAGTACTATCTTTTGAAAACTTTCCATCGCATTTTCCATGCATTTCAATGTAATCTTCTCACTTGAATGCTTAGGCATGCTTAGGCAGGCAGGCCAACAAATATAAATTGAGACGCGTCATTCAACCATAGAATGATAACTTCTTTTTTAATTCGGTAACATTGAGAAATTAATGAAAACAGCGAAACATTTGACAGCTATATGCGACGTTGCCAACTTTCAGGATAAACCCTCTTAAACACATTCGCCATCTATAACTTTGGGAAGCAGCATTTAAATCGACATTTTACCTAAGGCGTCATGGTTAGTTGTAAAGGGCTCGCCTTAGCTGTCGTGGCGTGGTGTATTTCTTTAACCGGCTTCGGGGGCTTGATTTTGCGGCCGTGGCGGCCATCTTTGCGGCGCCATAGACCCGAGCGCGGCCGGTTTCCGAGCCAACGGTTGCGCTGGGGAGAGCCTATGGGAGTGCTCCCGTGCTCTATGTTCGATAGGCGACCTTTGGACAAATGTGCAAATGTCAGATACATAAAAAAGGACTTTTGAGAGTCCTGAATAATGCGGGTCACCGCGAGTGAATCCGCCGCTGGAGGAGCTTGCTGTCCTCCGATGCGCAATGTTGCCAATTTAGCACTATGTGCCATATTACACGCTAAATTGGCAACACTGAGGTCCCCGAAACGTCCGGTAGGGGGTTAAAAGGCAGCCGGTGAAATTTCTGGCACAGAGGCATTCCATCTTAGGCCTCAGAACGTATTCGATCTTATGGTTTCTTAATGGGGGATCATAGGATTTCGGCGTCCATGGGCCGCAGTGACCACTCAGGTGGGCTGTGCGCTCATTTGCCTATACCATTGGTATAAAAAAAAGGTTCAAAAGCATCGCAGGAGTATTTGACAAAGGCGTTGAAAAGGTTAAGTACTTACCAACAACAGCCATGCAATGCTGGTTGAAGCTGAACAGCCTTTTGGAAGGCATTTGAACCACGATGCGGTCGTCCTGCTTCCGCAGTATGGTGCCATAGGTGCCAGCTGCGTGGATGTAAAGCCCGCCCATACCTATGACGATTTAAGAATACACATAAATTAAATGACACGTATCTGTGGTGGCCTAGGGCCGGTTCCTATATCCACGTAACGCCTCGTTTTGCCTACGGACGGTTAAAATTTGACAGATTCTCTATGGAACAAATGTCAAAAATCAACCGTCCGTAGGCAAAACGAGGCGTTTCGTGGATATAGGAACCGGGCCCTAGTGGTTCGACCTACCGCCTCTCATGCAGAGGGTGGGGGTTCGATTCCGGCTCGCACCTCTAAGTTTACTTATGTGCGAAATTCAATTTGAATTTACCACTGAGCTTTTCGGTGAAGGAAAACATCTGCGAAGTAATTCAAAGATGTGTGTGAAGTCCCCAATCCGCGCTGGGCCCACGTGGGGACTATAACCCAAACCCTCTCGTGATGGGAGGAGGCCTGTGCCCAGCAGTGGGACGCAAATAGGCTGTAGTAGTAGTAGTAATAAATGACAAAGGTTTTAATACAAAGGCAAAATATATGTACTCTACCAAAACGTCAAAATACGTATACAGCGACTCCATTACTAAGAGCCCGTTCACACGACGTCAAATTTTGTCGGACCTACTAATTATCGGATCCATCAAACCAGATAATGTGTTCACATGGCCCACCATGGTTCACATGGTTTTGTCGGATCCTCCGGTCCTGTAAAACCGGACTCCGTGTGATGTGAACACCCTATCCGGTTTTCTACGTGTCCGATTTTTTGCAGCATTCTTGTCCCGAGCGTGTGTGAATGCAAGTTATGCAAGTATTGAAATAGTACTGCCAATAAATCGGATCCGGCACGTCCGGACCGATTTGTAGACGCAAGATCGGATGACACAGTTTGCAGTATCTTTAACATTGACAGCCTCAGCCTTAAACAACAGTGGCGCCAACTAGCGGGCGGAAATATGGTGGCCCTCATTATTCACTACTCAAAGGTTAGCTGGAAGAAATTCCTTCTAGGGATACGGTGGTGACCCCAGTTCTACTGCGGATATCCTCATTTCTGATTCTATCACGCAGAGAAACCCCGAGCATAGCCCTCTCCATTGCCCTCTGGGTGACCTTGAGCCTTCTTATGAGGCCCATCGTAAGCGCCCACGTCTCGGAACCATAAGTCATCACTGGCAACACACACTGGTCGAAGACTTTCGACTTGAGACACTGCGGTAATTTGGACGAAAAGACACTGCGAAGCTTCCCGAACGCTGCCCAGCCGAGTCGGATTCGACGATTGATCTCTTTCTCGAAGTTGGACCTACCTAACTGGACTGTTTGTCCCAGGTATACATAATGGTCAACAACTTCGAGCGCAGAGCCTCCGATTATTACTGGAGTTGGCACAACATGGACATTGGACATGATCTTCGTCTTGTCCATGTTCATTTTCAGACCAACTCGATCGGAAACTCTGCTGAGGTCAACGAGCATAGCACTGAGGTCTTCCATGGTCTCAGCCATAACTACTATATCGTCGGCAAATCGAAGGTGAGTGATGTACTCGCCATTTACATTGATGCCTCGTCCTTTCCAGTCCAGCACCTTGAAGGCATCCTCCAATGCAGCGGTGAACAGCTTCGGAGAGATTACGTCTCCTTGTCTGACTCCCCGCTGCAGTGGGATGGGCATCGTGGTCTGGTCCTGTAGTCGGACGGACATGGTGGCATTTTCGTACAAACACTTCAACACTTCGATGTACCGGTAGTCAGCTTGGCACCTCTGGAGAGACTGCAGCACAGCCCAAGTCTCGATCGAATCGAAGGCTTTCTCGTAGTCCACAAATGCAAGGCAAACGACATAGCCCAAAGAATTGCGAACCTTAAGTGGCAGTGGGCGGGGCACATTGCTCGCAGGACTGATGGCCGATGGGGCAAGAAAGTCCTGGAGTGGCGTCCGCGAACCGGTAGACGAGCTGTCGGTAGGCCTCCAACAAGATGGAGTGACGACCTTGTAAAGGTCGCGGGAACGCGGTGGATGCGAGTGGCACAGTACCGGTCTGAGTGGCGCGCCTTGGGGGAGGCCTATGCAGCCAGCAGTGGACGTCTATCGGCTGAAATGATGATGATGATGATGATACGGTGGCCTTTGTACATGTGTCTCTTCTCTGTGTTGAAAATTGTATTTGTGTGTTTTTATTCTATACAATAAAGTGTTACTTACTTATTTGGATGCAGTAATAGTACATTACAGACCTAGGGTGGTGAATTACCGGTGGTAGGTGGTCACCTTCGGTTCGGGCCACAGAAACCTGCGATCTGGGGCTTTACGAATTACCGCCCGTGGTTTGTCAAAAGTTTTACGTCTTGCCTTAGCCAAGAAGTGAGATTTTCTCTCCGCGTAGCGGGCAGAAAATCCCACTTTACGGCCAAGGGTGATGTAAAATTTATTACTGCTATTCATTATCAATGCTAGTCATTTATTTATGTACCTGGTTCTTTTTCAATACAATGCACCAGTGTTCCAGTTGGGAGGGCTCCTAATACATAGGCATCTCCTTCATTTGCTCGCACTGAAAGCAGATAATATATAAAATATAGATATTTTAATTTACGAGTATACGAAGGTGTTGATGGATGTTACTAGAGTTATTACGCAAATAACTAGATGGGTTTTTGGAGAATTGTACTTAGTTACTGTTGATATTAGGTCTTGATCTAAATGGACAAACAATAGTGAACACAATTAGTAGTGTGCACTCCATACAGACAAAGACACTGTCTACCCCACCTTATTGAATACGCCATTATTAATAACAAAATTCTAAGAACTTTACTTTTGTTGTCTACCCTGTCCAAAAACTCTGTGCATGCCACTGAATAGAATGGACGACGTCTAGTGAAATGGAAAATACATAAGAAACATAAACAAATAAGTTTTTTAATACAGTTGCTCAAAAAGTAAACATTTCAATACCTGTTTAACATGCCAAAAGTTTGTCATTTCCGAACGAGCGCTTTTTGTTTTTTGACAGCTAGTGAGCATGCCTAAAGTTGTTTCTTACGAACTAGTGCCTAAAGGTTTTTGAGCTACATCCTGTTAATGACGTTTGATACACGTGCGAAATTGTCATTTCCCAAAACCACAAACTTTTCACACTTGCATAAAAATGAACTATTACCTGGTATCCTAGGTAAATAACGAGAAGTCTTCAGTATGTCCCCAGCCTTCATGTTTTCTGTGGCTAGTATGTATTTCAGCTTGTCTCCTACGGCAACTAACGCAACATTAGCTGTCCTGCACCCATCTTCCATTATCTGTTAAGATTTGAAGGATTTTTTAGAAGGTAGGTATGAGTATTGTGTGATAGGTAATTAAAGTTATGAATGTCTTTTTTTTATTATTATAGAAGGACAAACAGGCAGACGGCCCACCTGATGGAAAATGGTTACCGCTGCCTATAGACATTTGTAACACCAGAGGCGTCACCAATGCGTTGTCGGTCCCGAAGATATTTAATGACACCCTTTGTGTTTCTATGGATGACTTTGTTTCTTTTCTTTGTATTTGGTAATTATTTATTAGGTAGATTGGCCTTTAGCACACGGTGGACAGGGCGTATAAACAAACTCTTTCGAACACAATTCGGATGAAGTGTCAATGTTTGCGTGCGAGGACATCTATGTGCGTGCGAGTATGTCTGTACACTTGTAAATGTGTGTGTACCACTATGCGGGCCAATTCACTCTCCATCTCCGGATGAAACAAATGATAGTAAGAGCGAGTTGCGCGCCGGCTAGATTTAGGCGGGTGATTCCGTGGCCATTCTGTATGTCTGTAATAAATATTCTGTGCCTTTAGGCAAAACCATTTTGTGTGAGAATCCTGGAATTGACATATTTGAAAACATTCAGTTATTACAGAAAGTGTTTTCCTTTTGAAAAGCTGACCTGTATAACTTTCTCTTCTTGTGGCGGGCCTTCAGTAGGTCCATCCCTGATCCACGCGACCCAGTGGTATTTGTGTTTGATCCCACCTCCTATTCCTTTCGCTACAATTCGACCTAAAAGCAAAAAAGTCTATACTAAGTCTGTAGAAAAGCCGTGTCTGTAACTTGAAAAAGGACCAAATCAAGTGGAACTATATAAACAATACTGAACACAAAAAAACAGGTTTTAGAAAAATTGGCTTTATGTATGTGTGTCTGGATTTAACTCGAAAACTACTGATCGGATTGCAACAAAATTTGGTATGGGAGTAGTTTATAATACTGGTTATAAACTACCCCCATACCAATGTTTATAGGCAACTTTTTATCCCGAAAAACGCATAGTTCCCGCGGGAACGCTAATACCGAATTCCACGCGGACGAAACCACGGGCAGAAGCTAGTATATCCTTAAAAATAAAAAGTATGAATGAACTTTATTAACAATACTCACCTGTTTCTGGATCTCTACCAGCGAGATTAGTTACTTCTAATGGCTTTACAGTGTACTCCTCAGGGAAATGCACGATACGCCTATATGCTATACCGAATCCAGGTTTCGGTTTAACCATAGGAGGTTTACTAGCAAAATTAACCACACCAGTGTAAATGGTCCTCCGTCCGAGAACTGCCGGAGTTATAGACAATCCAGAAAATAGCCTATTTAAGGCCATGGCGATTAAATAAGGCTGTAATTTTAACGCAGATACTATCTTTTTACTCTTATTTTATATCATAACTAGTATCTCTGTAATTTCCGTCCGTGATCATAACCTATAACCAAAGTTGACAGAAGGTTGACAGTTTCTGCCTATGCCTGACACAAGAAGAAGGCACTATTCCAATCACTTTTATAAACACTAAACACCAGTGTTATTCCAATCAATCAACGTCGTTGATTGACTTAAATTTTATTTTTCTTTTATTTATTTATTTATTTATTCATGGAAAACCAACAGCTGTATTATATCTAAGTATGTTTACAAGCTAGAATCTTAGAAGCCAATTACAGGTTTTCACATTTAGAAACATTATGTTAACTTATGTTTAACACGACTTTACAAACCTACAAAACACCTACAAAATTACAAAATTATGCTCGCACAAAACACGAAGTAAGCTCACCGGTGTAAATAGCGTACCTATTATGATAGTTACCCTGTTAATTACATTTATAAAAAGATTTTTTGGTAATCGACTTATTTATCATGTTTATCATGAATTTAATTTCACTGAAAGTTTCTATTTCAGTGAACGCGAGTTTATAAAATATTATATGTGAACGCATCCATTACTTAAGAACGCCCCCTAGCGGCAATTTTCTGACAAAAAACACTACGCGAATGTGGCGTGTGTTGTTTAGTTATTGAGAGTCGTAAATAAAAAAAGCAATCAATGGATTATTAATAATTGATTTAATTGTGATATACTTGTATTTAAATAACAACAAGACTTAGGACAATCAGTGCGATCCTATAGCTTCACGTGAAAGGTGGTCTAAATTTGGTATTTTGTCATATGTTGCACGCCTGCCTTGGGGTCTCCGAAGAGGACAAAAAAAATCAGTAATTCCGATGCTAAATTGATAATGCTGTGAGTTATTTGTTCTATTTTTAATTCATAATGACTTTTGACGACTGTAATGTTAGCGTTCTTTTCGTTACCATAAGTCTTGAATGCGTAAAAGCGTAGGTTACGCCTAGACGTGCCTGATACTACAACTCTTGCCCATCATGTGTATTTGCGTACATAATCAACGTTTTCCACGCCCATAGATCATCTTTTAATTCAATATTGTTCTTAATATATCCTGAATATAAGTTACTGACCATTGATTTTTTTTTATTACAGAAATAGACACAGTCAGTCTTCCGGCACGTTATTGCGCTTTCTAGTGACAATGCGAAGTCTTTACGTGTGAATAAGCCGTCAACCTCGACAGATTGTCATAATGGTTATCAGAGTGGATGCAGAATAGAATCATAATGAGTCACAACCTGGCTGGCATGCCTGGCGCCTACAGGCTGCCTGGGCCAGGCCTAGGCCCCCCAGATTTCAAGCCACCCATGGAAACACCAACTCCTTCTGCACCAGCTCCAAGTAATCCTAAAAAGAGAAGAAAAACATCAAATGCTAATAATGCACATGCCGCACAACCTCCTCCCACTGCGCAGGACTTGCTGCCTCCTCCTCTGACCGGATATGGAGATACTATAGTAGCATCAAACCCTTTTGACGATTCCCCATCAACCATTTCACACAATGGCCCCATGATGAGCCAGAACGGCCCAATGATGAGTCAAAATGGCCCAATGGGAATGATGGGACCTATGCACAGTATGGGAGGGCCTCCAATGAGGCACATGAGCCCACTTCCACATAGTATGAGTCCCATGAATCAGCAAATGCCACCAAGAGGAATCAGTCCCATGGGAAACATGAGCCCTATGGGGCACATGGGTGGTATGTCTCCAATGGGAGGGCCTAATATGAGCATGAATAATCACAGTATGGGGCCAGGAATGGGCCCTGCGTCAAGGTCCATGGGCAGTCCGATGAGTCCAATGAACTCTATGCCTATGGGATCACCAATGTCTTCCGGGCCCATGGGAAGCCCTATGAATATGGGCTCAATGGCTGGTAGCCACATGAGCAACAGTCCCATGGGGCCACCAATGCACAGTCCTCTTGGAGGGGGCTCAATGAATGGACCTATGAACGGCCCCATGGGAGGAGGTGGGCCAGGCATGAACCCTCGAATGAATGGCCCAATGGGTCCTAGTTGTTCTAATGGCTCTATGGGCCCAAGCAGTTCTATTATGTCTTCAAATCCCATGCAGAGTGGTGGAATGGGCCCTGGTCATTGTGGACCGATGAGGCATGGAAGCCCTATGGGATCAGGAATGGGAGGTGGTCCAATGGGCGGGAACGGACCTATGTCCTCAATGGGGCCAGGGCCGCCATATTCCAGTAGTCACATGGGCCACGGAGGCCCCATGGGTATGGGTGGCAGTGGTAACATTGGCATGGGCCCTGGGCCTGGTAATATGGGGAATTGTGGGCCCCTAGCGGGCATGAGTGGCATGGCGATGGGGGGCCCAGGGGGACAGGGTGTGGGTCCCATGGGCCAGGGTATGGGAATGTTTGGCCCTAAACCAATGCCAGTGAGCGCTGGCAAGGTCTATCCTCCAGACCAGCCCATGGTGTTCAATCCTCAAAACCCCAATGCTCCCCCCATATACCCCTGTGGAGTATGTCACAAGGAAGTACATGACAATGACCAGGCCATACTCTGTGAATCTGGGTGCAACTTTTGGTTCCACAGGTGAGTTTTATTTATATATAATATAATATGTTCAGTAACAAATTTATTGATGTACCTATGTGTACATTTTATTAAATTATTGACTAATTCATAATTTTGGATCAGCTTAAATAGTTGTAATGTCTCTTTTCGTTTTTGTAGATGTAGACAAGTTGTTTGTTATTCAACCACCTCTGAAATACCTAATTAAGATTTCTATTGCACTGCCCTTATAGGGTTTAAAGACCTATGATGCAAATGAAATATATGACTAATATGCAATAAAGTCCGCTCATTGAATATAATTAAAAATTTTCAGAGGATGCACCGGCTTAACGGAGCCCGCGTTCCAGCTGCTCACGGCAGAAGTTTATGCAGAGTGGGTGTGTGACAAGTGCCTGCATTCTAAGAACATCCCACTCGTCAAGTTCAAGCCCTAGCCCGCCGCCGCGCCGCTCGCGTGAGCGCCTTCAACTCATCACAAGTATTTATTTCACTGCATCTAGGTAGGTGGACAGTCGATTGATTCACGGTCCGAGCTAGAATTGGTAGTTTCTCTGGTAGTAGAACGATCTCAATCGATTCAGATTCGATGGATGTGTATCATCAAGAGTTCGTGTGACAAAGTGGATGACTAACTGCAGACGATCCTAACTATGTCTAGTCTTTTAATGTCATAAGACTATGTTTAATCTAATGCTAAAAATATCATGGAAGCTTGGAGTTTCGCGTCACGCATATCCAATAAAAGCAATTGAATGTTTTAATTGAATGGAGACGGCACAATTAGGTAAAGAAATGCTTGTTTTTGGTCATTTCTACACCAATATGTTGATTGTCTATGTGCATATTGTAAATATTTTTTATCGTTAAATTAGCATTAACATTTACACATTTCCGCCTTGAAATATGGTCAGCTATGAGTGTACATTCAATTCATTCGGATAGATTACACAGCATGCAATGGTAGCAGACAAGTCACTTTGATCGAGATTTAGTTTCCTGTCTGTAAATCCCAAGACTGCAGGTCAGAGTATATCTCTGTAGTAGAGTTATCAGAGGCAAAGTACTTAACTGAAAACTCATTCTTACTTTTCATTAAGTCTAACCTACAAGTGACATTGGTTGGCAAAAAGCTTTGTAATGTTACACTTGTAAATGATTTTCATTTTTTCAAGGTCACATCGACACTCATTTGCCATAATACTATTTCCCTTTTTACGTCATTTTATAACCAAATTCTAATGAAGAATAATATTTACTAGTCCGATGTCGCCAGTTCGCAGTCAATTATTAAAAAAAAACCTATGTAGTAGGTACTTACTTACTTTGACGCATATAATTTTCACGTAACTCCGCGTTAATTGTCTTAATCTAAATGTAAATACGATGAATCCATACTTACGCTTTGTTAAGAATAAGAGTGTTATAATGTGTTTGTCGATTTTAGACTTGGAGATTTTTTTTTAATCAGCATTATTGTGTTTTTTTTTATCGATTGTAAATATATTGTATTTTGTTTAGGTTGTAACGGACTGAGATTACGCGCTGCGGTCCTATTGGGGCTCGTGTGCGTCTCAAGTAGGTTTATGTTTATTTATTTTAACATTTAACTGTCCTCGATCCAATGGTACTGTAGTTACAAGGTTAAGTAACGACAAAGTGCTATCTGGCATCTGGCAATGCTAGCCTCTGACCCAGTGACATTGAAATCTTGCCTGTGAGGCCTAGCCGTCGATTCATAGTGCCTGATAGCCATAAGATCTTAGTAAGTATCCAATCAGAGCATCACGTGTATTTATACTCATTCAAATACTTAGGCCTATTAATTTTGTCAACTCAACCACCACACCACCAGCTGGTTTTATCGCAACCGTATTTAAAAGTAATTTTTTCAACATCATAGAATCCCTATTATAATTTCCTTGTGCAAATGAGGTCTTAGTTCAAAGCCAAAATTTTTTGAATATTTATCTGGAAATAACGACTGATGTTTGATACTGCCGAAGTATTTAAGATTTACAGAATAATAATAATTGATATTTTTAATAACATGCAGCATAGAGCCATTTAGGTATGTAGTTTTACATATTTTTTATTTCGAACGTTTGCGTCAAAGTTTACGGTCTAGTTTTATCCCACAACAACAAAAATCCCACACTGTGCCTAGCCATAAAGTATGACGCGGTCTTTCCAAAAGCAGATAATTGTAATCGATCATAACAAAACCCAATAATTTTTGTAGAAAGTTGCCTCAATGTAAAGTCCTGTAATGTGCAATCTGTCAATAACCGACCGTTTATAAGTCAGCTCGGTACAAGATTTACATTGAAGAACATTTATGCTGAGGTTACCCATTATAAAAATTGGTTACATCATAATCGGTTACAGCTACAGCCGAAACCCCACCAATTGGGTATGGGTGAAAAATGACAACGTACCGAATTAATTATTTTTGGACGGGAATAACACTCCGTATCAAAAGGACAAAATCTCAGAATTTTCCGCGTCGTAGATTGCGCGTAAAAATAAAAATGGTGGCGTGACGGCTGTTTGTCACTTTTAGTAGCCGCCTTTAGTGAGCGTTATACCGCCAAATAATTTATATTTTTCACGCGCAATCTACGGTACGGAAAATTCTGAGATTTTTTTCTCATGATACGGAACATTATTCCTGTTTAAAGATAAATAAATCAAGTAATTTTTCACCCATACCCAATTATAGGTTCCACATATCCTAATTTAAACTCAAAATGTTTTACAATAAATTATGGTGTACCTAAAAGCCAAACTCTAAAAAAATATGGAACTTACTGTTTATAAATTGTGCACTAAAATGTCGTCTACTTAGGATCAATTCGATGTAAGTATATAACATTGTCAGGTGATACACAAAAAAGGTTCATTATTTGCAAATTGGGCTACATTATTTTGTAGTATATTGAAGATGGATAAGGGTAAAATCAATGTAAAATCAAACCTCGACTTGGGGTACTTATACTACTTATTAGCTTTTGTTGTCACCTGACTTATCAAAAAAAATGTAAATCGCGTTATGAATAGTAATCTGAGCTTTAAATTGTAATTACCGTTCTACATCATCATTTGCCTATGTAAATACTTAGAATTCGGATTAGAATATTTAGAATCGACTAATTAAAACGCTAGACTGCGTTGTATTTGTAATATATTTGAGGGGCCTACATTTTCTTTTTATTTACATGATTGACACTAACATGACAAGCTGTTATGACAAGTGTTATGTGAGCTTACCTACCTTTGTACTGTTAAGTACGATGAAGTATGAAAATTTATTTATTTCCACATACAAAATACAGATGACTTTATACTACTTATACTTAATAATACTTGTAAAAAGGAAAGAGGCAAACTTAGCTGTTGTTGGCAGAGGTCATGCAAAGCTGTTGGTCAGCACTGTTTTTCAGTTTGCTCCTTTTGTGCACGCACGAAACAATGAACTGGAATGTGGACGTCAACTACGTAATGTTATCTCGTCCGACGACATTTCACGAAATTAGCAATTGCCATTTTTTTATTCGATTAGTGGATACAAGAGACACAAATGCTTTAATAACTGTTGACTAGCTCCACTGGCCAAGGCTAGTAGGAGAGTGGGCCAATCATGTTTTTTTTTATAGTTAAAATTAAATAAATATGGGATTGATGATGTGAGCGAAACGCGATACCTGAATCCCATTACTGAGCCATAACTCTCTTAACTCGAAAAAGAAATGAAATCCTAAAGAACGAGCTTTGAATCGATCTGATACTGTGTTTAAAATATCCTCATAACGTCGTCATAGCTTGACCCAGTATATATAAAAAGTTGTCTTATTTACGCGATCAACTATGTAACGGCGGGTTAACGCCATCTTGTGAGCATTCTGGAAATTAATAGGAATCGGACGGACACTAGCACTAGCAGATCAGCTGTTCATAGACCACGACGCCATATTGGCCTGATGCTTACAGTGTAAACGTTCTCTCACACAAGCTTGGTTCGACCGAAATTTTATTGGTTTTGAAATGCTTATAATTATTTTATTCTTTGATTTTTTGCGGTGTTTTTGATCTATGCGCGCTCGGGAAATAATGTAATATTTTATTAGAACGATAAAAGAAACTAAAAGCAGTCGTAGTCGAAGATTACGTGAGCAGTTTTTTGTATGGGGTTCAGCCGTGACGATTCACCTTAATACTACGGTAAATCCGGGTATGGTATTACGGTATACACCTCTTATTAGGAGGCGTATACATTGACATAGACTCTACCTGTTTCTTTTTATTGTTATTTTTTTTCCCGTGGGTTTGTCTCCATTGTAAACTTCCATCCTTGTGCTTGGTTCATCCATGGCGTTAGTTCATAATCGCCTCATTGTTTTATTCAAACTACTTTTTTTGTAACAAACAACCATCATAAACGTACTTAATTAATATGAACAGCTAATTCTATTTAAAATGAAGAGAGGAATAAATATTTATACCTGTTTTCTATGAAATTAAATTTGTAATTATTCATCTTTTAATGTAATAATAATAATAATGTACATGTTCCATGATTTTGATTATAACAGTGTCCCGTATTTTTTTTTAAGATAATTTGTTCACAAACGAGATTGATGTAAGTATATTATATGTATTGAAAATAAGATTAATCGATAATATTACGGTATAGTTAGTTAATCCGCGAATAAATTATGTAAATATACTGTGTTTTTCTGATGTTTTTTTTTATTCTGATTAAGAAAATGTACAGTTACTTATAATTTAGCGGTAGTTATGTCGGCCATGACGCGAAGCCGCGCTCGCAACCCCACGGAGACTGCAATCACTCTTGTATATTATTTTACATGTAAATTACGTGTTACAATATAGCCTTTCCGCCGTATTACAATAATAATCCGCCTAATAGTAAACATCCATAAGGAAAAGTAATCTAAACAGGGGTTAACTGTTGTAAAACTTCTCAGGTGATATTTTTTAAGCAAA
Source organism: Aethes cnicana (assembly GCA_963971205.1). Classification (NCBI taxonomy): domain Eukaryota; kingdom Metazoa; phylum Arthropoda; class Insecta; order Lepidoptera; family Tortricidae; genus Aethes; species Aethes cnicana. The sequence goes on from OZ020286.1 coordinate 10,391,677, forward strand.
AAAAGAGAATTGTAATAATATGTTCTAAAAATTGCAAATATACCTACAATTAAATAACAAACATGTGTCGGCAGGGTCGAACGAAGCAACCGGAATGTCGAACTTTTTACGAAACACGAAAGGCAAAGCTTTAAAACAGTATTTCGGTAGAAATTCACTCATTCCGATAAATATAAAACTGTACCTACTTACCTACCTGTTCGTTTTATTGCTGTTTTGTGTTGCGCCGCCGAAAATACTTAAGTATACAATAGGTTAGCCTATTAGCTTACTTTTCTGACACTGCTATTTGGCCGGCGGACAGGCTATAGGTACCCGCAGATGCTGTTGAAAGAATATTTTGAAAAGTCTAATAAACATAATGACGTCAATGGTCAACTTGTGCATAGTTTATTTTGTATTATGTGAATAATAAATAACAAGCAATAATAAAATTGTTATTGAGAAAGTGTATTTTAATTTACTTACCCAATACCTATACTTTTCTCCAGTAGCTACACTTTTTTTCTCCAATTACTTTTCTCGCCCGTCCCGTTAATACGTACGTAATTGAAAATGTTGTAATTTTGATCATCACTCAGCAGGAAGACATCCACAGATTCATTAGGAAAAATTCGAAAGTGCCATAATAATGTCGAACCACTTTTTTGTAGCGTTGAACAGTCGACCTAGGTACATAGGGAAAGGGAGATTCCCAATCCCTGTGCTCACACGTCGCGGCGCACTTTAAGCAGCTAGATATAAAGTTTATTTGGATATGGGTGAAAAATGACAAGGTGCTCGAATTAATTATTTTTGCACAGGAATAGTGTTCCGTATCAAGAGGAAAAAATCTCGGATTTTTCCGTCTCGTAGCTTGCGCGTAAGAAATATAAATTATTTGACGGTTTGACTCACTAAAGGCGGCTGCCTACTAAAGGTGACAAACAGCCATAGACGAAGTATTATTTATGTCTATGCAAACAGCCGTCAAGCCACCAAACATTTAATTTTTTACGCGTAATCTAATCTAGGCACGGAAAATTCTGAGATTTTTTTCTCATGATACGGAATGTTACTCCTGTCTAAAGATAAATAAATCAAGCACGTTGTCATTTTTCACCCATACCCAATTTGAGCGCGCCGTGCGTGACGCGTGATCACAGGTCGGCCTAAAGGAAAGTGTATATTAAAATCGCATTTAAATTCTTGAGTATCATTTATTGACTTCACTGTCAGTATGGCATACATGTTATAAGTAAGTACTAAAACTATATTACACAAATGTTTGTTTATACGTAAAAAAGCTCCAAGACACCACACCAGTCTATTAGAAATTATTAACAGGCAATAACGACTTTATTACCCAGCCCATCAAATGTCGATTTAGGGTGAATTCTTTGTGACAATTAATACAATAAACCTTAATCAAATGAAAATAAAGTTGAAATTCGATGACGCTCACTGCCGCTTTCATTATATATATTTTTTATTCTCATACCATTAAATCGCTATACATATAACACTATTCATAACTCAAAAACCGTGTGTCCTTTAGGTGCCGGCTACAAAACTTACTAACAACAAAGTAATCAAAGGAGCATGCGTCAAAATTGTCCAAAAACTAGAACAGTTATCCTTTTTCATAATTTTAAATGATATTAAATATAAATATGTATTTTTTCCTTTATCATCCTTTTTCATTTTCTTTCCCATAACTTTCCTGATCAAATCCTACTGTGTTCCTTTCCTATCCTATTTTTAATCGCGAGTTTCCTAAAGTTTTTACTAGACACTGGCACACAGTTCACTAGTGCCATAACCAACAAAAAAAAAACTAGAACAGAGGTGTCATTAGATTAAATAAGAATTTGAATTTACTGCGTTTCGTTCTAGGGGCACAAACTGGGGCTTGCATCTCTGAGTTTACTTATGTGCGAAATTCAATTTGAATTTACCATTGCCGTATTTGAACACCCGACCTGCATGAAGATAAATAATCAGAATGACTAAAAATACTAAAATGCCTATGAATATTTTAGTTCTGAAATATATTTCGACTGGGTGCCCCTGCAACGAAATGAAGTAGATTTAATAGTACATTACAGACCTAGGGTGGTGAATTCGTAAATGTCCCAGATCGCAGGTTTCTGTAGCCCGAACCGATCGATCTGGGGCTTTACGAATTACCGCCCGTGGTTTGTCAAAAATTTTACGTCTTGCCTTGGCCAGAAAGTGAGATTTTCCTACCGCGTAGCGGGCAGAAAATCACACTTTACGGCCAAGGGTGACGTAATAGGTATTTACATCACCCTTGGCCGTAAAGTGGGATTTTCTGCCCGCTACGCGGAGAGAAAATCTCACTTCTTGGCCAAGGCAAGACGTAAAACTTTTGACAAACCACGGGCGGTAATTCGTAAAGCCCCAGATCGCATATTTATGACCCTCACCTTCGGTTCGGGTCACAAATACCTGCGATCTGGGACATTAACCAATTCACCGCCTTAGGTCTGTAATGTACTAATTTAATGATGTAACAGACATCACTGTTGGTTTTTAGACCAGGCTCCATACAAATGCCAATGCCAATGGTGAATTGTTCACTGTCTATGTATATGATGGAATTAAATGTTATTGCCCGGCGCGCCTTTATATCCATCCCTATTAGGGATGACGATAGGGTGAAGAAATCGAAGTTCTAATTAGTCCGTCAGTCAGGCAATAAAAAAATATCATACACGTATTTTTTTGTTTTATCAAATTAACAAAGAATGACTAAGTTAAAACGCATTAAAGTTGGAGAGTGGGGGCTAACTACGTCACCGTTAGGTATAAATCGTACCTAACCGTGACGTCACGCGACATTTCAACTCAATATATCTCCGTATAAGTTTGATTACGTGAAAAAAGAAAAAATACGTGTCCAATACTTTTCAATAATCTTCCTGATAGACTAAGGGGCCGTTCAAGTATTACGTAAGCAGATTTCTTACCATTTTTTACCCCCCCGGCCCCCTTGTCATCAAAAGTAAGCAAAGCTCTTACCCCCTCCCCCTATGCTTACGTAAACATTTTTAGTTATAAATGTTTTTTTATATTGTCATTTTAAAAATAGGAAAGTCCATGGAAAGATTAGGTTTAACTGATACACATAGAGTAAGAGACAAAAATATTATAATCAGAAATAATATAATAGATGCATTAATTAGACAAGTGAATAGCGCGCGGTAATTCCCCTAATCGGTTCTCAAACCGAGTGCCTAAACATATGCATTATTTGCGAGAATCCCCGAAAATGCGTTTCGTTTTCACGCATAGACAATGTGATGGTTGCCATTCGTGTAAAAAAGTAAATAACTAACGATGACGTAATCATCATCTAGACCCCCCCTACCCCCCATGTCATCCAAAATAAGCAAAACAGAGACCCCCCCACCCCCACTTGGTGCTTACGTAATACTTGAACGGCCCCTAAGGAAAAAAGTTATCGTCATCAATATTAACAAATTAACTTTATGTAAGTTAGGCATACCGAGACTACTGTCTTCTAAAACTAAGAGTTCACAAATTAAAGTTATAATAACGGCTCGGCGACCACTTCGCGCTACAGCCGCGAAGGTTTTACTGACACATTGCGCGCGACGGTTGCTAACCGATGCGCGGCGGGCGTCACGACCGCGCAATGTGTCCGTAAAACGTCGTGTCCGAGCGGTAAGGAATACTGTGCTACAAGTAGAGCTCAAAAAAAAAAAAAAAAAGATTCCGACGAATTGAGAACCTCCTCCTTTTTTTGAAGTCGGTTAATAAATAAACATTTGCAAACAGAATCAACATTACTACAAAATGAAAACCATTCAGCATTCTGACACAGCATCAGTCAAACAATTGATATGCTCCAATACATTTGAAACCTTTGTACTTTTTAGTATATCAACAGTTACTTCACAATATCTGAAATGCAACAGTAGTCTTGTAAACATGTACTTTATAGTTGGACTTATTAAGATATTTCTCCTTAGTCCTATTCTTAACACTTATTACAATTACAACATCTAAAGTATAAACATAAACTTGTTTTCTTTACAATTAATTAAAATAAAAAGCATTGTCTTTCTTCTGCCGCGTTTTAAGACATGGCATTAATAAAATCAAAATCATGATAAATAGGCACAAAAACTAGATTAAGTAACCATTTAAATTCTCACACTGTAATGTAATGACCCATTAAAAATGGAAGTAACTCGGAATTTAATTATTGAGTAATAATTTCTTGACATACATTTGATCCTGGATAATACTGGATATTGTTCAAATGATAAATCCAAACAAGAGGCAATAAAGTTGAATATTTGGATCTAAGGCCTCTGTTCCCTTAATTCCAATTAAAATATTGAGAAACCAAGTAAAATCCCAAACCCAGACTAATGTGAAATATGACATCAATTAACTATGAAGTAAATTAACCATAGTCAGTTCCAAAAGAAGTTAACCCCTTGTTTTGTATCGCAAAAGACACAGCAGCATCAAGGAAGTCATAATGACTAGAAACAAAATCAGCACCACTGGAATTCATATTCTCCCCTGCATCATACTCAATACTCGGAGACTGAAGTTGTTCAGACTCCGTAAAGTACTGATATGAGGAGGTGGAAGAATCTTGATAAAATGCAAATGGTGTCACATCACTATTCACATTTTTTTTCACGTCTTCACTGTACCATGACATATCTAACTCATTGGTCGAAGTTCCGTCATCCCGTTGCTTAAGGTTTACTGTTTCTTGAATTACTCTATCGTCTGATTGTATAGGACTACTCGGAGGAGAGGGGAAAGCACCGTCTTTTACACACATGTAGGTGCAAGGTTGGTCTCCGTTTTGACTGTCCTCATTACTACTGGAACTGGATGTATTTTGCAATCCGTGGGCAGAGATTGCCATAAGGATACCCTCGTTCTCAATGCTATTGTCTCCAGGTAGATTATTTATAAACTCAGCCACATCCAGGGCAAGGAATCTGTTGCTGTCCACATCAGCAGGCAGTGGAGCCACCATCCAGGAATCCAGGACACGGTTTATTGTGTTGTCCACAAAACCCTTCGCCATCTGTAATGAAATGAATAAATTACGTATATATAAAATTATAAATGAAAGGCTGTGTGTTAGTCTGGCTAAGGCCGGAGAACTGCTGGACCGATTTGGATGATTCTTTGTTTTTATTTTATTCCATGTGATTCAGGGAAGGTTCAGTAAGAAAGAAAAAATGGTAAAAACAAAGTTCACCGGTTCAACTAGATAGAAATAAGGCAGCTATTTCTTTTTCTGAGAATTGTTTAAAAGTAGAAATATGGAAAATCAGTACCTACATCAACATTTTTCAGATGGCGATCCAAAAATAAGGTTTCAAATTTATTATGAAATGGAATCATATTATTACTATGGAATTTATTAAGTATATATTTATTGTAAAATGGATTAATTAAAACTGCATTTACCTGTCTAGCTTGCCATCGCGCTATGCACTGGTCCTCACTGTATGAAGCTGAGACTACCATAGACATGGGAATTGATCTGTTCTCTTGGCTGTTGCCAAAGGAGGAGACACTATTATTGGAGCTATTGTCAAAAGAGCTCACATATCTCGGATAAGGCACCTTATCTGGGGACAAGCTTGTGCTTGGCTGCAGCAGTGAACTTTCCGAATCTGTTATAACAGAGTCCAATGTATTGAAATCCTGTTTCAATAAGTAATCGCCCAGCCTTTCCAAGTTTTGTTCCGTGTTACCCGCGGCGTCAATACACTCGGTCTCGGTGTCCGAGGAAGAGCTGGCCCTGTCGAGGTCGTTCGACGCAGCACCTGAAGATTTACACGAGTCCGGAGGATCATTTTTCAAGTGATATTTCCCTTTGACTTGCCACGCAAATCGTGCCTTTTTAAGTGGGCGATCGGAACCTGCTGATGCGTCGCCATTTTCTTGTCGTTTACAAGACGACTCTCCAGCCGATTCCGGAACATTCATAACGAAATCTTGAAAAATAACAAGATTTTCACAGGAACTGTCATTAGTAAACAAACACTGACATCACTAATTACTAACATATGATTGTCTGACAAGTAGTTTTAATTAGAATTTTTGAACAGGTTTACAACGCGATTACGACACATTTGATGTAATAAAGCAAGTACTTAGTTAGAATGGACTTATTTTTATCACTTTCTTGTTAATTATTAGCAAAAGGAGTCCGATACGACGAGCAATAAATCAATTTTATGATGGACTCCTCCATTCGAGTGATAAAAAAATAAAAACTAGGCAAAAACAACTTGAATATTTTTTGGCCGAAATTAAATAATGAGGTAAATGAAAGAAAACTTTAACACCATCACTATAAGGTTGAAATTAGCTATAGTATGACTTGTTAAGTGTTGTTGTACTTTACTCAATATTTTGTATGGCAACTTTGTGAAGTCTGACACTCGACAAGATAGCTTCGTTTCAAAGTTTTTACCATGATCTGAAACGGTGTCGACGCGCGAATTTTAAATGTTAGTTAGCGAGTTTTAAATGTTAGTTAGTTGTGTGTGAAGTCCCTAATCCGCACTGGGCCCGCGTGGGGACTGTAGCCCAAACCCTCTCGTGATGAGAGGAGGCCTGTGCCCAGCAGTGGGACGCAAATAGGCTGTAGTAGTAGTAGTAGCGAGTTAGCGAGCACTTTGATTACGCAAACAAAAATGTCGGTCTCAAACGTCTTCCAGTATGCATTATTGTGGTGGAAGCGCCTTATAATATGATAGAGTTTCTACGCCGAAAATATTCTATGGTATACAATGATTTGAAAATTCCGAATTCCAACGTTCCGTAAATATTTGCTCAATGGCTCAATGAGTCGATTAGATCCATGAACAGTCCATCCATAGTACTATGTTCAGCCGGTATAGCGTAAGTGAATACAAACATGCATCCTAAGTCCATACTCGCATTCTAATAGCGGTAAGCGGTAAGCATAACATAATACATAATCCATACTAATATCATAAATGCGAAACCTTTTATTTAGGCCGCTGGACTGATTGAAATGAAATTCGGTATGGAGATAGTTGGAGTCAGTGGCGGACTAAGGGGGGGGCGGCGGGGGCGGTCCGCCCCGGGCCCCCGATCCTAGGGGGCCCCCAAATCACCAAATAATATAGTACCTACTTAAGGCAAAAAAAAAAAAAAAAATTTCGACCAGGCAGCGGCATAACTGTACCACCTCACGCTCGAGGCCCCGAGGCAAATCTTTAATTGCAAAATTGCACAACTGAAATTTTTGAATTTTCCTTTCTTTCCTCGTGGCCTCTTGGGCCGGGGCCCCCTCAGCTCAGGTAGTGAGTTAGGGAATTTTGCCCGTTCTGCCACGCGCCACTGCCACCCTATAGGTATTGTTACGCCAATGTTCTGGTTTCGACCTCGACGAGAGGGCCCCCATAGTCTATTTCATAGATACTTAGTTATTGGTAAAATATCCCAACATTTCCAAGTCTAAGGTCCAAGCACTTGATGTCCAACGCTCGCGGTACCGTGTTAAGCGCATAATATGGCCTGCGTGGGAATATAATGATACCTATAATACCTAAATTAATCCAGTAACAGTACATCAGCAGCATGTGGGTCAAAATCCGGTAGTTCTGATTTTTTGCAGACTTGTTTATGATGTTGGCCTAATGTATAATCCAAGTTGGTGACCTTGAGCGCTGAACGTAACTTAGTCAAAAATTTAAAAAAACATCGAAAATTTTGACCCTAATGAACTAGTTTTTGATACTACCTTTTCAAGACTTTTAAACTTCAGCCCAATACTTCGTCGCGTGAAATTCGGTTATAGCGCTCCTGCGGGAACTATGTGTTTTTCCGGGTTAAAAAGTAGCCTAAAGGACTAGTTTTTGATACTATCTTTTCAGGAAGTTTTTATAGAAGACTAAATTTGCTATAATATGAGACTAGAACCGTCTCTGTGTACCCAATATTTTCTGAGATAAAGCTTTTCAGACTTCATAATTTTTCAGAACTTCGCAATATTTTAGAACATCGCTATCGGGATGTTTTTCCAATTATCTTCGGCAGATTGTGCTAGTGTTGCTCGTGTGGAGTCACGAATTGGAGCCACCTATAGCATTTTTATATCCTACTAGCTTTTGAAGGCGATTTCGTATACACAGAAACATCAAAATTTAAACTCCCATTTTTCCCGTTCCCGTAAGAATTTTAGAAAATCCTCTCTTAGTGCGCCATTACACCTCCTAAGAAACCTACATGCCAAATTTCAGCTTCCTACGACCATCAGTTTTGCCAGAGCGTTGTCTGCTAACTATAGGTGAAACGTGACAGTAGTTCGATGGTTACCCCAAAGTTCTTTTGGTGTGTGTGACGCACAGCTGAAACTGCTGGTCGTAGAAAGCTGAAGTTTGGCATGTAGGTTTCCGAAGAGGTGTAGAGGTGTATTAAGAGAGGTCTAAAATTCCAACGGGATCGGGAAAAACCGGAGTTTGAATGTTGATGATTATGCGCATACGAAATCGCCTTCAAAAGCTAGTAGGATATAAAAATGCTACAGGTGACTCCAATTCATGACCCCACACGCTCGTGCTCAACACTAGCACACTTCGACGGAGGTAATTGGAAACACATCCTGCTACAGCTGTTCGAGTGACTTCTAAAATATTACAAAGTTCAGAAAAATTATGAATTCCGAAAAGCTTTATCTCAGAAAATATTGGGTACACAGAGACGGTTCTAGTCTCATATCATAGCAAATTTAGTCTTCTTTAAAAACGTTCTGAGAAGGTAGTATCAAAAACTAGTCATTTGGGATAAAAATCGCCAAAATCTGAAAAGCAGCCGAAATTTTCTCTTGTTTTTTTATTTTTGACAAAGTTGCGTTAAGCGCTCGAGGTCACAAACTTGGATTATACATTATACTAACAACATAAACAAGCCTGCAAAAAATCAGAACTACCGGATTTTGCGCTTACTACTCCATACTTTCAAACGACAAGGTTACTGGATCATTCCCCGAAACTAGAACTATCGTCTCCATACCGGATTTCATCTAAATCGATCCAGCGGTTGAAGTGTGAAGAAGTAACAGACAGAGTTACTTTCACATTTATAATATTAGAAAATAGACTAGTTTCTGTCCACGACTGTCCGCGTAGGATTCGGTTGTAGCGCTCGCGTTCCCGCGGAAACTAGATACGTTTTTTGGGATAAAAATTAGGCTATGCCTATGTCCTTCATCGGGACTAGAATTATCTCCATCCATACCAAATTTCATCTAAATTGGTGAAGCGATTTGAGCGTGAAGACGCAACAGAGAGTCAAAGTTACTTTCGCTTCTTCGTAAGTATGGATGTATAAATGCAAACGACCACACAGGCCACACGGGCGGATCCAGGGGGGCTCATGGGGGTCATGCCCCCCCCCCCCCCTCGGCTGGACTAGGTCTACTGTTATTATGTATTTTTAAGCCCTGACGTGAAAAAGGGGAAAAGCTTGATCCGCCTTTGACAGGCCACCTGATGGTAAGCGAACAAATTTCAACTAAATGTGTTACGTAGTCAGTGCACGGGAGCCTAACATACACCATCAACACATCTACATAGGCAAGGAGGGGGGCCCCATTTAGATTTTCCGCCCCGGGCCCCCGTCAGGCTTAGTCCGCCACTGGTTGGAGTCCAATGTCCCTGAGAAGGACATAGGCTCTCGTTGGCTACCTTTTATGCCGCGGGAACGCATTAACCGAATTCCACTAGGGTGCGAAGTCGCGGGCAGACGCTTGTCAACTACAAAATGGTATTTATAGAAATGCACGGCTGTAAGTGATATCCAGATAAATCCCAGTTTATAATGATTTAATGATTCACAACAATGAACATCATTATTATACCTATCAATAGTCTTAAATAGGTACGCTTTGGATGTCATGTCGTCCTTTAAAAATTACCTATGTATACTTATAGGTCTTCAATTTGAATTAACCACTGTGCTTATCGGTTAAGGAAAACATCGTGAGGAAACCTGCACGCATCTGCGAATTAATTCAAAGAATTGTGTGAAGTCCCCAATCCGCACTGGGCCCGCGCGGGGACTATAGCCCAAACCCTCTCGTGATGAGAGGAGGCCTGTGCCCAGCAGTGGGCCGTAAATAGGCTGTTGTAGTAGTAGTAGTATACTTATAGGTAAGTACCTACTTATTTCGTAAAATTTTGTACGTAATACAATCCTGATCAACATGGCCTCATTTATTAGTAATTCTATCCACACAAAGTGGGAGTAAAACTTATTATTTATTCACGTCCGCTTAGTCATTTAATTGTCGCTAGATGAGGAATACAGAGAAACTATCCCAGGATTCCCAAACACGTAAAACGTGTCCAGATTATGTGATAAGCAAAGTTTCTAAGAAAGCACGTCTTAAATACGCGTGTATTGAATGCGATGGAATTTAAATCTTAAAGTGCCTAGTATTGGGTTTGAAATATGTGACTAGAGGGGTATATCAATACACAACGTAGAAGGCGCGCGGATTAAGCAATAATAGACTCTGCGTTTACGGCTCAAGTGCTTCGCCGGATGCCTTCTAAGTTGTGTCCTATGCTGGGGTACCGAAAATGGTCCCAGCTCCTTATCACGAGGGCTCGGTCCTAAACTGAGGAAGAGGGGAGAGCCCAGCTAATACAATGATTGTTGATCGTCTCTTCAGTCGGCCGTTAACCGCCTCGGAGGTCAAATAGTGCGTTATAGAATAAATACAAGTGATTTGCCGGAACCATGCAGGTAATATTTACCTACTTAACAATGGTTACCCTTTTAGCGGCACGGAATTTAATAAGTGTGGTGTTTTATGGAATATTGAGACGTATGCGCTCTCTTATTAGTAGGCTGTGCTCTTAGTTTTCGTAATTTAAAATAACTAGGTACTACGTTAATTTAATTGAGTGGTCTGCCAGCGTTGTAAGGGTCAGGGCGATCTTTGGGAGGGATCTATTTTAGGGAACACTTATCTATAAAACTCGGGAATTTCCTTTAGTTGAACGATAATAATTAAAAATGATTACATCTTGATTGTGGGTTGATCAAATTTATAAACAGAAAGAAAATAAGTTTTTCACCTCACTGGCTCGAAAGTGGTCGTTTTGCAGCTTGATATCTGAGCGCAAAAGTTGTTTTTATCCGCTAGCGTGGAAAGTGTTTTTGAAATTCGAACGACGCATGACTCCACTGTCACAATAAAAAAACAACGATACGTTCTGAAACGCAATTCGTCGTGAGAGTTTTATTAAAATAAAGGTTCAATTTACTTAATATCATCATTAATAAAATTATATTAATAATAAACCGTTTCAGATGTATTTCATTATTTCACTATGTTTTATCACAAAAATACTTAAATGTGTGTATATTTTAACTGTATTCAATGAGTACCTAATTGAATCTTGAAGTACGAGTAGGAGTGATTTGGAACGCAACATCCGGAAAAAAAAAACATTTAAAAAAAAAGTTTTAGATTAGATTGCTGGTTTTGTAATTTAGAATACCTATACGAAGTAATAAAGAAAATATGAGCGATTCTAGCGATGAAGATACGAATTTAACTCCTCCAGAGTTAGCACAAACTGTACGTGTACGTGACGCCGAACTAAGTCTTCTTCCCGAAAAATCGCGCGTGAGGTGAAAAATTTTGTGTTGCGCTCAGCAGCAAAGTCGTTTGCTGTCTCGTGCCTTGAAACCCTCGTTACACTCAGGATTCTATATTTGAACCACTCGCTTCGCTCGTGGTTCAACCCTAGAATCCTTCGTTCACTCGGGTCTCAATCACGCACTCACAGCAAACAACAACTTTGCAGCCTTGCATAACAAATAACTATTTGTGATTTAACATTTTCCAAGCCGTATGGTAGCCTAGTGAAAAGTCATAGAAGTTATAGCCTCTACTGGTTTGACCCTCTCATGCAGAGGTTCGGGGGTTCGAATCCGACTCGTACCTCCGTATTTAACTTTGGTTCGAAATTCAATTTGAATTTACCACTGAGCTTTTCGGTGAAGGAAACTATCGCGAGGAAACATGACGCGTCTGCGAAGTGATTCAAGGATGTGTGTGAAGTTCCAATCCGCACTGGGACTAGGTATAGGCCAAACCATTTCGTGATGATGATAATAGGAGGCCTGTTTCCAACAGTGGAACGTTTGTAAATAGGCTGTTGTATGGTGATGGTGGTGGGCGCAACTAGTAAGTAAATACAATTATTATTTTCCTTTCAGTTAGCGCTACTGTGCTTCTCCCTGATGTTGGCGACGGCGATGGGCGCGGCGCAGATGACCGACGCGCAGCTGGAGCAGACGCTCGCCAGCCGCGGCACCATGCAGCGGCACCTCAAGTGTGCACTCGGAGAGGGGCCCTGCGACCCCGTAGGCCGGAGACTGCGGAGTAAGACCCCACGCTACTAGCCTCGCTATAGACCTGTCATTATCCTATACTGGAGCAGACGCTCGCCAGCCGCGGCACCATGCAGCGGCACCTCAAGTGCGCACTTGGAGAGGGCCCCGCGACCCCGTGGGCCGGAGACTGCGGAGTAAGACCCCACGCTACTAGCCTCCCTATGGACCTGCTGTCGTTATCCTATACTGGAGCAGACGCTCGCCAGCCGTGGCACCATGCAGCGGCACGCACCTCAAGTGCGCGCTTAGCCGGGGGCCCTGCGACCCCGTGGGCCGGACACTGCGGAGTAAGACCCCACGCTACTAGCCTCCCTATGGACCTGCTGTCGTTATCCTATACTGGAGCAGACGCTCGCCAGCCGTGGCACCATGCAGCGGCACCTCAAGTGCGCGCTTAGCCGGGGGCCCTGCGACCCCGTGGGCCGGAGACTGCGGAGTAAGACCCCACGCTACTAGCCTCCCTATAGACCTGTTATTATCCTATACTGGAGCAGACGCTCGTCAGCCGTGGCACCATGCAGCGGCACCTCCATTGCTCTGTTAGCGGCCAGCGTTTTTAGTTTACCGGTTTACCTATCTACATTTTAACAATAGGTATGACTTGCTGACTTAACAACCACTGCATGGCTAGCATTTCGATCGTGGTTTGAAACTTTGAACTAGGAACCTTCTGCTGAGTTTGTTGCGGCGCTTCTTCTCAATCAATGGGTCTAGGAAGCGCTGCACGGTAAATACATTTCTGACGTGTAAAAGTGCCCCAATGTGGCCAATTTGCTGAATAAATTATTGATTTGATTTGATTAGGTAATGAACTTGATGGCCACGAGAAAAATGAATCGAAAACTTTTTACGCCCATAACCTAACAATTAGATTAGGTAAAAAATTGCAATAACGATTTATTGTTTATTAACCTTCCATATGAATAATGTGTTTATCTAAGGTCCAACCAAGCTATCGTCTTGTTGATCGCACATACGTAACGTAACAAGCAAACGTACCACTTGCGTCGAATGTAAGTGCGCGTGCACTCACCCGCTAACCGGTTCCCGTAACATGATTCACCATTAGAAATTACCCGATTTGATACGATTGGGCGTAAACTAGTAAAAACCGACGCGTAAACGTGGTCTACCTATTCGCAATCGTGTAGTTATCCAATAAAGCACGTGGTCGTTTTTGATTTAGTAAGAACCAAAGAACTAACAATCCCGTAGTAGTCTATGTCTGTGGTTAGTAACCACAAACTACAAAGGCACGGTCACGCACAACTAAGTACCTAAAACGACTGAGCACAACAGAGTAATTATACTATAGTAGCAAATAATAGGGCATCTAATATTCGTGACAGGAAAGTGTCACAGTTTTCGAAGGGATGTGAAATGAAATATCAAGTCTCTTTAATGCAAAAAAATAAATTTGGGAAGCCATAAATGTGACAGCGACACTAAGATTGACTACTTGGGACATAGCATTTCCAGGGGCTCTTTTCGAAAGGTTACATAGGGAAAGGGAAATTCCCCATCTCTACCGTCAAAGCGTCAAGGCGTTGAAACCGATCAATCAATCATTTATTCAGCAAATTGCCCACATAGGGGCACTTACACGTCAGAAATGAATTTAAGTACCAGCGCTTCCTATACCCATTGCTTGAGTGAGAACTTTAAGCAGCTAGATTTAAAGTTCAATTTGAGTGCCGTGACGCTTTGACGGTAAGGATAGGCAATTTCCCTTTCCCTATGTCCCGTTTCGAATAGAGCCCCCAGTGTCCCTTTTTTGCTTCTTTGTTTGCCTGACTTGTTGTTGTTGGCAAAATTACTGGACTTATTAAATTAAATCTTCTTGACTATAAAGTGATCTTCTCGAACCTTTCGATCTCAGTTTTGAGAATACCCACTATGAAATCTCTCTGTATCCGTAATCCGAATTACTTACGCGTCCATTCACTCTCGGGGGTTGCATAATGTAATTTGTTTGGATCTTTTCCTTATCTTTGTAACGTGCGCTTCAATATCAATTCTGAGAAACAGTAAGGACAAATATGAGTTAAACAAATGATCCATTTTGGAACATCCTGCAGGCAAAGTATTTTTTAACTCCTTAATTTACTTACCGGATAGGATGCAAACTCTTTGCTTTTGCCAAAGTACCTATGTAGTATAGTCTTCTTAAAACTCCATCAGTTCTTCGTTACACTGATGGGTGGGTTCTGTCTTTACATATAGAGATTTTAATTACACTTTACAACTTTAAACATTTTCCAATCTGCCCCACTCATGGTACCCCAGTACCGGTATGGCAAGCTGGTGTAACAAAGGTAGTAGTTAGGCCAATCAATAACCAACAATCGGACCACCAACGTTCAACAAAAAATTTATATTTACCTGACCAGCCTATTTGTTCCAGCGCTCGCGCCGCTGGTCCTCCGCGGTGCGTGCCCGCAATGCTCTGCGCAAGAGACCCGTCAGATCCGACGCACGCTCGCCTTTGTCCAGAGGAACTACCCCTGGGAGTGGGCCAAGATCGTCCGGCAGTACGGCTGAGCATACTGGGCCTATATTCGAAGTTTTTAAATAGGAATCGCGCTCTTCCCTATAGGATCTCTCACGCGTCGCGTGAACTTTAAGCAGCTAGATTTAAAGTTCAACTTGACGCGAGAGCGATCCTATAGGGAAAAGTGAGATCCTTATTTAAGACTTCGCATAGAGCCCCCGGGCCACTTAACATTTTGAAATTGGAGATCGAATCACGAACATGCGAAAAGTAAGACTGACTGGCAACAACCACATTAATCGAAGAATTTCAAACAAAAATCTGATTTAACAATAGTGTAAAGTTTACGCGAACGTTGATTGACGGCTTTAATGCAACTCAAAGAAACAATATTGGACCTTATTCCTTGGACCTTATTCCAGTTTGTAAATGGAGAAATTGGATCTCTAAATATTCAGCGAAGATTTGATTGTTACGGAATTTGAAATAGGTAACAGATTTTGTTGTTGGTCTTGGGTTAAGTTGCAGTTACTTGCTTTGATCTCCAATTAATAATTGACAGTGATAAGTTTTAATGCTAATAAAGTATGAATGACCTGATTGCAAAGGACTCGATAATTCGGTGTAGATTATGCAGGACCTATTTATTGTAATTTTAGGTAGTTTACCTATACGTATGAATAAAGTATATATTGATTTAAGATTTCTCAATAAACGATAGTATCTGTATGTATGGCATTTGAACGAAGTATAGTACTAGATGATTACTTACATGTTGGAAAATATTAGATAGGTAGGTATGAAAAATTGGGTAGGTACATACCTATTTAATAATATCAAACCATGTCATTGCAAATTCAAGCATATATCATTCAAATTGCATACAAGTAGATTTTTGATAGGTTATCTCTACCGATTAACCGTGTAGCTCACAATGTAATCTTAAAAGGTAACTTACCTTTTGAAGCAGTTCAATTGTCGCTGATCACGCTTTGTGCTTTAATTGCCTAGAAAAAAACTAGCTAAGATTTTATAAAGCCTGTTACGATTTGTACCAAACACTTTGTAAATAAAACCCCCACGAACGTTTACGGCAGTTTCATTGACTATAGCGTTAGTCGTGGTCGTGGTGTTGTAAACAGAGTGCAGCGGCAGCAGAGAGGGGAGGTTAAGTAAGAGGTTACAGCAGCACTCGCGCAAGCATTCTCGAACCGGGCGCAGGCGCAGCCGCTACACAGCTCGCGAAAATCCAGGTCAAATCCAGTTTTGAAAGTAAAAGTGGTTCGCGCGCAGCAAAATCCAGGTACGTACGCATTTTCACCGACATCCGTTTTCCGCGAAGCTTTCGAGGCAAACCGCGGTTTTATTGCCATGGACAGGTGCGATGAAATCGCGCTTTACTTGTATAACGTAGAACAATCACGTGCGTGTTATAACATATTAAAACATTAGTAACATTCATAAACATTCAGCATGTGTTTGACCTGACTCTTCGTAATATCTTACATGTTCCTCCTCGTCCTTACCTTACTTTAACAGTGCGTGAGAGGGACGTAAGATTCATAAATTAGCTGTTGTGTGGATCAAATAAACTCGATTTATGTATATAAGAGTTCAAAACTTCAAACATATGTATTTGCATAAAATGGTACAAAAGATGGTACAAAGGAGAATGAGTTACCTATAAAAATGTATAAGGTCACTTGGGGTAATTCCGTCAATGGGGAAATTTCGTATTTTAAAATTATTACTGTAACGCAAAATAATCGGGATTGCCACTTCTCTCTTGTTAGCTTGTACGAGTAGGTAGCGGTGGATAATGACTTCTAATTTTTGCATTTCAGTAACTTTACTTGTAAAAAAAAAAAACGAAATTACCCCATTCATGGACTTGCCCCAAGTGACCCTACCACATTTTTATAGGTAACTCATTCTCCTATAGTATTGTGTGAATAAATACTAGCATGCAAAATTGCAAACACTACATTACGATTGGTCGACCTTAGAGTTACTTATCTTACTTAAACAACTAAGCCAATTTTCATGTCTTGTTCGTTTTTCAAGAAATTAAGAAAACTGGAATTTAAATTTTCGGGTCCTTAATTTTTTACCTTCTGTCTGCAGTGCTGTGCAAATAGAAACAATACTATGACTAATTTACTTCAATGGCCCAAAGGGTCGGTATGTTAGACTCAACTGAAAGTTATGTCTTTAGTTTACATTATCCATCTTATCTCTCAGGACATCCTTAAATGGGCCCTTTGTCTTTTATCCAATGTACTTACTTAAAACGCTTTTAGGAAAAGCCCACGCTCTACCATCTTTTAAATTCGATAATTTTATCAATTGATGCTTCAGCTTTTTGGGTATTAAATATTAGCAAGCTATAAAAAGTCGTACTAACATTCCTTGCACTTTTTTCGAATACAAACAAGGGTACTTTACCTAAGCTAAGCAACATAAACTATAGCCCCTGTGCACATGACAGAGGAAATAAATCTGAGGATCGGTTCATATGCTTATGCAGGGATCCGTCTATGACAATCAACTTTATCCAAACAACCGTTAGTTTCAATTAGATATGATAAAACTTACATTGACCTGTATTGACATAGCAATGAGTTTGGAGGTGGACAGGCAGGCTCATTGCGATAAGGGGCTATATTCGAAATCTTAAATAGAGATCTCCCTGTTCCCTATAGGATCGCTCACGCGTCTAGCTGAACTTTAAATGCACTAGCTAGCTGCTTAAAGTTCACGCGACGCGAGAGCGATCTTATAGGGAACAGGGAGATCCCCATTTTAAGACTTCGATAGCCCAGATATTCGTTTCAACAGGTGGTTATCTTGAAGATGAATTTAATGAGAAGTGGCGCACAGGGAATACACAAAAGATTGCAAAATGAATGACCCAGCGCAATGAACCAGGGGCTCTATTAGAAGTTTTAACTAGGGACAGGGAAATTCCCTATCGCTGCACTCACGCGTTGCGGCGTTTCCGAACTTTAAGCAGCTAGATTTAAAGTTCAACTTGAGCGCCGTGACGCGTGGGCGCGGCGATAGGGAATCTCCGTCCCTATTAAGACTTTGAATAGAGCCCCAGGGCCTATATTCGAAGTCTTAATTAAATAGGGATCTCGCTGTTCCCTATAGGATCGCTCACGCTTCAAGTTGAACTAAATCTAGCTGCTTAAATTTCACGCGTTCCTACAGGGAACAGGGATATCCCTATTTAAGACTTCTAATATAGCCCCAGGTACCTTACTTGAAACGTCTGTCTACATTTGGACAATACCGGAACTAAACCGTCGGTCATTCGCTCATTTTGTTTTCTAAAGTGAACAAAACCGCACCGGACAATGTGTGCTGTGTTCCACTTAGATTTTGACCCGGTCGGGCTGGTCGTTAAGTGTTATTTAATATTTCGGATTGTTTCCGACTGCGCTGACGCAACTATAGCGCCAATCGAGTGGCACGCGCGCTGCCGCTGGCTGCTCTCCTCGCTCACGTAACGTTCAGTGTGGAGTGGTATTTCCCATGGTAAAGCGGATTAAACTGACTGATAGTGAATTGTATTAAATAAATTAAGATAAACATGGAAATACCTAAATAGGAAACATCACGGCATTGAAACTGAACCTTAACTAACTAGTTGCCTATAGAATCCCTAAATCCCATTGCTTCCTGGGCCTATATTCGAAGTCTTTAAATGGGGATCTCGCTCTTCCCTACAGGATCGCTCACGTGTCGCGTGAAATTTAAGCAGCTAGATTTAAAGGTCAACTTGACGCGTGAGCGATCCTATAGGGAACGGGATATCCCTATTTAAGACTTCGAATATAGCTCCTGAATGAGGCCTCTTTAATAACATGGAAAAGTGTTTTAAGCTCAATTGGACTATCGAGGTCTACAGCTCTCAGGGCCAATAGTTGAATTACTTAGTAGGTATACCTACTCGTAGTATAAGCCTTCTTAAAAATAACTTATTCTTCTTTAAAAATAACATGTTGTCGACGTCGCGACATACCTATCTTGCTTGATTTTTAGAGTTCCGAACCTACCGATTAAGTTGAAATTTGGTACGTATTTGTAAGTTTGTGAATGAAAGTACTTCTTATGAGGATCTCAAATATATATTTTTTATTTCTTTTTTGGTCAATACTTTTAGAGTTATTTAAGAAAATAGGCGTAAATTAAGAAGTCTATGGTATTTGAAATATAGCATATAAAAGAGCTTATCCTGTAAAACGGTTTGAAAATGACGTCATTGAAAATAATCAAGGGTCGGAACCCTCTCCACGCGAGATTAACTCGCTTCTTGGCCGGTTTTTTAAATTAATTTTAGTGAGAAACGCGACGCTTTGTAGTTTTTTTACTAGGTGACACAACGGGTATTCGAAGTGGGTGGCGATTTTAATCCTATACTAAATCTTTATGGCAGCGTTTACAATTTTAAGCTGCTTTTTTATTCCCACAAAAATTCCCTGAAATTAGAAATGAATGGACAGAAACCAAAAATGAATGCAGCAAAGAAGTGTAGTGTATTGTTTGCCTATTTTTGGATAAATATGGGATTTCCGTGTACCTTTTCGTGCCCGCATTGACGCCCTGAATAAACTCTTTAACCTTATTATTATACTTTGTGTAAATTAGATTTGTTAGCTTATTATTATACATTATATCGTAGTGGCAAGGCAAGATGTTATAGGTATAAAGTACCTACCTAAATAAGTACAATTTATTATACAACAAAAACACAAAAAAATTATAACGTCATGACAATACCTACATTTCTGGAACATTTAATAAGTAAATTGACCGCAACCACGCGTATGTGAGTGCTATTGATTATCATAAGGTCAAATATTTGGTGGGTGAAGGACAACCGTTTAGTTTTAAATCATTGACGGCGTTATTGTATTTATAATGTATTTTCTGCTATGGTCACAATTTTATGCATGACAAAAAGGATGCAGTTAAAATTCAAGGCTGGCTGGTTGTTGGCATCGCTCAGTAAAGGCAAAATCAACTCGCCTCGCATTGAGCGTTGGCAGGAAAAACCACAAAACCTTTTAAACTCCACGCTTTGAAGCCTACTTTAAGCATAATTCCGGCATCAAGTAAACGAGTAACTGCCTCGAGCTGGGTCAAGGAAAATGTCCAATATTCGTAGCAATGACTCCTAACGTTTCTTCTTTCATACGCAAATTTAAAGACTTTTTTGAATTCAGCTTTTGAAATCGTGGAAGCATAATAATTTCTTCTTCTATTGAAATAATGGACAGGACAGGATACCTGTAGAGGTGTGTAGATCAGGAATGAGAGATTCAAATGAACTATATCTTTACATTTATATCACTCGCTCACTCGCTCACTGAAGAATTAAACAACTCACTATATCAGTTGACATTTCAGTCCATCCCGTTCTGAGCCGAACAGACACGTCAGAGCACTCTTCACACTTACGAATCGAACGTATAAATCTGTCTCATGCATACTCGCTCACGTTAAGAATTCATTGTGTGAGTCGCTCAATTCGCTCAGTTTTACCTGTGTGTGTGATATAGTTGATTGATTGACATGATTATCCCTACAGATGTCGCGATTAAGAGTTGTAGGAGTTTATAGATACACTGAGCGAGATGAGCGAAATGAGCGAAAAGAGTGAAACATACCTCGGTGACATAAAGATATGTATCGCTCTTTTCACTTCAGTGATATGTTTTGCGCATCTCTAGATACCTGTCGTTAAATCTCAACCTTATAGCTATCGTAAGCGTTCAAGTGTCTATTCCTTCCACGTTAATATAATTAGGTATGCATTTGAAACCCAAAGTCAATCATAGATCACATATGGAACCTTGTGTACGTTCCATATGTGATCTATGATCGACGCCTAAAATTTCACATCACCGCTGAAACAGTACTTTCAAGTCGTTACCCAATTTGTAAAATTGTACCTATTTTAGTTTGCAAAAACGATAAGTAATCACGGTTGTTTGTATTGATTGCCCCATTTTTGATCAATAGTCAAAGCACGTCCCTGCTCATTGTGTTAAGTACACTGCTGACCGCAAGTCGCATACGCTCGCTGGTCGGCAAACCACCAACTGTTTCGCACTTGTAACATTCACTTCTCAAGAAGTTTAACAACTTTTTGTGCGATAGTACATCGTAAGTGCTACGAATTTCCTGATTGACTGCTTATCGAAATCGATTCAGATTGAGGTAGACTATAAAATGCCGAAAATCAATATGGGAAGAACCCAGTGGAAGGTTAGTAGTTGGTAGGAAGGTTTCCGTTTGAAAATTATTGGTTCGAAGTGAAAGTGCCAGTGAAGTTGCTGGTTTGTGCGTAATGAAATGGCAGAAATGGATCGACAGTCATTACAGCCTGGCCCATGTACGTAGTAGGTACATATATTATCTGTACTGTGCCCATGTGGTTCCAGTCGTATAAGGAGGTGTATAATTAACTATTATGTCACATCAATCATTAGTTTCAGTTGGTAGGTGCTATTAACAATGCTAGGTGAAAATGTCCTCGGTTGTGCAATTTTTCAAGGCTCTGAGGAAGTCTAGCATTGGCCAGACAGTATCAATGTTTCAAACCGCGCAAAGTTCAGTGAAACCTAAGCGAAACTTATTTCTCTGATAGGTATTAGTCATCGATTGGGCAACTTGGTTTACAAGACCGAACAACGCTTTTAAATTAGTAGGTAATAGCGCAAAAAGATACGTATGCCTACTTATTCCCCATCTTGATGTCCCACGGGATTTGGATCTATACTTGGATGACATAACGGTAAAATTGTGTGCAATTCAATGCAAGATAATAGTTAAGCAGTGTGCTAAGTGCTATTATCCTCACTTATCTAGCAAGATTAACAAGGTTTGGCCTTAAAATACAACTTAAGTACCTATTTTAATGCCACACGACACGGCACACGGTTACTTATATCTTACTAAAAGTTGAAATGTGAATTTTACACTGAGAAAAAGCGTTTCTTTAATGTGAAAACAAAAAACTCTGACCTTTGATTTTAAAATAGTTTAACAGGGTTATTTTTCTTACTTTTGTTTTAAGTAGGGACCTAGTATGGAGTATCTAGTCCTCTATTCGAAACGTTACATAGGGAAAGGTGACGCTTTGACGGAGGGATAGGGAATTTCCCTTTCCCCTATAGAACGTTTATTTATTTATTTATTTCAATAAGACACGCCAACAGCATACATATTCAACTTTAACCTAAACACTTAAGGGTAAGATCTATTCCGATATGTATGCCTATAACAGGCATGTACAACATTTCGAATAGAGCCCCGCAATTCTGCACCAGGGGCACCGGTGGAAGGCACTGGAATTCCCGATTATCAACTCTCATTTTCAACACTATTATTTCTATCTACTACAAATTTCGTTCATTGTTTTCAGAAGATGAATCCGTCGCTGTGCGTATTCCTGGCGTGCGTGTGCGCGTGTGCGTTTGCGCAGACGCAGACGCAGCGCGCGCAAGTCTCCGACACGGCATTGGAAGACGCGCTCAACGACAAGCGATTCATCCAGCGGCAGCTGAAATGCGCACTCGGGGAGGCGCCTTGTGATCCCATCGGGAAGAGGCTCAAAAGTAAGATGTTTTCGTTTTCACCAATTTTATCAGCTAGTTTTTATGGGAACGTACGTCTCCTGCTCTGATCTCTTCAAAAACCGTTGTATAAGCCTACTACCAGAAGTATTGGGCTTGGCCATTAATTTTCGATATTCAAGACAACCAGTACTTTTTTGTTCAGTACAATGCAACCATGCCACCGCATGTCGTTATTACGAAAGGAATTAAAAAATGGATGTGAAATTGCGCACCTAAAGTACGATTCTAAAAGTGGTAGCAAAATGTATTGTACCTAAGTAAGCAATATTGAGTTAATTAGGCGCAAGCTACGCAGAACATTTAGTATGAAAACTGATTCAAGGGGCGCCGCGAATGTATAGAAACGTCGCGCGCCCCCTATAACGTGATCAATTGATCGTTTTGATTTTGTCCCATTTTGCCCCAAGTATCTTTTTTTTTACCAATGGTATAGGCAAACGAGCGCACATCCCACCACATACAGGTAAGTGATCACTGCGGCCCATGGACACATTAAGAAACCATAAGATCTCGAATGCGTTACCTACCCTGAGCCTTGAGATGGAATGCATCTGTGCCAGAAATTTCACCGGCTGCCTCAACCCCCTACTGGAACACAACAGTGCGAGTGATGCTATTTGGCGGCAGGTTAGCGGGGAAAGACGGTGGTACCACCCCGGACGGACCCAGCTCCAGGCCCTACCACTAACAAAGGTTGAGGTGCTTTCACGATTTACCTACACGGTATTTATAAAACTGTTTGTTCATTGCAGCCTTGGCTCCCCTGGTGCTGCGCGGTGCCTGTCCCCAGTGTACCCCGCAAGAGACGAAGCAGATCCAACGCACGCTTTCATACGTACAACGCAACTTCCCCCAAGAATGGGCCAAAATCGTACGCCAGTACGCTGGCTGAACTCATATTAATTTAAGTTAAATTAAGTCTCTCCAGTCTATTATAAAAATGACATATACCTAGGTAATGAAAAAGTGTAAATGAATTTCACAAAATTGAAGTCGTTAAGAACATACGTAAGTATGTGGCTGTTGCGAAATTGTATTAGTACTTATCTACTTATTCAAAATTCCTATGAAATATTTCTTGTATGAAACCCAAACTAAAAATATAAGGTTACTGGCTCATGGCATGGCTCATAAGTACTTTAATTTTACATCATAGCTGTGATCATATAGCCTATCACGCGATTATTGCGGACATAAGACACCGTCTCTTTTCTTTATCATCAATTAGAAAGTGACGTAAATGAGTATTGCTATATTCTTGTAAGTTTCGATTTGTTGTTTGCAAGTTTGATTATGAACGCACGACACAAGGTAGAAGGCGCGCTGCGAAGCACTTAAGCCGTCAACGCAGAGCCCATTATCGCTTAAATCGCGCGCCTTCTAAGTTTTGTCGTGCATACATATATTTATTTAAGAGGGCTACTCCGAAAGTTGGCAACGTCGCAAATAGCTGTCAAATATTTCGTTGTTTTCATTAATTTCTGATTATTACTGAATGAAAGCATGAATTGTCGATCTATGGTTGAATAAAACATTAAGTATGGATTGCAAAAATTATCATAGGAACACGAAATTATCAAGATTATGGAAGTATCTTTTGAAAACTTTCCATCGCATTTTCCAGCATTTAAATGTAATCTTATCATTTGAATGCCTAACCAATAAATATAAAACGAGACGCGTCATTCAACCATAGAACCTTCTTTTTTAATTCAGTAATATTGAGAAATTATTAAAAACAGCGAATCATTATATACGCGACAGCTATATGCGACGTTGCCAATGTTCGGGATAAACCCTCTTAAAGTACTTTCTCTGTAAGCGGAGTGGAATCCAGTATGCAGTTTTCCTCTGTGGAGTATATGTATAAACGAAAACCGCACACCCTCTGATTGCAGCGGAAAACTTTTAAGTAACTACTTATATTTTCTCCGTTCTCTTGTTTTTTCCTTCAGATGTTGAAAAATAACTATATATCCACTCTTATTTATTATGTAGCTACTTGAGGTTGTAACTTTATACAATACAATAGGTACACTATTGAACACCACACATTCAAGGAACAGTACAAGACATAAATGTAATTACACAAAAAGTATGGCATAGAGCAGGCGGTCTTATCGATTAATAGGTAGCGATCTCTACCAGACAACCTTTGGATAGTGGAGATGAAGAAAACAAACAAGTAGGTTGGTAAGCGGTGTTCTGTACTAATGTAACTAAACACCTACTTATTAACAATTTCGCGACAGCTAATACCCAAACGTAGGTCGATGAGCGCAAATTTATTTATTAATACTGTTCCTTGGCTAAGATTTCTGCGTTTCTTACTTGGTGCAGTTTTATGGGAATTATACACCCATTAGAAAATGGACTTGGATATAATCGATAACTTTAATGATTAGGATTTTATACATATTACGATTTTTGAAGACGCGTTTAAAATAAAATTAAAAAAATACCAAAGCAACGATAAACTATTGCTAACCTCCTGCTATTTACTCAGTTAAGAAGTAAGAGATTAATAAATTATTTGTATTATATTCGGCTTTCATTAAAGTAATGAATCATTACCTACCTTTATACACATGGGCGTAGAGATCTTCTACTATCTAAAGTCCCGCGCTTTCACATTTCAAAACGCTTCATTTTTTTTCATTATTATTCAAAAAGCACCACCAACACTCTCAACGCATAGTTGATGGTTGTCTCAGCACGCATACATGTGTTGAGAGTGTTGGTGGTTCTTTTTAAATACATTGAAGCGTTTTGAAATGTGAAGGCGCGGGACTTTAGATAGTAGAAGATCTCTACCGACGAGGGGCGGCGGCGGGGAGGGGGTTGGGGTGCTGTCCCCCAATGGATCTTGGTCTTCCCATACAAAATGCCTCGAAAAAATTTACCTGGCCCCCCTGGATCTGCAGCTCAATATTCGATAAGATGAATAATAAAAATATACTTATTACCTACAGCCTACTGCCATTCATGTTATGACGGACGGTTATTTTGAAATCAGTGATACGCGTGACAGATTTAGGAGTAAGTACCAGTTGGAAGAGGGCCTCTATTTGGGAATTAAAAAGTAGACATCGCAAATTATGCTGTGTCCTAAAACTCACTTTTACTTCACTTCACTTTTGATTGCTAAATACGAGAATTTACGAGAAATAAGGGTAATTTTAAGTTAAGGGGGTAAAGATATGAGTGGAAATTTAGTATCACTACCCTTGCTGACGAAGTCGCGGGTAAAAGCTAGTAAACAATAAAACACTGTGGTAAATACTTACTTGGATAAATACCTTGTTAATTAGTGATAAATCAATTGAATAATACTCAAAGCTCTATTCACATTCACTATCTTTATTTTTGACATCCGCAACACATAACTCCCGATAAATTCCGACCAATCTCGGCCTGACATCAGTATTTTTTGAATTTGGCGCTAATGTCATTGCTGGACAAGCGTTTTTTTTTTGTAAGATAGAGATAGAGGATAGCTGTTCCAACAATACGTCCAACTTTGGGTTTTGTGGTGTAAATGCCGAAGGTATGTCTAAGTGCTTGAAAAATTAATAATCTATTGAGATGGATTAAAACAAATTCAACTTTTGTAATTATTTTTTCGACATTCAGAATTTGATCTCGTGAGAGGATTTCTCTGAAAGATTTTTCAGCACGGAAAACTACCACTGCGACTAAAATTTGTGGCAGATCCAGGGGTCTGAGCGGCGTAAAGGGCTTGTATCTCTCTTTATCTAATCTGATAACGAGAGATAAAGACAAAAAAGCTTCGGATGAAAATTTGGGCACATATTTGATCTGTGAACGCGCTTACAACCTTCTGGTTCGCAGCTTTAAGCTAAATCTCTATTATATTGTTTAGAAATTGACACTACTCGCTCCAGATTATACTTATAAATCATTCGATTATGAATGGTCATCTTTATTTTTCAGTGTTATTTTTCTACTTGGCAACATTTTTTAGAATTGTAATGTTGGCATTTGCTGACGCTGTACTTAGTAATAGTATCCGGTTTATATTAAAGTTCTTTTCAACTTTTAATTGATATTTGGTTACAGATAAATCATTTATAGTCATATTTTATTAAAGAAAACTTTTATTGTATTATGTTTTTATCACAAAAATTCACTGTTTCTGTGATACTAATTTTATGTCATGGATTTGACTGTTCACAGGCTGCTTGTCAACTTGTTACTACCAATATAACGCATCGAACAAAATTATTTCGTAGCAGTCGGCGAATAGTATTTACAACTAATATTTTGCTACTGTTTTGACAATCCCATACTTAAATCGTATTCGGGATCTTATATTTGTTGATTTATGTGTTGCAAGCGCTGGCAGCAAGCGACCGAGACGCGATGATGTGGTAACCGATTTACTCGACGTAAAGTGACTACAGTGTAGTGCTACGAAATATGGTCGTGCGTTTCGACTAAACAGAGCAGTGGAGATGTGTGAGCAGACTGAAATAAGTTATCTGGACGGGGAGGTGGTGTGGGTCAAGCTCGGGTCGTGTTGGTGGCCCGGCGAGGTGGTCGGGGCTGACAAGCTCCCTCCAGATCTGCTGCCATCATTCAAGAAGCCTCCCATAGCTGTTGTCAAGTTTTTCCAGGAGAGCACTTAGTATGTTACAATGTATAACCTTATAAAACTTATTAGTTTTATCTCCAATCTTTGATATAGTATAGTTCACTATCCTCCCTTTGTTCTATATTTATTCTCTATGGTGCATTATATTTACATAATAATTCGTCTGAACAACTTTAATAAAAGTTGTTATTGGTTATTTTCAAGTTTTGAGCTTGGTTTATGTTAAAATTACTCTGCAACTACCATACCATCTTGCTAATTATATGCCAATTTACCAAAATTGGGATAGCTATCTTGTGTTCCAATAATTGTGGGAGCATTTAGTAAAAGGTACCGTGTCATGGCTTTTTAGTTTCCGAGTTACATATGTTTCTTGTGAATGGGTCTTCCACAAAAAGGCATAAAAACCATGGCAGAAAATGCTGTGACATGAAATGGTACCTTTTACTTAACACCCCCTGAGTGTTTAGCAAACCCAGTTACCACTTTATTTTACTGTATCATTGACAACTGAAATGTTCTATAGAAAGAACTTCTGCTAGAACATACACTGATAAAAGTCTAGTTCATATTTGGCAAAATTTGGAAATAGACGGCCAAAATTTGAAGGGTCCACTGCAATAATAATGAATGCTAAAATATCCTAATCTAAATGACATCCATTAAGTTTCCTACAACCCATACATTCTGATTAAATATCTATTGACATTCATCTTTTTATATAAATTGTGTGTCACAATTTAAATCAAAACAAATCGAGTCTATCTTTATTCTCATATTGTAATATTTTCTAATAATGGTTTTTAATTTTTCAGTGAATATGTCAAGAATATTAATTCAATTTACAAATACAACTGCAGCCGCAAAAATGAATTTATCAAAAAGGGATTGTGTAAGTTATATAATTCTTCAATATAAATTAATTTATGAATAAACAATAAATAAATAAACTGTATGTTCATGCAGTCCACTGAAAATTTTAATAGTCTTCAACATTGTACCATATCAAATTAATTTAATTTGCTAGGTTACAGTTATGAGCTCTAAAACTATGAATACCTATGCACTAGTTTTGATTCCTTAAAGGTGTTGACAGCAGTTCTATTAATTTGAATGTTCAATGGACAGACGAAATTACTTGTGTTTATGATACTCCCTTTTTAAATACATGTGCATTGTCTTTTTCTTAAATTTTCAATGATAAGTGGCATTTGGCGTATAATTTTTCAGACATGTACAGATCTAAACATGGTCACATGGAGAAGTTTCCCGAAGATGTCATACGAGCAGAGACAGAAGTGGGCGGGGACCCGGACATCTTAACTAGCGAGGAATTTCAAGAAACTAAGAAAGAAAGCTATGCTGGTTTATTTGGAAGTGCAACAAAGAAAACTCCCACTGCTGGTAAATATGAATAAATATAAAAAATTTCCCTTACTGACTGACTGCTTGACTGATGACAATGCTCACCCGTAACTACTGGTTGTAGAGAGCCGAAATTTGGCATGCATATTTATATGATTTGACATGCATAAGCGTGGGCAAAGGCTAATTGAAATATATATTTTTATGCCAATCAGTATGCATGTGATTTACATTGTATGTTTGATTATAGGCAGAGGGAAAGGAAAGCCACCAAGTACTCCTAAATCGTCTACACCGGTGAGAAGAGTGAGTAGTAATTATTTGTTTTTATTCCTGTAAGTTGTGATTAGTAGAACTTTGAGAGGGAACATACATGCACATTAATTCAAAGGGTATGAATTTGTCTATCATTGGACCCACTCCGAAACTCACATGTTGAGACAGCCTGTGCCCAGCTGTGAGATAGGGCCTGTTGATGGAAGTGCTTACAAAATGTGCAAAAATAACAATTCTGATGATTGTGATGGTTTTAAACTGCAATCTGTTGACCAAAAATATACTTATTTAATTCATTAACGCATTCACTGCCACCGACGCATATGTGCGTTTTGCTGACTTTCCCGCAGTGCCTTGAACGCACACGTGCGTTGCAATGTTCCCTTAATGACAGATGTGGCACCTGGCGAAAGTTCGTATAACAGAAGTGGCAGTGTATGCCTTAACAAAATTTTGGATTCAATGAGTTGTAGAATTTAGATAAAAGCATTATAATTTTCATCATTTCTTACCATAACTTTCTTTTTTTTTAATGTAAGTGGTAGGCAATCGAGCACACAGGCCACCTGATGTAAGCGGTCTAAATCTATGATTCCTTTATAGTAAGAAATCATAACATCTCAAATGTGTTGCCTTTCCTGAGGCCTAAGATGTGCGGAGTAATTTCATTGGCTGTCCTAACTCCTTACTAGAACACAACAGTGTGATCACTGCTATTTGGCGGCAAGTTAGCGGTTAAGACGGGGGTACCAACCTGGACGCCCCAGAGATCTACAAAAATAACCCTAAATCGACAACATTTAGTTTTCTTACTACTGCTGGGCACAGGCCTCCTCTCATCACGAGAGGGTTTGGGCTATAATCCCCGCGCGGGCCCAGTGCGGATTGGGGACTTCACACACATCTTTGAATTACTTCGCAGATGCGTGCAGGTTTCGTCACGTTGTTTTCCTTCACCGAAAAGCACAGTGGTTAATTCAAATTGAATTTCGCACATAAGTAAACTTAAGAGGTGCGAGCCGGAATCGAACCCGCGACCCTGTGCATGAGAGGCGGTAGGTCGAACTACTAGGCCACCACGGTTAAATTTTCTTAACGCGGTTATTTTATTAGCTAGTTAGAAAGTAGAGGACTAATCAAAAGGACACGATATTTTATTTTTTTCGTAAGTCGACAATTTCTTACATAAAATTAAAATTAAAAAGCGCCTCCTTCTAAAAGGGCATGAGTCAAAAATGACGTAGTAGCACTTTCTGCGCATAGATATAGTTCTCCGCGTAGCGCGAGTGAGTAAATTGAGTGAGATGACGTCACGCACCAGTTATCACTAAAACACGATTTTATCCAAAAGTAATGAACGAAAAAAATCTAAATATTTTTTATTGACTCCTTTAGGTAGGTAGAGATAACGAAATGGTTTTTGAATTACGCCTGACTAAAATCTTGAAAATTGTGAACCGATTTCGATTATTCTAATCGAAGGGTGACCTCCCGTTTTAATTTGGTTAAGTTCTGATGAAAAATTGTTGGCGTGTGTATGATTTTGGCATCAATTTCAAAGACTGACAAGAGAGGCACCATACGTCCCGACAAGTGAACCGACCCAAAGCTATGACAATATTAATAGTGAACTTGACACCGTCTTTGCAGGCTATCGCAGTTTAAAGTTTTTACTAGCTGACCCGGGGAACTTTGTATCAACCAAAGCAATTCCCAAACAAAGTTGTTTTTCTTTTTAGCTGTTCCTTTAGATTAATTGTTTTTTCTTTCTTTGTAAACCTTTCCTAAATCACAGGAAATAAAACAAAAAATAATCAGGTGAATCTGTACAGCAGTTTTCGAGCCTTAGCCAGACTAACACACGGCAATTTATCCTTAATGCGAAAGTAACTCTGTCTGTCGGTTACCTCTTCACGCTTCAACCACTGGACCAATTTGGATGAATTTTTATAGTCCGTAAAAGACATAGACTACTTTTAACCCCGGAATAACGCATAGCTCTCGCGGGAACGCGATAACCAAATTCCATAGTCGCGGGCAGAAACTAGTTTTAATATATAGGTATAGATTAATATTTTTTTAGGAATGATAATAATTCTTGAACCAACTTATCGCTCTATACATATGATATTATAGCATCAAAAATTATATAATTGATAAAAAACCACCAGGCTTTCTTTGACGTTTTTCTGGAAAGCCAGGAAATATCTGAAAGTTATATTTCTTAAATATTTGTAGTCATTTACTTATAGTTATTTTTATTTGAAGCAACAGAATGTATAAATATCATATCAATGACAACTTCAATAAAAATTAGGTAAACTATTTCTCATACAATGTGTACCTAAATTAAAATAAAACAAAACCACTCCATTCTATTCTGATTTAGAATTATATTCACGATACGTTCCTTTTACAGGTGATGCGAGAAAAGAGCGACTACAAAGTGCATATCCTGGTGCAAGGCTCGAAGACACCAAGTCAAACAACAGACACTTTGTCTACTCCGTCGACCAGCCGCGCCGGTTCGGAGCCCGAGGCTGCTGAGGACAGGACTCCAAAGGCTGATAGACCTTCAAACACAGTCTCCACGCCCACCAGCGCTGCCGGCGTCTATCCCTGCCCTCTCTGCTCCTTCACGACAACTCGGCTCAACGTCCTGATCCTACACAACAAAACCCACAGTGCCACATTTACGCCGTACACACCGTCGCCGGTTCGCAAAAAACCCGTCACCAAATCACCACCCAAATCGACACCGAACAAGACACCAAAAGCCCGTAAACCTCGCAAAGAAAAGACCGAGAAGGTCGTCAAGAAATCTCAAGCGCAGAAACGTATTGCCAATGAGCAGCCGGAGGCCGTGGAAGTTAAAAAGCCTAAGACTGACGAGGAGATCAAGAGCAGCCTGTTAGCGGATTGGGACGATGGGGACGACTTGTCCAACGACGGGTCGCCCGAAGCTGCCTCTCCAGAGCTGCCCACACCTGCTGAACCAACTCCTGCCGAACTCCCTGCGCCCGTTGCATCCGAAAAAACTGAATCACTACCATCCACAGAAAAACTAGAAACGACCAGTGACTCCAAATATGAATTCTGCGAGGACGAGGACTGGTCTCTAGAAGCGGACGCCGGGAGAAAAATACCCCGAGTCAAGAATCCATCCAAACGGAAAGAGGAAAGGAAGAGCATCACCATAGACGACGATGACGTAGCGAGGGAGGTCGCGGAACTCCTGAACAGAACTACAGTTCCGGAACTGCCGGCCGCTCCGGAACCTTTGACCGTCGAGGAAAATTTTCCTGAGCCTTCGATCGTAAAGTCTCCCGACAAAAATGTCGGAAGTGTTCCTGAAACGAGTAAACCGGTTGAGAAACCCGCTACAGAAACGCAGCCGACAAAAGCGATTTTCAAAACCAAAACGTTTTTTCGAAGTCGACATTCTAGAAGTCAGGACGCAATAGGCAAGTATGTTGCGGAACAGTTGAATGCAGCCGAGAGAATGGATGCCGAAAGTGAACTCAATGGTTCGGAAATGATATCGTCTCCGGAACACAGGGAGTCGCCGCCTATTGAACACGTGAAAGTCGCTCGCCTGGCGCCAAAGATCCAACTCAAGAAAATGAAAGCCGAAGCGGCACAGCAGAGAGAAAAGGAAAAAACTAGTCTAGAATTAACTGTAGAAGATAAATCTGCGGCGAACGGTGCTAATTTTAGAGTCGACAATTTTGCTATTGATGCTGTTGTAGCCAACGAAAAACAAAATGTTTCAAAACCACTAACACCACCTCTATTGCCTCCACCAAATTTGGATGTTTTATATCCAACGCAAGAAATAAAACCGATTAATAAAGATACATATCCTAAAGAAAAATGTGACAAACTTGATCAACCATTATTCGACAATACAGGTAATAAAGATGATGTTGTTAATACAGGTAATAAAGCTCAGAAACTGGAAGAGAAAAAGGATGAACGAATTTCCAATGTTGATGAAATATTGCAGTCGAATTCACAAAAGACTTGTGAGCAATTGACGGCTCAATTTATGAATGAGTCAACTGCATCGGCTGTTGATGCGTTATTGAGCGTGTCGAGGGAGGCTGACAGGGTTACTAAAACAATTAGTGATGATCTTCCTGAAGATTTATTTGAGGACGATAATAAAGATAACGGAGGTAGTAATAATATAAACAATGGTTTTTGTAAAGAATCTAAAGAGGAGAATGATGTAGAAAATAGGCAAAAACCCATTGAAGGGATTGAGCCTGTAGTTGAAGAAGTGCCTATGATTGAATCGGTAAAGGAGAATGAGCATGATAATGGTCCACAACTCAATAATGTTGATGATAACAGCGTACAACATGATGATAATATTCCACAACACATTGACGAAAATATCCCGCAAGACTATAATGATAATATTTCGCAAAATAATGATGGCGAATTTTCACAAGACAAAAACTTGGACAAAACTAATGAACATTTAGTACACAATGACGTATTAGTAGAGAGTGAAGTGCCAATGACAGATGAAAACAATCCTGAATTTCATTGCGAAACCGTAGTCGACAGTGCGCCCTCTGAGTCGGACCTTCAAATAGCAGAAGCGTTAATCAATCTGCCAGCTACAGCTATTAAAAACAAAACTCCTAGTCACCACCAAGATACTTTGAATTTCTCCGCGCATTTCTCGAGTGAGCCTTTTCAAGAAGAAGTTATCCAAACCGCAAGTAATGTTGAAGTAAATGATGAGGAGATGCGCGAAACTAGTTCCGAAGACAAATCTGTAATTGAACCTAGTGTCGAAGCCATGGAAACTTCTAACACCGACAATATAAATGCGAGGTATGAAACCGAAGAAGAAAAGACCGAGAATTTGTTTGCGGCGCAATCTTTAGTCGAGATGTCAGAATGTATCGAGCACAAACTTAAAACAGAGTCAAAATTACCAGAGATAGAGGGTCCGATTTCAGTGAACACGGTAACTACGCCGAGCAATACCATCGACACCAGTCGCTCCGTAGAGCAAAAAGTCGCATCACTGTCGTCAGATAACAACAGCGACCCAACCGCAAGTAACGTGGCAAAATTCGAAACTTCTTCTTCGAAACTATTGAAAATTCTAGAGGAGCCGTGCATGCCCAAGATTGTTAATAAAACGCCGACCAAGCAAGTCATAATGACGGGGAAAGAGAAGATATTGAATTTCGACGTGAGCAAGGCCGCGATCAAGAGTAAAGCTCAGTCGCCGAAACAGAAGATTATCATTCGTCGGAACACTCCCAGTAAAGGCGTGATAAACAGTTTGACGGAGATAGGGTCTCCGGACAACATCATCTTGTCCCGTAGCTCCAAGCCGCCGGACGGCTCGTCCGTACAGACTTACACCATCACAGCCACGCCTGAGCCTGTCACCGACCCCGGCACTATCATCATCCAGCAGAAAATACGGAAAGTCCCCAAGCCCGCTCCCAAACTACAAAAACTCAAGCAACAGTTTTCCCTGGTCACCTCAGTCAACGATTCCAAACCGCTCGAGCAAACCTCCGCTGACGACACATTCTACGATATCAACTCTATGCCTATTGTCCTCTCCGACGACATCCTCACTCCGGAAAATATCGAAAAGATGCCCATCGTCATGTCGGACGGCAAAATCATCACCAACCCCGCTAATCCCCCTAAACTTATAAAAACGAAAATAGAAACTGAAAAGAAGAACGTCAGCAGTCCGAGCAAGCCCGAACTGAAGACGCTGCTGATGAATCCGGCACCGGAAGTCAGCAAAGCGACTACGCCGAATATTTTGTCCAAATCGGCGAAGCTTAGGGGCTCGAAGCCTATGTTGGTGATAGATAAGGCGACTGGGAAGCAGAAGATTATTATGACTAAAGCGGAGTCGACAGTCAAGGAAATAAAACAAGCGCCGCCGAAATTGGAGCCGACTGCGACTAATGCGGCCGGCAAGTTCATTATCTTGCCGGCGGGAGGCGCGCCCCAGCCCACGCGGACGCAGAAGATCGTCATCGACCCCCAGACCGGGAAAGCACACGTCCTCGTTTCCAAACCTGAGCCGCCGGATAACAAGCCGGTGTCCGCAAAACTGCTGCCGCCGCCCGCCGACGGGCCCGGAAACACAGTCATGATAATCACCAACGCGCAGGGCGCGCAGTCCCGAATAGTCCTCACACCCGAGCATGAGAAGATTCTCTTCCCGAACAAGCAGCAGCCGAAAGTGTCACAATTGAAGACGGTCACGCAGCGAGTGGTGACTAGTACCGGCCCGAAGCCGGTGGCAACGACCACAGGACCCGCGAAGATGCAAAACGCGAAGATCGTGCCCAAGCAGCAGAAGAGCGCTATCATCACGTCGAAAGGACAACTGATCGTAGGAGGGCGTGTCGCGACTACCGCGCAGAATATAGCTCCCATGCCTGAAATCCGGCCGCGGCAACGCGTCGTGGCCGCTGAGCCGCGCAAGTTGGCGCAAGCCGTGCAAAAAACCTCGTCCGAACCCCTCATCTTCTTGCAGCAGAAATCGGGCCAGGTTATGCAGTTAACGGCGGCACAGTTCGAGCATTTGAAACGAACCGGCCAGATCGTGCAAAAGGCTGCGCCCGAGAATAAGCCGGTGCAGAAGACGATGCAGATTCCGGCGAGTGAGGGCCCGGTGGTACAGAAGAAACTGCGGAGGCCGGCGGTGGCGTCACCAACGCCTGCGAAGAGAGTGAAGCAAGAGGTGGCTATTGCCCCGGCGCCCGCTCCCGCGCTCGTCCCAGCGCCTACTCCCATGCCAGCACTAGCACCGCTCGCGCCCGCTCCGGCTCCAGCCCCTATTCCCACCCCCGCGCCCGCCTACCCCGAACTCGAAAACTTCGAGGAGCTGCTACCGAGCACGGCCATCGTGCGCTCGGAACCGGCACCAGCCCCAGAACCGCCACCCGCGCCGCTTGCCGATGGCCAACTGCTAGCAGTACCAGGCGAGCACTTCGGCGGTCCACCGGGCTCTTTCTACCTGTGCGTGGAAGACGCTGGCTCGCTCACGCCTATAGACAACCGGCCGCTCGTGTTGGAAAACAATCAGCTGGTTCCTATGGGCGAGCCGGCGCCGCCCGAGCGCCGCGACATCTTGGAGGCTGCGTTGGCGAACAGCGACGTGTTCCACGAGCCGCCGCGCGACGACCCGCCCTTCCGCGACCTCAACGCCAACGTGTCCGTGCACTGTCGCGTGTCCGAGACCAGCTCGGCGCAACAACCTATCATGACTCCCGTGGAAGTCCCGAGTCTGGGTGCGGCGGAAACCGAGGTGCCGGCGAGCTTGGAAGCGGGTTTAGCTGTGATCGGTGTGACGCCCCACGTACCCACTACCCTTGAGCTGCCCATCACAGTGACGGACCCGCGGATCGCGCCGCGGGTGGCGGACCCGCTGGGCTTGCTGCCGGAGCCCGAGCTCCCGTTCCTCCCCGACGATACCGCCGTCACGGGAGCCATCTCCATGCCTCTGCTAATGGAGGAAGAGGCGGTGGGCAAGTCCATGCCGCTGCTGACAGACGACCCGCCGCCCGAGCCCGTGCCCGCGTGGCGCGACGCCGCCGCCACCAGCTAAGACCATATTGTTTATCTATGTGATCCGTGTTTATTATGTGCAATCGATTATGTTTATCGGCTTGTATCCGATCCGGTTCCGCGGTCGCGGCTCTGTTATAGTTGAGGCCGCGCGCGTGTGTACATAGACCGTTGTGACGAGTGCGACTCTTCGTTCGGGCTAGCCGAACCACCCGGTGCCGGCGGCACCCATGTTTAGCTTAAGAATTTACATATGTAAATTTTAATGAAATAATGATATTGTTGGATCGTAAGAAGAGTTATAAGATCGTATTTGTAATATATAAAAGTTTAGGTAATCATATTTTTTATAAATTGTCTAACAAAAATTGTGGGATGTGGCGAGCTCCGCCCGGCGCTTGCGGTATTGATAGCGTTAATGTTAAGTACAATTTTGTTGATGTAACTTAAACATATTCAAAGCACACACAACATTGGTTTGTTTGAATGATCTATGTCGGAACCTAGATCGTACTATTAAAAGGAAGTCTTCTCATAACTTCTGTGTAGTTTTAAATAAATAAATTTTAATCAAAATTTCTTTCATTCTTGTTCCCAGTTGCACTTTTCCTTGCGATTTCATAGATTTCTTAACAGTCATAGTAACATGGTTAATCTAATATATAAAAATAAGTCGGGTTTTCCTTCCTGACGCTATAACTCCAGAACGCACGACCCGATTTCCACGCTTTTGCATTCGTTGGAAAGGTCTCGGGCTCCGTGAGGTTTAAGGCGGTACGAAGTCCGCGGGGTCAGCTAGTTGATTATAACAGACAGTCTTTAATTTGAACTGAATCTTATCTGAAATTGGTCCTTCTCTTCTTAGATATTGAGTTCATGTCTATATTTGAAGCGTTTAATTCCTGCTGGGTGAATCCGCATTTTAAAGGACATTTACGGACGGGAAATGGAAATCACCCTAATTTAGGATTCAAACAACGATGCATTTGAATTATAATTTATTTGTTTCCATGGTCATTGTTTCATTTTGGTACATAAACTGATTAATGTAATGGAAAATTACGTTAACATTAGTTAAATTTATACAGGCAGTTGCACTTGTATTGTCTGGCTGAATATGCAAGTGGTCACAAGCTATTCTGTTTTTTTGGCTACATTTTTTTCGTTTCCGGGGCATGCTCGTGTGTACTTTTCTCTATTAAAGAACATGGATTTTATAACTACAAACTAGACTACAGACTACGGTAACAATCGCTACATAAATTCGTAATGAAAATATTTGCATTGCCTATCTTTACAACAAAAAAATGTAGATGGACTCTTAAAACTATAATACTTTCTCAAAATAAGAATAGGGAAGAGAAAGGTATATAGGCGTTTGGAAGACAAGGGATATGGCGAAACGTAAATGCTATACAACAAAATATAAATAAAAGATTCTAAACAGTATAATATAACAGTAGATTCCGAGAGTTACAACAATCTGGAAGAAATCATGATTGTGGAAATTAGGCAAGTACTTTTTTTTTTAAGTATAAAATATTGCTCGTCCATTCATTTGTTTCATAAATTAAAAGCGTGTATAAAATATTGTACAAATATGAGCGAACTAGTTACAACAATGAATCTTTATAATAATATGAAATGAATACTTATGATATCTATCACAACATGGCAGACAAGTGTGACGCCAATTCACAAAGTTTGGTACAGTCGATGTTTCTTACAATATTTTCACCTGTTACATACAGTACAAGCTTAAAATTTCAAGTTCCTCCCAAAATGTTTAACCAAATTCCCGCGTCAAATCGTGAAAGTCATCGAGAACTGTCAAAATGAATCGGGTTAGGGCTTCATCACACTAGCATCTGCGCGTTTATTTCCAAAAGAGCTTGAAATTCGAGCGGGAAACACGAGTGGTGAGCAGTTGACGAGTCGATGTTTTTATTTGAGCGCTTGTCGTGTGGTGTTTGGCAGGAAGAGGCACATGAGACCGCCGCCGGCGAGCAAAACTGCTACGATGAAGGTTGGCGCGGGGCAATACTGATCCAGAAGCGCCGCGATCACCACGTTACCCACGATGCCGCCCAGACGGGCTGCTACCATAGAGACGGCTACGCCTGTCGCACTGCGGAAGAAAAGAACAAATCAAAGGTTTGAAAGTTAGTTACAACGGAAAAAAATGAGGATAGTCACGTTTATTTTTAGGCGCAGAAGTGCTCTAATTTCAGATTAAGCTTGTTCATGACACTGACGACTGCGTTAGCGATATTTTCGAAGCATTGAATATGGTCCTTCTAACCGGATACCATGGTTCTAATTGTAGTAACTATAAGCATGTGTGTGTTGACTTGAATAAAGTACATTTGACGGACTCATGGTCGTTAAATATGGCCTGGCAATGCTTAGTTAACGGACGGTTTTAATCAACCCACCCACTCCTTTCGACCGATTAGTCAGTGTGGTTGCCAGCTACCAGGACTTATAGACTTCGCCAGCGTGGAATTAGGTTATCGTGTTCCACAAAGAACTGTACATTTTTCCGGGACAAAAAGTAGCCTATATCTCCATACCAAATTTCATCTAAATCGGTCCAGTGGTTGAAGCGTGAAGAGGTAACAGACAGACAGACAGTCACGAGTTTACTTCCGCATTTATAATATTAATGGAGTATGGATAAGCGTAGTTCGTACCGTAAGTTGGTGGGAAAGACCTCCGTGATGAGGCAGTCGAGCGAGGCGTTCCCGCAGGAGATGACCGAGCTGAAGATAGCGCTGACGATCAGGTTGTTGGTCTTGTTGTACACGAAGTACATTGCCGCCGAGCACATGCCCGCCGAGATCGTCGCGAACACTGCGGGGGATAATAGCGGATTAAGTTATAGAATAGAATTAAAGTCGTAGATAGGCCACCGAATTAACACGCTGAAGTGGCAGTGGGCCGGACATACATTTGCCGCAGAACCGATAACCATTGGGGAAAACGTGTTCTAGAGTGGAGATCGCGCTTCGGTACCTAAGCGTAGTGTGGGACGCCCTCAGGCTCGGTGGAGCGACGACCTTCGCAAGATCGCCGGCAAGAACTGGATGCGAGTTGCCGAGGACCGTTGTCATTGGCGTGCTTTGGGAAAGACCC
Source organism: Aethes cnicana (assembly GCA_963971205.1). NCBI lineage: Eukaryota > Metazoa > Arthropoda > Insecta > Lepidoptera > Tortricidae > Aethes > Aethes cnicana. The sequence goes on from OZ020286.1 coordinate 10,431,233, forward strand.
TACCCTATGTCCAACAGTGGACTGCAATAGGTTGATGATGATGATGATGTACTTCATCATCATCATGGTGGAAGAAAAATCGTATTATTCTACACTCAACCGCAATGAACTCGAGTCGCTTTGTTTAGAATTTTCCTTACAAAGTGACCCCATTTCATTGCGATTGAGTGTAGTATGTCATGAACGTTACCTAAGAAGAACTTCCTGCCCAGCCGGTCCATGCCGAGCACCGCGAATATGTTGGAGGGTATAGCGGCGGCGACCGTGATGAGGGACTCCATGAACACGTCCGAGTGAATGTTGGAGTCGCAGCTCGCCTCCGCCGAGTGCGTGCCGTACTGCGTCACGTAGCGCGTCACCTGCAACCAAAGATACCATTGACAACCAAGTTTATTTATTTAGTAGTAGTAGCTTCTGCCCGCGTGGAATTCGGTTATCGCGTTCCCGCGGGAACTATGCGTTTCTCCCGGATAAAAAGTAGCCTATGCCCTTTCTCCGGACTCCAACTATCTTCATACCAAATTTCATCAAAATCGATATAGTAGTTTTCACGTGATGCGCGGTCAAATAAACAGACAAACAGAAAAAAAATCTAAAAATCGTTGGAATGTGTTCTAGGTTATCGATTTTAAGTAGGTATCCCTAGCCAACTTTTTCGAATATTTCCCATGTACAGACTCGACCCTCTTTAGCTTAATTTATTATATGTATAGATTTAAACTTTATTGCACATTGATTGGAAGATGCCAATGATAAAACAAGTGAGTACTAAAGATGATCAAATTCTGCTCACATGTTTATAAGTTATAAGATTGTCATAACTTTGGGTCGGTTCACTGCAGCCCTCGCGCGTGAAGTTTGGAGGGGAATCGCTGGGGTTTTAGTGGGAATCCCGGCCACTAACTGGCGAGTCCCACACCACATAACCACCCCGGGCAAATACTTGAGCAATCGAGATGATGAAGGGAAATCTTTGATAATTTATAAGTAATTACGCGACTCTTGTGATGACAATTGATTAGATTGAAGGAACTATGCATTCGTTACTTCGTTGCGGCGGTAGGTATCAAATTTATTCCAGTACTCTATGGTTAATTTGGTCGACATATAAATATCGTTACGTTTACTTATTTTTTACCTGACAGATGTCTGCTTCCGCGTTGTCGTGCGTTCTCGACCATTCGTCGAAACGATTGAACATCTCGGGGAACCACATCATTAGACCGTAGTACCTGAAAAATAGAGACATTTCATAAGTATTATTGTTTGTGTTATGTTTCGTCATTTTGTTTATGTACAACTTCAAACTCCAAAATACGTGGTTTGATATAAGTATGGTTATATTTTCGTGGCATGCAATAAACTGAAAAGTACAAAAACCACCAGACACATGTGAACAAATAAATTAATATGTAAATAAGGCCATAAATATCTGAACACCATATTATTGCCAAGACAGAGTGCAAATTCAGATATTATTTATGATCATCCTTGTTGGTTCAGATGTAATGACGACTGTAGGTGGGTATATAATATATGCTGGTACATACAAGAAGAAAATAAAACAAATTAAGTAGAAGGTAACTTACCCGATATGGAACGTGAAGTTGATGGTGATAGATATAGTGGTGAACTTGAGTATTGGCGGGACGAACAGCTGTTTACTATGCTCTAGAATATCACTGAACATCTTCCTGATCTTCGACTTGGGGACTTGAGGTTCCTTCGTGTCTAACTGCTTCTCCGGTTTGGAGTGGTACGGTTCGTCGACCAGGATCTGCTTGACCGGATACTGGTCTTTGCTCTTGCCAGTGTTCATCAGGTAGATGCCGCGGAAGACCTCGAGGGCGTCGTCGTGGCGGCCGCAGGAGATCAGGAACTTGGGGGACTCCGGGAGCAGGAACAGCAGCGCCGCCACGAGGAAGGAAGGCAGTGACATCACCAGCAGGAAGATCCGCCACGAGTTGTACACGAAGCCGTTGGTTGTGCCCCCGATTTCTGTAGTAAAGACGATTTTTGTTTTTAGGTTTCATGAGATGTCTTTCCAAATTATGAACTGTTCAGAAGGGGTTGATTCAAACCGTCCGTGAACTAAGCAGCGCTCGTTAGATATATTACTATGGGATAAAATGAAGTTTCTGTATGGAATGACAGCTCGGCGACCATATTTAACGACCATGAGTAGGTACGTCAACTGTGCTTGAATCAACCCCGGCCCGGCTTAGTCTTGCAAATTGGAAATTGGCTAGCTAAGTTCGGAAGTGGACTCATTGGACTTAAACCCAACTTATAGGGTTTTTGGTGGCTTGAATAGGCTTATGTTATGATTGTGAATTACCCATATCATATACCTTTAGAAAGTTAACACGATCTCCAAATTTCAGCGAGATAGTATATCACTTACAATACTATTCGAGAAAGAGAACGTCCGTCTCACCCGCACACACACGTCCACGATTGCTCGAGTGATATCGGCTGTCTCACTTTAGGAATAACGTTTCAAGCTTTGGGATAGCTAAGCTGTCTCGGTTAGTTCTCGCGTTGACTTCCCCAATACCAGTTTAGTTAGACCACACCCGCGACACTCTATACAAACGGAACCTAAACTGCACATTAAAATATTATGGTGTTACAGCCACGAGCGTTACATATTAGACATATTATGGCATAGAAAAGGCAAGGTAAACATAGAATGACAACCTTTAGTTAGTTTAGACCCTAGAGCTCACCGCTAGGAATGATGACCCAGGCTAGGCCCGCGACGAACAGGTTCCCCAGCGTCCAGAAAGCCGCCATGAAACTCAGCATAGCGCCGCGCTTGCTTTTCGGCTGGAACTCCGCGAAGTACGACCAGATCACGGGCCCCGAGCCTCCTAGCCTGAAAACATATGTTCACATTAAGACCTGAGGTAAGGTAGGCCTCCAACAAGATGGAGTGACGATCTCGTAAAGGTTGCGGGAACGCGGTGTATGCGAGTGGCACAGGACCGGTCTGAGTGGCGCGCCTTGAGGGAAGCCTATGTCCAGCAGTGGACGTCTTTCGGCTGAAATGATGATGATTATGATAGTGGTAGGTATGCCACTCCGGTATTCTGTAGTAGGTACTGTGGGTGACACCCGAACGTCATTCGCACTGCTGTGTGTTGCAAGTGGTGTATTAAAATAATCCCCGGCCCCCATGTATCCTGCGAGTGTTTCGTTAAAATATTACGTTAATTTGTTTTTAACTTGTCCCATTTTGTGTACAAGTAAATGACAATTGTAATGCGCATATAATTTATTTTGCATTATAACGGCGCAGAAGATATTTCCTTCATTTTTGTTTTATTGCAATAAAGTGGCAACTCGACTTTGACGTACGGGAGTCACGCGACCCGGAGCAGCAGACCTTGTTTTCTTAGGCCACGGTAGGTACTCACGCGGCGCCGTTGACGAAGCGGAAGAACATGAAGAGCGCGTAGTTCTGGCTGAAGGAGGAGGCGACGATGGCGAGCGCGTTGATGATCGAGATCGCGATCAGCACGCGCTTGCGCCCCAACGAGTCCGCGACGGAGCCCCACGCGTATGCGCCGGCCATCATGCCGATGAAGATTATGCTGTTCAGCCATCCCTGCAATCATAGAAAAAGGAAGGTAAACATAGACAGAGACAACGTAATTATATAAGACTGTCAATCTCTACATTGCGGCCTACATCGGAAATAGCCTTGAGCTTCAACTTTCATACTTCGCCTGTAAAGCGCTATCTAGATGTTGCTCATGGAGTTCAAATTTGTATGCAGGCTAGGTAGCCTAGGCAGGCAGCGACATCTATTATCGCATTTAACGCTTATTTCGGGCGTACGTTGATTTATTTGAAGGTTGTCCTTCTAAGTTTAACCTTATTTTTCTATGACATAGATGACGTTTGGCTCGACCATGTTGAGGGAATGGGGGACGATCGGGCGGTGAAAAGAGCGTACTTATAGGTCGTCCGTCTGGACGTCGTCCAGTGGGGCGACCTCAATATCGCTGGAGGGACGTCGTCGAAGCGGGCCTGCGGAGTCAGCAACTGGCAGGAGGTGGCGCGGTACTTTATACGTTCTACTTAGAGCAGCAGCGTAGAGATCTTCTACTATCTAAAGTCCCGCGCCTTCACATTTCAAAACGCTTCAATGTATTTAAAAATCACCACCAACACTCTCAACACATGTGTGCGTGCTGAGACAGCCATCAACTATGCGTTGAGAGTGTTAGTGGTGCTTTTAAAATAATAATAAAAAAATGTAGCGTTTTTAAATGTGAAGGCGCGGGACTTTAGATAGTAGAAGATCTCTACCTACCTTACCTATTTCATACTTTGTAATTTGCAGATAAGTCAGATAACTCGACCAAGATTCTTGACAAGTTATCTCGGCATCTCATTGTCAATAGACACATCCATTATTCTTAACTACTTGTTAATGATGCTGGCGTTTGGGTTGTTTAACAGTTAATAGACACGGTGCTTTGTGTAATTCATACACGAATTATTTAGACAATTACTGTCCTAACTATTTTACCAATTTACGTATAGGTAATGTCCTACAGACGTATTTCTACCTAAAATTCGTATAATATGTTACGTACCTGCCGTTACAAATTTCCCGAAATTCTTTCCGATTAGAATTTTTCATCATTCAATAGGTGTATTATTTTATTAAAACACTTTCCCCAGATTATCTATCACTTATAGCGATCCTGAATAGATCCCAAAAAACCTATCTAATCTACCTTATATCTATAGGTACCTATGATGTATAGCAACGCGCGATAGAAACTGAAAAGGTACCTCTGAAGAAAATACTCTACGGAAACGATTCAGTTATATTTTGTGAACGTAAGTAGGTAATCGTATTACTACTACTACTACTACTACAGCCTATTTGCGTCTCACTGCTGGGCACAGGCCTCCTCTCAACACGAGATGGTTTGGGCTATAGTCCCCACGCGGGGCCAGCGCGGATTGGGGACTTCACACACATCTTTGAATTAATTAGCAGATGTGTGCAGGTTTCCTCACGATGTTTTCCTTCACCGAAAAGCACAGTGGTTAATTCAAATTGAATTTCGCACGTAAGTAAACTTAGAGGTGCGAGCCGGAATCGAACCCCCGACCCTCTGCATGATAGGCGGTAGGTCGAACCACTAGGCCACCACGGCTTCATCACTAATATACCGCTTTTTAATTGTAAATAAGAATTTATTTCGGCTTCTGATGACCAAAAGGCTGGCCACTACTTCGTTTAGCGAATAAGCATTGCCATCCAGCGCGGCAATGTTGCCAGCCTTTTGGGAACCTTGCCGAGCGACACTGATCTGTGCCAATTTTTTTATTTACAAGTTATTTTTAGTTCTAGTTTTAAGTTTAATTTTTATTGTAAGTATTTTAGTTTGTACCGCTTTTAATTAGGTATTAGATCATATCTACCTACGTTATTGAATATACCCACCACCACCACAACAACAGCCTGTTTACGGCCCACTACTGGGCACAGGCCTCCTCTCACACGAGAGGGTTTGGGCTATATTCACACACATCCTTGAATTACTTCGCAGATGCGTGCAGGTTTCCTCACGACGTTTCCCTTCACCGAAAAGCTCAGTGGTATATTCAAATTGAATTTCGCACATAAATAATTTCAGAGGTGCGAGCCGGATTTGATTCCCCAACCCAACCCTCTGCATGAGAGGCGGTAGATCGAACCACTAAGCCACCACCCGCCATATATTGTTATTATTTATTTACCTTAGTCTGTGTGGTTAGGTCTAGGTCGCACTGGGCCGACGGCAGGATGAAGGACATGGAGATGACGTCCATCTCTTCGGAGGTGCTGACCAGGCCGCACACGGCCAGCAGCAGGTAGTGGAACCGGCCATATCCTGCCCGAGGTGTTCAGGTTTTTAACCGGCGTCAAATAAGGTGCAATCCATATCCATATTATAATATTATAAATGCGAAAGTAACTCTGTCTGTGTGTCTTGTCTTTCTGTCTGTTACCTCTTCACGCTTCAACCACTTGACCGATTTACATGAAATTTGGCATGAAGATAGTTGAAGTCCCAGGGAAGGACCGAGAAACGCGTAGTTCCCGCGGGAACGCGATAACCGCGAACTCCACGCGGGCGAAGTTGCGGGCAGAAGCTAGTTCGTTCTGGTTTTCAATTCTGATGACAGGATCCATATATAAATTCCTTGTTTCTGATTTGATTGGTATTTGCACGGATATTTGTGCACGTTCGTCAAATGTTCACACAAAATAAGACTCGTTCGGGTCGAACGAAGTATCTTCATATCAAATTGCATCGAAATCGGTCCAGCGGTTGAAGCGTGAAGAAGTAACTGACAGATAGAGTTAGGTACTTTCGCATTTATGTATCAGTATATACTCTTGTAGCTAGAAATTAAAATTATTTCTGAAACATTGGTAACCTACAGTGTGTAATGTAATCTACAAGTACTCAGGTACAGTATGATGAGTTCTCGAGGGGTCTCGAGTCGAGGGGCCTAATCTAGAGTCCCTTCCCCTACAAGTTTAAAAGAACGCGACAAAAATATCTCAATCAAGTCTTCGAGATGAAGACTGACTAGACTTTACTTACTGTTTACACTGCATACTACTATCTTCCGTCAACTAAACTTTCAAAATTAAATTTTACATTTAGGTTCAATAATGAGAAAATACGCTTCTATATGGAATGACATCAACCGTGGTTGATGCAACTCCGGCTCAAGTTGAACGGTATGTCGGAGCGTAAACAACTCCTTCGCAGAACTGTTTACTGCGGAAGTCACAAAGTGCAACGCGAGCACTCGCAATTGGGTGCAAGCATTACATTACAGGTACAGTCGAGTTCATTAATATGTGTACACTTTTTGACCTTATTACAACGTCGTAAGGTGCAAAAGTGTGTTTATATCGGCGAACTCGACTGTACACAACTTCGAAGGCGCGTGGATTAAACAAAAGTAGATCCTGCGTCAAAGGCATATGTGCTTCGCTGCGCGCCGCTAAGTTGTATCGTATTATTTGTACACATTATTATTTGCTTGTCCGGTTCCGATGACATGGATTGTTTTTATTACGTAATGTTTATGCATGATCTTGGTGTTAATAACTTTACGAGTGCTACTGTACGAAATTACTGAATAAACAACGAATAGAATGGCTGACTTTGTATTCGAGTTGCATCGCCTGTTGAGAATTACGAATGTGTTGTTGTTGATAAATGCATTCAGGCATTACTCAACACGCTACAATAACAGTACCTACCTTAATCAACTTGTTTGTAGGGCATCTGTTATCCATGATAGCCACAAGCCAATTAGAAAAAGAGCCGCGCAAAATTTGGATAGGACGTCGGGGTTCGGCAGAATCTGGGACTTTAACCTCTCTACCCTAACCTCTCTAGTAGATACGATCGAAAATTCAATTTGTATTGGGCGTTGAGTAAGTAAATCGCGATCGGGATTTCAAGAGAACATAACGTAGCAGCCCTAACACAAAGAATAAGATCAATCAAACGCAATGTCGAAACTGTTGCCTGTCAGCCATTGTTGGTCGTAAAAGACGGCGGCCACAGAGGGACCTACAATTGATCTGATTACCGTACATCCTACTTTACCCCTTGTTTTCGTCTGTACGTGTATCACAGGGTCGCTACCTAGATATAATATTTGTATACAACGTGTTCCTTCATGGATTTAGTTCAGGGGGACAACCTGGCACTGCGTAAATACTTACGTATCTATTTTCTCGCTCAAGAAATGTTCAGTTCGATGTAGTTAATAGCTGGGGCTCTATTCGAAGTGTTACACACACACAGGGAAAGGGGTAAATTCCCTATCGCTGCGCTCACGCGTTGCGTCAATTGCAAGCTTGAAGCAGCTAGATTTAAAGTGTATGTAACACTTCGAATAGAGTCCCTGATCGCTTACTCGACATCATCGCAAAATTGGGGACATCAGAGAAACCATATAAAGACATTTCAATATTAATCCTTTGCTAAAATTTTAGCTCTCCAAATAGGTAACTAGTTGAAAAAAACACAAAAAAAACAAATGGCTGTTTAAATCCGCTTGATTGCTTGTCACTTTTCGTTGTAAGTACCTACACGCAATTTTCATTTCATTTGGCAAAAATATCTTTAAAAAGTAATGAAAAAAAAAACGTCATCAGTAAACCAGTGGACAGAAGCTATCGAGACCAGAGCTCTACTACTACAGCCTATTTGCGTCCCACTGTTGGGCACAGGCCGCCTCTCATCACGAGAGGGTTTGAGCTATAGTCCCCACGCGGGCCCAGTGCGGATGGGGGACTTCACGCACATCTTGGAATTACTTCGCAGATGCGTGAAGGTTTCGTCACGATGTTTTCCTTCACCGAAAAGCTCAGTGGTAAATTCAAATTGAATTTCGCACATAAATAATTTCAGAGGTGCGAGCCGGAATCGAACCGCCGACCCTATGCATGAGAGGCGGTAGGTCGAACCACTAGGCCACCGCGGCTTTTTCACAACAGAGATCTAAAGGCTATATTTACCGGCTAGTTCGATTGCTTTCTCGAAGTCAGCTTTTTCGGAGACTGGACCTTTCTCGGGGTCGCCTTTGGCTGGTGTCTTCAGCGACGGGACGACGCCTGTAAACAAACATAGTCCAAATTACACATTACCTTAGGGTACGTAGTACCTTTTAAATATACTGTGACCTAAGACCTTTTAGAGCCACTCATTTCAAATGTAATATGTCGGCATATTCAGTGCAGTGGTGGATTTACGCATAAATTTGGCGCCATATCCACGTTTTTAGGTTTTCAGTGTGTTTAAAAAATAGGTAGGTATGAATTTTGAAAGCTTCAATGAAGATTTCCAGTCCTGTTGGTAAATCCTGCACTGGCTATAACAATTGAACAAGATTATTATTGATTTGTTTAGGGCACTTTCTCTGTTTTACCCTATGGTTGACTGGTAGAGAATGCCATTGGGCATTAAGTTTGCCATTTGTACATATTTGTTTTCTTGTGCAAAAAAGTTTAAATAAATAAATAAGATTCACTGCGAATGAAACAAATTCACTTTATTTTAATTTAACAATATGTAACGGTGATTTCTCGTGTTCTACGCTAGTGATGTTGGTTTAATCTGTAACGTGTTCCGCGGAATCCGTCACGCCGTACGACTATTAAAATAAATGTGATTATGTTCAAACAAAAGCGCAATTAGGTATTTATTTATAAAATCCCATTTTCGTCTATTAAAACTTTTACTGAAAAAAATCTCTGGATTACGTTAAACAATATCTTCTACTTTAATTAAAACCCGATATATACTTGTTAAAAAAATTGAAAAGTCCAAGCACCATATCTTATCATCGTCCCATATTTCATAGAAATCCGTTCAGTAGTTTGCGTGAAACCCAATCAATATTCTTTCGTACGATTAATCAGAAAGACAAGCTTTTAAATGTTCAGGATAATATTTCTATCTAAATATATAAAACTGACTGACTGACTGACTGACTGACATAGTGATCTATCAACGCACAGCCCAAACCACTGGAAGGATCGGGCTGAAATTTGGCATGCAGGTAGATGTTATGACGTAGGCATCCGCTAAGAAAACATTTTGCAAAATTCCCACGGGAACGGGAAAAATCGGGACTTTACTTTTTAATATTTCTGCGCATACGAAGTTGCGGGAAAAGCTAGTTATTTAATATGTTTGATACGTATACTGCATTACTGCTTGTTTACCCAAAAAACCTATATATAATTACGATATTCCTTCTTGTATGAGCGACAGCCTGCAAGACTGCTGCATCATCCAATTATGTATGTAAGATGTAAGAAAACAACTCAATTGGTCACGTCGATCGGTCTCTCAAAGTTTAACAAAAAGTTACGCCTTGTCTTGTCGGTCTACAAGTGGTTACAATTTACAATGTGTTAGTTTATCTATACTGGCTTGCCTACCGTTTCAAATCAACACGTGCGCCTTGAACCAATTGCGTGTCAGGTGTATTAGGTGTTTTTATTAGGCGCACTGTGATAACGCTAATATTTGCATAAATTTAATTGTTTCAGATAAATTCGTTCATTATTAGTGAAGAGATAAAAACGCAAAAGAGCCTAGTCGCATACAAGTACAAGAACGCGTTTAATATAAAATTAACATGACATTGACTTCTACAGACGAATAACTTTGTGTTATAATATAATCGAATAAATTCGTTCACGATAAAACTAATTTCTTACGTTCACAATAAAGCTAAACGAAATTATACTTAGGCAGGATTCGTCGAAAATCTTAAGCATGACAGTATCGCAGTGCTATAATTAGCAGGAGAGATTCCTAAACCGACATATGACAGCTGGATTTGTCTTGAAAAATTGCTTAATGCGAACTACGATGCTCCCTTAGCCCCATCACTATAAAGATCAACTATCAAATGTCATATATATGTGGGATTAGGAATCTCTCCGACTATAATGAGTTTACAAACAGCTCCTCCATAGCTAAATACACTACATCCCAAGCAAAAAAAGCGTGAACTTTAGGCAGCTAGAATTAAAATTTAACTTGACGCGTGAGCGATCCTATAGGGAACAGGGAGATTCCTATTAAGACTTCGAATATAGCCCCTGACTATATTAAAATATCCTCAAAGAAATAATGAAATTGGAAAGAGTATGTAATTCATCCGCACTCTCCAAGTCGACACGATATACTAACAATGAACGCATTATTCTTTGCAAATCAAGGTTAGGATTTAGATTTTCACACGCGATTACGTTAGATACGTTTATAGTTGAGCGAGTTTTATTATTTCAATTGCTATGTTTAAACCGATAGGTAAGTATTAACTGGAAGTCTTGCGTAGCTTTGGCGCCATTTTACTTTCTGGGTCCATATCTTACACTTTAATCGCGCTTCTTGTATATTTCTTTGTTTATTTATACAAGGGATTTCAGAAACGGCTCACGGTCGCTCGGGTACTATACTTTAAAGCAAACTATCTGCATATATTTATTTAGGTACAGACATTATTTCAATTATTTTTTCTGTGTTCAGTATCGTGTATATATATAGTCCTCTTGACTTGATAGTTTCTTTCAATTTTCAAGTTTTAGACGCGATTTCTTCTATAGACTTATTATTAGTAATAATAGATTATTACAAGCGATGGGGAAACCGGGGACCCGGCTTTAACGTTTTGGATGAAATTTTCAATAGGTTTTACCTACGGGAGCAAAAAATCGATCTAGATAGAGTCTCATATCTGGGGAAAATTCACATGAGCTACCTATTTTCATCCGAACAATGCTTGGTCGCCAAAGACTAATCGCATACACCACCGAAACAACCCATAAGTCCCACTGTTGGGTAGAGCGTCCTTACCTCTGTAGGAGGCTCTACCCAACAGTCGCGGTGTGCAGAGGGCATATAGTAGCCCCATCTTCCGTCTTTGGTTTCTTCATGATGTCTTCCTTCACACCAAGAGCACACCAGGTATACAGCCCTATCAGCATATTATGCATACGCGGATGCCTGGCTTCGATATGGCATTGTCCTTTGGGGCGCAAGCACTGATGCACATCAGCTATTGTGATGCAGAAAAAATGTCTACGCATCACTCACTAACACGCATATCCCAGATAGCTGCCGACACACTTCACAAAACACAAACTACTCACCCTGCCATGTATGTACATAATGGAAACAGCGATCTTTGTAAGCAAAAACCTCAATTTATTTAAGACACGAAAAGATATTATAAAAATTAAAATTAGATACGAAAACCGTTTAGTTCCGCCTAAATCAAATTTAGCTATAGTAAATAGTCCCTATTCTAGATGTATCTCGATTTACAATAAAAGACCAGAGTATGTAAAACAACAATCAAATGATAAAATATTCACAAGCAAACTCAAAACCATATTAATACAAAAATGTTATTATACTATAGATGAATTCTTAAAGGATAAAACACTATTCTAAAACTACTTAACGAATTATTATTATTATTATTATTTTGAGTAATCTGATAAAATTTAATCTAATTATTATAATATTATGATAAAATCGAAGTCTTAATGTTAACGTAGAATTAAATAGATATATAATATATTTTTTTAGTTTTTAAGGACATATTTCGTGCCCTAGCAGGGTATCATGTACCTACTAATTTACATAAGTAACATCTGATGTCAATGAACATGATAATGAATTGATATGCTGCTCCGGTAATGTGTACTAGTGTAGGTGACACCAAAACGTCATTCACTGCTGTGTGTTTCAAGTAATGTATTAAAATAATCCCCAACTCCCATGTATCCTGTGAATGTTTCATTAAATTATTACGCGTTTTTAACTTGTCCCGTTTTGTGTGCTTAAAGAAGTAAATGACAATTGTTTCAAAATTCATTTGCAAATTCATTTTGCATTATAACGGCAGAAAAAAAATCTTCCATTTTTGTTTTATTGCAATAAAGTGGCAACTTGACTTTGACGTACCGGTGTCACAATCGGGAGTAGCAGACCTGCTTTTCTTAAACTATTGCTACCATGACATCTCTTTTAAATTTTAAAAGCAAGTATTAAATGATCTCACCAAGTTCTGCAGTCTTGGAGCCAGGTCCGTTGAGCTGGTGATTCCTTTTTACATCACAATCTGCAACAACAAAGCCGTTACTACGGATATATACGGGCCTTTGTAAATCTGGAAAAACACCGTGTTGACACGCAATGAACGCTTGAACAGACGTCAGTTAAGTATGGAAAAGTTACGCAAAATTTGGAACAATAGTAGTTTTACAGACAGCTGTTGAGGAAACACCTGTAATTTAAATATTTAGAAGATTGTGAATAATTCAGCCCATTTTTATTTTGTTTATTGTATGCCAGCCACACTTGCTGCTCTCTATTGTCTATGCAAAGTTACTATTGGGGTATTGAGTGGAAGATCCCTGCGTGAGACCCTGTTTACACTTTGATTAGTGAGGGTGTGGTCCGTACAGTTTTAAACAGTAGGAAATTTTTGTATGCACTCGCCCAGTCAAAGAGTAAACAGTCTGTTTAAAGCAAAACGAAGCTAATAGGCCAATTTCATAATGAACAAAAGGCCACTTGTAAACCTAATCAAGTGGGAATCACTACTAGCTGGCGGGGCAATAATGGACAGCAAAAAAAAAAACATCTATGCTGCTGAACACGGCCCCTCTATAATTTCGCTTTATATATATTTTTAAATTTAAAGTTTGATTAATGAGCCGACCTTTTGTGCGCCACTTGTCATCAAAGATTAGTGATCTTCTATTATACTATCTAAAGTCCGCCTTCACGTTTCAAAACGCTATTTTTTTTTATTATTATTTTAAAAGCACCACTAACACTCTCAACTCATAGATGATGGCTGTCTCAGTACGCATACATGTGTTGAGAGTGTTGGTGGTGTTTTTAAATATATTGAAAATCAAAATCTAAATAGTAGAAGATCTCTACTTATTCTGTAGGTAATCAAAGTGCTTAGTGACAGTCCCAACATGGTCCAAACTAAGCACTTTGACGGCAAGTGGCGGATATAAGTTTTCCTTTTGCAAAAAAGTACTGGTTCACAAAAAGTGGCATTCACAAGCCCGCTGTACCACTATCTCACTTGATAAGTTTTTGTACCATTTTATGCAAATAAATATGTTTGAAGTTTAAGGTCATCATAACACCTTGCCGTGAAAAAATATAATTAATCTAAATTATTTATGTGCGAAATTGAATTTACCACTGAGCTTTTCGGTGAAGGAAAATATCGTGAGGAAACTGCACGCAGATGCGAAGTAATTCAAGGGTGTGTGTGAAGTCCCCAATCCGCACTGGGCCCGCGTGGGGACTATAGCATAGCCCAAACCTCTCGTAATGAGAGGTGGCCTGTGCCCAGCCGTGGGCCGTAAATAGGCTGTTGTGGTGGTGGTGGTTACCGTGAGGTTTGGGCCCGGGGTCAGTTTCTACCATCCTATGCGGGCAGGCGGCGATGTATGTCGGCGGGGGCGCGGACTAACGGTCTCTTAGTGGCTCCCGGCTCGCTTCCAACGCCTCTCGACTCGGCTGCAACAGACGGACAGTTTATTATTAACATTTTTGACGCTATGTCAAATACAAAAGCCACACACGCCGAGGGTGGCTAACGTCTAAAGCGAATATGGATCTTACGAATACGTATTCAACCTCCTTATCCGTTGTACTCCATGGTGCATATATGTATATACAGGGGCTTTGTTGTGTTTGCTCACCTATACCAATTGGTTTGAAACAAGTCAATTATCAATGTAGCTAACTGTCAAGTAAATAACACACTATACATAAATTTACGGGTATGTAAATTGTACATACCTATTGTCTTTTCATCACTTAAAATGACCGTCTCCAGTTCCGTGAAACGCAGAAAAAGGAGACCCTAAATGCGTGTATAAATTAAAGTCATTAAAACACAAAAAGACACATATGTATACGCATTTGGCTAATAATTTGAATTCCTACCACGAATGCATTCTCATTGTCCTCACAATTATACCATACCAACATAGATTGCGACTTTTTGCGCCGTTGACCATTTTTTGTCATTTCTTCGCTTGTGTTCGAATTTTTCGTGTCGCTTATATGTTAGGTAGGTATATATACACGTAGCTACTGACAATATGCGGCAATGAAGGGACGAGGAAGGTTGTCTAGATACCGAGCCAATTGACAAATCACTTTAGTTGTTAATATCATAGCTATAGCAAATATAGCGACTACCTTCGACTTGAACATTTCCCCTTCACTGTGTCACGTCACTGTCTAATATAACTGCGTTCGATACACTCGTGACCATAAAATACTACTACTACTAGGTACTACTACTACAGCCTATTTGCGCACAGGCACAGGCCTCCTCTCATCACGAGAGGGTTTGGGCTATAGTCCCCACTCCCCACGCAGGCCCATTGCGAATTGGGGATTTCACACACATCTTTGAATTACTTCGCAGAGGCGTGCAGGTTTCCTCACGATGTTTTCCTTCACCATAAAGCACAGTGGTTAATTCAAATTTAATTTCGCACATAAGTAAACTTAGAGGTGCGAGCCGGAATCGAACCCCCGACCCTCTAAATGAGATAGGCGTAGGTCGAACCACTAGGCCACCACGGCTTTTAATACGGCTAAGTTAGCTCAGCTTCGTAGTAAAATGCACTGCAGCCGACACACATACCTCTGAATTTGTTAACTAACATACCTATCTCGTATTTGAATAATGACTGAAATGGAACTAGATATAGGTACCTAATGCCAATCGAATTTATTTATTTTTAAATATACGCAGGTAATAATCCCGCACTTTCACACAGCTAAAAATGTCTGCAAATAATGGTCACCATAGCCTAGCTTTAATTTTCTATATGTTTTCTATGATAAATTTAGCACTCGCATGGACCTTTTATCTAAAAAAGAGCTCCATCGAAATGTAAATTAGGTTTCAACATTTCAACCCCTAAAATTTACCTAGTTAGGTACTTAGCTACGGAGCCGACTTAGTGCAAGTAATAGATGTGTGTAAGAATTCTGCAAAATGAAATTAGATTTAAACTCCGATATAAATATCTTTATCGGCAGTAAAAGAATTGATATCGCATACTTATTGAAAGCAGATGTAATTTCAAGTGCTTTTTTTTCGATTTATGACTCGACCGATACTTTTAAATTTATAGTAATGGAAACATTGCACCTTGAAAAAATATTACTGTTTATATTTTACTTTATTGCATAGTCTACAGAGAGTCAGCTTTAAAACAAGCCGATATATTATTATAGTGGCCAAAATGTAATCCATATTTACTCAGCTTGACACGGAATAAATCGACTTTCTGAAAATTTTAAGCAAAGAAATATGACTGCGTAGGTTAGGTTAGATAGATACTCTTGTGTGTGTTGCTCCTGATTCCTTCAGTATACACAGCTTCTTTCTTATCTGATAAATAATTATGTACTTATGTGGTGACATGCAAAAATAGTTTCTTAATAAGTAACTTGTGAATCGAGGTTTGAAGAAACAGTGACTCTTCCTCATAATTATGTAATGAAATTTCGCGCATCGTACCTAATGCATTTATTTTGCAAATTCTGCACATTCTTTTGTATTAAGATAAAGAAAAGTTTATTCAAAAAGCAGACATGCACATACAAACGACAATCTTAGAAAACATACAAACAAATATTACAGGCTATGTGACATGCCGCAACTGAAAAGGTCTCCACTCAGCATGTGCTGTTGTCACACGGAGTGTGGCAGCAGCGCTGGTTTTCAGTGGAGCCTTCAGATGGTGCGGGACAGCATACTGGGTATACCAATGTATGTTTATCCGGTATAAAAAGTAGCCAATGTCCTTTCCCTGGACTCGAACTACCTCCATACTAAAACTCACCTAAATCTGACCAGCGGATTAAGCGTGTAGAGGTAACAGACAGACAGACACTATAATACTGGGTTTACTGGCATGGATAGTATGGATTGGGTACTTTGTCTTTGCTAGGTCGAGGACCGAGGTTATTGGTTTGACCGCAAATTCGCGAGGTTTGCTTTAAACACGCATAGTTTGCATTTTGCGTGACCTACGTGTTAGTTAGTACTCGTATGAAACTATGTTAATTAAATGCAATTTAATTAGTTGCATCAGTTATTCAACAGTGTTACAGGATATCATTATGCTAGCTTCCATAACATAGACCTTGGCATTGCTTGTCATTAAGATCTTCTGTTAATGTATGGGGAAGCGGCGGAGACTGGTGGTTTGACCGTTTGATCTATTGCCTCTCATGCAGAGGCTGGGGCGCAATTTGAGTTTGTAAATAGGAATAATGGGAATTCCCTTGTCCCTAAATAATGGAACATTATCTCCATACTTTAGCGACAATAGGGACTATTATTTCGCCGCATACTTAGATGTTTCATTTCTCAAAACGAAATCGACACAAAGGCACCTATTAGCGACTTTCAACCAACTTCTTATATTAGACTTCAACGGAAGATTAAAATAGCTTTAAAATATTCCTCAAAATATTCGGTCTTAAATACTACTTATCCAGCTACAATTAATTGCTTCGGTGCATTGATTCTTTTTGACATACAATTTTAGAAATAATTACTTATTATAATAATTGCTTATAAAAAAAATATAAAAAATCGATAGTTATATGTATAAATCCTAGCCATTAGTGGTCTGTGCCGAATGTGCCCTGTGGTTTGACGAGGTAGTTATTAATTAATTTAGAGATGTATTGTACAGTGACTCTAATGACGAGAAATGGGCGGGGCACATTGCTTGCAGGACTGATGGTTGGTGGGGCCAGAAAGTTCTCGAGTGGCGTCCACGAAGTGGGAGACGAGCAGTAGGTAGGCCTAAGCCTCAACAACAAGACCTCATAGAGGTCGCGTGAATCCGGTGGAAACAAGTAGCACAGGGCCGGTCTGAGTGGCGAGCCTAGGGGGAGGTCTATGTCGAGCAGTAGACGTCTTTCGGCTGATATGATGAAGATTATATGATGAAAAACAGAGTAAAAGAGTCGTCCGAGTCGAATCTTTTCGCCCTTGTAGGTAATACTACCTACTACCTACAAGGGTCATCAGAGTTTAAAACTCGCTCGTCCAGTTTTTTGCAAGATGATCAGTTTAGTTTTTCTAATATTGCCACATAGGTGCGAAAAACGATGTAGTTTTTACTCCCAGCTGTGGCCGCAAACAGGTAAAATATGTTATAGTATTACAGGTTGTTAATCCCAAATGTAATCTAAATGTTATAATCTTTTAGAGTTTTTCTGTCCGTTCGACGATTTATTCATTTATTTAATAGTTGCCAATTGACACGAGGGAAATAGCAGTAGAGAAAACGGCGAGAGAGCGTGGTTATTTAGTTTCAGCAAGTTTACCCATGCCCGTGGCAGTGGGCGGGGCACATTGCTCGCAGGACTGATGGCTGATGGGGCCGGAAAGTTCTCGAGTGGCGCCCGCGAACCGGGAGACGAGCTGTCGGTAGGCCTCCAACAAGATGGAGCGACGACCTCGTGAAGGTTGCGGGAAACCGGTGGAAGCAAGTAGCACAGGACCGGTCTGAGTGGCGAGCCTTGGGGGAGGCCTATGTCCAGCAGTGGACGTCTTTCGGCTGAAATGATGATGATGATGATGATGAAGTTTACCCATAAAAATATAAAACAATGGTTTCCCATAAACATACGTTAGCTCTAATCAATTTCACACCAATGGTATTTGCAAGTTGTAGATAAGTTATAATATAATGTAGGCATCGAAAAGGAGCCTTGTACATATTTGTTGTTATTTTATAATTTATTAACACTATTAGTAAATAACAACGGCCGAATCATATGGGCCAGCAGGCGTGACTTTTTCATATAATTTGACAGGTCGTAGCCACAAGTTAGCGGTGCGATGTTAACCGACCGTTTCCAGCCAGTTTGTTCCTTCGGTCGTTGTTATTGTTTAAAATGAGTCAGCACCGTATCATCTTTGTACATATATGAATTTAAAAACTGTAGGTACGAATATATGCTTTTTGACGATTAATTGAAGAAGATATATTATTACAAACTCTAATAAGGGTTACTACGGGGCTCTATCTAAATATTTTTCATTTTCTGCCCTACTACTACAGCCTATTTGCGTCCCACTGCTGGGCACAGGCCTCCTCTCATCACGAGAGGGTTTGGGCTATAGTCCCCACTCGGGCCCAGTGCGGATTGGGGACTTCACACACATCTTTTTATTACTTCGCAGATGCGTGCAGGTTTCCTCACGATGTTATCCTTCACCGAAAAACTCAGTGGTAAATTCAAATTGAATTTCGCACATATCTTCTTTTTCTGCCCATTCAGTGATAAATAAATTAGCAATAAGTATATACAATCCCGCTAAATAGGGAGATGGTGTATCACTGAGGGTCATACACAGAACGCGAAAACTCTTCTCGAAACTCGTCTTTCCTGTGGTGTGGACAATGCAATAGTTAACGGCTTGGGTATACATAACTTATGTTTTTATCATACAGGTTACAAGAGAGGATTTGTATGTAAAGGCCCGGTAAGAAATTAGGCTTTAAAACTCCTTAACTTTGGGCAGTCCGTCCACCCACAGGAAATATTTCTAACCTTAACTCATTAAAAAAAATGTGTATGACCTGGTATGACTCATTAACACTGATATACTATCTCGCTAAATAGGTAGAAAGTGTATTTTTATTTATTTAGCCATATGTACCGTTTCGAATGATCCCAACGGTCAACCTGACGAATGGAGAGTTTCGTCAACAGCTCTTATTGATTTAGTCTTTAGTTAGACAATGTAACATAGCCTCGCCTCGGATGAGCTGGACATTTAGTGGCTCATAGCATTGAATATGTTCTAAACATGACGCAATGGCCTGAATTTTGTTTGTTACATGGATCATTTGTCACGTGGATCATTCAGAGGCATGGCCACGATTTGTGTAGAGGGCCAGTAACCCCTTCATAAATCTAAACAACAACCTGTTTACGCCCCACTGCTGGGCACTGGCCTCATCTCACCACAAGACGGTTAGGTTTATAGCAGGTCTATAGCTATAGTCCCCACGCGTGCCCAAGGGCTATATTCGAAGTCTTAAAATAGGGATCTCCCTGTTCCCTATAGGATCACTCACGCGTCTCGTGAACTTTAAGCAGGGACTATATTCGAAGTCTTAAATAGGGATCTCCTTCCCTTTCCCTATAGGATCGCTCACGGGTCAAGTTGAACTTTAAATCTAGCTGCTTAAAGTTCCCACGACGCGTCCCTATCGTCAGGGAAATGGAAGTTCCCTTTCCATATGTTACGTTTCGTGTAGAGCCCCTGGGGCTATATTCGAAGTCTTTAAATAGGGATCTCCTTGTTTCCTGTAGGATCTCTCACACATCGTGAGCAGCTAGATTTAAGTTCAACTAGACGCGTGAGCCGTCCTATACGGAACAGGAAGAACCCTCTTTAAATATTTTGAATATAGCCCCTGCGCGCTCAATAAAAGTTAGGGCCCTCGCCCACGACGACTTTTTGTAGCGATGCTGCCGCACTACTCTTATCGCTATTTTTTTTTTACATCAAAGAGTAAAAAAGGATAGCGATATAATTAGCGCGGCAGCATCGCTACAAAAAATCACCCTGGACGAGGGCCCTTAATTATCATTATTTAGGTGGTGGGTGATACTGGGAAACCTATTGTGATTGCGAATAATTCAGTAGGTAACGATTTTATAAACCTTAAGACTCGAAACATATGAAAAGCGTTAGTCACCATTGTTTAACAAGTCATACTGCAGAATCCCCATGTTATAAATTATAAACATACCAGACCTACGAGCATATGAATGAACTGTTGAAAAATCGAGACCCGATAGTGTTTTCTTTTAAATGATCTATGAGAATATAGTATAAGAATGATCTAATGTGTTCTATGAGACAATGGAAGTTATGTTATAGAATACCAGTTACACTTAGTGTAAAAATAATTTAAAATATAGATTATTTTGGGGGATAGCTATTCAGGTAACTAGGGATCACTTCACCCATAAATATTTATATTTTTAAATGAAGTCATTGAACATTAAACTGTTCCGTTTTATTTAAATTAATTCGATTTCACCGTATTATTTTCTTGTTGCAGTCTAAATATATCGTACTTCAGGTGATCGCGATTATCACCAGGAGGTACTTATGTAGATTAACATGCAAAAAATTACGTGATTATTAATGATATTAAAAAACAGCCCCAATTAGTTCCTGTAAATATAATTATGAATTACGTTTTTAAAGTCTATTCCATATTAATAACAGTCACTATGATATGATATTGCAGCGTAACTTGAGAATCGTGTCTTGGAAATTTAGACAGAGACATAATAGGTAGTTATATTCCGCGAAAATGACCGATATTGTCGGTCCGACAAGGTGCAAAACATGCAAGAAAAACATGAATAAAGTGCCTAGTTGTTTGGTTCATGGCCCCAGTTCTTATGACCGGTTGGCCAGGTCCGATGTTCTGAGGGTCGCGGGTTCGAATCTGGGGGGCAAACTTTGTGGGATGAGCACGGATGTTTGCAATCGGGTTATGGATGTATAGTATTTATATGTAATTATTTGTTTATGTAAGCAGGTATTTACATACTTGTCTTATAATAATAATAATAAAAACAATATAAAAAAAGATCTATAAAAGCTTTCCTTCATTATTTTCTCTATAGTTTATTATGCAATTATTCATTTTATTTACTTCGTGGCTTGAAATTTCCAGACCATTTGTAATAACAGGCAACGTACTAATAAAAATATAGACGTTTATTTTTAGATTTGGCTCTAAATCTTACCTAATTATTTTTCACTGGGGAGCCCGGGCAAAAGTTCTTCGTCACAAAGTTCCGAAAGCTTTCATATTCAGTTGTAATTCACAAATGGACGCCAACATCAACTAACACCGCACTTCACTGTTTGGGCACTATATGTAGTCCTTAGCAGTCTCATGGAATAGTCCTATAGTGGTCACTTAAGGAGTTTATTTAATGGTCGTGTAAATGTAAAGGCCGAGTAAGACGTGCGACGGGCAGGCGGCTGTGCAGGAGTGTGCCGTTTAACTGCGAGCGCTTAGTTTTACTCAGGCTCTGCAAACGCGCCCCACCTTCGACACTATTGTTTTTTTCTATTAACTAAATCATTTAAGCTTTTTTCAGTTCCGCGATTTACTACGAGTCGCAAGGAGATGGCGGGACAACTTGGACGCATTTGACCCATATTGGCGGGAGCTTGCACAAAATAGAGGAGAGTGGCGAAAAAGAGGGGAGGCCTTTGCGTCGCATAGGACAAGTTCCTAAGGCGCTTGATTAATCGTAATGCTTTATTAACGTTTCTTAGATACCTCTACATTATTTAGTAAGTAGCTTTTTAAATATAAGTACATATCTATACTATACTGATCTTTACTAATAAGTCGCATCTGTAACTTGAAAATTAAAAGAATCGAATCAAGTCGAGGGGACTAGGTATACCGGGTGTGGCCTGTAATAGGAGCAAAACTTTGAACTTACTGAACACAAACTAACGATTTTTAGAAAAAAGTACTGTCTGTATGTACGACGGGTGATCCAAAAGTAATGATAACTGAATACTTATTGAATCGGATTAAAATAAATAGGAATGCCGTTACTGGCCATAAAGACTCCTTAGTAAATAAAAAATTATGTATATGTCAGAGAGTTGCAGCTGTTTTTTCACGAGCAGTCGGAACAATAACGCAAAAATGGAGAAAACTGAGGTGAGAGCGGTTATTAAATACTTCTGTTTGAAAAAAATGTGTACTAAAGATATATACGCTGAATTAATGGGAACACTGGGCGAGTCCGCTCCACCGTATTCCACAGTGGCACGGTGGTCAAAGGAGTTTAACTTGGGAAGAACATCCACTCAAGATAAACATCGCGAAGGCCGTCCATCTGACGAAACTGGAGAAAACGTCGAAAAAATTCATGATCTCGTTTTAACAGATAGAAGGATGACTATCAGGCATCTAGTTGAGCTCACAGGCATCTCGTATGGCAGCATTCAAAGAATCTTAACTGATGAACTACACATGAAAAAAGTCTCTGCTCGTTGGGTGCCTAGAATGTTAACGGCTGAACAAAAGAAAATACGATGTGAGATTTCGAAGTCTAATCTTGACAAATATGAAACTGATCCCGAAACATTTTTGCGTCGGTTTGTAACCATGGACGAGTCTTGGATCCACCATTTCGATCCTGAGACCAAACAGCAATCCATGACCTGGAAGCGAGCGTCTTCCCCTACACCGAAGAAATTCAAGGTAGCAAGCTCCGCTGGTAAGGTCATGGCTTCAGGTTTTGGGATGCTGAGGGAGTCATAATGATCGAATACCTGGAAAAGGGAACCACTATTACGGGCTCCTACTACGCTGACCAAAGGACCTTCACCAGGACAACGCACCGCCCCACAAGGCCGGCGTTGCGATGGCTGCCATCCGTGATTCAGGGTTCGAATTGCTGGAACACCCCCCATATTCGCCAGACCTAGCCCCCAGCGACTTTTATCTTTTTCCACGGCTGAAGGAAGATCTTAGAGGCAACAAATTTTTAAATGATGGCGAGGTAATGGCCGCTGTGAAGGCATTTTTGGAAGGTCAAGAAAAACATTTTTTTTAAAGGAATTCGTGGTCTGGAGAAACGATGGTCTAAGTGTGTAGACTTGGAAGGAGATTACGTAGAAAAATAAGTTATTTTATTAAAAATTTTATGTGTCTTTCATACTGATTATCATTACTTTTGGATAACCCCTCGTATGTATGTACGGCTTTAACTGAAAATTACTGATGGACGGATTGCAGCAAAATTTGGTATGGGGGTAGTTTATAACATAATGACACTAGTCACTAGTTTATGAGATGTTTAATAAATTCAAAGATAAGTATATATGAAATCACAAGACCTTAGGTAAATTAAATAGGTCCAACGGCTCACGTCCTTCTCTAAAAAAGACTTTGCATGTAGACCGTACCGTACCTTAGAATAACTTCACAGGTTCGTGCAAGTTTCCTCGCAACGTTTTCTTTCAGCGAAAGGCTCAGTGGTTTAACTAAATTACACTTGACACAGACTGTGAGTCAAATTTTAAACCCCGGCCCCCGTAATGCGAGGTAGTTTGTCAATCTACACTCAACCGCAATGAAATCGGGTCACTTTGCATGGAAAATCCTGTACAAAGTAACACGATTTCATTGCGGTTGAATGTATTAGGGTGAACAATGAAAATGGGTCAGTTAGATGACAAATCA
The DNA here is from genome assembly GCA_963971205.1 of Aethes cnicana. Classification (NCBI taxonomy): domain Eukaryota; kingdom Metazoa; phylum Arthropoda; class Insecta; order Lepidoptera; family Tortricidae; genus Aethes; species Aethes cnicana. The sequence goes on from OZ020286.1 coordinate 10,455,132, forward strand.
ATAGTTGCATTACCTGCATTCAGAACTAGTCACCAGTCAGTTATCGACCATCTTTTTTCGTGACTAACGATACCTATTAAATTAAACAATAAAATATAGGACTGAGCAATAAAATGTGGCAACAATAACAAACTATCCAACAATAAAACTACTTCGTACTTCGTAGGTTTTGTATTAATCGGGTGAAATAAATCGATATTTGAATTAACTCTGAGCTTTTCGGTAAAGGGAAAAATTGTGAGGAAACCTGCACGCATCTGCGAAGTAATTCAAGGATGTGTGAAGTCCCCAATGGGCTCGCGTGGGAACTACAGCCCAAACCCCCTCGTGATGAGAGGAGGCCGGTGCCCAGTAGTGGGACGTTAAATAGGATGTTGTTATGGTAGTTCATGCTGCACGTTCCACGGCAGAAGAATTTCATGTAAAAAGTTCATTAAAATGTTTCAGAAATGGTCCATCGCTACTCGTACGATACATGTATCCACTTATCACACCCTTTATTTTAAAGTCGGGAGTTAAAAAAAAGACCAAGGCCAATGTCATATTCGGGAATAGCGCAACAGCAACAAAGCTGGGGCCTTCTCCGAGTTTGAATGATACGTAATAGTACATTACAGACCTAGGGCGGTGAATTCGTAAATGTCCCAGATCGCAGGTTTCTGTGACCCGAGCCGAAGGTGAGGGCCATAAATATGCGATCTGGGGCTTTACGAATTACCGCCCGTGGTTTGTCAAAAGTTTTACGTCTTGCCTTGGCCAGAAAGTGAGATTTTCTTTCCGCATAGCGGGCAGAAAATCACACTTAACGGCCATGGGTGACGTAAAAGTTATTAAAAGACCGATCGGACGATAAAAAGAATTTGATGCGCCAACGGAACGGACTATAGCCCAAACCATGATGAGGGGAATGAGGGGAATGAGGAAGCCGTGCCCAGCAGTGTGACGCAAATAGGCTATAGTAGTAGTTTTCAAAGATCAATTGTCATATTATATGTACTATAAATACGCATAATCCACTTGAAGGTGAGCACTTATTTTGTCACATGTTTAAGAAGGGCAGCCTTATCAGCCAGGCGTCGACCCCGAGCCGCTCACCGTTCCTTATAAGGGATTGGCCGTATTTCCGCACTTTTTGACAGGTCAATCTATGCAAGCACGCCTTGAAAACTCGTGTAATAAAAGTATGTTATTGTATTAAAATTTGATTGTATCCATTACCAGCAGAACAGTAATAGATAAGTAGAATCGTAATGCCCGTCCACCTGTGACAATTATTTACAACTTATATATTCGGACTCTGTTTTGTTATTGGAAGGCAAACGAACGCACAAGCCACTACCTGATAGTAAGCGGCCATGGATTTAAGAAATTATAGTGAAAAATGAAAATGAAAATGAAAATATTTATTCAGCAAATAGGCCACATCTGGGCATTTTTACACGTCACTTTTAAATGAATTTAACAGAAATGAATTTACCAGCGCTTTCTAGACCCATTGCTTGAGAAGAAACGCCGCAACAAACTCAGCAGAAGGCCTTTTTTCAAAATGTAAACATATAGACTAACATTACATTTACATTAATATGTATAAAAATACATACATAGGTACATACTAAAATTACATTTAAGGGATGTATAGTCCCTAACTTAAACTTAAATCTAAGATCTTAGAGATGGTCTTATGTTAGGTACAAATTAATGAACATTTTAATTAGTGGCAGTACTTAACTAAATTAAATATGTATAACTAAAAATAATAATTAAAAAAATCGCAAATGTTTAGATGATTGTATATGTCTCTAGGTATCCTAAAGTTGTACACAGTCTCTAAAATTATATCATACAACACAAGTTTAGGAGTGTATACGGTCTCCTTAGTCAATTTTGGAGATGTACGGTGTCTCCAAAGGTCAAAATAACAATATTTGTATTAATCTAAATTAATATAAAATTAAAGGAGATAATGTAGATGGTCTCCACCGTCGAATTTGAAACGTAACATTTCGAATGCGTTGTGAACTCTGAGGCCTAGATGGAATGCTGCTATGTCAAATGGAGTGCTCTGACTTGCAGGAAGTGCGCTCGTACCCTTTCTATAAAATCGGGTACGCTTGAACTTAATGTCGTACTACTGGGCTGGGCCCCCTCTCAGCAATATAAACTTAAGACATCTTAATAAATGTTAAGTACAGTCTACTAACGAGGATAGCATGAGAATTATTAATTTTTATTTTAACTTTTGAAACTTGATATATCAATCTCATCATCATCATTAGTGGAGCTCACAGCTCGTCTCCCGGTGCGCGGACGAACTAACAGAGAACTTTCTGTCGCCATCGGCCATGAGTCCTGCGAGCAATGTCCCCACTGCGAACCCACTGCCACTTAAGGCTCACAATTCTTCGAGCTTCGAGCTTCTATGTCGGTGACCCTAGTTCTACTGCGAATATCCTTATTTCTTATTCTATTACGCAGAGAAACCCCATAGCCCTCTCCATGATGGAGCGACGACCTTGAGGGTCGCGGGAAACCGGTGGAAGCAAGTAGCACAGGACCGGTCTGAGTGGCGAGTCTTGGGGGAGGCCTATGTCCATCAGTGGACATCTTTCGGCTGAAATGATGATGATGATGATGATGATGAGCCCTCTCCATTGATTGCCCTGTGAGTGACTTTGAGCCTTCTTATGAGGCTTATCGTATCTAAGCGCCCACGTCTCGGAACCATAAGACATCACTGGCGACACACACTGATTAAAGACCTTTCAATCAATGTCATTTATGCAACAAAAATAACGCAATTTTCTTGTCTTTCTTCTAGGAAATGACAATACGTCATCTAAAGTTGGAAAAAGTCTATAAGCCATGATCATGACTCCAGATAAATTGCTGTAATTTAAAAAATCATGAAGGCAAGTAATCGGTTATTATGTGCTGACAACATTTTTGCTGACACAATCTTCACTTTTTTAATAATTGTTAATTGGTATAGCAACATTGTTGCAGCCTGCCACTAATTATGTTGTTTTTAAAAAATTGGATGTTCTAAATTCGACGCTCTTGTATTTTTTTTTATTTAAGGGCAACTATTTGGATAATTTGCTGATCGAGGACCCAAGTATTATTTGTTCAATTTTTTTTGCATCATGAGGAAGTATGTAGACTATTTCTCCTCCTTAGTCGTTCACTCTTGACAGAGTGGTCGTGGTTTCATGACGATGCATCTGCTGATGAAGCTCTCCCTGCGATGCGTCTCCATTTGTTGCGGTCTTCGGCATTACGGAAACATTGGACTATTGATGCTTGCGTCGCAGCTTTTATCAGATCTGTCCAACGCGTGGGTGACCGGCCGCGAGACCGCTTGCCCTGTACTTGTCCCTGGACAACGAGTCGTTCCATGGATTGCTGATTCCGAGCGATGTGTCCAAAATATTTGAGAATTCGTACTTGCACAGTCGACGATAATCTCTCCTTAATTTTAAGCTCTTTCAAGATCGAGACATTAGTCCGAAACGCTGTCCACGGGATTTGCAGCAGTCGTCGCCAGCACCACATTTCAAGTGCATCAATCCTGCGTCGATCTTTGAGGCGAACCGTCCATGTTTCAGCGCCATATAGAAATATAGGGAAGATCAAACTCCTCATCAGGCGGACCTTCGTGGCCTTAGTGATGTTACGGTTACACCAAACTTTTTTCATCTTATCGACGGCAGATCTTGTGATAGCACATCTCCTTCGAATCTCGTCCTCACATCCTCCAGAATTTGAGATCGTGGAACCGAGGTACACGTAACTTGGGACAACCTCACAGTTGCCAATCATGGGAATATCTGGTTGGTTTAGTTCAGCTCGGTCCACAATCATCATCTTGGTTTTATCTCTGTTAATTGCGAGTCCAAAGGAGAGGCTTGTTGTCTCTAGACGTGTCAGCAGCTGTTCCATATCTTCTTTAGTTTGAGTGAGAAGAGTTGTGTCGTCGGCATATCTCAAATTAGATGTTTTCCGTCCTCCTATTGAGACCCCTCCGTCCCATTCCTCCAGAACAATTCTCATAATACACTCCGTATAGATATTAAATAGGAGTGGAGACAGTATGCATCCTTGCCTTACACCAGCATGTGTCTGGAAACCCTTCGAATCGATGTCATCTATTCGAACAGTCGCAGTTCCGTCCTCATAAAGTCGGCGTATCAGGCGTACTAGGTGGTCGGGTACACCCATCCCAATGAGAACGCCCCACAACTAGACTAGATTAGACTATTTACTTATAACCAAAGCAAAAGCAAAGAAATGTGTAATCAATGTACACATATTTAATAAGTTTGACATTTGAAGCAATTTCAAATTCTTCAATTTCTGATAGAAAACAGACAATGACGAGTTTCCCGGCCATTTTTGAGAAAAAATATATATCTTCGGATTTGTATGCTCGTATCGTATTAAGTATGGCTATGGATCTACCGCAAAGACAGGCTTAACCAAAACAAAAAAAACTGGTATTTTTAGCCTATGCTTCCGGCTGTAGTTTTTAAATTAGCCACATTTCGGCCGCACTGTCAACACATCGCACGTCGCGAAAAAACGCAATGTCGTCATCGTACACTAAACAAATATCTCGCCGCTGTGTGGTTTTCCCGAGTCGATCGGAACTTGTGAAGAGTAATTTTGGCTAATAAGAACGCTATTTCGTAGCAATTAGATGTTTACAGCAAATCAAGGCTCACAGATTTGTTTAAAAAGTAACGTTGGAATGACGCGTCAGTGTGACCGTCAGGTACTAAGTAAATAAAGCCTGCTTGCACCAAGTTGTTAACTTCGGGTTAATCGCTTCACTCAGATTTATTTGTATGAATTTGACGTGGGTTAAGAGGCTAACCCGAGGTTAGCGGCTTGGTGTAAAGTGGGGCTTAATAAACAAACGAGTGGAACACAATTAAAATGTAGTTCAGATTATCTACCCTTTAAGATAACAATTTGGTATTTGGGTCATTTTATATAGGTGGCGTTTCACCCGCCGTCTCTCGATCGAGTTTTTACGCGACTGCGCAAAAAGGAGGGTTAAGTTTTTCGAGTGTAAATATGTATCTAATGTATATTTATTTGGCACACTCTGTAGCCTAAAATGCTTAATGGATTTTAGTCTGTGAGGTGTCGTTATATTATTTAGTCTTGATTGTTTGACACTGGGTCTATCAAAGTTTGTATGCAGTCGTTTTTTTTTAATCGAGTTATTTTTATAAAGAGTTTCAGACCCTTTTGAGTTTGTTGCGGCGCTTCTTCTCAAACAATGGGTCTAGGAAGCGCTGGTAAATTCTTTTTCTGACGTGTAAAAGTGCCCCTATGTGGCCAATTTGCTGAATAAATGATTATATTTTAATTTGAATTTGAATATAATATTGTGTATAATTCATTATTGTAAGGTGTAGGTCAATGGTAATTTATAATGATCAATGCGCATTTAACAAGTGAATTTTAAAACTGAAGTAAGTCTATCTTCCTTCAATTTTAAAATTGACCCGTTCTTAGACTATACATCTGTAGGGAGGGGAGGGTTACATTTTACCTGGGTAAGTTGCGACGTTAATTAAGTAATGATGATGACACTATTAATAAAGTACGCAATACAGAGCATTCTTGCGTTAACTTTTATTTCCCACAGTTTGTTCCGTGATCCTTTGACAGCTGGTGCCAGATCTATAATCATGCGAAGTTCTTGCTCCAGCGGCATTGTTAGGGACCACCCTTGAACCTGCGTTCCACCATCGCCCATCGTTAAATCGATTTACCCATTATAAACGATAAAATAGATCACGAAAGGTTATCAAGTAATGAACTCAACGATTAGTTGATAAATTTTTCATTATCGGTCGATCGGCTTTCCCACCAGAACGTTAAAGCGTCGTCTACGACGGTCGTCGCAAGTTCACGCGAAAGTAAGTCATCGTCATCATCATTTCAGCCGATAGACGTCCATTGTTGAACATAGGCAACCCCAAGGTTCGCCACTCAGAGCTCATGCGCTTCCATCGGCTTCCCGCGACATTCACGAGGTCGTCGCTCTATCTTGTTGGAGGCCTACCGACAGCTTGTCTCCCGGTTCGCGGCAATAGAACTCGGAGAACCCGGGCGCCTAAATTTAGTCGTACCTAAGTATTTAACAAAATAATCCTCTATCACAATAGGGATGACGACAGGGTGAAGAAATCGAAATTCTAATTAGTCCGTCAGTCAGGTAATGAAAAAATATTAGACACGTATTTTTCGTTTTATCAAATTAACAAAGAATGACTAAGTTAAAACGCATTAAAGTTGGAGAGTGGGGGCTAACTACGTCACCGTTAGGTATAAATCGTACCTAACCGTGACGTCACGCGACATTTCAACTCAATATGTCTCCGTATAAGTTTGATTACGTGAAGGAAGAAAAAATACGTGTCCAATACTTTTCAATAATCTTCCTGATAGACTAAGGAAAAAAAGTTGTCGTCATCCCTATACTTAGGTCTCCTATTGGCATTCACGTGACCTGTCGCACGACAAATGACATTTACTAAATACGATCGCGGATTTGCACAACAATGCGCATAGTCGCGTTATATTAGGGCGACGCCTAAGACTACAGGTTACATTGTCAGCATCTTCGAGCGTGTCAGCGTGACAAACGGCAATAAAGTTTTCTACAAATGTTTTTCTACGAATGCTGGAGAAGAATCTATAATTCACGCTTTGTATGATAAATCGTGCTTCACACAGTATATCAATTACTAATAGGTATATCGTTCTGACTGATCTTCTCTGGGGCAGGCGACAATTCGCGAAGGCAGTTTGTAACGGACCTAAATCCGAAAGATTTACGGACTTAGGTCCGTTACAAAACACAATTCGTCCTCAAAAGGATCGTCCAAGTTTTCTTGTCCTTGCCAATGTTCGGACAAAGTGTATCGCTCCAATAAATAAAGTATAAACATAAAGCTTTGAAATATCCCAGTGAGCGCAACCGGTCCGTCAAGGCTGCATGCCGACCCACTGCCGTATTCGTCGGCTACCACGGCAGCACAACATGAAAAATAAAGGACAATGACTTCGGTTGATGTTGACGAAATGTTGGCGATTCGAAACTGGCATTTAGGTAGGCAAACTAAAAGTAAGAAATATAAATCCTAAAGATTCCTTAGTCGACACGCGACTTTGTTACTATCGAAGAACTTTGTCGATAATATGGGCCAAATTAATAGAGTATGCTTAAAGTAAATTAAGAGGATATAGATAGAAAGTTGTCTCGTGTACTTTCTCTCGGTACAACTCAGGATTTCGGCGAAGAATGTGGGTTTTTAGGTGATCGCGCAGAATAGGTAGGTACATGTGTTGTTTATGTAAGAGACGCATCACGTGCTGCGAAGCTGTGTCACTGCTGACTAGACAAACGTTTCTATTTGAATGAATGATTTTTTTATGCATTTACAAGGGTCCTAATATGGTCCTAATGAAATAAAAGCTGTATGATAAGACGAACATAAGCTTAAGCTTGAACTACAAGATTTTATAGGTAATCCTAGGTGCGAGAGTGTTCCCCGCGACCTCGCGTTCATTAGAGATAGTAGATCCAACCACTAGGCTACGACGGCTTTAAATAACTATCCTTACTTTCTAACTGGCGTAATTCTTGCATAATTATTTGTTCTCCGTGATTCTTAAATGCAGAACATGAATTCCTCAGTCTGAATAGGTAACGCTTATGAAAGCAAATAACATAAGAAGGCTCAGTCACCTAGAGGGCAATGGAGAGGGCTATGCTAGGGGTTTCTCTGCTAGATAGAATTAGAAATGTGGATATCCGCAGTAGAACTATAGGGTCACCGACATAGCCCGAAGAATTGCGAACCTTAAGTGGCAGTGGGCGGGGCACATTGCTCGCAGGACTGATGGCCGATGGGGCCAGAAAGTTCTGGAGTGGCGTCCGCGAACCGGGAGACGAGCTGTCGGTAGGCCTCCAACAGGATGAAGCGACCTTGTAAAGGTCGCGGGAATGCGTTGGATGCGAGTGGCACAGGACCGGTCTGAGTGGCGCGCCTTGGGGGAGCCTATGTCCAGCAGTGGATGTATTTCGGTTGAAATGGTGATGATGTTGATGATGATCATCATCATATCAAATAATAACAGCTATAAAGACCGTATTGGATGCGGCAAGTCACGAAAAACGGTTTAGACACTATCAGCTCCTACCCACGAATTTGTCCGCTTGGCTAAAGGTTAAAGCGTTCCTGCGGGAACTATGAGTTTTCCGATATAAAAGGTAGCCTATAAGTTGGCCCATGTTATAATCTACCCCTATACCAAATTCTGTGGCAATCCGAACAGTAGTTCCCGACTTAAAACCGGACATACTTACTCGTACATATGGACAAGTGACTTCTAGACACTCGTGCAAATAATCGAATAAATACACTCAACAACAACGAAATCGGGTCACTTTGTATGTAAAATCCTATGCAAAGTGACACGATTTCATGTGTGCTAGTTCATTTGTTTGAAGTTAACGAGATTATACCGAGCTACTGGAGATATAAAATAACATTGATATTAAAAACTTACTCTTACGAAATGGAAATATCCTTTGCAGGTGAATAGGCTTTATAATTTTCAAGTTAGTTGGCGCCACAGGATGAAGCTACTTAACATTTTCTTTAAATTTCAAAAGTGGAATGTTCCGGACGTGTTCCGAATGACAGTTGATTGTCGCTGGTAGTAAAGTGGACAGTTCTTTGTTTCACTTGGCAGCAAGTTATTTCGCGTCTCGTGCATTGATTAGGCTTAGCTGCTCTCCTCAACCACTAAAAAGGAGTCCTAATAGAAGACCCCTTCGCTTGCTAAGCTCCGTTTCAATACATACATACATGCACTCCGGGCACCTAACGACTTAAAAGACAGCTTTGTGTAATAAATAACAATGTATTTACCTCTAACGAAGACTGCCACTGTTTTACAACAAATTTATTGCATTTACAGATGTCAATTAAGTATTAAATTGACAGTAAATCAACCATAAATTGCTCTATTATTGCTGAACAGCTAATTTAAGTTACGACAATGCAATCCATTGAGGTTGACATTTGATGACCTAGGTTTAGTTTTTATAGCGACTTTATTATAATGCTCATAAGAATTTCTTAATAGTTTCTTTTTTATTTCGCATTTTGTGGCAAGCCTGACTTAATATTCTCGTTTCTAGGTGTATGTGGAATCGTTAAGGAATTAGGTAGGTATATATAAATTATCTTATCATATAGAATACTTGGGGGTTAAGCGTCATATGACAGTGACGACATCATAGCATAACGGCAATGGATTTTCGTGGACAATTTGTTACAAGTTTCAAGGTACAAAAAAAAAACAAAGGAAACAAAGCTAGGGCTCAGATCAGAGAATGGCATTCGTATATTCATTTCTACGAAGAATTTATTATTTTTAACTAAGCATGCAATGCCCTTGTGTCTCCGCTAAGCATTTAAACCAGATAATTAATTACGACAGGCGCAAGCCTATGAAATTATTCACGCCACATAGATTACTTATTTTCCAATACGTCGTGTTGCTGGGCGCCTGGCAACCTAAAAACATTCGGGCTTCGCGTTTTTTTCTTCCAAGACCGTGTAAGCTGTGTAATGAATAATGATCTGTCCCCTGCCTGAGGTGTCACCGTCGCGCCATGTCATAGGGATCTTCAAGAAGCGAGTGAATAGAGCCCTTAAAGACCGGCAACACACTGGCAATTCCTCTAGTGTTGCACTTGTCCAATGTCCATGGGCGACGATGTTTACTTCTCATCAAGTAGATCGTCTGCTCGTTTGCCCCCTTATAGTATAAAATAACCTACAATATACCTAAGCACTTTTGCAGTTTTAAATTAGAAGATATAGCAGTTTACGCGTAAAGAGGTAACAAATAGACAGAGTACCCTACTTTCGCATTTATAATATTAACTATGGAGTATGGATAGTATATGGATTTATGTATTCTCTTTTCTGTTAAATTACGCTTTATTACAAAAACTAAGAACTACCTTGAATTTATTGGATTTGGATTAAATGTGTGATGGAAATGCGTTAGCGAAAGTTTCATTTTTTTATTTTATTGACAATTTTTCTTCCATTGTCTTGCGCTACATATCTACCGGCTGTGTAATATTTATTAAAATATTGTTTTATGAGTGTCAAGCAACCAGTGGCAAACAATGTGGGCTTAATGCATTACGCCAAGTAAATAATGACGAATAATCAAATAGGTATACAGACTGATGATAACATCAGCGAAATAGAACTAGCGTGACTTAGGGAAGAAAACAACGCAATAATACCCAGTTACGTAACTGAATTTTATTTTGACGTCATTTAGCGTCAAAAATTTCAAGTGAAACAATTAATACACTCCCGATTATATTGCTGTTGAGTGTAGGTAGAGTGGATTACAAAAAAGTCCCTATGTTTTTAATGTTACAAATTAATGTGTCCACAATATGTCCTACAGAACTTATTACTACAGTAAGTACCTAGTCCAACTATGTATATTGTTGTAAAATCTTTGAAGTCAATTTTAATACACACTAGAAAAATACGAGAGACATGAATAATATTTATCACTTTTTCCTTTCAAATGAGAGAGGGTGCAGTGCAATGGTTTCACCCTAGGTCCTAATTTGATTGTAGGTACAGAGACGTTGGGAATTTTCTAATGATGGCCACAAAATATTGATGACACCTTGCACAACGTCGGAGGTGCGAACGTAGAGCGATAATGAAGGACGGCGCGTGGACCACCAATTATCGCTCTTCACTCGGCGCTGGCCAGCGTGACTGTGTTTCATCCTTTTTTCACACCAAAAGTGAGTGAAGAAGACCCACGCTTTGAATTACCCTGCCTTTAGTCAAGTCAGGCCGGCGTAGATTCGCCAGAGATGATGAATTGTATCCTATATTGGTAGGCATACAGGTTTACTTAACTTATATAATTATTCAATGCAAAGATATAAGAAACTTGCCCGACTGCACGGTAACAGGACGCAAGAAAATTGGAGAAATATTTTTGATCTCATTTTTTAAGACTGGAGACAGTCCGTCTTAAGTACCTACATCGAAATTAAACATAGCTGCCAAAATTCAACTGTCATTTCATTGCTAACGTAGTGAATCATACTAGTACTGGGAGAAGTCTTGTCGAGTCAATATTTAATTGTTTTCTCTAGAAATATGTCTTCCACAAATGTACCTACTTATTAAGTATTGGTATGTGAATAATTCTAGCTCCGTGGTACCAGCTGAAAAGAAGTACGGCCTATCTCTTTCCCGAAAGATTCCAGTCTAATAAGGCCCCGTTTCAGAAGTTCCACTCACCGATTTATAGGTTGGATAACTAGCTGCTTCGTCGGGGTTGCTCCTGCCACCGGGGTGGCTATGAACAAAGGTATGTTAACCTTAACACTGAGTACTAAACTCGAAACACTCTCGAGAGAGTGTGGACGGAGCGCCTCCGAGCTACCCTATATATCGGGGCTGCGACAGTCAACAGCATCTCGTAGATCGCAATGCAAATACTACGTAAAAACACGTAAATACTGTTTGAGGAGGGATCTGTGACTGTGACTCTTTCCGTGGAAATGTAGGTGCGTATATCTATGTAATTCATGGGACATTCTGTTGTACATATTCGTACGCATACAAAAATACGCGGGTATTTTTAAAACAACTTACCAAAGTACTTGCAATACTTGCAATTAATTAATATACATTTGAACTTGTTTTGATTACAATAACCGATGATGTTGTATATTACATATGCCGTATCTCCTACTAGTTACCAGGAAGTTGTAATGTATATACGTACCATATCACAAATCATACCATCAGCTGGTGTTTAATTTAAGTATATACCTAACTGTCATATTTTTAATAACAATAACAGATTTGGCTCACAAATTCCGGATAGGTAAGTTTAGGTACTTTCTTTTTCATTTCACGCGCATCATCAAATATTTAACCTTAAAATTATTTTTTATTGTGTTTGCCGGAAAGCGAATTTTCCTCAGGGCTTTATTATCATTCAGTTTTAATTTCTACTCAAAATTCAAATACTTATGTAAGTATTTTGTAAAAAACAAAACGAACGTCAATTCAAACATCATAAATATCGGTAGTCGCGTACCAACCTACTTAGCGGATCTTTTATTTGATTTGTTTGTGTTTTGTGATGGTGATAAGAGCGACCACAAAACCCCTTTTAATGAATGAAGGCATTATCGCCATAAATCTGACAAAACATAAATACATGTCTACATAAATGTAGACGCGTGCAGCCACTCCTCTAGCTTCTTAGTTTATGAGCTATGAAACAGTAACTATAGATATAGGCACTTGTTCTTCTTCTTCTTATAGTGCCTCTCCACTACTGAAGGTCGGCTGTGAGCTCCGCATAGCTTTTTTACCTTTTGCCAATCGAAAAAGGTGTTCCACGCTGGAAATGCCAGTCCATAGCTACTGTAACCAGAATTTATTTACCTATGTTTACTTTACGTTTAGTCACGATTATTTAATTGATTTCGCAACTTTTCACCTGAATCTAGCCCACGCGCAAATCGCGCCCAACTCGCCCTTACGTCATTTATTTCATCCGGAGATGGTGAGTGAATCGTTGACCCGCGTACTGATTATATCGAGGGTTCCCTGCTCAAACCCAATAAGTCGAGATACTTTGTTTTACAATTGTGAACTTTCTATGTTCTACGTCAAATTCAAATTTTATTGTTTTCTTAAGGCGACTTATCGGGTTTGAGCAGGGAACCCTCGATATACACATTTACAAGTGAACAGACGTCCTCGCACGCACACAGACGTCCTCGCACGCAACATTGACACTTCATTCGAACTAACGAATTGTAACTTTGTAACTATTCGAAATCGTGCTTTTATACTCGTAGGCCGTGTCCGCCGTGTGGTTATGGGCATGTTATGGGTCAAGGAAGGGTGCCAAAGAGCAGCAGTTCGTCAGTTATTTACACGTGATTAAGTGACCCACAAAACCTGATCCGTCCACAACAGAGCAAAAACAAACAAGATTAAAATGCAGCCTTGACTGAATGTTAGAGTTCAATTTGAATAACTCGATTTGAGTTACACGTTTCGCATCAACACGGAATAGGTAGGTACTTCCGGATGGAATGTTAATTAAGTTAATATAAATTTGGTGTCAAATTACGCGTTATATAACTCTCACTCACATGATGAGAAGAAGCCAAGGATAGCGGAAAGAGTTGTGATTTATAATGTCTCAAAGTGCATTGAACAGGGGTATTATTCGAAGTCTTAAATAGGGACAGGGAGATTCCTTATCGCTGCGCTCATGGGCGCTCAGGTTGAACTTTAAATCCAGCTGTATAAAGTTCGGTTGCTCTTGGCGGTAAAAACTGGAACAACTCTTTGTATAGGATTTTCCATACAACGCGACCCGAACTCATTGCTGTTGAGTGTATGTTGGCTCATTGTGACACTTGTAAATGATAAAAACATAACTTATGAATACCCAAGCCGTTAACGTTTGCATTGTCCACAGGAAAGACCCCTGTTTTCGCGTTCTGTGTATGACCCATTAGGTAGGTAGCTACTAGCTTCTGCCCACGACTTCGCCCGCGTGGAATTCGGTTATCGCGTTCCCGCGGGAACTAGGTATGCGGGAAACAAAATGTCGGGGATAAAAAGTAGCCTATGTCCTCCCCCGGATTCAACTATCTCCACACCAAAGTTCATCTAAAGCGGTCCAACGGTTAAAGCGCGATGAGGTAACAGTAACAGACAGACTGACAGAGTTACTTTCGCATTTCTAATATTAGTATGGATACCTAGAAATACAAAAAAAAACTGATCAAAAGCATATGCTCCATCAATACGAATTGTGCTTTATAGAGGTTGTGTTTTTGAAGCGACGGTCCAGAGTTAGGTACATAATGCCGACCATATATGTGGAAGTAAGTACATATAATAAATACTGCTAGTGGTAGGACCTGGTACTAGGTCCGTCCGGGAGGTACCACCGTCTTTTCCCGCTAACCTGCCGCCAAATAGGACCATCAAAGCAAGAGAGAGACAGAGAATTGATGCATTCGAAATGTGGTGCTGGAGGCGGATGTTGAGAATCTCCTGGACCGCCAAGCGCACAAATGTGTCAATACTCTCGCAATTAAAAATAAAAGAGCGTCTTTCGACAATATGTTACCAGCGAGTGCTCAGCTACTTTGGACACATCATGAGACGCGGAGACAACAGCCTCGAAAAGCTTATCGTCGTTGGTAACACAGAGGGGAAAAGATCCAGAGGCCGCTCACCAACCAGATGGTCCGACCAACTCAAGAATCCGGACACACCAGCATTTTACACTGTCGCTAGCATAGCGACTGACAGGAGCCGATGGAGACACTTCATCCGTTCCAGACTTTCATCCCACCATGATCACGATCTTCAGACATGAAGGACCGACCAGAGAGAGAGAAACCGCACGAAGAAGTGGTCACGGTTCAGGGAGATGAAATCTTCAATCTTCTCAACATCTTCAGAAAAAGTAAGATACCCTACATGGATAGCAATGGAAAATCCTAGAAAATTTAAGCCGTTTATTACCCTCGTGTAGATTTGGTCTATCTATAGCGTGACAATGTGACATTGTTAGATTAGGACTATCCTATCGGTGCAGTCGGATGGCTTAAGCAGCTCCAATTCGACGCAATTTATCAATAACGACAGTGTAGTGTTCCGGTAGTGGCGTGCGACGCCGACGCGAATTCGGGCGTGTCGCCGCCTTGCGTGCGCGCACCGCCGGTGTTGCCAGCGCTTCGAACGAAAAATCGCAAAATATTCAAATACTAATCTGCCCGTGACTTCACCTGGGCTGGGTGAATTCGGTTATCACTTTCCCACGCAAGGTATGCGTTTTTCAGGGATAAAAATTGGCCCATGTCCTTTCCCGGAACTCCAACTATCTCCAAACCAAATTAATCTACATCAGTCTAGTGGTTTAAGCGTCAAGAGGTTACAGACAGGTACTACTCTGTCTGTAACCTCTTCGGATTTATAACATTGTATGGATTAAAATATCCTTTAACCACTGCGCAGATGGGTGTTGCGTTTTCTCACGATGATTTCTTTACCGAAAAGCTCAGTGCTAAATACAAATTAAATTGGTTACTCCGTGTTACGTAAGAAAAAAAATGGTAATTTTTGCCTCGACGTAACTAAGTTGGCAACACTGCTCGAGGATTAACCTACTATATAGGTTTCACAAGAGTGGTACGAATGGAATAAACGAAACTAATGCTACCTACCCGTCATTGAGTCTCGTCCTCATTTAGAAGTGGTATTTTGTAAACAGATTGTTGCGTGAATGAACATGACTTTAATTTGCCCAGGGCGGGATATTATCTTTCTTGAAATTCCATCCGGGGTTATTTTTTTCTGGAACGCGTAAGTTTCCTATATAACTAGGTATTCCCTGGGGCATTTAGTAAGGGAAGAACTATAAGTAGGTAAGTCATTCTACAAACAAACCGACGGATGGAACATCTGATTGAAAATGACCGCCGCCGCAACACCAACATTAGCAACACTATGTATGTAGGGTCGACAGCAATGCGTTGGCGATCTGGATGACCTGCATTGGTATTGTGATTGGTCATTGGTTGGCGATCTTCAGGAAAAACTGTACTTTTCTGCATGAAAATGAACCTTCCACGTGCCACCTGTCATCTAAGTGATCAGCTTGTACCGTCACTTTACCCACTTTGTCACTAAATGAAATCAGCCAATTAAATTTCACAGAATTTATTACAGTTCTGACAAAATTTCTAGAAAATCACTGTTTTTATAATGTAAAGGAATTGATTGATTAAAAAAACGTTTTTAAATGTATAAAAATTTGCATGGCGATTCTTCGACAGAACATTATTGAACCTAATATTACACGCGAAATATCCCCTTGTGTAAATGTTCTGGCAAATAAATGATTCTTATATTCTTATACTAAACACTTTTATGGCAAGTGGCGTAAGCACAGAAGATTCATTTTCGTACTGTAAAAAAACGACCAGTTGTCTTGGCGATAGCAAACCAAGTGGCATTCACAATGAGCCCGTAATCCCATATAGGCCCAACTGTTAGGTACTACTGGATGTAAGTCTACCTCTAAGGTTATTTATTCAGCAGCCATGTGTAAACAGATCGGTAAGTACTTTATAGTCTAACGAGTAATTACGTGACGTACTCGGTTGACAGGTTGACAACGCCGTCAGCGGTTCGTGACGGATCGTTTTGACGGGCTCTACACAGCCACAGAATATTTAATAGTAAGTACTACATACAGAATCACCCGCCTGAATCGAGCCGGCGCGCAGCTCGCGCCTAACTCGCCCTTACCGTCATTTGTTTCATCCGGAGATGAAGAGTGAATCATTTCGCGTACACACACATTTACAAGTGTACAGACGTCCTCGCACACACAGAGACGTCCTCGCACGCAAACATTGACACTTCATTCGAATTGTGTTCGAAATCGTGCTTTTATCTAGGCCGGGTCCGCCTTGTGACAGCACAACCGCGACCAGGTTTATCTCGCACACGTCCTTAAATCAGTGGCATACGTTTCATTATACCTTTGATTAGATTGGCTAACCTGGGGCCTTTGAGTCCATACATAGGGATACATGATTTCACCCTATCCCAAATAATGATCGGCAGTCTCCCAATTTTTGCGAGAGAGCAAATTACTCGTACAACACAATTCCTAGAAGCGCACTCTACCCATTTGTGCGTCTCGCAGAGTCTCGCTTATACATGTTCACGATTAGACTGCGCGGGGTCAGCTATCTCACTTTATGCTCCGAACGACATTTAGACTTTGGGATATAGTGACTCACTTAGCAGTCACTTTTGACGTCTCGAATTAGGTTTATCCGCGAATCTACCGGGAGATTCCTTTTCCGTTCCCTATAAATCACTTTGTGGACTCGAATAGACACCCTGTCTCCATCCTGTGTCACTAATTAATTAATTTGATTTCGTTTATTTGTGTTAGCGAGGCGAGATCTGAATTCTGAAGGTGGGTGATACAGCAGTGAGCTGGGCCTATATTCAGATCTCGCTCTTCCCTATAGAATCGCTCACGCGTCGCGTCAACTTTAAGCAGCTAGATTTAAAGTTCAACTTGACGCGTGTGCGATCCTATAGGGAAAAGCAAGATCCCTATTTAAGACTTCGCATAGAGCTCCTGGTGACCTCAAGAGTTCAAAAGATAAATAACATCTCTAAAAAGTTAAACCTAATAAGTATTTTTAGGAGGGTGACAATGACGGTTGCTCGGCGATGGTCCTATCGTATTGCGATGACTCCAATTTGCCGGGGCCTCGGGACTATTTGGAGGTATTATAGCACCGCTTAGAGGTCAGTGGATGAGGCATAGAATTATACAATTGTTTACTGGGCTGGGCTTCATAGGTATCATTCTCAATGGAAGGAACTGGAAGTTAGCAGATTCTGATTTTTACCTGACTGCGCCGGAAGGAAAGGTTATGTTTTCGAGTGTATGTGTGTATATTTCTGTGACACGCTCTGTACCCTGCGTGGCTTGATGGATTATAGAGCTTGAGAGGGCGTCGTTAGATTCGTCTTGATTGTGAGAGTGACACTGGGTAGGCAAATATCTCAAAAGTTGGTATGAAGTGGGGCTTTATTTTTTATTTTTTCAAAGTCGAGCTATAATGATCCAAAATCTGTTAAACGAATCGCGAAATGTCTTTTTAATTCACGTAGGACAAGCTACTACTACTACTACAACAGCCTATTTACGGTCCACTGCTGGGCACAGGCCTCCTCTCATCACGAGAGGGTTTGGGCTATCGTCCCCACGCGGGCCCAGTGCGGATTGGGGACTTCACACACATCTTTGAATTACTTCGCAGGTGCGTGCAGGTTTCCTCACGATGTTTTCCTTCACCGAAAAGCTCAGTGGTAAATTCAAATTGAATTTAGGACAAGCTAAATTCTTGAAATTGTTGCTGTAGGTTCTATTTGTCAAGTAAAATGGGTAATGAAAATGAGGTACCTAACGATGAAGAAAATAGGAGAAGAGCGTGTCCAAATGGACTCTCTCTGGTCTCTGGTTATCAATCTTCTGAATTAGTATTCGTCCTGGACTTTATCAGATAAATATCATCTAAATAAACATGTGACGCGGAAGTACATGTGACAATTGTAGCACACAAGAGGTCGCTCCTTGAGGACGAGTCGTTTGTTTTGTTCCTCGACATCGTGACGAACCCATTGCCACCCTAGTGAAAATGTGCCAAAATTGCAATGTTTCAGCATCGGCCGATAAAACGGAAGCGACGAAGGCCTCTAGTATGTGCTGAAACACAAAAACTGGTATAGTGCGGCTCACGGCGCACTACGTACACGTGAAAGTATTTAAACATTTATTTGTTCGTGTCGTGTTCCACGAGCGTCTCAAGTTGATAAGCCCGCACATTAGATGGTATTACGTACTTACCAGGGCATAGTTGTTCTGCAATATGGAAACTGTGACGAGGTCCCTTTAGTGTTTTTATGGTTCGGACACGTGGTTTTTCTCATGCCTTGAACGAGGTTCGTGTTCTTGAGGTTCGAGCAGAAATGACGACTGCGAGCTTGTAGCTGGCGGGTAAGAAAACGCGTGGTTATTCGATTTAACACGGGTTAATCTGAAGGCACAGATTGGGGCGTGCGTCGACGAGTTGCGTCGGTAGACTTGTGGCGCTGCGCCCGCGACGCGCTCCAAATAATGGCACGGGATTGCATCCTGCTACGTGCCGACCCTACATCATTTCACTTATGAAATAATCTCATTTGTTCCCGGGCATTACTCATCTTCGTTGGCAATGAGAAAGGTTTGATGTCTTCCCCTCGGTTAGTTAACTTTGAAGTTTTAAGGCCAAGGGTTAGATGCCCCGCGGCTGACTTTGAAGTTCAGGGCAGACAAGGGTGTCCACCACTCACTTATTAATGACTCGATGATATTCACATCTGGCTGGATGATAGTCATTAGTCATTCATTGAGTTACCTAGTGGTACAATATTTTTGCGAGCATCGTTCTTTAGGTACCAACGACATAAAGGCACCATAACAACACTAACAACACGAACTACACGATATGCAATTAATAGTTACTTTAACTACCTTGTTGTGAAATCTTTGACCACCAATAGAGGAAACTACGCACTTACGACCTCTGTATGAATCCCACCATGGATCACGAATAAACAAACTTTTTCACTCACAATTCAGCAATTTTGTTGACAACGATCATATATATACCAAAATTATTGAAAATGTGAAATCTAGGTAACTTTAGGTAGGTTAGGTAGGTGATGTTTATTAAGCAGACACTTCAATTCAAAATTTCAAAGCCATTACCAATTCGAATACTAAGTATTTTATGGAAAGGATTTAAGGCAAGGTATTACCTAAGTCCGCCTTTGGAACTGAATACTGAACTATGGAAGGTTCTCAACAGTAAGGTCGAACAAGGAGGGTTCACCCTCACACTCTCAATCGACGACCTTTCTGTTGAGTTCCTTAAAAGAATGGACCATAAAGCCAGACTCGGCTTCAAAAAGGTCCAATTTAGGATGAAGGGCTCGAACATGAGAGCCCCCCCCCCGAGGAAGCTAATGCTCCTGTCACCCCAGCACCGCCGACTCCCCCCCAAATTGCACCCCCTCCCGCCCCACGGGTCTCTTGCGGACCACACGGGGCAATACCTTCTACCTCCACGCATCCTCTCCCAACTCCCCCATCCCGCCCTTCCACCATCAACGATCCCATACCGTCCACTAGTGGACTTCAAGTCACGAGGCCCAACACCATCCCGGCCATCTTCAACTTCTCCGCACCGGGTAAGCGGTTTCCCCCGACTAGGGGGACCACTAGGGGATCAAACCGAGCACGGGGCAGGGGCAACCCTTCTCGGGGACGTAGCTCAGGGCGTCGGGGCCAACAACCCCAATAACACGCCCCACAACCCACCACCAACCGCCAAGGGGGCAAAGTTCCTGCAGGCCAACTTCCACCACGCCATCGCGGCCTCAGCGGTCGTGGAAAAAATCTTCGGCGAAAATGGCCTAAACATCGCCCTCATTCAAGAACCATGGATAAATGCTGAGTCCATGGTAAGCGGCCTGAATAGAGCCGGAAAAATACTTGTACATGAAAATGGCAATAAACCTAGGGCCTGTATTGTGTTCAATAAAAATACTAACTTTCTACCTGTTTTAGAACTTTGCAGTGACGACCTAGCTGCTGCAACAATAACTCTCAAAGGGCATAAAGTCATAATTTGCTCAGCTTACCTGCCCGGCGAGAATACTGATCCCACTGAAGAACTGACTAAAGTCCTAGCTTATGCGAAAAGGAACAAGTTGGAAGTTATAGTGGGATGCGATGCCAACGCCCACCACACCATCTGGGGCAGCACAGGAATCAACAGAAGGGGTGAGTTACTTTGTGATTTCCTATTTACAAACTGTCTCTACTTATTAAATAATGGACATAAGCCCACCTTTGTCACAAAAACCAGACAAGAAGTATTAGACATAACCTTCGCTTCGGAAAAAATATTTAAACATCTCGCCAATTGGCACGTCAGTAGCGAAAACTCTATGTCAGACCACAAACATATCTTATTTGACGCACAGGGTTCTCAGGAAACCATAGCCATCTTACTAAGGAACCCAAAAGATACTTCATGGGATCATTATAGGACCCACCTCAATGAATTTCTACAGGGATTCCCAAAAAGCATCAAAAATCCAGACTCTCTCAATCAGGCAGCTGAATTACTATCCAAAGGTATCGTAAAGGCCTACGAACTCAGCTGCCCCTTGAGAGAAACAAAAACAAACAATACCGTCCCGTGGTGGAATAAAAAGCTGGAGCGGCTTAGGACCACCACTCGACGCATATTCAATCATACAACACAACCTCAAGAATGGACTAAATACACTAGGGCGACTGAATATAACAAACAAATCAGAAAAGCCAAACGCGCGTCTTGGCGGCGGTTCTGTGAACAAATAATCCTAACACACAAAGGAGCTAGAATTCACAAAATACTCGCCAAGACTCCTTCCAAATATCTAGGTCTCCTGAAAAAACCGGATAACTCTTTTACGACCACGGAGCTAGAAACGCTCGAACTCCTAAGGGATACACATTTCCCAGGGTCGTACCCCTCCAACACATACACGGATAACCTTAGGGGAGCAAATTCCCATAGGCCGCGCAATACAGACTGGAACGTAGCCACCAACATCTTTAGGCCCAACCAGATTAAATGGGCTGTTAGTAAATTCAAACCATTTAAATCAGCGGGAGAGGATGGCATCTTTCCAGCCCTGTTACAGCAGGGTGATGAAATCCTCGTACCACATCTGGCTAAAGTATTCCGAGCGAGTTACGCCTGGAATACGATACCAGATCAGTGGACGAAGGTCAAGGTACAATTCATACCAAAGGCAGGGAAAAGGGACTACTCACAGCCCAAATCCTTCAGACCTATCAGTCTCACCTCTTTCCTACTAAAGACCATGGAAAGAATCGTTGACCAGCACATCAGATCAAAATATTTGATCGAACGCCCACTTAGTCCAAATCAGCACGCCTATCAAAAAGGGAAATCAACAGAGACAGCCCTTCTCGATCTGGTCGATAAGGTGCAATCTACCCTAGAGGATAGGCAAACAGCTCTATGTGCTTTTCTTGATGTAGAAGGTGCCTTCGACAACACACCCACCGACACCATACTTAAAGGTATGGAAGAGAAAGGTGTAGACAGCACCACCATCAAATGGGTGCGAAGCATGCTCTCGAACAGAGTCGCAACTTTGACCCTCAATGCAACAAAACATGAATTTCACACCACTAGAGGTTGTCCACAAGGAGGGGTACTCTCCCCACTTCTGTGGACACTGGCAGTGGACCAACTACTTGCATTAATGAAAAACCATGACTTCGACACACAGGGTTATGCCGATGATATAGTGGTCACTGTCAAAGGCCCCTGTCACGACACCATATCAAACCTAATGCAGGTAGCTCTTAACACAATCTACAAATGGTGTAAAGAAAATGATCTATCGATCAATGCGGACAAAACCGTACTAATACCTTTTACTAGGAAGAGAAATCTCGAAAAGCTCACATGTCCCAAGCTAAACGGGAAAACTCTAGCCTTTTCAAACGAAACAAAATATCTAGGGGTCACTTTAGACCAAAAACTCACATGGACCCCACATCTAAACAACATTGTCCAAAAAGCCAAAATAGCTTTATGGACAAGCTACCGTATGGCAGGTGCCAGATGGGGTCTAAAGCCCCACATCGCACTATGGCTTTACACGGCAATCGTGAGGCCAATGGTAACTTATGCCTCGGCCGTTTGGTCGAGCAAAACCGACCAAAAAACAACGATAGTACGGCTGGACGGTCTTCAACGTACAGCATGCATTGTAGCAACAGGAGCACTATGTTCGACTCCAGGAGCAGCACTAAACGCGCTACTGGACCTGACGCCTCTGCACTTGCAAGTGCAAAAGGAAGCCAAACGGTGCATTTACAGGATATGCTCACAGTCGAACATGAAATGGCGCTCACAAGCAATGAGCACACTTAAGGACTCAACGCTTGAACATAGGGTCATGAATATGCCCACTGACGACATGCACACAGTGTGCAACTTCACAAAACTCTTTACAGTAGAGTTGCCCCCTCGGGACCTATGGTTGAATAACCAAGTGTCTTTCAAGGAGGGCAGCCACATCTGGTACACAGATGGGTCCAAGAAAGGACATGATGTAGGATGTGGAGTTTTCGGAGAGAGGCCCAAATACGCAATCAGCATAAATTTAGGCACAGAGGCCTCAATCTTTCAGGCGGAAATTTTCGCTATTAACAAATGCGCGGAAATAAACCTTGAAAGAAACCTTAAACACCAAAACATCTACATTAACTCAGATAGCCAAGCGGTCATCCTGGCACTAGATTCATTTGAGCTTAACTCAAAACTAGTCCAGACCTGTAGGGAAAACCTAAACGCCCTTGGAAGCTCCAATAAAGTCACACTTAGATGGGTACCTGGGCATTCCAACATTGATGGAAACGAGAAAGCTGACAAGCTCGCGAGGGACGGGGCTGACAATCCCCAAATCGGCCCCGAACCCCTCTGTGGTATAACCAAACAAAGAGCTTACAATATACTAGATAACGAATACAAATCATTATCGATCAATCTGTGGAAGTCCGTACCAGGACAAAAACATTCGAAAACCCTAATCAGGGGATACGAAAAAAAGTTTTCTAAAGAGTTCCTACAACTCAAAAGATTTAAAACATGTGCAGTAACCAGGAGCCTGACTGGACATTGCAAACTAAATAAACACTTAGCACAATGGGGAATGAGGGAGGACACAATGTGCAGATTCTGTCACGAAGCGGAGGAGACGCCAGTGCATATCCTCTGCGAGTGTGGACCCCTCATCCACAAACGAAGCATCCACCTAGGGAGTCACATTATACACCCGGAAGAGATACAAAACATCAACGCCCAAAGAGTCTGGAACTTCTTGGACTCAACGGGTATTTCTGATGAACTATAACTACACAAAGGGCCGTCACAATAGATCAGCAATGGTCGAGGTGACACATATATGGCCCTACAACACCCCCCTAATAAATAATAAGTCCGCCTTTTGTACACTAAGTTTTCTTTATGTGCAATAAAGTTTAAATAAATAAATATAAATAAATAAATTTATTATTTTGAACAACTACCTTCTGCCCGCGACTTCGTTCTCGTGGAATTCGGAAATAGTGATCCCGCGGGAACTATGCATTTTCCGGGATAAAAGTAGCCTATATGTTGACCGGTGGTATAAACTACCCCCATACCAAATTTTGTTGCAATCCGTCCAGTAGTTTTCTAGTTAAATCCGGACATATATACATACGTACAGATTTAAAAAAGAACGTTATTTTGTGTTCAGTATCGTTTATATAGTCCCCTGGACTTGATAGTTTCTTTTAATTTTCAAGTTTCAGATGCGACTTCTTCAACAGACTTATTATTAGTATAGATTACGATTACGACCTTAATAATTACCCGTAACAATTTGTTGGCAATCCAACTACTAGTTCTCGAGTTATAAATTTAATGGACATACATTAATAAGCACATAAAGAGGAGACCGGTCAGAGGTCGAAGACGGCGGTCTTTTCTACGTGTTCCGTTTTTACCGCAAATGGATCACTGCACTGCAGTCAACCTCAATGAATGCGTAATCGAACGCGTTTTTGTTTGCAGTGAACAGCGAACAAAAGACGTTACGCGTTGTGATGATTCAATCGGGCGAAAGTTTACAGAAGGTGACTATGTAACTGCGATAGTGCGGAGGGTTGTTAACGAGCCAGATTTGACGGGTCGTTTAACACTTCAGCGCACACAAAATGAACAGTGTGCGTGCACCGTGAAAGTCTTCGTCCTGAAAACTGACGAGGTTTGTCAACACTAGCTAGACGAAGAGAAAAGAGACACTATTTTCTTTTTGTTTTTAGGTCAGAACTTCATGATTTTCATGATCACGAAGAAACTGCTGGAGTTTTCATTTAGGTAATGTATAAATCTCCCGAGGAGATCCTATTTTTTCCCGTTCTCGTACAAATTTCTCAGTACTCCTCTACACTTATTTATGAACGAAATAGTTAGGTTGGAGACAGCGGTTAGTGGCCTTAAGTGGTTATCCACTTAACCGCTGTCTCCAACTAGATCGAGTTGCAGCCTGAAATTAAGTCACGGGAGTTTTAAGTTAACGAAAGTGTCTAATCGAGGCAAGAGCCTCTACTACCTATAAATAGCACATACCTACTTACATCCCTATCAGTATCACGTATACGTACATAAGTCCAATCCATCTTAACTAGTTCCATTCACACCTAGTACTGAATTTATCAACCTCGTGTGTTATGTCATGTGACGTCGTTCAGGGCCCAAAATATGGATGACGACAACTTTTTTCCTTAGTCTACGTCAGGTACGTCAGGAAGATTATTGAAAAGTATTGGACTCGTATTTTTTCTTTTTTCACGTAATCAAACTTATACGGAGATATATTGAGTTGAAATGTCGCGTGACGTCACGGTTAGGTACGATTAATATCTAACGGTGACGTAGTTAGCCCCCACTCTCCAACTTTAATGCGTTTTAACTTAGTCATTCTTTGTTAATTTGATAAAACAAAAAATACGTGTCTAATATTTTTTATTACCTGACTGACGGACTAATTAGAATTTCGACTTCATCACCCTGTCTTCATCCCTATTCAAAGAAACAGTTTTGGCCGAGATAAATGGCTCGCGCAATTTCCTGTAGGCCGTCCCACGGTAGCCAGTGTCTTAATAATCTTATGTGTTTATTTGCATAGCATTCTTGTTGACACGACTACTTAGTAGGATTCACGGAAGACGATGTAAGTACCTGGAGTTACGCATTATTTTATTTTGGATCGGAGGAGACAGCATGCGGGCGGATGTTGCCGCGGGCCAATCTTCCAATTCAGCCCGTTTCAGTAGTTTATGGATTGAACAAAATCTTTGCAGAAGCATCTACTATACCTATCTAGAGTAAAGAATAAATTGGTTCGCGCAAAAAACCTAAAACTACTGTTGTATGTGGGTACATTTGTATGGAGATCCAATCTTACTGATTATTAATATACTTTTTTTTTATCATGAAATATTTATAGAGGCTTAATACATAATTTATAGTTCATTTCAGTAGGTATTAATATTTATGTACCAGTACCTACATAGAACATTGGTCATCACTGAGTAGTGTTTAAGAAAACATAGCATATCGTTTTTTATCTCGAACTTCGTCTCAGTCACAGTGTAACGGTCCTCCTGAAAGCCATGAAAGAATGCAAATGCTGTACTGTGTGTGTGTTTGCTGTGATTCGTCTCGGCTATAATAAATTTCGAACAGAACAGAACGCTTATTCTTTATTTCGTTGTGATTATTCAGGCAATGGTCAAAATTAACGTACCTAACTAAATATGTAACGGACATTTGGGTTGGTATCAAAATGACTACAATCTCAAAACGACATAATCATCATAATGTCCAGATCTCAGAAGGACCAATCCTATAACGATGTCCCAATAACGATTGAAGTGGCGTTTGTATGAGTTCCCCAATCACCCGTTTAAGTTAACGGATTTATTCTTCCGTCATTAGAGCTGGATCGAAGGAAGCTATCTCGAAATTTGTATACCTATTTATTTATCCAAGCGATCTCAGAAACGATTTAGACGAAATTTGGAATATAGGTGTTTTCGGGGGCGACAAATCGATCTAGCTAGGTATCAGATCTGAAGAAACCGGTTTTAGCTAGTTTCACCCGGTATATCAATAAAACCCGCCCAGTGATCACAAATCGGCATTTATTTATTCATATTCATATTTAATTATTTGCAACCATGAGTTATAAGGATGTTCTTAAGGTTAAACAGTACACACATGGACCCCTACTATTTCTACGCAACAGCGTTTTCTGTCTGTCCGACAGATGCGAGTGAATGAACTTCAATAGCTGTTATTCAGTGGCAGATTCCAGGGTCTTGTTTCGCTGAGGGTGCGCTCTCGCGGGAAGAACTCTTGCTCGTAGGTAGGTAGGTACCTACACCGTTTGTTTACTAGCGGTGAGCTTGCATACGCGCGCCATTGCACGTGCATGTCTTCATACCTACCTACTTAGTCTGATAGACAGGTACCCCATTCCAGTGAACTTCGTCGATTTGAATAAAGATAAGTGATAAAAGATTCACTCTACACGTTGCTTCCACGCGTCTAGGAACTCGGTTTGTGGTTAGATACAATCGCTTATGTTATATCTCGGGCTATATTCGAAGTCTTAAATAGGGATAGGTGGATTCCCTATAGGATCGCTCACGCGTCGCGCTAGATTTAAAGTTCAACTTGAGCGCCGTGACGCGTGAGCGATCCTATAGGGAATCTCCCTGTCCCTATTTAGGATTTCGAATATAGCCACTTGCTTAGTCAATTTCCCGCGTTATAACGTGCTTAGGTCCAATTGTTTGCCGCTTCCGTAGGAATTTCGGGAAATCTCTCTTAGTGCTCCCCTACACACCCCAAGCTTTCTACGACCAGTTATTCCGCTTGTGCGTTGTCATCAGTCAGCTAATCAGTCAGTAGGTAACGGAAGAGTTTTAGATCCATAGACCTCTGTAAATGTGGTGGTGGTTGCGTTTCTAATAAAATTAAAGAACATTCTAGTTATGTACTTACATAAAAAATATTGTTTATGATTCTTAACACTACCTATAACTTTTTACCTACAATTTATTTATTTATTTATTAGAACCTTCAACAATAAGTACACTGTTTCACTGTTTTGTTTTTACATGCATTCTTAAGATCTAAATGTCTTATCAATTACAGAAGGTCACCACATGTGCCAAAAGAAAGAAACAAACATCACTTACAAATCTAAATCTAACTTCTTATTAACAGTTTTTTGAACAATATTTTAATTACTTTTAACTTTTTTTTAAAACTATTTTTTAAAAGACAATATATTTAACAGAGTATTTAACTTTAAATTATTTCGTTAATACTTAATATTCTTTTTTAGGGTTCCGAAGTCCACAAGGAACCCTTATAGTTTCGCCATGTCCGTCCGTCTGTCTGCACTATTGCTCGGAGATGCTTAGGTCTAGAGAGCTGTAATTTGGCATGAATATGCATATTAGTTACGCTGACAAAGTGGTACAATAAAATTTTGAAATATATTTTTTTATAGGGTACCTCCCCTACTCGTAAAGTGGGGATGTAATTTTTTTTCTTGCGTTCCCCATGGTGCGGCATATCGTTGAATAGGTCTTAAAAAAATATTGTGGCCTTGTTAAAACCATTTTTTGTTTAAGTGATGCGTTTGTGAAATATTAAGCTTTAAAGTGCTATTTTTTGTTAGAGTCACGTGTCCCCCCCCCTGTCAGCTAAATGGTGGTATTTGGATGGCTGAAAAAAATCACGGTTGTGGCATATATAACGTAGTTGAAAGGAAAACTATCACAGCTAAGAAGGCTGTACAAACTTACGAGTAATAGTCGACCAACTTATAATGATTTTTTTTCTCGAGCGGCAGGGGCGTCGGGCGGGCACGTCATCCACAGGCTAGCTAGATGCTAATAAGTCTTAGAAAGGTACTGTGGGCATCCTCAACTTCGGAACCCTATAATTTGCGCGTGGCCCGACACGCACTTGGCCGGTTTTTTTAATATAGTGATATGCTTGTGATAATCCTGGTAGACATCAAACATACGTGATACCGGAGCGTGTTTCCTGAGATTGGTGCGGCAGCGAGGCAGGCAAAACAATCTTATTTTACATGGTCTAGAAATATTCACAGGAATATGAAACCCAATTATTTGTAGCAGATCAGGACAATTTAATCCACCTGTTACAATTCTCTTCAAGAAAACGAGATCTGCCACGCGTCTCCTATCAGATAAAGAACTTATTTCAAAGTAGTTCTGTTAACTAAAATTTGTTGTTAATCTTAAGCTTTTCAACTGGTTTTATAATTGTGCGGTGTTTATCAGGAGCATCTTCTTAAACACGTGTCAAGCACTAAAAATGTGCATGCGTCGACGATTCCCGTCGTAAACACATTGCAGCGGTTCATCTTTCTAAGTGCATCCTTACTACGAGATACTACCAATGCTTGCTTAATAAGGAATGTGCGTAGGTACCTACTTAGATAAAATTATCTAATGGGAATTCAGATTATCGGGTACAGCCGCGGAATACTGAAAAATTGCTAACAAAGAGATCTTGCTACATACGTAACTTCTCGTTAATCGTTAAGGTAAGAAATTTTGTAAAGGAACTTAACACATAAGTAACTACTTACTAAGTAATAACTACATATTTTCCAAAATCTGGATGTGTGTTTGCAAGTTTGTTTGTTCTTCTATTATTAGGTAAAATCATAACCGGAGGGACGGATTGTCGTGATTTTTTGTGCGAAGACAAAGTACTTAGTTGAGGAGTAATATAATCCAGGAGAATCGCAAGTTATAATAAAATAATAATCATCGTCATCATCATCAAAGACGTCCACTGCTGGACATATGCCTCCCCCAAGGCGCGCGCCACTCAGACCAGTCCTGTGCTATTCGCATCCACCGTATTCCCGCGACCTTCGCGAGGTCGTCGCTCCATCTTGTAGGCTTACCTCGTCTCCCGGTTCGCGGAGGCCACTCGTGAACTTTTTGGCCACATCGGCCATCAGTCCTGCGAGCAATGTACCTAATAAGAGTAAAGGTGTGCAACAAGTCATCATTGGAAAAACGCATGCGCCATCCTTTCAGTAAAATTTTCCGTTTTCAACATTTAGGTACCACAAGCTCCAATGGTCATGGATTGACTCACCCTCCTATCAAAGGCTTATGACTCAAGCAAACAACAGCAGTTATAAGAAAAGCAATAAATTGGCTCACTCGTAATGTCTGGAGAGCAAATTGTGCCCCCTCCACCGTTTTACTCTCATCTGCTGCTGTACAAATCGGTAATTTAGTAACTGGCATTTCATTTAATGATACTTATGTAATTCTTGATATTCTTAACAAAGAACTACAACAGTAGAACTAGCTTCTGCCCGCGACTTCGTCCGCGTGAAATTCGATAACAGCGTTCCTGCGGGAAGTTTGCGTTTTATAAATCGAAGGTATATGTAGAATAAGTTTAAAATCTTTGCGTGGAATTAAATACATACAGCCCACAGAAAACTATTTTTATCGCGTTGAAGTCTTGAAGTGCAATTAGTTAAACGTGTTTCAAAACGGTATTTTTACTAAAGAAAGGTACCGGTAACGGTATTTTTACTAAGGTAAAGGTAGGTTAGGATCATGAAATGAAAGAAAGATTTTTCCAGATTTTAATTTAATATTAAAACATGAGTTACAACAAATGGCATCTTAAAACAAACGATATAAATAGTAAAGCTGCTCGATATATTATAAACTCAATGATAGGTACATGATTTTGACTGCCAAAGTAGTGGATAGAAGATTTTGATCCCAAAATGTTCAAAAATAAACCTAATCGCCAGCATCATTTACGGGCTAGTAAACTATTTGAACTAATTAAGTACAATAAGGATGCAAAAGTGCTCAACACGATATGATATGGATACTTGATTTAAATTGAACTATTATTATGTAACACACCTAATACTCTCGAGATAGTTAAACGGTTTTAAACAGAATACGAAGCATAAACGCGATCCGTTTAAAATTGTTCCACTATTAAACTAGAAGGCAAAAATGTCTAAGCAACATGTGCATGCGGAAAAATCAGTGATGGTGAAATAAAACATTTTCATATCTCTGATTTACATTGTCATAGGTAATTAATTATATTTACAGAAGTCAACAGCAATATGTCTATGAATACAATCATCTAAGTGCACTCTATTTTGTATGTCAAGTCATGAATCGGTATATAGGTGAGTTTAATAAATACCCCAATCCAGTGTCCAGAATACTGCATGGCTATATTTTGGGATCATTCCTAATCTATTGATATATTCACGGTCACCTCCCCTGATCACAACGCTAAAAGCAATATATATCAAAGTAGCTCAGCGTAAAAGTATTATATCAAATGATAAATAATAAAGTAAGTTGATTTAAAAAGCTAACAGTATTTTACAAATAAATAAGAAACAAAAACAAGTTTGTTCTCTGTGATCACAATAGCAAGGCCAGCGAGCAACAACAAGCAGAGAAACTCTACCAACTAATTCATGATCAGTAAAGTAAGCAATATATTATTTTTCGCATTCAACACAAAACAATCAACCTTAATTGCTACCAATATGTACAACTTATCAAAAAAGTACATTAGAAAAAAAATAGAGAGATTAAAGTGCAAGCCTTAAGCCTGGTTTGCATGATCTAATACTTAAACATAGCAAATATAACGCATCCGACGAAATAAATGACCATACGACTGAGAATATGTTCCATTCCATCGATACGCGCTAACGGAGAATGCTTAAGAAATAATAAATTATCAAATTAATTACTAACACTAAATTAACAACCTTCCAAACAACTCTTCTGTATGTAACCTCTATCTAAACTCTGCAACATTCAACGTCAGTTCGCACCAGTGGTCGTTAACCAGTCATTCGATAAGCCTACAGACGACCCTTACCTACACTATAACAATATTTACTAATGTAAAAATATAACTATTCCCTTATAATTTATCTGATTTAAACAAAGATTTGCTGCATTTGATTCAACAGTGGTGCAGTTTATAGGCATGCCGGTTCGGTACACGATAAGCATACGAAACATGGAACTTACTCTAAAAATACAATCGAGATTACATGCGTAAATACGACAATATCTTATCGACAACCTTACATAGCTTAGGTGGTGTAAATAAATTAATAACCAAAGTAAACTAGACGGAGAGGACTTAATAATAATCAGGCGTACGCAACACGTACGTCAGCGTTTAATTCTTAAGATAGCTAGCGAATGATTATTTTACAAAAATACTATATGCCTATAACCATCGAGTAGGACACCATTATTAGAGCTAGCTACACTATATACTCGTACAAGATAATAGAGATTCTTTTAGACGCAGAGCGAGCCGTCT
Organism: Aethes cnicana; assembly: GCA_963971205.1. Classification (NCBI taxonomy): domain Eukaryota; kingdom Metazoa; phylum Arthropoda; class Insecta; order Lepidoptera; family Tortricidae; genus Aethes; species Aethes cnicana. Next base: position 10,486,942 of record OZ020286.1, read on the forward strand.
GGCTGGCAACTTATTGTCTCCCAGAGGAATGTCGCAAACCGGCTCTTCGGAAATATCACGTCTTATTAACAACTGTGAAGAACATCCTTACGGTACCATAGTAATCGTAACTGTCAGACCATATTTGACGCTACGAGGGAATGTTACCAAGGGGTTAGAGGAAAAAACTTCGGAAGAGTTATGTACTACATCATTATGCAACATCTATCTATAAATATAATCTTAACAAAAGATTAAACTAACTACGAGATGTTTACATCGGAAGTCGTTCTCCTATTTACATTCAACATTCAATAGAACAATGCTTGTAATTATATATCTGGGAAGCTACTTTTGCCGATATCAAAGTTATTTAGAATTCATCACTTTTCTGCTTTTATTCTGCAGTTTTGATAACAAATGATCAAGTGATTGAATTTCAATGAGAAATAGTTTTATACGCGTGTTGATGTCATCTTTTTATTATTACATTTAACTATACATGTCAATCTTATACATCGTAATATTAAAGCTTCTAATGAGTCCGACATCGAAAGTTCATTATTATTATAAGGGTGTTCCTTTTGTTTAGAACTCGATATCATGGCCAGGTACGCTTATTTTTTTAAAGTTTGTTAGACACTGAGACAGTTGCTTTCGTTCTGGCGGGCCGAGGGCATTTTTGTTACCCTAATTCCAAAGCATATTTGACGTGTACTATAGAGAGGTGTCTATTTTGGCTTTTCGTTCATTGAGCTCATTGATTACTCCTTAGGAGAGCAGTCGAACGCGTGAATCGGTTGACTGGCTGTTTTGAGTGCATGTATTCAGGTCGCCCTCAACGCACGTAAATACATTGATGTAATTGATGAAGGAAGGCCAAATTAAGAGCACCTACTCGAAACCGACGAGCTCGCATGAATTTGGAGTGACGCTTGCCTGAAATATCCTACAAAACATACAGGCGTGAGGGGGTTTGGGGGATATTTAGCTGTCAATGCCAAACCGCGCAAAATGGAAAATGGCTACCTTAGCCGACACCAACGCTACTGGCGCCCTTAGCGGATTTTTCACTCATGGTGATTCAAAGTTGACACACTGGTGACACAGTGTTCTAGTCGGCAGCTGTGCGCAGCGACGCGCCCGGATGCGTACGCTTTTACTTCGATCTCGGTATGTAGTTAGTTGGCTTACACACACAGTCAATGGTGGCACATTTGTGAACCAGTGTTCAAGATGGCGGCTGTGCGCAGGAGGGGCAGCGGCGCGCTCGGATGTGTACGTTGTTGCTTGGATCTAGGCAAGTATACGTATAGTAAGTATAAGTATAGTTGCCGATGCCTATGCATCGGCATGAAACTTGAGCGGTGGCCTTCGATGAGCAGAACTCGAAAATAAGGTCTCAGCGGTAGAGGGCCGCGGGACGCAGCGGGCACTGCCGTGCGCGCATGCTTATTGGCCCTTTATACCCATTTAAATTAATACTAATATTGTTATTTTGACCTTTGGAGACACCTTACATCTCCAAAATTGACTAAGGAGACCGTATACATCTCCTAAACTTGTGTTGTATGATATAATTTTAGAGACTGTGTACAACTTTAGGATACCTAGAGACGTATACAATCTCTAAACATTTGCGATTTTATTATTATTTTTAGTATACATATTTAGATAAGTACTTTAATTAATATTTTCATTAATTTGTACCTAATATAAGACCATCTCTAAGATCTTAGATTTAAGTTTAAGTTAGGGACTATACATCCCTTAAATGTGATGTATGTGTATTTTTATACATATTAATAATGTAAATTTAATGTAAATCTATATGTTTAAATTTGGAAAAAAGGCCTTCTGCTGAGTTTGTTGCGGCGTTTCTTCTCAAGCAATGGGTCTAGGAAGCGCTGGTAAATTCATTTCTGTTAAATTCATTTAAAAGTGACGTGTAAAAGTGCCCAGATGTGGCCTATTTGCTGAATAAATATTTTCATTTTCATTTTCATTTTCATGCGCAGAAATCCTAGCGCTCTACTTTCGTTCAAGATCCGTGCCGGGAGCTGTAGTCAGTTTGAGGCGCACAGTGTGGCACATGGTTCAGGCTGGCGGCTGTGCGCAGCAGAGGCAGCGGCGCGGTCAGGGCGCGCGGGCCCGCGGGCGGCGCGCCAGCAG